>JANAVB010038613.1:5291527-5891527 GCA_029216955.1 Iris pallida
TCAAACAAGAAGCAATTACTGAGAATGAGTCGAAAAATTAAAGGAGGACAATTTAAATTTCTAAGGAAGACAATAAGCAGCAAAATAGATATACGGAATCTGATAAGAATTTTCCTAGTGTGATTGAGTACCTTCAAAAAAAAATATGCTAATTTCTGCTGCATGCTGCAGCGATATTCTAGTTCGAATACCACTACATTTCCAACCTAGACCTGCATGGGCCACCACTAAAAATGTGTCATGACCCGCACCCTAGAATAAGGGCATGTGACGTGGGTACGTCCAGCCTACGCCGCAGTGTCGGCGGTAGAACGCTGTCCTAGGTCACAACATCTAACAGTTGAAGGTAATAGCAGTTATACTCCCCGAATGGGGGTAACATAACAGAAATATAACTCAACCACATCTAAGTAGAACATGTAAGATAGATTGATAATGAAAGATAAAATATCCAGAACAGAGAATCACAGAGATACAATCCAGCATTCTAAGTGTCTAAAATAATACATATCTCAGAATATCTCAAATCTAATACAATGATCCAAAATAGTAAGACAATCCTAAACTAATAGAGTGTCGTCTACTGCTAATGGATCCTGATGCTGGTCCAAGTCCAGGCACTCATCTAGTGTGGCTCCGTAGTAAGTAGGGCAGAACGCCTCAGCCTCGTCCTCTGTAATATTTAACAGGTCCAGTCAGGACGGGAACGAGCACATATCTCTCAACAGTTCATAGCAGGTTAGGAAAATAAATCAGGCAATAGTGTAAAATATAGGAAGTGCTGAATGGAAGTACAAGTAAACATGAGATATTTTGTAACTGAAAGTAAATACATGATACTAGAGACTGTAAGTGACTACGTGATTTAGTGTACAATATGGTTATGTAAACGGCTTGGAGGCACATGAATACAAATAAGGAGCACATGAATACCAACTGGGATTGTGTCCACATAACCAATTCTACTCACCCCGCCCCAATCAATACACAAGGATCCGTTCAAGTTATGTCATAAGCACATGAATACAGCTAAGATACGTGAACTCATGAAATGAGTAGTACATAAAGCACATGATAAGCACATGAAGCACATGAAACACATGAAGCACATGAGAACATGTAAAAACATGAACTAGTACGGGTACAAGGAGTACCTGATGCACATGATAAAGTACATGAGCATGAAATACCCGATGCACCTGTAGAGGGATAACATCTTAGGAAGGGATCCATATAGTACTAATCCGTGAAGATACGTGTCAGCATCAAGTAGAGTAATCTAGAGCAAGAGTATAATCTAGACAGGTATGAAAAGATCAGAGAATGTACTCGCCTGCTATCTGAAAGTCCGAGATGAAAGTACTGTCCGAGGAGTGGTGTCTGGCTCCTATTTAGAAAAGTACGAGTCACTGTAGAAGCATGGAAAATATTAAAGAAAATGACCCATGCGGCCAAAGAACCCCATGCGGATCAGAAAGCCCATGCGGCTCAGGAGTCATGCGGTATAAGGGACTATGCGGCTCAAGACATCCTTGCGGCTCCGAAGACACGTGGCGGGATAATCCTCTTCTCTGCCCTCTTGCATTAATTGTTTGACGGCTGACAATTCTGAAAAAGTGACAGCCCTGACACAAAAAGAAGTAATTATGACTCTGTCATAATGACAGACTTCTAGGGAAGAGAAAAGAGATCTCTGACACAAATCCCCTGAGAGCCATAAAAATGCCATGTGGCCTTGCCACGTGGGCGTTCGTATGCGGCTCGAGCAAAGACTTCTCATGCGGTTCAGAATGAAGCCGTCCTATGCGGCTCAGGCCGAGACAACCTCATGCGGCTCGAGCAAAGACTTCTCATACGGTTCAGAATGAAGCCGTCCTATGCGGCTCAGGCCGAGACAGGCTTATGCGGCTCGAGCAAAGACTTCTCATGCGGTTCAAGAGGACCATTCCCATGCGGCTCAGGTGGAGGTATCCCTATGCGGCTCGCAATGATCACCTCCATGTGGTTCAAAGGCTCGAGGGAGGGCCACTACCCAGGCAGCCCTGACACGTGGTCCTAACCATATGCGGCCCAAAATCATATGCGGCTCACTCGTCATGCGGTTCAGATCCCCCAGTGGCTCCTAGGACACGTGTCCTAAGCCGATCAATTTCTCAGATTTACTGTAATCAAAGATTAGGTCAAATCTCAATAATCTGGGACACGTGGCAGGAGAATAAATCTAATTTATTCGTAGACATCAGAAGATCATTATGAGGAAGATTTATTCCAATCAGTATTAATTGCTGATGGAATTTGGTGTAATCTATACTCAATGGCTCGGATCCGTCACAATAAAAAACGAACGGCCTAGATTGACCAATCCACAGGCCGCCGCCATCTCCAAGAGGCAATCATTGGCAACCCTAATGATCACATCCCACTATTATAAATAGCAAGGTGCCATTCCCTTGTGAAGATATATACTGTCAGAGAGAGATACGCACATACAGAGAGGCTCCCCCGATAGTAAGAGAGAAGAATCAACAGAGATCAATCCAGAGAGAGAGAGAGAAGCCAGAAGAGCAGTACGAGGAGAGCAAGAGGAGCATTTCTTCATCAACGCCAACCATCTCGTCACAGGAGCCAAGGCTGCATATCGATCGTCCAAGGAGTAAGACAGGGCTGCCGTCGCCTTCCCGAGCCTCTATCGTCACCCCCCAGAATCTAAAATAAACAATTGTACTTAGATTGTTGTACCTAGGTTTTTGTCCCTAGACTTTCTTTGTACAAGCGAGTTTGTATTGTGAGTCTAAGTTCAGTCCTCCCATAAAACTGTTCTGTACTTTTACGATCAATGGCAAACACGATAGCGACTCTGCTGGGGACAAACTTCTCCACGGCTGAGGAGTTGGTGACGCAATCGAATGCAGCCAAGCTTGGCTCCACGCAACAAAATATGGTCGCCCGATTCGACCAACAGGCGTTCGAAGAAATGCTCTCCGACAAGAGCGCTGGCCCGGTCCAGAAGTGAGCCCGCACAAAGAAGGCCCGCAAGGAGTGAAGACCCCGATCCTTCGTTCCTACTGAAGCTCTTGCAGAGATACCCTTTGTTGTTCAAAATGGCGAGCAAGACTCTCCTGCGGCCCTACTTCAGACCGTAGGTAACTCTGCTGTCCCAAGTTCGGCAGAAGAAAACACTATGATGCTGGACTTGTAGGGGCAAAGAGAAACTCTACGCGATCGAGCTGCATAAGGGTGCTAGCCGCATAGAAAAAGCTCATGCGGCCACATCCGCTAGCCGCATGAAGAAAACTCATGCGGTCACATCTGTCAGCCATATAGCTTATGCGGCTACAGTCGCCAACCACATGGATGAAGCTTATGCAGTTACTGAAGTCAATCGCTTGCAGAAAACCCATGTGGCCATAACTGCCAACCATGCGGCCAGCCTGCACGATCATAACTCCTACTAATCGCACCAAAGCAACTCATCCGACAGCTAAGGACAACCGCATGCAGACAGCCTGTACGGTTTCCAACCCTAGCCGCATAGCGTCCGTTTCACGCTCCTCTCGATCAGACTTCGACCGTCTCTCATACGGTCCTGACCCTGTTGGTTCTCTGGATGATAAGCCAGACTCTGTGGTATTCAACTTAGACTCTTCTTATTACGCACCCGCAAGTGCTAAAAAGAAGAAGTCTAGGGCAGCGCGGGCTCATCAAGCCTAGTCAGCTGTCCCAACATCTGACTATCGGGGCATCCGTTGACTATCACACGGGCCTCTGATGGGAAGTTGTATAGAACCGCTCGTGTCCAGCCCCCGGCGGCAAAAGGACAAAGTGGTTCCTCTGACCTATGTGAGGCGATCCTCCACAAGCGCAAGGAAAGAGAAGAAGCTTCGGTGTGCAAAGAGACCTCGCTTGTACGTTACTGCACCCAAATCATCATCAACTGCTATTGCAACAACGCGACAGTGACGGAAGATCGGTCGTCAGTCTTCCAAAGACTACAGCATCCGAGCTCAGAGGACGAGGCACCTCCTGTTGCCTCCTGCAATTCCACTCAGAAAATCCTCGCCGAGGGGAGAGGAAAAAAGACAAGCATCTCCAGCCCCAAGATATCAACCACTACAGCTAAGAAACCGTCGTCTAAACGGCTGCCCTCTACCGGAATATTCCAACACACCCGTTCAAAGACAAAATCTGCTGCAGTAGGAAATTCATCACATATCGCTGGGGGTCGTAGAAACTGGGGGAAGCACTCCTCCGAACATCCACAATAATCCGATGTTTCAAGGAGACGAGCCCGGGGAAACAACTCTCCCATCAGGTACAACAGACGGTGATGTCCCCGAGGATATCCATGACTCTCAAGATGAAGCAAGTTCTGAGGCTGGGAGTACCATTCCCTCAGAGTCCGAGCCCGAAGAGAACATTCCCACCTACCCCGATGACTTCTCGGTGCATGGGTATTACTCGGATGGCACATCCTCTACCGTTCCTTCCATCACTCCTCATGTAAGGACGGTGTTCATGACGGACAGCAATCAAGGTGGTTCCAGCGATCGCCAACGCATCGACACTTTGGAGGCTATACTGCAGGCCATGGTCAAGTCTGTAGATGAAATCAAAGCCGCTCTTCCAACTCTACAAGGAGGAACGCCTGGCCAAACAAGCACGGGTCCCGCGGTCAATGCGGACTCGAACTCAGTGGCACCAAACCCGGGAAATAATCCTTCCGAAATAACAGCCCCTACCGCAACAAATGAGGCCCGAGAAGTAAGAAGAGAGGTCCAGGAGCTCTGAGCCATGTTCCATGCCTGGGAGAATGCTCAAGACCTCAGAATGCGGCAACCATACCCTGCCGAATGGAGGGATGTTCCATTCCCACCAAGATATAAGCCGTTCAATATCAACCCGTGTGATGGCAAGACCTCAGCAAGTCGGTACATCACTTACTTCGAGGTCACACCGACCATCTGCCCTATGATGATGCTATCCTCACGCGATTATTCATTGGGGCATTGGAAGGAGTCGCTTTCGACTGGTATCGCAATCTGCCGGACAACTGCATCCACTCCTTCGTCGGCTTCAAGCGCCTGTTCTTGGAGAGATTCTACGAAGTAGGGCAGGACGTCACATGTCCACTCTCATGGATGTCGTCCAAGGAGAGAAGGAGTTAACAAGGAACTACATTGAGCGGTTCCGCCAAACCATGAAACTGCCCTCCGGAAATTCGAATTATTCCTTAATTGAAATTTGCCAAAAGAGATTGCTCCCAACAATTAGTCTCTGGATGGGCGAGAGTCAATTCAAGGACTGAAAGGCATTTATCATCAGTGCCACAAGTGCCGAAGAACGATTGAGAAAGGCTCTCCAACTGGGATTGCACATCTCAGAAGGAGAAAATAAGGGCAAGCGTCCCAACAACGATAATGGGGGTAGTCCCTCCATCAATCGGGATAGCAAAGGAAAGCAGGCTATGGTGGCCGATACAGCACAAAAACCTGAGCCGAAGCCAGCAGACAAACAATGGCCGCAAATCACTTACTCCTTCGAAGACGGTCATGTCAAGCCCATCTTGGACATGCTCATATAAGGGGACAGAATTCAGCTTCCTCCACCAAGACGAGAACCGCGGTCGACAGAGATGGAGAATCCAATATACTGCCATTATCATCGCTATGTCCATCATGCTACACACGATTGCTACCAGCTGAAACGATACATCCAAAACCTCATCGATTCGAACGCTCTGGCCATCGATTTCGAAGAGGTAACCGTGGAAGCCAATATGGTGTCCGTACAATTCGGCAGCTTCCCTCCAACGGAAACTCAAGACGGGGTGGTCCCCGTCCCTTGGCGATAATAGAGATTACCAATCTTCTACCTTCCCGAGACCAGGCTGCCGGTCTAGTATCCCTCACCACATCACGAGGGGAGGTCATGTGGATCCACCCAGACTTGGTATCAGAAGTGACTCGGCCCACACCATCTTCCACCGACAAGAAGAAAAATAGAAAAGTCAGGACCTGCTATACAATCTCGACAGACAACAAGGAAGCTACAGCCGTTGTCACGTGGTCCAGAGCGCAATCCCAACCTGTGGTTGACAATCCAGCTGAAAATTATCAACCCACTACAACTGATGCTCCGGGACCGGCTCAGCCTTCGACGACCGACAAGCCTAGGCCGAGGGAGACTCGCTTCGACAAATCCCTCCGAAAGGAGGCAGCCCAAGGGCTAGAGAGGCCCTACAACTTTGGCATCTTAGCGCAATTGGCTAACACACCGGCCAAGTTGTCACTGTACGTACTTCAAAGGCTCTCCAAGGACGTTCGTATTGCATTAAGCGAAGCACTCCAAAATGCCGATGTCTATCTGGCTCAATCCAACCTCACCGGGGAGGACTCACCCGTGGATCTCCAAGACAGTGCCTGCACGGGAGCAATGCCCAACATCGTCTTCACTCCGCAGGATATGCTCATCAAAACCAACCTACACGATCGTCCGCTATACTACACGAGATACATCGGCGACGTGAAGGTGGATCGGATGCACATAGATCCTGGCTCTTCCATAAGCATCATCCCGAAGGGTCTGCTATATCATCTCCGCATCCCAATGCATCGCCTGACACCTACAAGCACCGCCATCAGCGGTTTCAATTCGGACAGGAGCTACCCTATTGGGAAGATTCGTCTGAAGTGTCAAATTGGCGACCTCCAATCCGAAGTCACCTGCTACATCATAGATGCAGATACTTCTTACAATATCCTCTTGGGGCGCCCATGGATACATGATTATATGATCGTACCTTCCACGCTGCACCAGTGCTTCAAATATATCGACAAACATGGCTTCGTGAGACGGAATTTGCTGATATCGATCCCTTCAAAGGGGTCGAATCTTACTACTCAGACTCCTGCCTGTACGAAAAATCGAAGAAGCATCTTGCTGAAGGAGATGTACAAGCCAGTACCGAGACAGTCACAAGATCAGAGGAACCTCTGACGATCTACCTCCAAGCTCGCAAATCGGCCAGGTCCGTACCCCTTACTGCCACTCTACGGAGGGACGCGATCAGCCTCTCGGCGTAGGAGGAGCAGATGATAATCCGGCTGCCAAGGTTCGGCCAAGTACCGAGACCCACAACGATGCTACTGACAATCAAACTGTCGAGAGTCGATCAACCCCAAACGGAGAAGCTTAATCCCTCCGATAGGCCACTGACGATACGCCTTCCCAAGAAGGGTCGTCACTCTGATGCGAGGTCTGACACTTCTAGCGAACCGGCCACTCCTCGCTCCACATTGAGTACCAAACTGGGGGTCGCTAGTCTGCCAACGACTCCACGCTCTGCCCCATCAACTGAACCACTGACAATCAAGCTTCCCAGGTCGTCCTCTCAGTCTTCATTCACACAGGGGGTAGTCGAAGAGGAACTAGAGTTAGCCAAGTATGTGGCCGCCCACACTGATGTTCCCTCCACAGATGATGTAATCCCCCTAGAAAAGATACCTTACTTCATCAATAAAGGGTTATCTTTGAACTACACCGAGCTCAATAAGCTATGTACAATGTATGCTATGGAACACGGTATAGGCACTCACCTACACACAGGTGACAAATGTGTACACCGCGATCCAGCTTACTCCAGTAGAAGATGCTTATCGAATAATCAAGGGAGGGGACCATCCAATCATCTTCGGCCGGACAAACAACCCGCATCCCTTCGCCATAGAGGAAGCCGACCTCGGGTCAGATGCCGGAAGACCGCCTCTGTATCTCTATAGCCCTCAATCCAAATATCTTATGCAGAAACAGGGGTATGATCTGGAGACGACGCCAGGTTTAAACTACGGCACTGGGCGACGATTACCTTTGAAGCCGCCAGCCCCGGCGGGCAAACCACGAGACTACTATAACAAAACTCGATGCGGATTGGGGTATAACGCCTACTACGACCCCTGAGAGTTGAGATGGAGAATGCGACTGGCAGTCACATTTAACTGGGTCACCAACTTCGGACTCGGATACCAGCATCGGAGATGTGTTCAGACAAGTCATGACAGTCAACATGGCATTCGCCGACGCTTACGAAAAAGACGAAGACATCCCCGAAATCCTCGAGCTAGAGCCGTGGGCCCAACAGCTGGATACACAATGGAAAAAGCGGTTCGAGCAGAGAGAACCTCCTACCGAAGATGAGGTTATGCAGGTCGACCTCGGTAGCGAATCCTCTCCAAATCCAATCTTTGTCAGTAAAAGCTTAACAGACGAAGAGCGAGAATTACTGCTGGAACTTATCAGAGAATACATTGATGTGTTCGCCTGGAGCTATGAAGATATGCCAGGGTTAAATCCCGATATTGCTCTTCACAAACTCAACGTTCGACCGGATGCGAAGCCAGTCAAACAACAACAGCGATGCTTCCGCCCGGGCATTATGGACGCGATCGAAGTCGAAGTCAACAAACTGATAACCAGCAGTTTCATTCGTGAGGAACAACATCCCGATTGGGTCACCAATATAGTGCCCGTCCTCAAGAAGAATGGAAAGATTCGAATCTGGATCGACTTCCACAATCTGAACGAGGCATGCCCCAAAGATGAGTTCCTCCTCCCTATCACGGACATCATGATTGACAATACCTACGGTTTTGAACGTATGTCATTCATGGATGGCTTTTCGGGGTACAACCAAATCAAGATATCTCTGACGACGAAAAGCATACATCATTTCGAACACCGATTGGCACATACTGCTACACAGTTATGCCTTTCGGTTTAAAGAACTGGCCATATATCAAAGAGCCATGAGCATCATCTTCAGAGACCACTTACGCAAGACAGTGGAGTGCTATGTTGACGATATAGCCGTTAAGAGCCGTAGCAAGGGAGACCATCTGGCAGGATCTAAGGACGGTATTCGACCTAATACGAGCGCACAATTTGAAAATGAACCCTACGAAGTCCTTTCTGGGCGTATCTAGCGGGAAGTTCTTAGGCTTCATCATCACCGCACAGGGTATCCATGTAGATCCTGAGAAGACAAAAGCAATCATGGAGATGGGTCCCCCGAGAAACCTCCGTGAACACAGAGGCCTTAAAGGGAGACTAGCTTATATCAGAAGGTTCATATCCAACCTCTCCGGGCGATGCCGACCATTCACGTACCTCATGAAGAAAGGAGTCTCATTCGTATAGGACGAGGAATGCCAGCATGCTTTCGACAGCATCAAAGAATATTTGTCAAATCCTCCAGTTTTGGTAGCCCCGGTCCCTGGAAAACTATTCCTTCTCTATGTACGAGCAATGGAACACTCCCTCGGGGCTTTGCTGGCACAAAACAACGACACAGGCCACGAGCAGGCCATACATTACCTCAGCCGAATGATGATTGGGCCAGAGCACCGATACACCGCGGTGGAGAAGGAATGCCTCGCCCTAGTATTCGCCATTCAGAAAATGCGGCATTATGTCACCGGACAAACGATACATGTGATCTCACGAGTCAACCCTCTCAGGGTCCTCATGACTAAACCAGGGGCACTCAGCTCTCGCCTCGCTATATGGGCAATATTGTTGTCCCCTTATTATATGATCTTCGTCCCACAAAAGGCAGTCAAAGGTCAAGCCCTGGCAGGACTTCTTAGCAGCCCACCCGGGCTCGGAGTCCTCCAGGATATATGAAGAGATCCCAGATGAGGTCACCGACTTGCATGCAACCTCTCACGATGATATATGGCGAATGTTCTTCAACGGTGCTTCGAGGACCGGACCTAAAGGCAATATAGTCGTCGGAGTCGGGGTAGTACTAATCTCTCCTTCCGAATTGGTGATTAACCGAGCTTATTCCCTCACCGAGCCCTGCTCTAATAATATGGCCGAATACAACGCTCTGGTCATTGGCCTCCAACTTGCAAAAGAGCTGGGGGTAGAATACCTTGAAGCATACGGCGATTTCCAACTAATCGTCAATCAGATCCGAGGCTTATACGAAGTCCGCCACGAAGACATGATCCCTTATCACCAAATAGCGATTAACATCATCTCGTCGTTCGAGGGGTTCTTCATCGAACATGTCCCCAGACTCCGAAATATCGAAGTAGATGCCTTCGCCGGTCTTGCCGCTTCTCTAGCAGTTCCTAATTATGATCGCCAATCAGTGGATGTGATAGGCCACAAACTGGTCTGTCCCAAAAACAATGTGCAATTCGTGGCGAGTTATTCCGCACAGACGATCGATGATGCCCCAGATTAGAGACAACCATTCATCGACTTCATCGTCTACGACATCCTGCCCGAGAACCCAAAGGAAGCCACTTCCATCAGACGGCGTTCTCTCAGATTCTTCTACGATACAGAGACAAAAATGCTGTATCGCCGCTCCTACGATGGATTACTGCTTCGGTGTCTGTCAAACGCAGAAGCTAAAGAAGCCGTACGAGAAGCTCATGACGGTGTCTGTGGGGCCCACCAGCCCGATCCTAAATTACAAGACCGTCTTCGTCGAATGGGCTACTATTGGCCCACAATGGTGGCAGATGCGATAGATTATGCTAGAAAATGCAAAGCCTGCCAAGTCCACGCGGACTTCATTCACCAACCGTCCGAGTTTCTACATCCGACAGTGGCGTCCTGGCCATTCGAAGCATGGGGAATGGATATCATTGGTCCAATCACCCCACCTTCCTCCCGAGGACATCGCTTCATACTTGCGATCACTGATTACTTCTCCAAATGGGCGGAAGCCGTCCCACTCGCAGAAGTTAAGACTTCAAACATGATCAGCTTCCTTCAGCATCACGTCATCTACCGCTTCGGACTGCCACGAAAGATCATCCATGATAATGGTCCACAGTTTGCAAGCCACGCATTCTATCGGTTCTGCGATAAGCACCGTATTCAGAATGTCGCTTCGACACCATACAACCCGGCAGCGAACGGGTTGGCAGAGGCATTCAACAAAACAATCATCAAACTCCTCAAGAAGTTTGTCTCCTCCAACAAACGTGACTGGAATGAGAAGCTCGACGAATGCTTATGGGCTTATTGCACCACGGTCCGAACAGCCACCGGGAATACACCATTCTCCCTGGTATACGGGAGTGAGGCAGTCCTCCCATTGTAGACCCAGATCCCTCACTATGTGTCGCCCTCACACATCAATTGACAACAGATGACAACCACCATCGTCGCCTACAGAAATTTGAGACACTAGATGAAAAGCGCCTCTTAGCTCAGCAACGAATTGAGCTATACCAGGCACGCATCTCTGGAGCCTTCAACAAGAAGGTCAAAATCAGAACATTCCAGGTGGGCGATCTCGTCTTGGCAGTCCGGAGGCCGATGGTCATGACTCACAAGACCGCCGGCAAATTCCAGCTAAAGTGGGAAGGCCCATTTATCATTGAGACACTATTCTCCAACGGTGCTTACCGCCTCGCAAAACAAAATGGAGACTTGCTCATGTTGCCCGTCAACGGCAAGTTCCTGAAGAAATATTATGTCTAAACGACATTCTCTCAAGATATTCGAGGTCATGTACCCGCTGGTACCGCTGAACTCACATCACAATATTTTAGATTATCGAGTCATTGTTACCGGCTGGTGCCGATGGAACTCACCTCCTATTCCTTCAGATTATAGAGTCATGTACCCGCTGTGCCCGCTGACACTCACACTTTCTCACATTCTACATTAGCGAGTTATGTACCCGCTGGGCCTCTGAACTCACATTCCGGTTCAACTCTTTCAGATCGTATGTCAGTTATTATTATACCTCTGAACTTTCTTCCCTGGGAAGCGATCCATCCCTCATGATCCACTACCGCGCTCCAGTGCACAAAAAGGGTTACTCGATCCACAAATTCCGAAACGTCCATGGCCTCTTACCTCTGCCGTTCATTTTCACTGTCCACAACAAACAAAACCGCCCCTTACATAGAACTTCCATGTCCTCATTACCTCTGAGTCGTTCTATGTGCCCTTCTTTATTGAGCCTACTCCTGTCATGTCCTCATTACCTCTGAATGGGAAGGCTCCGTCGAAGAAACCTTCATACTTGATATGTCCTCATTACCTCTGAGTAAGTATGATGATTCCCTTTCGACCTATTATCTGTACCCACAACCGGAGTACGCCAAGGGTAATAGGTCCACAAATGTCCTCTGTTAACCACAAATGTCCTCTGTTGACCACAAATGTCCTCTGTTGACCATAAATGTCCTCTGTTGACCACCAATATCCTCCGTCGAGTTCACTCCTGCCATGTACTCATTACCTCTGAGTAGGAAAACTCTACGTCTAAAAAAAAACTTTCCTGCTTGCCATGTCCTCATTACCTCTGAGCAAGTATGTCGGTTCCCCTTCATCCTATTATCCATATCTTAAACCAGGGTACGCCAAGGATAATAGACCCATAAATAACCTCAGCTAAGTTTTTAGCACAAACATACCATCTCATCATGCCCCAGGAGCCCAGCCGCTCTACGGCATTCCTTTTTCCAATAACAAGAGCACCCATGACCACTTTGCCATGGTTGTTTCAGGTATCCTGACCAAAGCTTGTTATCTGTACCTAAAACCAAGGTATGCCATGGGTAACAGGTCCACAAATGTATCCCCTATGCGGGGGAGAACATCACCACAATATCACAGGCGCATCAGGTAATACAAATGAAGGGTAGAATTGAAAGTACTCTTTATTTGAAGGAAAAAAAGTATTACATATTCCGGGATCATGTCCCCTTCAGAAAGAAACAAAACAGAAACAAAAAAAAGAAGAAAAGGCCAACTACAGTTCGGCATTGCACAATTCCATGAGTCGGTCTCTCACCAAGACAGCCCCCGCTCAAGCCTCTGTTTAGCTCGGCGCTCGGCATCTTGGGATAGTTGCTCCGCATCATTCAGATACATATAGGCCTGCCAGTTGGTCTCTATCTTCTTCAGGGCAAGTTCTAGATTGGCGGAGGCCCTGCTAAGCTTGTCAGCTTCCTGATGGCAATTCCTTTTTCAGTACAAACAGCTTCCAGCTCAGACTCTAAGAAGACCAACTTTTCTGGAGTTCGAGGATTTGTTCCAGGGTGTCGGTCACCCCGCGAGAGGCAGTCGCTTCCTGAGCAGCACAATCGTCAGCCCGACGGCTCCACTGATCGTACAACCGGGTCAAATCTCGGCGGTCCTCCAATATAGTCGGCTTGAGCGATTCCTGGGCAGCCATCACCTTCTCCACCGCGGTAATGAGAAAGTTGCGCTCTTGATTTATGACCGCGGGTAAATCAGTCTGTTGCAACATGCAAAACTGGGCCACGAGACGATCAGCTTCTAATAGCTTAGGCTCCAAAAGCGCAGCAAGTTCCCCTCCGCCAGGAAGTGTCTTAAGGATACTAATCTGGCCACCGGCACATCGACGGGCCAGAGTAAAGGGAGTCCCCCTTTCCACTGCTGCCTCGATCCCCCTCTTCAGGTGGCGATGGAAACTGGCAACCACGTCCTATAATGCGTCATCTAAGACCTCTGTAGAGGACGGCGTCAGAGGGAGAGTGGCAGACGGTACCGAAGGAGCAGCTTCAGAAGTTACTGTACCCACCACCAAGGAAGCAAAGTCCGTACGGAAAGATGCCTGAATGGTGGCAAACTCCTCTTCCGCCGCCCGAAGAGCCCGGATGCTCGGCAGGGAGGAAAGGTTGACCCCCGAAACTACATTCGTAGAGGAGGACACAGGGAGCATCGTCCCTTGTCCCAGCTGTACTGCTACCTGGGACCCCGAGTTCGACCCAGACGAAGGTCCCTCGATATAGGAGGTTCCGTCAGGCCCTCTCCGGTAGGGTCCGATCCGGCAATATCCATCACTGGCAATGAAGGGTTGGAAACTGAACATCCAAAGCAACCGTTAGTCGACATAATCTGAAAGATAAGATGACGAAATACATAGGCTCATTCACAAGCTATGGTTTGATTTGTATTACCAGGGGAAGAGCGTGGGGGCGACGGCTCGTTCACAACCAGCGTAGTTTCCCCACCCACGAAGTCATCATGTTAGGGTTCAGATGTCTCATGGACGGGCGCGGTAAAGCCCCCATTACCCTGGGTTGAGGTCCCAGCAAGTTGGGAATCCTCGACCGTAACCGGAAGCACCCCAGCAGCAATGATAGCGGTGCACACATCACTGACTAAATGAGACAGGACCGGGTCAGCCTCGATAATCGGGTCCTGAGGAGCGAGTTCATCCGACACCTATAAAGAGCAAAAGAAACAAATAATTAGGCCATAACACAGAAGAAGAAGAAGAAGAAAGCGAACAGCTGAAGCCTAAATCACCTCAGGAACAACGTCCACATCATCAACAAACAGCCTGTGACGTCTTACCGCAGCGTGCTTCGTGGAATAGGTTCGGTCGTCAGCAGTAGTCATGCGCCTGCTTCGTTTATGCAAAGGGCCAGGTACCGCAGATGGTTGATCCTCCACCACCGCGTCAGACCAAGTAGACGGTTGACCCGCAGCCCTTTCAGCCGGTACAACAGGGGGTTGATTCCCAACTTCCTCGTCCGAAGAGTGAGATGAGTCATCATCATCTTGTTCGTCATTTTCTTCATCTGCCCTAGTGGACTCTGAGTCCGGCACATGAACCCTGTTCGCCCCCCTCTTCCTCTTCTTGGACCCCTGGCTTCTCAGCCAAATTGGTGCCAGCGATGAAGCTAGTATTCATATCAAAATCGACAGGAGGCTTGCTCGCCGCAACATGATAAAGGGCCGCTATATACAAGATATCCCCTGCCACCTTGGCATCAGGGACTGAGAAGCTGGCCCGGGTTGGGCCGTATTATAATAATGCCAAGCCCGATGCCATCGAGTACATTGCCCTCAAAGCCCAAGCAAGCGCTAGGGCGATCCAGGAATAATTGACTATACCCAAATTGACAGGAAAATCTACTGGGCAGATAAGGCTCCAGGTATACTTTATTCAAGTAACGATACACCAGGTGCGCGGGGTGGATGTTGCGTAACCAAAGAAGCATCTTCTCAGATAAAAGTTGGGGAGGATCAAATCCGTCAATGTGTACCCTCCTCACTTCTCTAGGGGTGAATTCAGGGAGAGATACGAAGAATTCGGGCCCATCAACTCTTGCCAACGCCCTCCGGCAGGCCGGCATGGTATCGTGCTCCCAAGGCTGATGACGATACCGGAAAAGGAAGGCATCATCATCGGTGACATTTTCATCAGTTCCTGGCCTCATCAATGACCGATAGTGCATCAATAACCACCCCATGAGGTAGTGGTATGGTAGTTCTATCCGTTCAAAGTCCATCGACACATCACGAGCAATGACTTTGGATGAAAAGGCGCGAAGGTCGTGGTGTATGCTACACACCATGGCCGGGAGGAGCGCCAGTCTTACCTTGAAGACCAATTTCACAGCAGGAAGAATGAAATGGCGGCTGATCCTTTCCATAGAACCCGCGCTGCCTGAGACTACACAATTGCGTAGCCACACCATCAAGAACCCAGCTAAGATCGCTTTATCAGACATCTCCCGGGTACCATAGTGGAAGTAACTGAGGGAGTCAGTACGACTCCCAAACCGGTCACGGGTAGACCTCGACCTTTTGACCTTCAACATCATGTCCTTCACCTCTTTCGGGGTTCGAGGAGTTCGAGACGAAACTTGGCCGGAGGGACGCAACTTGAAAAGATACAAAACCCAGGCCGTGGTGTGAGGGGCGCTCCCTTCTGAGCTATTTTCTTTCTTGATAGCCATCTGGTGGCAGGCGCTATGATGGCACAACAGTTCTTGGTACACGGCGACGAAACCAGGAAATCGTCGATCCAGGTCTTCGAATTTTTCGTTCGTCGGTGTATATGCTTCAAAAGCTTCACCTCTCCACGGTAATCTAGAAACAGCGTTCATGTCATGGAGAGCAAGGCCCAGCTCTCCTCCGAGGGCAAAAAAAGTCCATGTACGCCAATTATACAGCTCCAAAAGAGACATAAACAAAGGCTTTTTAATAGGCAACCCATAGCAGGTGCCCCTGACGGCGTAGTAGAGGTCAATTTTCCGAAGGTATTCCCCATACTTCCTCAAGATCCATGAGGTAAGATTAGTCCATGTGGGAATGGGATTGATCCAGTTCAGCAGCAACAACCTGCCTACGGGATAAAATCCCTTGCGAGCGAGCTGATTCAGAAAAGTATCAGCTAGAGTGAAGGTAAAATTAGGGCCAGTCGTGTTTACAAAAGTGCCAGGGAGCAGCCCCATCACAGTCCGACTCACTGATTCCTTGCCCGCACATACTAAACCCGTGCGCCTGTTGTAGTGGATGTTGCTCACAAACATTCCCTGTTGGGTAGGAGTCAGGGAGCCCACCATTGTCCTGCCCAAAGGTACCATGTTAAACTATGAGAGAGGATAATGCCGCTCTATCTCGGGGATATGAATCTTTACTCCGTCTACAGAAAAATCCCAGTGCTCTGAAACATCCAGCAATCGGAGTTCTTTATGGAAAAGGCGTCCCCAAAGAGAAAAGTCGATTTCAGATATTCTCTATCCAGCTTCTCCGAATTCATCATTGAACAAAGAAAGTGGAAAGGTTGGTTATTAATGGCAGCCACCCTCTCCCTAGGTTCATTAGTGGGAAGCTGATCCACTATACGACGGATTAAGTCATCAAGCCGCACGTCCACGGCGAACTGAGCTGAAAAAAAGGACAAAGAGAAACAGGATTAAAAGATGGTTAAAGCAAAAAAAATTACTGAATAAAGAAGCTCCCACGAGCCTACGCAGTTCGGGTCAACAAAGCCTTATGTGGCTCCATTCCAATTGGGTCTCAAGAGATGCGGTTTCGAGGAAGCCTATGCGGTTCGAGTCAACACAGTCTCATGCGGCCCAAATCAGACGGGAGTTCCGTATGACTCTAGCTCGATAGCTTATGTGGATCAGATGAATATACGCAGTTCTAACAGAAGAGCTCATGCGGCGCAAAATGCCATACGGCTCCGTTCAGAGGAGACTTTATGTGGTTTTTATCTAGAGACTTAAATCCTTCTCATGCGATTCAAATATGGGATATTTTCTATGCGGCTCGGGTATGAGAAGGTCATGCGGCCCATACAGCATATGCGGCTCTGCCATCAACTTGGGTGGAGGCTTGTGCATAAATATGCAACAGAGCCATGGGTTCTCAAGATTCAAATGCAACCCTTACCATTGAAAGCAGGACGAACATCAGAGGGCACTTCGGGCGCTTCGGGCTCGACGGCCGACGAAGACGTCACCCTCTTGCCCTTCGCGGCGGCAGAGATGACTTTGGAAGACTTAGGAGCCATTTGCTTCGACGGGCGGACAAAGAAGATCAGAAAGAGGAGACAGCAAAAAGAGTGAACGAAGGAGAAGGTAAAGAAGTCCCTCCGGCCAAAGTCATCCATATTTATAAACTAGTGTCACGACCCGCACCCACTGTGAGGGTACAAGAACGTAACAACGCCCAGCCTACGCCACAGTGTCGGCGGTAGAGCGCTGTCCTAGGTCAACATCTAACAATATATCTCTAAACAGTTTATACTCCCCGATTGGGGGTGACATAGTAATAGAAAACTCAATCACAACTAAGGAAGAGATAGCACGATATGAAATAGAACTCAAGGAATAAAATAGATAAAAGCAGTCTAAGATAATCCCAGCAATATCCCACAATACAAGGTCTCAGATGAAAGAATATATACAATACTGAACTCCAAAATAAAGTCTAACTAGAACATGTCTCAAGACTGCAAAAGTAAGATAAGCCTAACTAGTCTAGTCTAGGCAATCGGGGTGATCTCCTCTGCTAGAGCTGGGTCCTCCTGAGGGTCCAGCTCGCAGGTGTCATCTAAGGCTGCCCCGTAGTAAGTGTCCAGGCAAGCCTCCTCCTCGTCCTCTGTAATATTTTTAACAGGTCTAGTCAGGACAGGAGCGAGTACAGTACATCTCAACAGATCATAGCAGGTTAGAAGATATAATCATGCAGTAAAGTAAGATACAAGTACTGAAAGAAGTGCAGTATGTAAACAGAGAGAGAAAGCTGTAAGAGAAATATCTACTATAAATAGAGAACTATCATGTGACTATTGAGTCAGAGTACAATATAGACATGTAAATGGCATAGGAGATTCTGATGCTACACTATGGAAGAGATTCTGATACTACACTACTTGGATATTATTCACATATCCATTTCTACTCCCCCGTACCCCCAATCAATACACAAGGATCCAGCCAGGTTATGTTATATGATGCTATGTAACAGCCCCCGAAGGGTAGTAGACCCCGAAGGTGATAGACCCTGAAGGTGATACATAGTAGTCCCATGAATGGAATAAGGATTCTAGGAAGACTCTACGATCATAAGAGTATATGTCGTAATTGATCAAAGAACCAATGAAGCATAGTGATACGCCATGTAAGTGAAACACACAGAACATGTAGTACACGATGCTCCCTAAGGATAACATCTCAAGAAAGGATCCATATAGTACCAATCTGTGTGACCATCGTGACAGTACAAGTAAAGTAATCTACTGCAGGAAATAATTCTAAACAGGATATGAAATGATCAGAGAATGTACTCGCCTGTATCTGAGTGTCCAATATGAAAGGTACTGTCCAAGGAGTGGTGTCTGGCTCCTAATCAGAACAGCACAAGTCACAACAAGTCCAGAATAGTAAAATGGAGTCCTACTATGCATTCTACATGATTCTAGGTCAATCTAGGCTAAAGTCAACTCTTGGTCAACTCTGGTCAACCCTAGAAGTCAAACTAGGTCAACCAAGTCTAATCAAGTCTAAACTCAACTAACTAGGTCTAACAAGTCTGTACTAACCTATCTTAGCCCAATCAAGCCTAGTTAGTACTCCTACACATACACAATGTTAACCCCATGATCTATGCCTCCTACCTAATACAACACATGCCTATGATAGCCATACATCAATAGATCATCACAATCTACATAACTTATATATTAATCCACACTTTACATTACACTATATATAGATACATACATTATAATATATGTCTACATACTAGACATATAGTCTACACATGTAAAGACTTAGAAATATCAAGAAAAAGAGAGAGGGTGCTTGTGTGTGACATGATATGGTGTGTCAAGTAAAATTGTGGGTGTATAGAAAGGTAAACCAAAATGCAGGAATACCACTCAGTGAATAATGTGTGTGCAATGTACTGTCAAGAGCATGAAAATATTGTGTGTGTGTGTGTACTTGTGTTTGCAGGCAGTGCAAGCTCTCATCAGTGAGTGTGTGAACCAGTGTGAAATATGTGTGCAGGAAAATAACAGTGAATAAGGAGAGCAGTGTGTAACCTAAGGATAGGAAGACAAGGACCTATTCTCAGGTTAAGAAGAAAAGGAAAAGGAAATCAATTCATTGCCCTTCCTCAATCTCAGATTTCAGATTAAACTCTAACAATTCATATAATCCCAGATTTAATATAGGAATACTAAAATTAAAGTGTTGACAATATAAGGAAGACAATATAAGAATTAACCAGTACAATAGTGGCATGGTATGACAGTCCAATACATAACCTTGTTAACATCAATCTTGTATATCCTAACCCAAGTCCAGGTTTAACCTATGTTCAGTACTTAGGACAACAATGCAATAGTACATTTCTTTTTAAACTTACTTTAGACAGTCCCCAAGTGTTCCAGATTTCACACATACATATCACAGATTTCTATTTCCAGAGAACTTAGTTAGAAACGAAATCCAGTTTTTGAAGAACATTTCAACAATAAAATTAGTTCATAATATACCTTATCACACATCAACACATATAACAGTCCACACTCATCAAATCAACATCAATCTTTAACCATGGCAAGATAATATATAGGTTAAATATATATAGGACCTAAACCCAGTATTTATCTTCATTACCAGGGTTAAAATCATTAAACAACATTAATTTAGAGACTGGAAATTTACAGGAACTAAGTATCAGAACATGGTTAATGAGAAATCAAATCGGAAATCAACTAATCATGAATCTAATGCTTGGTAATTGAAAACAGCCCTCGTGCACAACCCCACACATTCATTTCGTGTCACCCAAGGCCAGACACGGCGTGTCCACATCAAGAACATCAAAATGACACACACAGTGCACTGTCTCGTGCACATGTGCACTTGTGTCGTGTGCACGACACAAGACACGAGAGGATCTTGTGGTCATACACATGGGTAGCCCACCTATAGGGCTACCTCATGGGCCAACTGGCCTGTGTCCACGAAGTGTCAGGGTCGGACACGAGACCCGTATCAGTGGGTGAAACCCACAGTGCACACCACAGGCTAAAACCCGTGCGTGGTCAAAACATCCCTCGACACGACACGGGGACACGTGGAACTTGACACATGGCTTGTCAGTCAGTGCCCCATGACTCGTGTCGAGTTTCGTGTCAAACTAAAGCGTGTCGTGTCCGCTACAGGGCCCGAGTAGCAGGGGATCCCTATAGCACGCGCGCGAGCGTGTGCACGCGCGTGTCCACACTACAAAATCGACACGGGACGACACGAAATCTAAGACACAAGGACAGGAACCCATAAACCAGATCAAAACCATATTTCCTATTCAAAAACATTGGACAAACTCGATCGAAATGCCCTTTGAGGCATTTCGTCGAACACTCTGTCCAGCTTCTGATACGTATCCAGAACGGACACGAAACTACCGATACTCGACAAGAATCCTATCCAGACCTTAGGGGGACCCTTAGGGCTTCCTATACATGAAGACTAATTGAAAATCCATAGATATTTGAGTAAGTTACCTCTTGATGAACTTCTAATGGAAAACCCCCTATTCAATGCTCTCCACTTGATGACCCAATCAATCCAAAACAACTTCAAACTGAGATGAGACCTTAACAACAGCAATAATAGTCATATAAGGACCTATTGGAACAATTTAGAAAGAAAAAGAAAGAGGAAAGGAGTTCTAAAAATTAAAATGCAATAAAACTAACCTCCTTAAAATTAGGGCTTTTCCTAAGAAAGAGGCAACCCTAGATTTTAGGAGGGGTTTTATATGATGGGGATCCCTAGGCAAATAGGTGGTCGGCCATACATCCTTAGGGTTAGGGTTTTGCCAAAACATTGGGCCTTGGGCCAAGTTACAAAGGCTAAGGTAGATTTAATTAATAAAGACTCTAAATCATAAGTCATGGCTTATGACTTTCTAATTTCTATAGCTAAATAGGTTCTAATGACTTAACCATAGATTAGGCTAGGTTAGACTAGAGTCACAAATCCTAACCAAGGCCAACTAACTAGGGTTAGCTCCTAGGTTGGTCTACATGAGTCAATACTTAGTCAAAAATCAAACTAGTCCAAATAATTCCAAAATAATTCCTAAAAATTCCCATTAATTATAATTAATTCTAATAAATTTAAATTATCCCAAAAATGACAAATTTACCCTCAAACTAGAAATGTGGCAGTGATAAATCTATCCTCCTTAAAAGAATTTTGTCCTTAAAATTGAAAGGCGAAATACAACTGATGAGAAGGATAGAAAGCATACCTCACGGTCCAAAAAGATACGGGTAGCGCTCGCGCATCTCATCCTCCCGCTCCCAGGTAGACTCTCCTGGAGAATGATG
This sequence comes from Iris pallida, assembly GCA_029216955.1. Classification (NCBI taxonomy): domain Eukaryota; kingdom Viridiplantae; phylum Streptophyta; class Magnoliopsida; order Asparagales; family Iridaceae; genus Iris; species Iris pallida. Next base: position 5,313,183 of record JANAVB010038613.1, read on the forward strand.
TCTCCATACGACGCGTACCAAAGGTATCACCTGGTTCCTCAGAACCTTCTTCCGTCGATCCAGAATCCCCATGGGCTGCTCTGGATAGCTGAGAGAAGGCCCAACCTCTATCTCTGAATGATCGAGCACATGGCTAGGGTCAGCCACGTACCGTCTCAACTGTGATACATGAAATACGTTGTGGACCCCCACAAGTGCAGGCGGCAAGTCTAGCCTGTAAGCCACGTCACCGACTCTTCCGCTGATAACGAAAAGGGCCGATGAAGCGCGGGCTAAGCTTTCTGCCTCCACCAAAACGTATCGTACCATGAGTCGGAGATATCCTCAAGAAAATCTGGTCTCCGACCTAATCACAAGCAAGGTCTTAATTAATTATAATAAACAAACATGATCAAAAATCACAAACAAATAACCTAAATCTAATCCTACTCTAATCTGTACCTCAAACTCCAAGGGCCTCCGGTGGCTATCGGCCCAGTGCCGATGTCTGTCCTGCGCCACGCGAAGTCTGTCCCTGATGAGCTTCACCTTCTCGACCGTATCTACAATCATCTCTGGCCCCAGCAAAGCTCGCTTACCAACATCATCCCAGGATAAGGGTGTACGGCACCTACGCCCGTACAGAGCCTCGAAAGGTGACATCTCGATGCTGGCCTGGAAACTATTGTTGTAGGCAAACTCCACCAAATAAAGGTGATCCTCCCAGGAACCTCTAAAGTCCAGGATACACGTCCACAGCATATCCTCAAGGGTCTGAATAGTCCGCTCTGACTGTCCGTCCGTCTGGGGGTGGTATGCAGTACTAAACTTGAGCTGAGTGCCCAAGCTGGTCTGCAGACTCCTTCAGAAATAGGAAGTAAAACGGCTATCCCGATCAGATACGATGCTGACCGGAACTCCGTAGATCCTGACTATCTGCCGCATATACATCTCTGCCAGCCTCTCTGTAGACGTACCCACCTTGAATGGCAAGAAGTAGGCCGATTTGGTCAACCTATCAACGATGACCCAAATTGCATCTTTCCCTCCTGGAGTACGCGGTAATCTTGAAACGAAGTCCATCGTGATATGCTCACATTTCCACTCGGGAATGGACAGCGGCTGCAACAATCCATCGGGCCTCTGTCTCTCTGCCTTGACCTGCTGACAGACCAAGCTCCTAGCTACGAAGTGGGACACCTCCCGCTTCATTCCTGACCACCATACATGCTCCCGCAGATCTCGGTACATCTTGTTGGCACCCGGGTGTATAGAGTACTGAGATCTGTGGGCCTCCTGCATAACCTGCTCTCTGAGCTCCCCGCTAGGCACACATAACCTGGCACCGTGCCTCAGGGCACCATCCTCTGCAAGTGAAAACTCAGCATCCCCCACTCCTATACTGATCTGCTCTCTGATACTCTGCAGGGCCACATCCTCGAACTGGGCCACCTTGATCCTGTCTATCAAGTCCGACTGAATCTGCATCCCCCATAGCTGCATCTACACTCCCGGTACGATCACCTCAATCCCAAGGCTCTCCAAGTCGGCAAGCAAATGTCGATCCATGGTCAAACACATGGCTGTCGGATACCTACTCAAGGCATCTGCAACCACGTTGGCCTTTCCTGGGTGGTACTGAAGTAGGATGTCAAAATCCTTCATCAACTCTAGCCATTTGTGCTGCCTCATGTTCAACTCCTTCTGAGTGAACACATACTTTAAACTCTTGTGATCTGTGAAGATCTCCACCCTCTCACCATACAGATAATGCTTCCACAGCTTCAGAGCAAATATCACTGCTGTCAGCTCCAGGTCGTGGGTAGGGTAGTTCTTCTCATGGGGATGCAATTGCCTGGAAGCATAGGCAATGACCTTCCCGTGCTGTTGCAACACACAACCCAGCCCCTTTCATGAAGCATCACTATAAATAGTGAATCTACCTGATCCTGAAGGCAACGTCAGAATCGAAGCTGTCGTAAGCCGCTTCTTCAACTCATCAAAAGGTGCCTGACACTCCTCTGACCAAACATACTCAGCATCCTTCCGGGTCAACCGTGTCAACGGCTCTGCAACCCGGGAGAAATCCTGCACGAATCTCCGATAATACCCTGCCAGCCCAAGAAACTCCTGATCTCTGCAACTGAAGTCGGCGCAGCCCATGCCTCAACTGCTAAAATCTTCTTGGGGTCAACTGAGATACCATCTCCAGTCACCACATGCCCCAAGAAGTCCACCCGGTCCAAGAAGAAGTCACGCTTGGAGAGCTTCCCGTAAAGCTGCTCCTTCCTGAGAATCTCCAGCACTATTCTCAGATGCTCCTCGTGCTCCTCCTCAGTCTTGGAATATACCAAGATATCATCTATGAACACTACCACAAACTGATCCAGGTACTGATGGAACACCTTATTCATAAGGTTCATAAACACTACTGGTGCATTGGTTAGCCCAAACGGCATAACCAAAAACGCGAACTGTCCATACCGCGTCCTGAAAGCGGTCTTGGGAATATCCTCCCCCTTCACCTTCATCTGGTGATATTCTGACCTCAGATCAATCTTGGAAAATACCCGAGCTCCGCTCAACTGGTCAAATAGATCGTCGATCCGCGGCAGTGGGTATTTGTTCTTGATCGTGAGGTTGTTGAGTGCCCTATAGTCAATACACATGCGTACTGACCCATCCTTCTTCGGCACAAACAATACTGGTGTACCCCATGGCAACGAACTCGAGCGGATGAAGCCCTTGTCCTGTAGCTCATCCACCTGCTTCTTCAGCTCCACCAGCTCGCTGTTGTTCACCCGATAGACATGCTGAGAGATGGGTTCCGCTCCTGGAACCAAGTCTATTGAGAACTCTATGTCCCTGTCTGGTGGCAGTCCCGACAACTCCTCTGGGAAAACATCCATATAATCTGCTATCAAGGGGTATGGAATCGCCTGCTCCTCGACCGAGACTCCACAGAAGACTCCGCTGCTCTGCTCTGCCTGACGTCTGGCATACTCGAACTCTGGCTCCCCCGGCGCTCTGAATAGAACTCTATCCCCTCTGCAATCAATGCTGGCGTGGTGCCTGCTCAACCAATCCATGCCTAGTACTATATCGTAGTTCGGCAATGGCATTACGAGCAGGCTCACCTCCAACTCACGGCCTCCCAAAACTATTCTCCGACCCTTACAAACATCACTCACGAGGATAATACTACCCCCGGTCGTGATCTTGTAAGTCCTAGGCAACGATTCAGCTATGATACCGTGTCTAATCGCAAAAGATACTGATATGAAGCTATGCGAAGCACCGAAATCGAATAATGCAAATGCTGGACTGGAGTCGAGAAGAATCAAACCTGCGATCAGCTCTCCCGTCACCTCCGCATCTCCAGCTGCCATGGCGAAAGCTCGCCCCTGCTGGCCTCTCCTGGCCTGCTGCTGGTGCTGGACAAACCTTTGCTGCTGCGTCAGCAGGGCTGGTCCCCTCTGCTGGCCTGCTGGAGCTCTGACTCCTCCTCCTCCTCTCGGAGCTACCCGTCCCATGCGGCACTCCCTCATCTGGTGGTCTGCTGAACCACACACCATGCACAGGCCCAGCCTCTTTCGAAACTCATTGAAGACGTGCCCAGGCTTCTTGCAGTAGGCACAAGTGACTCCCTGTCTCTGACCCTGCTGGTGCTGTCTCGGCTGCTGCTGCTGAACTGGCCTTTGCTGGATCGGCTGCGGCTGAAACTGCCTCAACTGCTGATGCTGAAAGTGGGGCCTTTTGGCCTGGCCCCCGCTGCTGCTGCCTCCAACTGGGTCCCTCCCCCTCTTGAGCCTAAGCTCAAGATCATCCTCAGCCAACAGGGCCCCCGTCAAGATCTCCTCAAATGTAGCATCCCTGCTGCCCTTGGTCAGGGACTTGACCTCCTTGACCAGACCCTTCCGGGACCTCTGGGCCTTCGCCGTCTCGCTCAAACCCTCCACGAACCTGTCGAGACGACCAAACTCTCCAGCATACTCCTCTACTGAGAGGCTCCCCTGGACCAAGCTCTCAAACTGCGACTCTAAGGCTCTGACTGCTGAATCTGGGAAGAACTTCTTCTTGAAGAAGCCCCTGAACTGCTCCCAAGTCTGCCCTAGTACCCCCATCCTGGGGTCTGACTGATACCAGGTGCGAGCAAGATCTCGCATCCGGCTAGCTGCGGCCTCGATCTGAAGGTCTGTTGGAATCCTGGCCAAGCGGAAGATCTCCTCTATATGCTCGATCCACTCATCGGCATATAGGATCCCCTCTGTCCCCAGAAAGTCTCTGGGGTTCATCTTCTGAAACTGTTCGATCCCTAGTGTCCTCGGCTGCTGTACTACTGGTCGAGCTGCGGCTGTCGTGACGGCCAACTCCATGCCTCTGTCCTGCCGAGCCTGCTGTCGGTCCATGAACTGCTGGAAATATGCGAACATCTAAGCTGCGTCCACATGTCCTGGAGGCGGTGGCGGCTGGAAGGGATCCTCTGGAATGACCGGGTCCTGCCTCCGAGTCGGTGGATGCATCCCCCCTGCTGCTACTGTCAAGGTCTCAATACGAGCTGAGGTGGCAGGAGCTGCAGTCCCCTGGCCTCGCTGTACTGGCTGAGAGGTTGCAGTCCCCTCTATAGCATCCTCATGGACGGCACGCTGCGATCGAATCTCTACCATCTTGAAGATAGACAAACAAGAGTATCAATTTCTGAGAAGGAAGCGGTATAACAAAGGCGGACAATTATAATTCAAAGGATCAGCTGACAATAAGAGTTTAGATGGCAGTAAGAAATTTTTCTAATGTGATTGAGTACTCTTAAAAATTTATATCCTATAGCGGGCTGCAGTGATACTCTAGTTCGAGTACCACTACACTTCTAGTCTAGACCTGCATGGGCCACCACTAAAAACGTGTCACGACTCGCAACCACTATGAGGGTACGAGAACGTAACAACGCCCAGCCTATGCCACAGTGTCGGCGGTAGAGCGCTGTCCTAGGTCAACATCTAACAATATATCTCTAAACAGTTTATACTCCCCGATTGGGGGTGACATAGTAATAGAAAACTCAATCACAACTAAGGAAGAGATAGCACGATATGAAATAGAACTCAAGGAACAAAATAGATAAAAGCATTCTAAGATAATCCCAGCAATATCCCAAAATACAAGGTCTCAGATGAAAGAATATATACAATACTGAACTCCAAAATAAAGTCTAACTAGAACATGTCTTAAGACTACAAAAGTAAGATAAGCCTAACTAGTCTAGTCTATGCAATCGGGGTGATCTCCTCAGCTAGAGCTGGGTCCTCCTGAGGGTCCAGCTCGCAGGTGTCATCAAAGGCTGCCCCGTAGTAAGTGTCCAGGCAAGCCTCCTCCTCATCCTCTGTAATATTTTTAACAGGTCCAGTCAGGACAGGAGCGAGTATAGTACATCTCAACAGATCATAGCAGGTTAGAAGATATAATCATGCAGTAAAGTAAGATACAAGTACTGAAAGAAGTGCAGTATGTAAACAGAGAGAGAAAGCTGTAAGAGAAATATCTACTATAAATAGAGAACTATCATGTGACTAGTGAGTCAGAGTACAATATAGACATGTAAATGGCATAGGAGATTCTGATGCTACACTATGGAAGAGATTCTGATACTACACTACTTGGATATTATTCACATGTCCATTTCTACTCCCCCGTACCCCCAATCAATACACAAGGATCCAGCCAGGTTATGTTATATGATGCTATGTAACAGCCCCCGAAGGGTAGTAGACCCCGAAGGTGATACATAGTAGTCCCATGAATGGGATAAGAATTCTAGGAAGACTCTACGATCATAAGAGTATATGTCGTAAGTGATCAAAGAACCAATGAAGCATAGTGATACGCCATGTAAGTGAAACGCACAGAACATGTAGTACCCGATGCTCCCTAAGGATAACATCTTAAGAAAGGATCCATATAGTACCAATTCGTGTGACCATCGTGACAGTACAAGTAAAGTAATCTACTGCAGGAAATAATTCTAAACAGGATATGAAATAATCAGAGAATGTACTCGCCTGTATCTGAGTGTCCAATATGAAACGTACTATCCAAGGAGTGGTGTCTGGCTCCTAATCAGAACCGCACAAGTCACAACAAGTCCAGAATAGTAAAATGGAGTCCTACTATGCATTCTACATGATTCTAGGTCAATCTAGGCCAAAGTCAACTCTTGGTCAACTCTGGTCAACCCTAGAAGTCAAACTAGGTCAACCAAGTCTAATCAAGTCTAAACTCAACTAACTAGGTCTAACAAGTCTGTACTAACCTATCTTAGCCCAATCACGCCTAGTTAGCACTCCTACACATACACAATGTTAACCCCATGATCTATGCCTCATACCTAATATAACACATGCCTATGATAGCCATACATCAATAGATCATCACAATCTACATAACTTATATATTAATCCACACTTTACATTACACTATATATAGATACATACATTATAATATATGTCTACATACTAGACATATAGTCTACACATGTAAAGACTTAGAAATATCAAGAAAGAGAGAGAGGGTGCTTGTGTGTGACATGATATGGTGTGTCAAGTAAAATTGTGGGTGTATAGAAAGGTAAACCAAAATGCAGGAATACCACTCAGTGAATAATGTGTGTGCAATGTACTGTCAAGAGCAGGAAAATATTGTATGTGTGTGTACTTGTGTTTGCAGGCAGTGCAAGCTCTCATCAGTGAGTGTGTGAACCAGTGTGAAATATGTGTGCAGGAAAATAACAGTGAATAAGGAGAGATGTGTGTGTAACCTAAGGATAGAAAGACAAGGACCTATTCTCAGGTTAAGAAGAAAAGGAAAAGGAAATCAATTCATTGCCCTTCCTCAATCTCAGATTTCAGATTAAACTCTAACAATTCATATAATCCCAGATTTAATATAGGAATACTGAAATTGAAGTATTGACAATATAAGGAAGACAATGTAAGAATTAACCAGTGCAATAGTGGCATGGTATGACAGTGCAATACATAACCTTGTTAACATCAATCTAGGATATCCTAACCCAAGTCCAGGTTTAACCTATGTTCAGTACTTAGGACAACAATGCAATAGTATATTTCATTTTAAACTTACTTTAGACAGTCCCCAAGTGTTCCAGATTTCACACATACATATCACAGATTTCTATTTCCAGAGAACTTAGTTAGAAACAAAATCCAGTTTTTGAAGAACATTTCAACAATAAAATCAGTTCATAATACACCTTATCACACATCAACACATATAACAGTCCACACTCATCAAATCAACATCAATCTTTAACCATGGCAAGATAATATAGGTGAAATATATATAGGACCTAAACTCAGTATTTATCCTCATTACTAGGGTTAAAATTATTAAACAACATTAATTTAGAGACTGGAAATTTACAGGAACTAAGTATCAGAACATGGTTAATGAGAAATCAAATAGGAAATCAACTAATCATGAATCTAATGCTTGGTAATTGAAAACAGCCCTCGTGCACAACCCCACACATTCATTTCGTGTCACCCAAGGCCAGACACGGCGTGTCCACATCAAGAACATCAAAATGACACACACAGTACACTGTCAGTGCACTGTCTCGTACACACGTGCACTTGTGTCGTGTGCACGACACAAGATACGAGAGGATCTCGTAGTCATACACATGGGTAGCCCACCTATAGGGCTACCTCATGGGCCCACTGGCCTGTGTCCACGAAGTGTCAGGGTCGGACACGAGACCCGTATCAGTGGGTGAAACCCACAGTGCACACCACAGGCTAAAACCCGTGCGTAGTCAAAATATCCCTCGACACGACACGGGGACACATGGGACTTGACACATGGCGTGTCAGTCAGTGCCCCATGACTCGTGTCGAGTTTTGTGTCAAACTAAAGCGTGTCGTGTCTGCTACAGGGCCCGAGTAGCAGGGGATCCCTGTAGCACGCGCGCGAGCGTGTGCACGCGCGTGTCCACACCACAAAATCGACACAGGACGACACAAAATCTAAGACACAAGGACAGGAACCCATAAACCAGATCAAAACCCTATTTCCTATTCAAAAACATTGGACAAACTCGATCGAAATGCCCTTTGAGGCATTTCGTCGAACACTCTGTCCAGCTTCTGATACGTGTCCAGAACGGACACAAAACCACGATACTCGACACGAATCCTATCCAGACCTTAGGGGGACCCTTAGGGCTTCCTGTACATGAAGACTAATTGAAAATCCATAGAGATTTGAGTGAGTTACCTCTTGATGAACTTCCAATGGAAAACCCCCTATTCAATGCTCTCCACTTGATGACCCAATCAATCCAAAACAACTTCAAACTGAGATGAGACCTTAACAACAGCAATAACAGTCATATCAGGACCTATTGGAACAATTTAGAAAGAAAAAGGAAGAGGAAAGGAGTTCTAGAAATTAAAATGCAATAAAACTAACCTCCTTAAAATTAGGGCTTTTCCTAAGAAAGAGGCAACCCTAGATTTTAGGAGGGGTTTTATATGATGGAGATCCCTAGGCAAATAGGTGGCCAGCCATACATCCTTAGGGTTAGGGTTTTGCCAAAACATTGGGCCTTGGGCCAAGTTACAAAGGCTAAGGTAGATTTAATTAATAAAGACTCTAAGTCATAAGTCATGGCTTATGGCTTTCTAATTTCTATAGCTAAATAGGTTCTAATGACTTAACCATAGATTAGGCTAGGTTAGACTAGAGTCACAAATCCTAAACAAGGCCAACTAACTAGGGTTAGCTCCTAGGTTGGTCTACATGAGTCAATACTTAGTCAAAAATCAAACTAGTCCAAATAATTCCTAAAAATTCCCATAAATTCTAATTAATTCTAATAAATTTAAATTATCCCAAAAATGATAAATTTATCCTCAAACTAGAAATATGGTAGTGACAACTAGAGTCAAGCATTTCGATCCCCGTGCATACACGCAGACCGACTCTTCGGTTATCAAAATGAGCCGCCAAAAATGGAGGCCAAGCTCCTCGGATCCCGCACCAAAAAGTGGCCTTTAAAGCTGACAGCAAATCAACAACGTTTAAATGCAAAAGATTGCCATACGTGGCAATAATGACGTGGCAAAAAGCTATGCGACTGAACAGTCTCCTGCGGCTGAACCACCTACGCGGCTAAACAATCTATGCGGCCAAGATCTCTATGCGATCAGGGTTTCATATGCGGCTAGAAGAACACAACCATGCTTCTTATTCAAAGTATTTCAATTTTGCAAATTGAAAACTTTGAAGGGGGTCTTGTAGAAGCATGGAAAATATTAAAGAAAATGACCCATGCGGCCAAAGAACCCCATGCGGATCAGAAAGCCCATGCGGCTCAGAGAGTCATGCGGTATAAGGGACTATGCGGCTCAAGACATCCTTGCGGCTCCGAAGACACGTGGCGGGATAATCCTCTTCTCTGCCCTCTTGCATTAATTGTTTGACGGCTGACAATTCTGAAAAAGTGACAGCCCTGACACAAAAAGAAGTAATTATGACTCTGTCATAATGACAGACTTCTAGGGAAGAGAAAAGAGATCTCTGACACAAATCCCCCGAGAGCCATAAAAATGCCATGTGGCCTTGCCACGTAGGCGTTCGTATGAGGCTCGAGCAAAGACTTCTCATGCGGTTCAGAATGAAGCCGTCCTATGCGGCTCAGACCGAGACAACCTCATGCGGCTCGAGCAAAGACTTCTCATGCGGTTCAGAATGAAGCGGTCCTATGTGGCTCAGGCCGAGACAGCCTCATGCGGCTCGAGCAAAGACTTCTCATGCGGTTCAAGAGGACCATTCCCATACGGCTCAGGCGGATGTATCCCTATGCGGCTCGCAATGATCACCTCCATGTGGTTCAAAGGCTCGAGGGAGGGCCACTACCCAGGCAGCCCTGACACGTGGTCCTAACCATATGCAGCCCAAAATCATATGCGGCTCACTCGTCATGCGGTTCAGATCCCCCCAGTGGCTCCTAGGATACGTGTCCTAAGCCGATCAATTTCTCAGATTTACTGCAATCAGAGATTGGGTCAAATCCCAATAATCTGGGACACGTGGCAGAAGAATAAATCTAATTTATTCGCAGACATCAGAAGATCATTATGAGAAAGATTTATTCCAATCAGCATTAATTGCTGATGGGATTTGGTGTAATCTACACTCATTGGCTCGGATCCGTCACAATCAAAAACGAACGGCCTAGATTGACCAATCCATAGACCGCCGCCATCTCCAAGAGACAATCATTGGCAACCCTAATGATCACATCCTACTATTATAAATAGCAAGGTGCCATTCCCTTGTGAAGATATATACTGTCAGAGAGAGATACGCACATACAGAGAGGCTCCCCCGATAGTCAGAGAGAAGAATCCACAGAGATCAATCCAAAGAGAGAGAGAAGCCAGAAGAGCAATACGAGGAGAGCAAGAGGAGCATTTCTTCATCAACGCCAACCATCTCGTCATAGGAGCCAAGGCTGCATATCGATCGTCCAAGGAGTAAGGCAGGGCTGCCGTCGCCTTCCCGAGCCTCTATCGTCATCCCTCAGAATCTAAAATAAACAATTGTACTTTGATTGTTGTACCTAGGTTTTCGTTCCTAGGCTTTCTTTGTACAAGCGAGTTTGTATTGTGAGTCTAAGTTCAGTCCTCCCATAAAACTGTTCTATACTTTTACGATCAATGGCAAACAGTCACAACAAGTCCAGAATAGAAATGTAATGCACTACAATGCGTTCTACATGAATCTAGGTCAATCTAGACCAAAGTCAACTCTTGGTCAACTCTGGTCAACCCTAGAAGTCAACTAGGTCAACCAAGTCTAATCTAGGTCTAACAAGACTATTCTAGGTTTACTAGGCTATTCTAGGCAATACCATGTCAAGCCTACTAATACACATCTCTACATGCCATATATCTAGCCTATAGCCTACTAGACACATCTACCAAGATATCCTCTATAGCTAATCAATACACATATTGGCTATCTATACATTACATACACCAAATATCATGACATGTCATATGGTATCCATACTCTATAACATATCATATCACAACACCATATATATAATATATATATTAAAATACATATACACATATATAGGAAAGCTTGTATATATATATATATATATAACAATGCTTATATATATATATATATATACATACATAAGGAGTGAGGGGGAAAACACATGAGTACATGTGTGTGTGTGTGTGTAAAGTACAAGGAAAACTGAAAAGAACAAGGAATACCATTTCTGAAAACAGTGAGCCACCAACATATATTAGAAGTAGGGAACTAGTTTAGGAATTAAGAACTTAGCTAACATTCATTCATAGAATACTGAAGAGGAATAAAAATCAGTTTAACAATGAACTCAGTCCCCAGTTTAGTTTCAACACCCTATTCTCAGGTTTAAACTCTAACAAGACCAACAGTCAAGCCCAAATTCTTTCTCAGGTAATTAACATTCCACTCTCAGTTCACCAAAACAGGAAAACCAATTCAGTTTTTTGAAAGAAAACATTGGATCAAAAATAATGTAAACTCAGGTTTTAGAATATCCAATTCCAGGTTAATGTTGAACCTCAACACAGTTAAAAGAACACACCATATCATGTATCAAGGAGAATTCTAACTCAGAAATCAATGAACAAAAAGGAAAACAGTTTGTAGTTATTCTCAGGTTCACTAACCCCAAATCTCATAGTAAAATACATTCTCAGTTTTATATAAAAGAACATAAACTCAGATTTCAGTAAACAAAAAGGAAGGAATCAATGTATAGTCTACATTCAGGTTTAAGGCTTTTATTTCAGTCTTAAGGAAGAAACAATGAACACATTAAATTCTTAGAAGTGGAACTTAATCTCAGGTTTAACACTCATGAACTTTTAGTTTACAATGAACTCAGTTATATGCCAAAACAAAGAAAGAATCAAATCAGACATTCAAGTTTCAAGTTATCAAAAACTGGAACACAAACCAATCTCAGTAAATCAGTGAACAAGGAAATCAAAACAGACATTCACTAATCAACTGAATGACAGTTCAAGAGAACCAACACCCTTAGTTCAGAATACACATTAACAGGTTTCTGAAAAGGAAAGGAAATCGATTTAAAGTAATCTAGAACCATTCCCAGGTTCAAAACTAAAACTCAGTTTTCTCATATCAGTTAATATATACAGTTGAAAGTAATCAGACCAAAACCAATACCCCATAACCATTTCCAAAGCCTATATTGAATGAAATGAAACTAGGCATGAGCATTGATATGTGGGGCTATTAATAAGTTGAGATAACACAAGAATCTGGGGTTTATACAGTTTGGGAAATATGAAATGGCAGTATCAGTTGTGTATCAGTGAAAACCCAAATACACATGCTCGAAATCAATATTCTAAACTAAAACTTAAACTAACATGGAAACTGAATTTAACACATAATATACATAATATTTAGGATCTATTTAATAAATAAAAACACAATTAAAAGCATTAAAAACAACTGAAACACAGAACACAATTTTTTTACACACAGGAGTACACAGTGTGACACATGTGCAAACACGAATCCGTGTCCGAATCGACACGAGAGTTCCTGAAACTCTAGGAATCTCATGTCAGTCGTGGACATGACTCACATGTCGAGTTTTAAGGGTTGAAACCCTCTGTGCACAGAGAAACCACACTCGAGTAGCAGGGGAGAAATCTGCCCGCGCGCGTGGGTGCACGACCGCGTGTCCACGTTCTCGTGTCGGCTCAACCTGACACGAAAATGTGCTCAATGTCTAAGAAATGCATAAGCGAGTCTAAAATAGATTTTTTCATTCAAACACAGTCACAAAAATCGAACGAAATGCCCTTTGAGGCATTTCGTCGAACATTAACCTAGACACATTGATACGTGTCCGATACAGACACGTAATGGGTCCAAATTCTAGGGTTAGCCTATCCTACTATTAGGTTAGGGTTAGGACATCCTAGAAATAATTTTTAACAGAATTTAAATACAATAGAAGGAATTATACCTATAGGTGAACAATGGGTCAAAATCCCCAAATGGGAAGAGTTTCACAAGCCACCAAACTCTCTCAAATTGTGTTCTTCCTGCAAATACTCATCAATAACAGCAAGTATACTAATATTAGGTTCTATTGCAATTTTTTTGAAGGAATTTGGAGAAGAAATGGATTTTCTAAGGATTTACAAAGATGGGGACTCACCTCTTTCAAATGGCAAAGTTTTCTAAAGAGGCAACCCTAATTTCAAGAGGATATAAATAGGGAAGATGACCATAGTGGGCCGGCCAGAATTTTTAGGGTTAGGGCTTGGTTCAATGGGTGTGGGCCTATGGCCATTAAGCCTATTAGTCATAAAATGACTTGTGATTTCACAAGCCATTACTTAATCAATCTAGCCCCTAATTCACCAAACTAATCCCAATGAGTTAATCCTCATGAACTTAATTCAACCTAGGTTTTCAAATCCTAATCACTTAGTCATGACCTAGGTTAGCCACTAGATTAGTCTCCAAGGTCAACATAAGTCAAAGTCACTAAAACACCAAAATCAAATATTCTAAAATCACTTAAAATCACATTAATTATAATTAATAATAATAATTCTAAATTAATTCCAAAATTTTGAAAATGACCAAATTACCCTCAAGCTAGAAAAGTGGTAGTGACATATATAAAGAGACAATAAAATAACAAGTTGAGGCTAAAAATATGACATGTAGACTAAACCACTTAGATCTAATCATGGATATACAAATGAAACTCATTCTAAACATCCTAACTAACATCAATCCATCCTCTAACATGACTAAAACTGAAATTAAAACACAATTTAACCTATTAGACATTAAACCAAACACATAAGGTGTCCTAATTTGAGATCGAATAAGTAGGACATAAGACACAATTCTAACTTGCTATAGAGAGCTCCAAATGGCCTCAAACTTGAATCTAAAGGGGGTACATGCATGGAGGTGGATCCTATGGATTCAAAACTAACTAATATGTATAGAAAATCAATTTAGAGGGTTGGTTTTACCTATTGGGAGTGGGATCCCAATGATGCTCTCAAGGACGTAGCTACGATACGAAGATCCTTCCAAAAAAGACACTCCTCCATGTACTTTGATCCAATTCTCTGCTAGCACCCTCCCTTGATAGTATGAGAAGGTTGGATGGAAGTTTTTGTGGAGGAATGAAGAGATTTGGAGATCAAATCAAAGAGAAAAGCTCTCTAATTTGGGGAAGAACACTTTATGAAAGAAAAGAGGCAAGATGGAATGAAATAAAAGAAAGGGAGGCTAATCTACCTATAGTTGCAACCATTAAACCCTATTTGGGCCTTGAAGGAAAGTCCAATAAGGCCTCAACTAGTCCTCTTAGTTAATTTTAATTTAGGTTCAAGTTTGGGATCAAAAGGGTTTAAATTTTAGCCTCTAACTTAACCAATCTAACAAGTGAGATTAGTCTAAACTTACTAACTTAATTAGTGGGGTTTGTGGGCCATGACTAACTAATCTTGGGGTCCTGTCTAGAGTCTAAGCTACCCGGGTCACTAACACAAGTCGGAACGAAACGAAACTCAAATCCGACTAAACAAATTCCATAAAATCAATATTAAAATATAAAAATTCCCAAAATATTAAAATATAAAAAATGACCAAAATTACAATGTATCAATTTAAATATTATTAAAATAATACAAAATTCACCAATTAATCAAAATCCCAAATAATTCAAAAGTCACAAAAAGACCAAAATACCCTTACCCTAAAAAGTTATAATTAGCTAATCTAGTCATATAGGTTAGGCCTCCATGGTCCTGGTTAGTCTCTGGGCTAAGCAGCTCTAAGGTTACCCTAGCCAAAGAACAAAATCACAAAATACTAATTTAATGATATTATAATAATCAAAATTTACCAATAAATTAATAACAAGATTTAAACCTATTATTAAATAATCAATTTTATAAAAGTTTAAAATTATCCTCATTTTAGAAAAGTGGTGGTTACAAATCTACCCTCAAAAAAATTTTGTCCTCGAAATTAAGATGGTCGTAGTCATTCTAGAGTCTCGTCCCCAACAATCATGGTCTTAGAAGCTCATCTAAATCATACAATTTGAAAGAATAACATACAGGTTCATGGCAGGTAATATCAGTCTGAGGTCTCATCTAGCTATACAGCCATACTACAGCACAAGGCAATCACAAGGTATCAAAACATACAAGCAAGGGGTGTAACAAAATATCACAAAAGACATGCTAAAGCCTAGGTCGAAAACTCACCTCAAATTAGGTCTGGTGACTAAAACTCCCTCCTAGAAGCATGGCCTAAATTTCCAAGGCATTTATCATGAATCATGCTCTTGTTAAAACTCTTATTCCTTCTTTCTGATCTTACTCTCCCTTATCCTCTTAATCATCCCAAAAATTTAAATTCCTACACCTTGTCCTAACTTGGATCCAAAATCTCTAGATCAAAGTCTATGAAATCCTCGAACTTGTTCAAATTACTGTCCTCAAATTTATTCGAAGCTAATACTACTATGTCATGCAGGAACTTATTCTTCATTATAAAATCGACCTTCGTACTTCCTTCACGTACACCTTCAAATATTATTCTTCTTAAATTTTAAAACCTCCACAAAATCATTAAATTTTCCCATAACCCAAAATCCTTGTGTTCACTCTGTCTCTTACCAACAACTTATTCAATTTTGGTATCATCATCGCTTCTTAGTTACATTCTCTGCTCCATTTCCAAATTCCTAAATTTAGCATCACAATCTTAAGTGAAATATCTCGAGAATCAATAACCTAAAATTATTCAAGTCCACAAAACAAACCAACCTCGAATATCCTTATTGTTTCTAAAGTATACCTACGAAATATTACTGTTCTAACCATCAATATATCCTACTATCCATCTGGTGAGCCGAAGGGGTCACTACCTCCTGAGCAGACTAACATCCTATATGAAACTGATAGTCAAAATCAACAAAGATTTAACTATAAAGGGTTATTAGTCTAATGTCAACTAGACTACCACACCCAAGAATAAGTCCTAATACAAGCTATCAAACCATTATACTATGGAAGAGTTATAACTAATGAAGTTATACAAAGAATTAGACTAGTTATCTGAAGTTATCCCTACTACTAAGTTAATTTGTGATAAAAAATATTATATTTTTTTTGAAAAAGATTGAAACAAAAGTAAAGATGATATGTTCAAAACCTTCCCAAGATACAATCTGATAATCATATGGTCTATCCAAATCATCGTACTCCTTCTAGGTCAAACATCCAGCAATCAAGATCAAAAAAATTCTATCTAAAGCATGCAAAATATGATTCCTACTGGTCGTGATATCATAGTCTCGAACAGGTCACTATACTATCTATCACAACACAAAACATCCTGACAAGTACTAATGGAATCACACAACAATATAGAAAAGAAGGACATAAAGGACATACTTGCTAACTCGTCACTCATAGCGTCGGTCTCCACAACCGTCAGTGCAAAAGCCCTGCCCCTCTGGGGTATATCCCTTTGATGGTGCGGGGCATGGTGCTAGGCTACCGGTGGCATAATTCCCTCTATCTAATCCATGATACTCAAGTGACATCCACAGTAATATTCTACTCCATCATACTAGGGCACCATCTATATGATATTTGTTCTGCAATCTGATAATCATACCTGTCTATCCAGAACCATGTTACCAGAATCCTCTTTATGCCAGTAAGTACAACAGCGATAATCCATAGAGTTCGTAACTAAGGTACATACCTCCAGAATCATGGTATTTAAAAAAATTTTATTGCCGCTAGCTTGGCTGCAAAAACTTTAAATTCCTACACCCGAGAAATACATCCAAAATCAGACTCTATCTTTTCGCTAAAACAGCTAATATGGCTGTAGAAGACTCTAGATTCCATGACTGAGACAACCTAGCCCATAATGTTATCTTGGTAGAAAATTAAGTCAATAATGAATACCAAGAATCAAATTCAATGATGAACAAGAAAGTAGACAGAAACTGTCGGAATCGAATTTTGAGATAGTTTATAATGAGATTCTCAAGGGTCTTTCCAGGAATCTTCTCAAGTAGTCCTAACTGTGATTGAGTAACCTCTCTGCTAAAGTCTATTCCTTAGTTCCTATCGCAGGCGCGTAGCAGTACAACTAATAGTTGCACTACCACGACATCGTACTAATGCGACTCTCGACCTGCATGGGCTACCACTAAAAACGTGTCACGAGCCGCACCTTGTGTAAGGGCACAGTGCGTAACAGCGTCCACCCTACGCCGCAGAATTGACGGTAGAACGCTGTACAATATTACTACGTAAACAATAACTCACGCACTTATATAATGTAATTATCAAGTATAAGATATGATAATACTCAATCACAGTCTAAGCATGATAAAATAACACAGAATCACAAAGCTATACTAACTCTAAAATCCAACAACTGATATAAACTACTAAAATAATAATATCTCAAATAATCTCAAAACAAAGTCGAGATCTTAACTCATTACAATACAAGTTCAAATGAAAGTCTAATGTAAGTCTACTAAACTAATCTCTTGATCACTCCTGAGTGTCGGAACCAAAGGTAGCTATACCATCTCTGGATCCCAGACAAGTAGGGCAAGTATGCTCAAGACAACCATCTGTAATATTTTTAACAGGTCCATTCAAGACAGGAACGAGCACAATACATCTCACGTAGTTCATATTATGACAGTAAATATAAGCATGCTATAGAGTAAGATACATAAAATGCTAAAGAATTTACGTGAAGTAAAAGAGATGACTGTAAGAAAATATCTACTATAAGTAAAGAACTATCAGTGGCTAGTGATGTAGACTACAAGATAGACATGTGAATGGCTTGAATTTGCACATGATTACACTACTTTGGAATTGTTCACATGATCATTTATACTCCCTCGTACCCCAATCAATACACAAAGATCCAGATAAGTTATGTTATTGCACATGATTTTACATGGGGGCCCATAAATGGGTGCACATGAAGTATATATGGGGGCTCTGTGAACATGAGAGTACATGAATCACAAGAGTGCACATGAATGATGAAAGCACATAAATACATGACGTACATAAAAATCATATAACATGGCATATCTCGATGCTCCCGAGGGAAATAACATCTCATGAAGAGATCCATATAGTTCCAATCCGTGTTAACAACATGACAACATTAAATAAAGTAATCTAGAGTAAGAATATAAATCCTAACATGTATGAAACGGTCAAAGAATGTACTCGCCTGATACACTGAACAACTTATTTGAAAAGATGACCAACTGGAGTCACAGAGTCCTAGTTAGAGCTGCACAGGTTATAAAGAGTTTAATTTATATGGTAATTAAAATTATAATGCAATCTACATGAGTCTATGTCAATCTAGGTCAAAGTCAACTCTTGGTCAACTTTGGTCAACAATCTAGTCAAATTAGGACAACTAGTCTAATGTGGTCAAACTAGCTAGGATTTGGTCAACAATGGTCAAACTAGTTTAGGTTAGTCAATTCTAGGTCAAAACAAGTCTATGGCCTAAACAATCAAGTATACTAGTACCATTGCTATAAAACACATAGCCTAAATCAAGGCACACAAATTTAGTTATATAATATACATTACATATATCACATATATCCTTATCCATATAGTACCACCCTAATACATACATATAGATATCATATATCAAGTATATACATATCCTCACTATGAACCATAACCTATATCTATATGCTCTCATAATATATATAGATATTATATAACCCAAAAATATATATACCTATCTATATAACCCTTCCACAATCTAACATCACCTACTCAAACACAAACACTTAGACACTAACCCACTCACACTAGGATACCATATCTACCTTGGTCATATTGGCATCCTAAAACTAATACCTTGATCATAAGGTAAACTAATCATTTACCTTGAAGGTAAAAGTATTTTATATTTAGCTTAAGATACTAACTTGGTATCATGAGATACCAAGATATCCCTCAAATATCTAATTAACTATCTAATGTACTAACATAAAATCTTAACTAATATCTAACATATAATCTATAGAGACTAACTTGCTAACATACCAATATCTAGAAGTAACATAACCTACTAACAAATCAATTTCTAACATACTAGATAACTAATATCAAACTATCTAACAATATATTAAATATTTAACAAAATACTAATCTCTACTATCTAACTAACACTCATACTAACAAATATAACTTACATTAACATATAACAAACTCTAATATATCTAACCCTCTACTAAGCAACATCTAATAAACATACTAACATATATAACTTACACTAACATATAACAACTCTAACATAACTAACCAACATTTAACAAATATACTAACATATATTACCTAATATATATATATATATATATATATATATATATATATATATATATATATATATATATTTTATATATATATATATTTAAAGAACCGTTACCTTTATTGAAAAAAGAGGGAACAATAATATATATATATATATATATATAAAATATATATATATATATATATATATATATATATATATATATATATATATATATATACATATATATATATATATATATATATATATATATATATATATATATACTATATCATACATATACTCGACAAACTATGATACCGACATTCACTTAATATCCATACTACATAGGCTCATAGGTTACACAAAATACCTATATCGTATAGTCACTCTTCTACTTAAAATTAATACTATACCAATTGGGCCTTCACTAAATTATATGATTAAAGTATATTGTAGCCTTTCGTATTAGTATTCCGAAACTTCAAACAGATCGCATTTTTGTGTCCGGAAGCTCCAGAAATCGCAAAAATACCGTAATGCGTTCGTCTTTTATACAGCTGACACTCAAACAGTTCTACAGAAAGTTCTAAAATGCATTTAACCTATTAATATATATATATATATATATATATATATTTGGAAAGCTAACTTCTATACGGTTCTTTTAAAAAAAATAGGAGATTAATCGGACTTATAAGCTAAAAGTTATGACATTTCTAAGTTGCTATGGCTACTTAAAAACGTGGATGAATATTATGACAAATTTGGGTTGTTTGGACAAAAGAAACATATCCCACTCTCCACACCACTCAAGACACACATCAAACCACACTCCCCTCTCCTCTAACACAAGCACACCACTAACAACATATCCACACACATCTAAATATATGAAATATATCTAACATACCTATTATATATATATATACAAGACAGTCCATTATATAAAGAGACACTAAAATGACAAGTTGAGGCTAAAAATATGACATGTAGACTAAACCACTTAGATCTAACCATGGGTATCCAAATGAAACTCATTCTAACCATCCTAACTAACATCAATCCATCCTTTAACATTTCTAAACCAGAAATGAAAATACAATTAAACCTATTAGACATTAAACCAAGCACATGAGGTGTCCTAATTTGAGATCGAATAAGTAGGACACAAGACACAATTCTAACTTGCTCTAGAGAGCTCCGAAGGGCCTCAAACTTGAACCTAATGGGGGGTACATGCATGGGGGTGGATCATATGGACTCAAAACTAACTAATATGCATAGAAAATCAATTTAGAGGATTAGTTTTGCCTATTGGAAGTAAGATCCCAATGATACTGTCAAGGACATGGCTCCGATAGAAAGATCCTTCCAAAATGGACACTCCTTATTGTACTTTGATCCAAATCTTTGCTAGCACCCTCCATTTATAGTATGAGAAGGATGGATGAATGTTTTGGTGGAGGAATGAAAAGATTTGGAGATCAAATCAAAGAGGGAAGCTCTCTAATTTGGAAAAGAACACTTTGTGAAGGAAAAGAGGCAAGATGTAATGAAATAAAAGGAAGCAAGGCTAACCTGAATATAGTGGCTGCCATTAAACCCTAATTGGGCCTTGGAAGAAAGCCCAATAGGGCCTCAACTAGTCCTCTTGGTTAATTTTAAGTTAGGTTCAAGTTTGTGATCAAAAGGGTTAAATTTAAGCCTCTAACTTAACCAATCTAACAAGTTGGATTAGTCTAAACTTACTAACTTAATTAGTGGGTTTGTGGGCTATGACTAACTAATCTTGGGATCCTGTCTAGAGTCTAAGTTACCATGGTCACTAACACAAGTCGGAACAAATCGAAACTCAAACCCGACTAAACAAATCCCATAAAATCAATATTAAAATATAAAAATTTCTAAAATATTAAAATATAAAAAATGACCAAAATCACAATGCATCAATTTAAATATTATTAAAATAATCTAAAATTTACCAATTAATCAAAATCCAAAATAATTTAAAAGTCACAAAATGACCAAAATATCCTAAGCCTAAAAAGTGGTAATTAGCTAATCTAATCACATGGGTTAGGCCTCTATTGTCATGGTCAGTCTCTAAGCTAAGCAGCTCTAAGGTTACACTAGCCAAAGAATAAAATCACAAAACACTAATTTAATGATATTAAAATAATCAAAATTCACCAATAAATCTATAACATGATTTAAACCTATTACTAAATAATCAATTTTACAAAAGTTTAAAATTACCCTCATTTTAGAAAAGTGGTGGCTACATATCTACACCAAATATGAAGTAGCTAAAATACTATTTAAAATTGTCTCAAAATTTAGTTAAACTATTAGTAAAGTTATTAATAAAAACTACTAATTAAATTCATTAAACTAGTAACCAATAAATGAATAAACTAATTAATTACCTAAACTTGTTAACTAATTAACTAAAATACAACACAAACCCAGCCCAACCTAACTTGGACTCAGGCTAAGTCCAGATCCCCTGGCCCAGGCCCAGAACTTCATCTAATATTCTTTCTTTTTTTTCTTTTTTTAACCACAACCCATATTCCAGCCACGGGTCTAACCCAAAATCCCTACACTGGACCTGGCCTACGAACTTAACACCTAACCCTAAGCATACAGAACTCTCTCTTTCCCATAATTCTAAATACTCAGCCGCCCCAATGTTCACTTATCTCTCACCACTCATTCTCTCTCACTCTTTCAGTAGCCGCTCACCAAACCCTAGAATAAGAGAATCAAGAACAAGAAGAACATGAAAAAGAAGAAAAAGTGCACGAAGAGGATGAAGGGAACCAAGAAATCACCTAAGAAGCAACACGGATGAAGACTCTGCAGATCGAAGCGACGAGGGTCCTGGAACTCGTCGGCATAGACGAATATTTGATGGTGTCGATCTGGCTTGAGGGGTGGACCACAATGCTGGGGTCAAAGAAGGTTCTAGATTCGGGTGTTCTTGACTCCGCACAGTGGCTCTACGGGCAAGGCGAAGATCCTATCTAATACATCAGCATCGAGGCGATTCGAGGTCAGATCCGAGGAGAGACGGCTGGATCTGGAGCGAGGCGATGGTGGCGCTATGCTCGAGGCATGACAGTGCACGGGACAGTGCCTCGGTGGCGCACTCGGTCAAATTACCCTAAATTTTGTGAGCATATTGTTAGACATAGCCCCCACGTGTCCACCAATTTTGGTATCAAATGGTGTCATGTCCATCAAGTTACGGCACTCGAGATACAGGACAGTGTACGGGACAGTGCACGGGGCCTCGTGCTACGTCCCCGTGTCTGATTTGGACACAAAAATAGAGTCAAAATAAACCCAAAAAAAATATGTTTTGGAATCCCCTCATATAGGGCTACAAGTATATGAAATTAGGTTTAAAAAATAACAACTTTTAATTCTTAGAGACATTTCATCGAACACATGTTATAATACGCCGACACGCCTCCGATACATATATCAAACATACACAAAATCTTACCAAACTACATCTACAGGTCTAGGGTACCTAGATGCATGCTTTTATGAAGAAAAATTATAATTAAAAGAGTTTTGAAGCATTTACCTATTGAGAGTTGGAATCTCAATGCAAAAGTCTCCAAAATGCCTCGACATCCAAAATCCTATGGTCAAACGCCTCCAATTCTTTGCTAGCAAGCCTCAAGAAACTTCCTCTCCTCCCAAGGATCAAAACGCAATTCGTTTGGTCCAAATCGGATGAGAGATGAGAAAGATAGGTTATTTTGAGAAAAGTGTAAAACTAGGGTTTGTAAAGGAGGCTTGGTGGCTAACATATGAATATAAAGAGAGTGGGGAGGTTGTTGGCTGGCCACATGCTTGTAGGGGTAGGGTTTAGGTATGGGCCAACAACTTAACTCAAAGTTATTTTAAAGCCTTTTTGTAAAAAGCCCGAAAGCCAAAATAACTAAAACCCTAAAATAAATTTCAAAAGTTTCCTAAATAGGACTAGAACTTAAAATACAAATCTAAATTGATAATTAAGTTTCTAAAGTCATGGTTAGTGTCTAATCATGGTTCGCTAAGGTTAAACTAAGAACACTAAATAAAAGCACCAATTAAAATATTATAAAATAATAAAAAATTCAAAAATCACACAATTACCAAAATATCCCTATTCTAAGAAAGTGGTGGTTAGTATACCTCATGATAGAGAACTCGATCGTACATAATTGAGTCATCCTGTCAACCAAACATTAATATCTAATTTTATCATTCAATCTAATCCTATCGATTATTCAAAACATCCTAGTATCATTTGTTCACTTTTCAAGCCTCAATTCTATAACTAGCTACCCCCAGCTCTATAATCTACATATACGACTCTCGCTAAGGTCGATCTCACAAAGTCTATCTCTCGACAGAAGGACGTTTGCCTGTTTGCCATGAAATATAAAAGAGCAGAACAATTATCGGAGGACTGGACTTTTACTTCACGTTACAAACTCGCTTGTACAAAGAAAGCCTAGGGACGAAAGCCTAGGTACAGCAGTCTAAGTACAATTGTTTATTTTAGATTCTGGAGGGTGACGATAGAGGCTCGAGAAAGCGACGGCCGCTCTGCCTTACTCATTGGACGATCAGTATGCAGCCTTGGCTCCAGAAGATTGCTCGGCGTTGAAGAAATACTCTCTTTGCTCTCTCTATGCTCTTTCTCTGCTCTTTCTCTCCAAGTATTCTGGTGCTCTCTCTGATCTCGAAAAGTGGTCCTTTGTAAGGGAATGACACCTTGCTATTTATAAGAAGGGAATACAATTATTAGGGTTTGCAATGATTGTCCCTTAGAGTGGCGACGGCCTGTTGATTGATCAATCTGGGCCATTAATCTTGAGTATGATGAATCTGGGCTATTTAGTGTAGATTGCACCAAATCCTATCAGTAATTAATACTGATTGGAATAAATCTCCGTGATGATGATTTGCTGATGTCTGCGAATCTAAATGAATAAGTTTAATTTATTCTCCTGCTACATGTCCCAGATTATTAGGATTTGACCCAATCTTTGATTATAGTAAATCTGGAAAATTGATTGGCTTTATGATACGTGTCCCGGGAGTCACTGAGCCGCATAAAGATTGAGCCGTATAAGGGTTGAGCCGCATAAGCCTGGCCACGTGTCAGGGCTGCCTGGGGAGTGGCCTCCGAATCTTCGAACCATATGATAATCTGGATCATACAATGGGTAGTGAGCCACATGGAGATGATCCTTGTAAACCGCATAGGGCTGCGTCTGCTTGAGCCGCATAGGACTGTTTCGATCTGGGCCGTATAGGACAACTTCAGCCTGAGCCGCATGGGGGGTCTTCGCTCGAGCCGCATATGGCTGTCCACGTGTCTAGGCTGCGTGGTGTTTTCTGGATCTCGGGGGGGTTGTGCCAGAGATTTTCTTTGATTTCCTAGGATTCTGTCATTATGATAGAGTCATAATTGCCTCTTTATGTCAGGCGTGTCGTTTCGTCAGAGTGGTCAGCCGTCCAAGCAATTAATGTAGTATAGTGCGGAGGGAAGAACTGTTTGCAAGTCACGTGTCTTCTTCTCTGAGCCGTATGGAGATCACAGAGCAGCATAGACTCATTGAGCCGTATGGGTTTTCTGAACCATATGGGGTTTCCTGGCCGCATGGCTCTTTCTTTATTATTTTCCATGCTTCTACAAGTCCCCTTTCAAAGTTTTCAATTTGCAAAATTGAAATACTTTGAATAAGAAGTATGGCCGTGTGGAAGCTCTTTCTAACCACATAGATGTCTTAGCCGCATGGAAGTTTCAGCCGCATGAACTTTCGAGCCGCAGAGTTGTTTCAGCCGCATGGATGGCTTAGCCGCCGAGACTTTTGAACCGCAGGGATGTCTCAGCCGCATGGATGGCTTAGCAACGGCGTCTTTCAAGCCGCATAGCTTCTTGCCACGTGTGAGGGTCTTTAATTGTCCCCTAATTCGTTTCAGCACCGTCTTTAGAGGGAAATCCCAAGGGCCGGCTCATTAATTCTTTTGGATTTTAAGCCCTGGGTGAATCTCGGAAACAAAATCTGAGGAGTCGGTTTTACTTTTTATGAGGCAGTTACTAGTCCACGTGTCCTCCTTCTCTCGTCCTCCTATAAATAAGAGGAGTTTGGAGAGAGAAAGGGCTTCTTTACTTTCTTTTTTTCTTTAAAATTTCCCTATCCCGATCGTCCTTTTCTTCTCCAATAAATAATGGCTCCCAAGAAGACCATGGCAGCAAAGGGCAAGAAGGCGGCCTCTTCATCGATTGCAATGGCAAAAGACAAGAAGACTACTTCTGCCTCAACTGCAACCGTTCCTCCGTCGGTCGTCGTACCCAATGTTCATCCTAACGTTCATCCCCCCATTATTGGTAAGGATATTGTATGAGTTAAAGAACCCTAACTGCTATGGCTACGTCGCATATTTTATGCACGAGTTTTTGTGGGCTTCATGTTCGTCCTACGGCTGGGCTGCGAGCCGCATAAGAATAGCCATTATGTCCGCATACGTGCTTTGTCGACGAAGCCACATAAGCAACGTTGAGCCGCATGGACTTTCTCTGAACGGAGCCGCATAAGTGTTCTTCTGAGTTTTGAGCCGCATGAGGCTTCGTTAAGTCGGAGCCGCATAAAGCTTCATTAAATTGGAACCGCATGGGTGTTTTCTTGAGCCGCATGAGGCTTGGAAGCTCCCAATCATTTCTTTTTATCCATCTTTTTAACTTATCATTCCCTGTCTTCTTTTCAGTAAATCTGCCGATAAATGCTGCTGGAGAACTCCTAGTGGGTAGTGCCCAAGCTGCTCTGGGTTATAGGTACGACCATATTGTTCAGTATATGACGGATCAGTTTCCGAGTGACGAACCTCCGGCTAGATTGAATGCCATTAAGAACCAGCCTTTTCATTTCCTTAACACTATGATGAACTTCGGGAAATTCGAAGGAGAATATTTGAAGCCTGGTTCTTTTTTGGAGACGCCTTGACTGTGGAGAACAGTCATGTTCTGGAGGTGTCGGAGAATTGGAGTTTTGTCTCTACCGGGATGGCGATCCGCATCCCCCAAATGGAGTGACACTTCCCATTATCTTGGTTCAATATGCTTCCATTGGACCGGAAGATGGAAGAGACTTTAACCCCTACCCGAGGTGGGATGTTTGTGGGAAACATCTATTATAACAACAGTCTGAAGTCAGTGACGGCCGGCAAGGTGCACACCAGCTGTTCTGTAACGGGATTGGTCCCAGGTACTTTCTTGAATGTGGCAGGCCCCAATTTTATATTTTCTACCGCTGACACTTTTATAAATCAACTTGCTCGGAAGGGCTCCTACCCTATTGGCCGGTTGATGCTCCCCAGTTGGATACATGCTATTTCCTCATGGACCAATCTGTCTATGTGGATCTTGCAGAAGTATGAGGCTTTTTTGTGTGAGATTGGCCTTTACCATGCTATTCGAGGTACCATCCATGGCTTGTCTATAAATAAGAAGTTGTTCATGTCTCTGCTGGAGATGTATAACTGCCGTACAGGAACCTTCTATACACCCGTAGGGGAAATGGGTAGCGCTCCATGAAATATACGTTGTCTCCAAGCTTCCTTGGGGGGACGAAGCTTTTGAGGCGTATACTCCCACTAATGAGGAGTTCGAAGATTTAGAAAGACGGTATCCCGGCTTCGTGGCTCTTTATCAAGAGATATTGTGCCACTATAGCACATGTCATTAGATAGCCCGAAAGGATAGCAACTCGGAAGGGAATGCTCCCCACACCAAGGACTGGGTGCACTATCTCTTTTCGACGGATGCCTCATGTCGAGTTACCTTCCATCGTCCTCGATCCCGGAAGGCGGTTAAAGACTTGGTGTCGTCGTCTAAGACGGTGGCCACCACCAGTGACAGATTCGGAAGTAAGATCGACTCTTTAGGTTATTTTTACTAGGATACCCAAGAGCTGTCAGAGAAGGCGCTCCTGGCAGGGTTTTTGATGATATGGCTGCGAAATTGTGTAGTCTCTGGAGGGGCTGGTTCTATCGAGAGAATCAGTCGTAACTTTATCCTTCCGGCTGTGAAGTTAGTTTTGCGAATCAGCCTAGCTCTCCTCCCGGCCATGGTGTGCAGCATACATCGTGGCCTTCGTACCTTCACATCTAAGGTCATCGCTCGCGACGTGACCAAGGATTTTGAACGGACTGAGTTGCCCTATCACTATTTGATGGGGTGGCTGTTGATGCATTATCCATCTTTGATGAGACCGGGCTCTGAAGACGGTGTAACTGATGATGACGTATTTATCTTCCGTTATCGTGATGAGCCTTGGGAGTATGAGACCATGCGAGCTTGCCGAATGGCATTGGCGAGGGCAGATTTGTACCATATTTTCGTATTCGTTCCTCGCTTTACTGCTAAGGACATAGAGGCTGTACATCTTGACGGTATTGTGCTCCCTCAACTTCTGGATGGCCAGATGCTCCTGTGGCTACGTAACATCTTCCCCGCACATCTGGTGTATCGTAACCGCAATACTGTTTTTCTGGAGCCTTATCTGCCTAGCAGGTTTGCCCGGCAGTTTGGATACAGCCAACTTTGTCTAGACAGTCCCAGCTCCTGTCTGGGTTTTGAAGGTAGCCTTTTTGATGGTATCAGGGCTTGGCAATACTACGATACATTCCATACCCGTACCATTTTTTTGGTCCCTGCTATTAAGGCGTCAGTGGAGATCTTGTACATGACGGCTTTGTATCATATCATGGCGAACAAACCTCCGATCGGTTTTAACCCAGGTGCCAGCTTTATTGTTGGTACCGGCCTGGAGAAAGGGTCTCAAGTGGCCAAAAAGAGAAAGACTAGAGTCGAGGTGCCAGATTTGGATTCCGCTACTGAGGATGATGAAGGCAACGAGCATGATGGAGATGACTCTATCCTTCCAGTGGCAGACGTAGAGGTGGATCAGCCGCCTATTTCGTCAGATAAGATGTTGGAGGATCAGCCACCCGTTGCGCCTGGCCCTACTCTAAAGCGTAGCAGGCAAGTTTCTCCTGTTGGCGACATTTTTCGTTCTCGGAAGTTGGTTGCGACCAGACACCGTCAGCTAACTATAAGAGAAAGCGGAGAAAAAATTCACCCCGCGTCATTGGTAACCAAGCCACTCCCGATTCGTCCTTCCTTCTTTCCTTCTAGCTTCGATTTTAATCATCTTCTTTCTTTCTTGTAGGTGTCAAGAGAAAAAGAAGAGTCTCAAGATGCTGAGGTGGTGACCCGGGATGACGGGGGTTTTAATGAACCTATCCCTAAAATTGCTGAATTTCATCAAGATAATGTTGATCGCATCGTACTTCCCTCCGGGATGGCTGGGATAGAGGAACCTGCTGAATCTAACTTGGAAGTTGCGGGTAAGGAGGTCATGTCAGCTACGCACGAGCTGCAGCCTCCATGTTTCTCTTCTGGTATGATAAGCCGAATCTTATCCTGCGAGGAGGCCTATCTGCTCTATCATCACATCCTCCAGGTCACGTCGACTGATCATTATTCTGGGCATACAGGTCCGGCCTTTCCAGTGCTAAGGATGGACACTATTGAGACGAACTATATCGAAGGGGCACCGATGGAGAGGAGCGTACTTCCTCCTCTTTCGGCTCGTCTTGAGGGGCCTCCCGAGGGTTCGAGTTCGAAAAGTTGGGTGATGGGACGGCCAGGGCAGCTTGACCATCAGCGGTTCAGCTGGTAGAGCAGAGCGTGGAGTTGTTGGCAAACTAGTGACCCCCAGTTTGGCACTCGATACTGAGCGGGGAGTGGTTGGTTCGCTAGAAGTTCCAGGCCTTGCATCGGGATGACGACCCTTCTTGGGAAGGCGTATCGTCATTGGCTTATAGGAGGAATTGTGCTTCTCTGTTTGTGGCTGGCCGGCTCTCGGCAGCCTGATTGTCAGTAGCTCCGTTGTGGGTCTTGGCACTTGGCCAGACCTTGGCAGCCGGATTATCATCTGCTCTTCTTGTGCTGAGAGGCTGATTGCATCCTTACGCAGAGTGGCGGTAAGGGGTACAGACTTGCCAGGTTTGTGAGCTTGGAGGTGGATCGTCAGAGGCTCTTTTGATCCTGTGGCTGTCTCTGTACGAGCTTGCGTATTTCCTTCACCAAGATGCTTCTTCGACTTTTCGTACAGACAGGAGTCTGAGTAGTAGGATTCGACCCATTTGAAGGGATCGATATCGGCAAACTTCGTCCTCACGAAGCCATATTTGTCGACGTATTTGAAGCACTGGTATAGCGTGGAAGGCACGATCATATAATCGTGTATCCATGGGCATCCCAAGAGGATGTTGTAAGAAGTGTCTGTATCTATGACGTAGCAGGTGACTTCGGATTGGAGATCGCCAATTTGACACTTCAGACGAATTTTCCCAATTGGATAGCTCTTGCCTGAATTAAAACCGCTGATGGCGGTGCTTGTAGGTGTCAGACGATGCATTGGGATACGGAGATGGTGTAGCAGGCCCTTCGGGATAATGCTTATGGAAGAGCCAGGATCGATGTGCATCCTATCCACCTTTACGTCGCCAATGTATCCAGTGTAGTATAGCGGGCGATCATGCAGGTTGGTTTTGATGAGCATGTCCTGCGGAGTGAAGATAATGTTGGGCATCGCTCCCGTGCAGGCGCTGTCTTGGAGATCTGCAGGCGGGTTCTCTCTTGTGAGGTTGACCTGAGCCAGGTACGCATCGACATTTTGGAGTGCATCGCTCAAAGCCGCACGAACATCCTTGGAGAGTCTCAGAAGCTCGTATAATGATAACTTGGCCGGTGTGTTGGCCAATTGTGCTAAGATGTCGAAGTTATAGGGCTTCTCCAGCCCCTGTGGTGCCTCTTTTCGGAGGAATTTGTCAAAGCGAGTCTCCCTCGGCCTAGGCTTGTCAGCCGTCGGAGGCTGAGCCGGTCCCGGAGCATCAGTTGCAGCAGACTGATGATCTTCAGTCGAGTAACTACAGCCTCCAGACCGCAGTTATAGGGCTTCTCCAGCCCCAGACCGCGTAACTACAGTTGTAGCTTCTTCGATGTCTTCCGAAATTGTGCGGCAGGACCTGACTTTTCTACTCTTCTTCTTACAAATAGAAGATGGTATGGGCTGAGTCACTTCTGACACCAAGTCTGGATGGACCCATATGACCTCTTCTCGTAATGTGGTGAGGGGTACTAGACCAGCAACCTGATCTCGGAGAGGTGGAAGATTAGCAATCTCCATTATCGCCAGAGGGATGGGGACCACGCCGTCTTGAGTTTTCGTCGGAGGGAAGCTGCCGAATTGTACTGACACCATATTGGCTGCTACTATTACCTCTTCGAAATCGATGGCCAGAGCGTTCGAATCGATGAGGTTTTGGATGTATCGTTTTAGTTTGTAGCAGTCGTGTGTGGCATGGTGGACGTAGCGGTGGTAATGGCAGTACTTTGGGTTCTCCATGTCCGCCTGCCATAGTTTTCGTCTTGGTGGAGGAAGCTGAATTCTGTCTCCTTGTATGAGCATGTCCAAGATGGGCTTGACGTGACCGTCTTCGAAGGAGTAAGTGATTTGCGGACATTGTTTGTCTGTCGGCTTTGGCTCAGGTTTCTGTGCTGTGTCGGCCACCATAGCCTGCTTACCCCTGCTATCCCGATTGTTGGAGGGGTTATCTCCATTGTCATTTTTAGGACGCTTGCCCTTGTTCTCTCCGTCCGATATGTGCAATCCCAATTGGCGAGCCTTCTTCAATCGTTCTTCGGCACTTGTGGCGCTGATAATGAACGTCTTCCAGTCCTTGAATTAACTTTCGCCTATCCAAAAACTGATTATTGGGAGCAATCTCTTTTGCAAATTTCGATCAAGGAGGAATCGAGATTTCCAGATGGCAGCTTCATTACGGTTTGACGAAACCACTCGATATAGTTTCTTGTCAGCTCTTTCTCCCTTTGGACGACGTCCATGAGGGTGGACATCGTGATGTCCTGCCCTACTTCATAGAATCTCTCCAAGAACATACGCTTGAAGCCGACAAAGGAGTGGATACAGTTGTCTGGCAGGTTGCGGTATCAGTCGAAGGCGACCCCTTCCAATGCCCCGATAAAAAATAGTGTGAGAATAGCATCGTCATGGGACAGATGGTCGGTGGTGACCTCGAAGTAGGTGATGTACCGACTTGCTGAGGTTTTTCCATCATAAGGATTGATATTGAATGGCTTATATCTTGGTGGGAATGGCGCGTCCCTCCAGGCAGCAGGGTACGGTTACTGTATTCTGAGGGCTTGAGAGTTTTCTCGAGCGTGAAACATGGCTCGGTGCTCCTGGACCTCTCTTCTCGCTTCGCTGGCCTCGTCCACGGCGGTGGGGGCCGTTGTTTCAGGAGGATCGTTGCCCGGGTTTGGTGTTGTCGAATTCGAGTCCACATTGACCACGGGACCCGTGCTTGTTTAGCCAGGCGTCCCTTCTTGCAGAGTTGGAAGGGCTGCTTTAATCTCGTCTACAGACTTGACCAAAGCAAGCAATATGGCTTCGAGACTGTCGATGCGTTGGCGATCTCTGGAACCTCCTTGGCTGCTGTCTGTCATGAATACCGTCTTCACATGAGGATAGATAGACGGAGCGGTGAAGGAAGGGCCCTCCGAATCGTACCCCTGTAGTGAGAAGTCATCGGGGTATGTGGGTATGTTCTCTTCTGGTTCAGACTCGGAAGGAACAGTACCCCCAGTCTCCGAGTTTGTTATGTCTTGGGAATTATGGATGTTCTCGGAGACGTCAGGGTTTGCTGAATCTAATGGGAGGGTTGCCTCCCCTGACTCGTCTTCTTGGAACATCGGATTGTCGTAGAGGCTCGGAGGGGTGCTACCCCCAGTCCCAGCAACTTCCTGCGTTGTGGCCGACGAATCTCCCATTGTAGCAAATTTCGTCTTAGAACAAGTACCTTAAAAAACTCCGGTGGTGGGCACCCGCTTAGACGACAGTCTTTTAGTCGCAGTGGTTGAAATCTTTGGGCTGGAAACATTTGTCTTCTTCCCCCTTCCATCAGCGGGGACTTTTCGAGCAGAGTTGCAGGAGACGACGGGAAGTACCTCGTCTTCTGAAGATGGCTGTTGCAGTCTTTGAAAGACGGACCGTCGGTCTTCTCGTACCGTCGTATTATTACAGCAGCAAGTAATGATGACTTGGGTGCAGTATCGTCCGTGGGAGGACTTTTTGCATCCCGATGTATCTTCACTTTCCTTGCGTTTGTTGAGGATGGCCTCACGCAAGTCAGACTGGTCTGAATCGACCATGCTTGCTCCCATAATTTTAGGAGACTTTTGTGCACTTTTCTGTCTGTTTGCCACCGGAGGCTGGACTCGAGTGGTTCTGTACAACTTCCCATCTGAGGCCCGCATAACGGTATACGGGACGCTCAGATCATCAGAGACAGGATCAGCGGACCGAGCGTGCCAAACTCGCGCTGCCCTAGACCTCTTCGCTCTAGTGCATAAAGGTACATAGTAGGAAGAGTCTAGGTGATGTTGGAGAGAGTCAGACATATCTTCTTGGTAGCACAAGAGATCAGGACCATAAGACAGGCGGTCGAAGACAGAACTGCACGGGGTAGGAGTCATGCCGCCGTCCTCAACAATCTTCATGCGGCTGGCAGACGTAGCCGCATAGGCTTTCTTCATGCGGCTGGGAGTCTCAGTCGCATGAGTCTTCTTTATGCGGCTGGATGATCTGGCCGCATGGATTTTCGTTATACGGCTGGTAGATCCACCCGCATGAGCCTCCTGCATGTGGTTGGAAGATTTGGCCACATGAGTGCTTGGCTTCTTCTCGAGGCGCATAGAGTCGCTCTTTGTCCCTGCAAGTCCAGCATCGTAGTGCTTTCCTCTGCCGGACTTGGGGGCAGCAGAGTTCTCTACGGTTCGAAGTGGAGCCGTATGAGAATCGCCTTCGCCGCCTTGGGTAGCAGAGAGTACCCCGTCCAGAGCTTGTGGAGGAGCAAATGATTTTGGCCTCCACTCGCAGCAAGCTTTCTTTGTGCGTGTTCACTTCTGGATCGGACCAGCACTTCCTTCAGAGAGCATCTCTTCAAACGCCTGTTGGTCGAAACGGACGACCATCTTCTGTTGCGTGGAGCCAAGCTTGGCTGCATCCGACTGTGTCACCAACTTCTCAGCCGTGGAGAAGTTTGTCCCCAGCAGAGTCGCCATCGTGTTTGCCATGAAATAAAAAAGAGCAGAACAATTATCGGAGGACTGGACTTTTACTTCACGCTACAAACTCGCTTGTACAAAGACAGCCTAGGGACGAAAGCCTAGGTACAACAATATAAGTACAATTGTTTATTTTAGATTCTGGGGGTGACGATAGAGGCTCGGGAAAGCGACGGCCGCTCTGCCTTACTCCTTGGACGATCGGTATGCAGCCTTGGCTCCAGAAGATTGCTCGGCATTGAAGAAATGCTCTCTTTGCTCTCTCTCTCTGCTCTTTCTCTCTAAGTATTCTGGTGCTCTCTATGATCTCGAAAAGTGGTCCTTTGCAAGGGAATGGCACCTTGCTATTTATAAGAAGGGAATGCAATCATTAGGGTTTGCAATGATTGCCCCTTAGAGTGGCGGCGGCCTGTTGATTGATCAATCTGGGCCATTAATCTTGAGTGTGATAAATCTAGGCCATTTAGTGTAGATTGCACCAAATCCTATCAGTAATTAATGCTGATTGGAATAAATCTCCGTGATAATGATTTGCTGATGTCTGCAAATCTGAATGAATAAGTTTAATTCATTCTCCTGCCACGTGTCCTAGATTATTGGGATTTGACCCAATCTTTGATTGTAGTAAATCTGGGAAATTGATTGGCTTTATGACACGTGTCCCGGGAGTCTCTGAGCCGCATAAGGATTGAGCCGCATAAGGGTTGAGCCGCATAAGCCTGGCCACGTGTTAGGACTGCCTGGGGAGTGGCCTCCGAATCTTCGAACCATATGATAATCTGGATCATACAATGGGTAGTGAGCCGCATGGAGATGATCCTTGTAACCCGCATAGGGCTGCGTCTGCTTGAGCCACATAGGGCTGTTTCGATCTAGGCCGCATAGGGCAACTTCAGCCTGAGCCGCATGGGGGGTCTCCGCTCGAGCCGCATATGGCTGTCCACGTGTCTAGGCTGCGTGGTATTTTCTGGATCTCGGAGGGGTTGTGCCAGAGATTATCTTTGATTTCCTAGGATTCTGTCATTATGACAGAGTCATAATTGCCTCTTTATGTCAGGACTGTCGTTTCGTCAGAGTGGTCAGCCGTCCAAGCAATTAATGCAGTACAGTACGGAGGGGAGAACTGTTTGCAAGCCATGTGTCTTCTCCTCTGAGCCGCATGGAGATCACAGAGCCGCATAGACTCGTTGAGCCGCATGGGTCTTCTGAGCCGCATGGGTTTTCTAAACCGCATGGGGTTTCCTGGCCGCATGGCTCTTTCTTTATTATTTTCCATGCTTCTACATTGCCTAACCACTAGGCTATCTTTACTAGGCTAAAGGAAAAGTCATGTACCATTGCATGCAACCAATATCTATACTTACGCCCCCAATCCTAAGGCCAAACTATAGTTGATAGTACAGTGTTTTCTACCGAAGCTCGCATCACTCAGATTTTTAAACTTTGAGCATAGATTTCTTCTACGCGCACTTATAACATTCAGTGCATGGGGTCTCCGAGTCATCCAACAAAGTCATCCATAGGGTAAATCATTTTACGATCATCATCTATCACGAAATGGTACAACGACGTAAACTCACAACTCTTAAACTCATATTCGTTAATTTGTTCAATAGACCTATTAATCCAAATCTGAATACCTTAACTACAAAATCAAAAGTCATAATCCACTGATCATAAGTCGCAATATCGATTTCCAATTCTCAAGTCACATAACATCAATCATAATTCATCCATCATAACTTCACTCAAATTTCCAAACCTACTAGTCCTCACTTTTATGTATCTATCTCATCATAAATTCACTAGATCGCCTTCTACAAATTTCTCAAGTTATAACAATCCTCATATCATTTTTCCTTGGCATAGTTTGATTAGTATTCGTTTATGTACACTTCAAGTCCATCAAATCAAGTCATCCAAGTATTTATTACTGTTAATGTACTTGTTCAATAATCTCCAAAATTATATAATTCGTACAAACAATAATATTAGACACGATCATCATTCCTCGAATCAGAGTACTCATTGTTTGCCATGACAAAAGTTTATATGAACTTTTTGTATTTTAAACATAGAAAGAGTACAATCGAGTTATAAATAGGAGATCTAAGTAGAAATTTTTTGGGAAAGTGTGGCGGTGGAGATCAAGCATTGCAGCGGCTCCATTACTCCGTTGATGATCTGACGACAAGTTGAACTTGTTTTGGCTTTCTAGTGCTGGTGATTGAAACTCTAGGTTTACCAATCAAGAGGATGCCGGAGTTGAAGATTTTGAAGCCTCTTTATCTAAGGAAAACTCCTTCTATCTATAGGGGATGGGGCACATATGCGATGTGCATTAGGATTTGGGATATGAAAGAATTTGCTGTCATTACACGGTAAGGGCTACTGCTGAGCTGACACGTGGCAGACGTTGAGATTCTCCTTTATCGAGATCTCGGGTGTTTATAAATATAACCGAAGAAAAAGATACGTGACGTGTGTCTATTGCTCGAAGTCTTCTATTCAGATGAAGTCGAGAAGATCTTGGATTCTATCACAGTGTTAGAATTTTTTCTATCTTAGGAGTCCATTGGTTTAATTAAACCGATTGGATATGGCCTTCATCCATAAGAATAAGCTTTGTGCTTATCCGTGATTTTAAACCAACGAATAAGATATTGCTCTTATCAACAGAATCAACCTCTGTCTTATCTGTAAGAGTGGTGGTTTAAACAAATTGATTGGGTAGGACTATGATGTCTATAATTTTGGCGAAGCTTCAGTGCTGCTGCAGTTCTAGGCGATGAGTAGATCGTTTTTCTGAAGACGACGGAGCCTCTATGCTTTTGGGCGACGAGTGAGCTGTGTTTCGAAGATGCTAGAGCCTCTTGTGCTTCTGGATAACGAGTAGACATGTGTTTCGAAGACGACGGAGTCTCTTGTGCTTCTGGGCGACGAGCAGGCCGCGTTTTGGAGCCTCTACACTTTTGGGGCGACGAGTAAGCTGTGTTTTGAAGACGACGGAGCCTCTTGTGCTTCTGTGCGACGAGAAGACTTGTGTTTCGAAGACGACGGAGCCTCTTATACTTCTGGGCAACGAGCAGGCTGCGTTTTGAAGCCTCCGTACTTTTGGGATGATGAGTAGGATTTACCTCAGGTAAGGGTATTACTAATGTACCAGATAAAGGGGGCCGTTGAATGGACCGAGCTTCTAGGTTGAAGCAAAGGCTATGCGCTTTTGAGGTGAGGGCGTCGTATGGAGAAATTAGCTATTGTCACGCCCCGATTCGGGGAATCGCTCGCTTTGCTTCGATTCACGCCGAATCGATCGTCCTCGCTAAGGCGTGATGCCGTACAAGTCTGGAGTTGCACTTGTACAAGGCTAGAACATTGCACATTTATATCATTTTAAAACATTTGAAGTAAGCCACAGTTGCGGAAACATTGAGACACAATATAGGAAGAAGAAATACTCATTTTATTCATAATTGTAGTCAGAATACAACTTTTCTCGATAATATTTGAAATGCCTTTTCGGCTACATTGATTCATGAAAAGAAGTACAACTGATAGGCTGCCATGAAATAATTTCCTGTTCCATACATCACGCCCCTTTAGTACTTTGAAATATAAGCAGCTATCTTTGAAATCTCCGCAATACTTTGTGCGTCTTTAGGGAAAAACAACTTGAAAGGAAACAGCAGTTCAGAAAGCTTTAATTGCGATGTGCGCCCGAGCCTTCTCCAGTACCTGTGGAGGAGGGGTCAGCACATTATAACAATGCGCTGGTGAGCCCCGTTGGCCCACTCAGCTAAACCAACATTTTATTAATGACAAGCATTTTAAGATATGAATTTATAAGGGACAGGCAACATTTAGAGTAAATCACAATTCAAATGACATGGTAGTTCAATAAACCATGTTTACTTTACCATTGGCCGAATCCAGCTTTCCTGCATAAGATACAGGATAATAATAATATACTTACCGCCCCTGCATAAGACATTGATTAGCATACATTCCCACGATGTGACCACTGGTGTTGTTAAACCATATGGACTCTTTTCATTCATTCATTTGCATTTGGGACTTCAAGATAATGAGATGACAGCACAGTAGGGAGCTAGCCTCTATGATGCCTCGCATTACTCATGTTCCCCAAAGCACTTCATTATTTCCTCCTAGGCCGAATCGGTACAGGCGCCCCTGTACCGTTCGAGGAAATTATTGCTCAATCCTTGTATACAAGTTGTCCATGGTCAGGCGAATGTGTGTCCGACTCGATATACACAGTGTGCATAGAATATTTGAAGTAATAGGCAACATGATCATTCTTAGCATTTCATAACCATCATTCTAGGCATCAATTCAATCATTTCCATGTTCTGTTCATAGCAGTGTAATCAATTCATTTCAATGTTCTACCTCTAGCATCTTAGTGGTATTGACTTGTGGCATTAGCATCTTGGTATCGATCAACGGATGTTGCAAGATAATTATTTAGTTGGCATGAAGGAATAGCGAGAGGGACAATACCACCACAGAGATCCACACTCACCAAATTAGAGAATCGTCAAGAGAGAGAGGAACACTTGTACGCTTAGCCTTCCGTCACGCGTCGCTCTGCATTGGCACCAAAAGATTGATTAATAATCCGTCTCGTTGTGTTCTCTTCTCTCAGAATTCTCAAGAATGAATGCTATGCAAATCGATGAAAACGGACAAGAATCAAATCATCGAAAATCATTCAGAAAAGCATCCATCAAAACTAAGCAGCAAAACCAGCAGCAAAACATCCAGAGAAAACTCTTGGACGCATTTCAAGAGAAACCGATCCATCAATTGGAAAGGTTCTTATGCACTTGTCCGTGATCGATTCGATGCCGACGGTAAGTTTCCCCAATACTCGGTTCCGACCGAGTTAGCCAAGCCACAAGCCTTACATAGTGAACCGCTAGGAGCGGGACACTACATAATATACCACTAAGAAAAAGTTTCGTCCCCGAAACTTAAAGCAAAGGTCCTACCTCAAAATTATCAAACAGCGATGGGTACTTCACTCGCATCTCTTCCTCTAATTCCTATGTCGACTCCTCTACAGCATGGTTCCGCCACAGCACGTTGACCAGGGATACTGTGCGATTCCGCAAAACTTTCTCTTTTCTGTCCAAAATCTGGACAGGCTCTTCAGTGTAGGATAGGTCAGCGCTCAGCTGCAGCTGGTCGAAATTCACTACGTGACTTGGATCATGCACGTACTTCCGAAGTTGAGATACATGGAAGATATCGTGCACATCAGCCAGAGCCGGAGGTAGTGCAAGTCGATAAGCCACTGAGGCTACCTTCTCCAAAATCTCGAATGGTCCGACGAATCTCGGGCTTAACTTTCCTTTCATCCCAAACCGCATCACACCTCGCATGGGTGTGACCTTCAAGAAGACATGATCGCCTGCTGTGAATTCCAAAGGTCATCGATGAACATCCGCATAACTCTTTTGTCGACTTTGAGCAACTCTAAGTCTTTCTCGAATTAAGCGAATCCTCTCGACGGCCTGTTCCACAAGTTCTGGTCCAAGCACTTGCCGTTCACCTACCTCATCCCAGCATATCGGTGATCGACATTTCCGTCCATATAAGGCTTCGTACGGGGCCATTTGGATACTTGCCTGATAACTGTTGTTATAGGCAAATTCTGCTAATGCGAGATGTGTGTCCCAATTTGTCTTCGAATCGAGCACGCACAATCTCAACATATCTTCCAGAATCTGGTTTACTCTCTCTGTCTGGCCATCAGTCTGCGGATGGTAAGCTGTACCGAAGTTCAACTTTGTGCCCATAGCCGAGTGCAGACTTATCCAAAATCGCGACAAGAATCTTCCGTCTCTATCCGATACTATAGAAGCTGGCACCCCATGTAATCGAACAATTTCATTTATGTAGATCTGAGCCAACCGTTCTACTCCCCATGTAACTTTTATTGGAATGAAATGTACCGACTTGGTTAATCTATCCACGATAACCCAAATCGCATCATTTCCCTTCTGAGTTCTTGGCAAGCCAACTATAAAATCCATACAGATATTATCCCACTTACACAGTGGAATAGCCAAATTTTGTAATTCTCCGCCTGGCCGTTGGTGTTCGGCCTTCACACGCTGACAATCCATGCATTGTGATACAAATAGCGCCACATCCTTCTTCATACCATGCCACCAAAAGGTTGAGCGTAGATCTTTATACATTTTCGTGCCTCCCGGATGTAAGGAATACTTTGCGAAATGAGCCTCGGTCAGTATTTCCTTCCTGATATCCTCGTCCTTAGGGACGCACAATCTTCCCTTGACACGAATAGTCTCATCTTCAACGGTAAAGTCTGACGCCTTTCCTGCTAGAATCAACTCGCGTATCTTCTGCAGAAACGGGTCATCCTTCTGAGCAATCTTAATCCTTCCCTGGAGACTCGGCTCAAGCTGCAATTGAGCCAACTGCACATTCTGCGGACGGATCCTGAACTCGATGCCCATCTCTTCAAGATCCCGTAGTACCTCTTTTGCTATTGCTAGTGATCCCACAAATTTTCGACTCAAGGCATCAGCTACCACGTTCCCTTTACCCGGCGTGTAAGAGATTGTCAAGTCATAATCCTTGATCAATTCTAACCAGCGCCGCTGCCTCAAATTCAATTCCTTTTGCGTGAATATGTACTTCAGGCTTTTGTGATCCGTGAAGATCTCGCAGGACACACCATAGAGATAGTGTCGCCACAATTTCAACGCGAACACAATCGCCGCCAGTTCCAAATCATGTGTTGGGTAATTCTTCTCATGCTGTTTGAGTTGTCTCGAAGCATAAGATATGGTCTTCCCATGTTGCATAAGAACACATCCCAAACCAAGTCCCGACGCGTCACTGTAGATCTGAAATCCCTCGGAGCCCTCTGGAAGTGCTAAAATTGGCGCCGTGACGAGCCGCTGCTTGAGTTCTTGGAAACTACTCTCACAGTCGTTCGTCCACTTAAATACGACTCCCTTCTGAGTCAGGCGAGTCAAAGGCGAGGCGATTCTCGAGAAGTCCTTCACAAATCTACGGTAGTACCCGGCTAAACCAAGGAAACTCCGTATTTCACTAGCTGATGCAGGCTGCTTCCAGTCCACCACTGCCTCAATCTTCTTTGGGTCGACGGCAACACCTTCCGCCGAAACAACATGTCCTAGGAACGACACGCTGTTCATCCAAAATTCGCACTTGCTTAGTTTTGCATAGAGCTGGTTGTCCCGCAGCGTCTGAAGTACTTCTCTCAAGTGCTCGACATGAGTCTCCCTATCCTTTGAGTAGATCAAGATGTCATCGATGAACACAACAACAAACTTGTCTAAGAACGGTCGAAACACTCTATTCATTAAATCCATGAAGGCTGCTGGAGCATTAGTCAAGCCGAATGGCATGACCAAAAACTCATAATGTCCGTATCTCGTACGGAATGCTGACTTAGGAACATCTTCGGGTCTGATCTTCAACTGATGGTATCCTGAACGAAGATCAATTTTTGAAAACACGGTCGCCCCTTGTAGCTGATCGAATAGATCATCTATCCTTGGCAAGGGATACTTGTTACGGATGGTTGCTTTATTCAGTTCTCTGTAATCGATGCATAGCCGCATCGTTCCATCCTTCTTCTTTACAAACAACACTGGAGCTCTCCATGGAGATACACTTGGGCGAATGTATCCTCGGTCTAATAATTCTTGTAGCTGCACCTTTAGTTCCTTCAATTCTGCCGGAGCCATCCTGTACGGCGCTTTAGATATCGGACGAGTATCCGGAAATGTGTCAATTGTGAATTCAATTTCTCTATCCGGCGGCATCCCAGGTACCTCGTCCGGAAACACATCGGGGAACTCTGCCACGATCTCGGTCTGATTCGAATCTACACCCTTCATTTGAGTATCAAAAACAGAAGCAAGGAACCCTTCACACCCAGAGTACAACATGTGCCTTGCTGTAACTGCCGATATTACCATAGGTCCTTGGAACGCAGAGCCGCATGAGTAAGAGAACTCTGTTTCTCCGGTTAGGCGAAACACAACTCTCTTATCCGCACAGTCAATCGTTGCATGACAGGCGCTGAGCCAGTCCATTCCCAAGATGATATCGTACTCTTTGATGTCGAGTACAATTGCATCTAGAGATAAAGTCTTGCCTCCAATTTTAATGTAGCCGTCCCTGCAAATCAAAGTTGCAGGCATATCTACTCCCGAAGGAGTGCTAACACACAAAGCTGTCTTTAGTTGAGTCATACAAAATTTATTTTCTATTGCAAAATCAGAAGAGATAAAGCAATGAGTAGCGCCAGAATCAAAAAGTACTCTTGCAGGTGTGCCTTTATATAACAACATACCTGTTATAACATTCTCCGCGGTCTGGGCCTCTGCCTGAGTCAAGGCATAAACCCTTGCTTGCCCACCTTGTTGATTTGGTACATTCCCAGCTGGAGCCGGTAAGGCTGGTGGCGCTCCGCCACGATGCTGGTTGTTATATTGTCCCCGGTTGTGGTTGTTGTTATGCCCACGATACTGATTATTGTTATGCCCACGAGGAGGATAATGATTCCCTCCTCTATTTCTGCAGTCAGCTTCCTTGTGGCCCTGTTCGCCACACTTGAAACACTTCACCCGACAATCTTCGGATCGATGTCCCCAACGGTTGCAAAATTTACAACGTTCTGAATGTTGAGGCCCTCTATTGTCTCCAGTATTGTGACGCTTAGGTGCGTCGTTCCTGCTAGCAGACCAAGGTCGTTTCTGAGTGTTGAGTCCTTGGTTGCTCTTCACTGTCTCACGACTAGCCGGTTTATGAAATCTCTCCATCTCGAGAGCTGTCTCGTACGCCTCCCGGTAAGACGTACATTTTCGACTGAGCACATCCCGCTCAAGGCCCTCATTCAAGCCTTGCACAAATCTTCCTCGCTTGGCATCGTCATTCGGTACCATGTACCCAGCAAATGCGACTCTCTTCAAAAACTCTGTCTCGTAGTCATGCACTGACATACTGCCTTGTCGAAGTGCAATGAACTCATTCTCTTTTCGTTGTCGGACAGCGGGTGGAATGAATTGAGTGATGAAAGCCTGCTTGAAGGCCTCCCAAGACATCTTTATATCCTGACTATTTCCGCAAAGTGCCTGTCTCTGCGAAATCCACCATTCCTGGGCCTTGAGACGAAGTTGTACAGCGGCACACTCCACTCTCTTACTGCCCTGAATCTCTAACATTCGGAAATAGCCCTCCAGTGTGTTCAAGAAGCCCATCACCTCATCTGGCTCCTCTTTCCCATCAAACTCAGGCGGGTCGCAACTTTTAAATTCAGAGAACTTGAAGCTCGTCCTCTTCCGTGTCGGCGTCTCAGGTTTCTCTGCCGGCACCTCCACGGTCTCGGTTGCTGCGGCCTTTGCAGAAACATTAGAATCGGCCGACAGCTTGATGACAATCTGAGTTAGACTATCAACTTGCTTTTATTGAGCATCCAGCTGCTCCTGAAACTGATACTGAAGCTGCTCCTGAAGCGCGCGATGTTGAGCTTCGCTCTGCTTCCTCTGAGCCTCCATTTGCTTAATCAGTTTCTCAATCGGGTCAGACGATGAATTCGTCTTTGAGCTATCACCCTTGGTCATTCTACAACAAAGAAATAATTCCATTAGCACTCATAAAATATTTATGGGCTTATTG
Organism: Iris pallida; assembly: GCA_029216955.1. Classification (NCBI taxonomy): domain Eukaryota; kingdom Viridiplantae; phylum Streptophyta; class Magnoliopsida; order Asparagales; family Iridaceae; genus Iris; species Iris pallida. Next base: position 5,356,579 of record JANAVB010038613.1, read on the forward strand.
TATGGAACATTATTTCATGCCAGCGCTATCGACACCATCAATCGAGAAAATTTGCATCAAGACTTCCTTTTTGAAATAATTATTTTGAAATCCGAGGAAGTGAAACCGTGCTCTGATACCAACTTGTCATGCCCCGATTCGGGGAATCGCTCGCTTTGCTTCGATTCACGCCGAATCGATCGTCCTCGCTAAGGCGTGATGCCGTACAAGTCTGGAGTTGCACTTGTACAAGGCTAGAACATTGCACATTTATATCATTTTAAAACATTTGAAGTAAGCCACAGTTGCGGAAACATTGAGACACAATATAGGAAGAAGAAATACTCATTTTATTCATAATTGTAGTCAGAATACAACTTTTCTCGATAATATTTGAAATGCCTTTTCGGCTACATTGATTCATGAAAAGAAGTACAACTGATAGGCTGCCATGAAATAATTTCCTGTTCCATACATCACGCCCCTTTAGTACTTTGAAATATAAGCAGCTATCTTTGAAATCTCCGCAATACTTTGTGCGTCTTTAGGGAAAAACAACTTGAAAGGAAACAGCAGTTCAGAAAGCTTTAATTGCGATGTGCGCCCGAGCCTTCTCCAGTACCTGTGGAGGAGGGGTCAGCACATTATAACAATGCGCTGGTGAGCCCCGTTGGCCCACTCAGCTAAACCAACATTTTATTAATGACAAGCATTTTAAGATATGAATTTATAAGGGACAGGCAACATTTAGAGTAAATCACAATTCAAATGACATGGTAGTTCAATAAACCATGTTTACTTTACCATTGGCCGAATCCAGCTTTCCTGCATAAGATACAGAATAATAATAATATACTTACCGCCCCTGCATAAGACATTGATTAGCATACATTCCCACGATGTGACCACTGGTGTTGTTAAACCATATGGACTCTTTTCATTCATTCATTTGCATTTGGGACTTCAAGATAATGAGATGACAGCACAGTAGGGAGCTAGCCTCTATGATGCCTCGCATTACTCATGTTCCCCAAAGCACTTCATTATTTCCTCCTAGGCCGAATCGGTACAGGCGCCCCTGTACCGTTCGAGGAAATTATTGCTCAATCCTTGTATACAAGTTGTCCATGGTCAGGCGAATGTGTGTCCGACTCGATATACACAGTGTGCATAGAATATTTGAAGTAATAGGCAACATGATCATTCTTAGCATTTCATAACCATCATTCTAGGCATCAATTCAATCATTTCCATGTTCTGTTCATAGCAGTGTAATCAATTCATTTCAATGTTCTACCTCTAGCATCTTAGTGGTATTGACTTGTGGCATTAGCATCTTGGTATCGATCAACGGATGTTGCAAGATAATTATTTAGTTGGCATGAAGGAATAGCGAGAGGGACAATACCACCACAGAGATCCACACTCACCAAATTAGAGAATCGTCAAGAGAGAGAGGAACACTTGCACGCTTAGCCTTCCGTCACGCGTCGCTCTGCATTGGCACCAAAAGATTGATTAATAATCTGTCTCGTTGTGTTCTCTTCTCTCAGAATTCTCAAGAATGAATGCTATGCAAATCGATGAAAACGGACAAGAATCAAATCATCGAAAATCATTCAGAAAAGCATCCATCAAAACTAAGCAGCAAAACCAGCAGCAAAACATCCAGAGAAAACTCTTGGACGCATTTCAAGAGAAACCGATCCATCAATTGGAAAGGTTCTTATGCACTTGTCCGTGATCGATTCGATGCCGACGGTAAGTTTCCCCAATACTCGGTTCCGACCGAGTTAGCCAAGCCACAAGCCTTACATAGTGAACCGCTAGGAGCGGGACACTACAGCTATCTGCACTTTCAAGTCGGAGGAAGGGTACAGGTACTTGGCTGTGCTTTTGGGTCGAACGAGCTAGTTCTTGTCGAAGTCTTTTATAAGATCATTTAATGACTGTTCTCCTCGATGGCTGAGTCAGTCATCCTCCTCTTTAATTGTAGCCGTTACTTTGGGGAATTCGAGAAGTTAGTGGCCTAGGACTCAGTGTAATGAACCAATTAAATGAGGTTTGTTGTGCTGAGTTCTAGGTTCATCCCATTAATCTGGGTATTTTGACCGTCGGTCATGTGGCATGTTGGTTGGACCACACTTACCTAATATAAAGGGGAGTTTCTCTGAAGCGTCATCTTCCTCTCAAAATGTTATGCTTGATCCTGACTTAGCTTTGAACGGCCATTGGCCTTACACTAATCGACTGATGGTTGTGGATCCCTTCGTTCAAATAGGCGATATCTTTGTAGAAGAACACCTAACCGATCTTGAGAAGTACACGAATGTCCACCATAAGGAGTTTGAACCTGGAAGACACCTTGGAGGTCTTCGAGGTCCAAACTACGGGGTTAGGATTGGTTTCCCATCCGATGAGCCCCCTGTTGTGCTCTGTCCCGCTCATCAGCGGCTGTGTGCCTTCGTTATGCTCGAAGAGCCGCAGAAGCTGATGCACTTTTGAAAAGAGCTAGCCGTCGTATTGTGGACTAAGTTCTCGTTCGGACTAATAACTGCATTATTAGCCATATTGGAGTTCCCTCGGGTTTGGCTATGAAATGGCTTGCTCTGACGCGACTATACGTCTGGGCCATGTGGGAGCAGACTTTGATAGCGAATGTATTCACAGCTTCTATCCATAGTCAGCTGAGGCATTTTCTGTGTTTGTCCATGACGATCATACTGTGAAGATTAACCCCTTTGTAGATCTTTAAGAGTTTTCGAGTTCTTTTCATATAATCATGCAAAGTTGGTACTAGATCGTTGTAGCCATGATTTTAATAAAAAGAACTCTTTGTGATCTTTTCCGTTCTGTGGTTTTGTCTTTTCTTCCTGCACTTTTGGCACTTGCGCTTTTTAATGCTGGGTGGGTAGCAGGAACACCTACTTGCACATTTTTATGCTTCTACACCCATGAGTTATCATACATCAATCTTTGATACGCCTCCCCATCGATGATATACATAACCTAGCGATCATCCTTTGCAACGAACTCTGAGTCTTGTGACTGATTCTATCATAAAAAATGATATACGATCCATTCTTCGACATTTGAGATCAAATTAGTTGCATCATCAATTTGTTCAATTCAAAATCCTATATGTCTATCTTAAGTCATCGAGCAACATATTCCTTCAATCGTATCATTCTATAATAACTCAAGTCATCGAGTGATTTTATCCAAATCCTTAGAATCACTTTTGTATCTTCAAATCTAAACTTTCGTGCGCTCTATCTTCTAATCTTACTATCTTTCCTTAGTCAAATTCAAATTCAATTCCTTACAATTCCATATCAATATATTCGTATACGATCCATATCGATTTTTCGACTGAGTCATTCACTCATTACACCTTAACTTTTCTTGGTAAATCGATCTACTCTATCCTTTCGCAGTCAGCACAATTCTAATTCAATGTACGTCATTTCTCGTCCGTTTGAATCAACTAATCCAAAACTTTAATATCATAACTAACTTAATCTAAGGCTTTGCATAATATGTCGCTTGGTGATAGACCTATTGGTACCCCAATTCTCAATAAAATCAATCATCCCCAAGGCTATCCTACATACAACTCAGGGATGAAGTCACACAACAAATCTTCGAAACAATTATTCGAATCACAACTGATCACTTTGAATCTCCGTCCGAATCATAACCTACTGAGGTGCAGTATTATCTGGTACTACTTGCATGGATGCTTGGCTTTTACTAAACACAAGTCTTGGACTCCAATTTCTTGCTTTTGTGCATTTTTCGTGACTACCTTCCTGAATGAGATCCTTTACGACTTCTCTGTCTACGTACTGGGGACAAACATCGAGCAAGAACTCGTCGAGCCAGCCAGAAGGTTGATAGCAGAAGATCGACCTACGGGACGATTGAATGAAATACATGAGCAGCATCTGGGCTATTTTTGCTACAAGATAGATCAGGGTAAGCTGACCCCCTCTTTTGATGCCAACGCGGGGATATTAAAGCCTAGTTCCTCTTTGGTGATCAGTTGGCTCTGAAGGAAGTGGAGCTACTTATGCTTAATTTGGCCTAGAATTTTGAGAGCAATGGCCTCCCCTTGTATGTTCCGTGGACTGACCGTCATCTCCCTCTGTCCATTTTCTCTTTTTTTATCGAGAGACGACATCTGGAGTGGGAGTTGACCCCTAGCCAAGGGGGTCTAATTGTAGGTCGTATCAAAGTAGATAAGGGCTCCAAGGAGAGAGATGGTTTTATGGTCGTTTGGGGTGGTTTATCGTTCTCCTTGCGGTTGTTACTCCCCGGTCATAGGTTCAGTGATATTCCTGCGGATGTGCATCTATTTGGTGCATCAATTTTCATAAATAGACTCCTGGCAGCCGCTTGTATATATCCGACAGGAGCCTACCGGGTCGAAGGCTGGGTTTATTCTGACAAAAAGTGGGATGACCTGATTCGGTAGACATTGAGCACCTTTAAGGAGGATCTGAGCGGTACTAACCTTCGTCGTGCCATAAAGGGGACTGAGTATGGAATTCCTATCAACCAGTCTTTGTTCATGGCTTTGCTAGAGTTTTTCAATAACCACACCGGGACTTTCTTCCTGTCGTATGGGTAGATGGGATTGGCTCTCCATGAGATGTTTGCCATCTCAAAGCTGCCTTGGGGTAAGCACCCATATGAGGAGTATTACCATACTCCCGACGAGCTCGTGGGATTGGAAAGCCAGTATCCAGAGATGATGACAGTGTACAAGGAGCTGCTTTGCCATCATCAAATTTGTGTACGCCAGGACTCTGCAAATGGTCAACCTCACTTCAATGCGTGGAGGAGGTATTTCTTTAGCGACAATCCGTCGAAACGCAAATCGATTCGTCTTTCCTCTTATAAGGCATATACCTGTAACACCCATTTTTCTAAAATGAGAGTAAGTTTGAAATTTTGTAATTTTAATCTTTTAATAATGATTTTTAAATCATGATATAAATTTTGGTGATTTTTGGTAATTTTTAATTATTTTAAAACTATTTCTATTGGTAATTTGTGATTTTGATGTGCTGCTAGTAAAACCCTAGAGACTACTTGACCTAGAGCCAAACCATATGATTAAGATGTGTTAATGATCATTTTTTGCCTAGGGGTATTTTGGTCATTTTGGTTTCTTGGAATTATTTATTAATTATTTGATTGATGGTTTTTATTTTTGACTTTTGCTAGTTGTGACTTTAGAGACAAGCCTAGAGTTTGACTTTGACTTTGGTGACTTAGTTAGCATGGTGTGGGACACTAATCTTACTTAAGTTGGTCTTAGTTGACTTGAGTGTGACCAGGGTTCATGGGATGATTGAGAGAGTTTAGTGCATTGGACTTTTGGTTAAGGAGTTGAACTAGCTAGTTAACAATCTTGGCCCAAAGCCCACCATGAGAGACCCTAACCCTAGCTCTTAATTTGGACAGCCACAACAACCCAAATTAAACCTAATTTCAGCCTAAACAATGTCTCTTCATAACTACTTGCCTATTTTAGAACACCCCCTTGTAGGAAACCCTAATTTCTTACCTCTTTCATCAAATCTCCCCATTCCTCCACAAAATTGATCCCAATCTTTTGCATTTGAATCCAAATCTAGAGTAGAAGAAGAAGAAGGCTAGCTTGCAAGGAGGGGAGCTCATTGGGACATAGCTTGAGGAAGGAGACTTCACTATTTGGGGTTTTTCTTGGAGATTTGCTCTCTATGGGTAATCCTATCAAATCACCTTAAAATTCTAATTTAATGCCATAGATGCATCCATCTAGGTGTCCCCTAGCTATAGGTGGAGTTTGGTAGAAATTCGTGTTGGTTTGGTGTCTGTATTGGACACGTATCCGCGTGTGTGCATAAGTGTTCGATGAAATGTTTGAATGAGATTTATTTTGTTATTTTTGAATTCTGTTTGAAATGATTTGTAGTCGTATAGGTGTGCTTTGTATCCCCCTAGGACTGAGCACGTTTTTTTGTCCCATTCGTGTCCAAAATCGAACACGAACCTGTGCACGGGACTGTACAGGGCCCTGCTACCCGAACCTAAGTTCTCCCTCATTTGGCCACGTGGATACGTGTCACTTGGCACAGAGGTAGGGGCAACCTCTAACAACACCCCCCTTGAGTTTCGTCTCGTGTCGAGTGAGATAATTTGTGTGCACTGGTTTCGCACTGTACGCGTACGGACTGGATTTGGGTTATGATACGGACCTCGTGTCCATCCTAGACACGTCGTGGTCCTGTGTCAGGCCCCTAGACACGAATCCCTACCCTTGGTGAACACGTAGACATGTGTACGAGGTGCCTGGTGTCGTGTGTCGTGTCTACGAGTTCGTGTACTACATGCACGAGACTGCATTCCACGGTTTCTGTTATGTGTTCTTTTGTTGTTTGGACACCTCGTGTCCAAATGTTTGGACACGAGATGACTCATGTGACACGAGAGTATGTACACGACACATCACCTACCTTTAATTTGGTGTTTATTTTCAAATTGATTCCTAATTTAGGGTTCGAGCTTGAACTCTGTTACTGTGTATAAACTGGGTTTTCAGAGTCCTAAATTTGGGTTTTCAAATATAAATTAATGTTAATTGATATGTTAATATTATATATATATATATATATATATATATATATATATATATATATATATATATATATATATATATATATATATATATATATATATATATATATATATATATATATTTTATAAAAAAAAAATATATATATATATATATATATATATGTATATATATATGTATATTTTATATATATATATATATATATATATAAAATATACATATATATATATATATATATATATATATATATATATATATATATATATACATGATTGATACATGTTTACTAGTATTTGCTGATACTTAGTTTAATTATGTATGTGTTCAACCTATGTTTAAAAAACTGAGATTGTATATATTGTTGGGTTTTGATATATGATAGGGTTTTGATATAATTCGAATGATAAGCTTTGATATATGTATATACTGTTAAATTATGATATGAGTTCATCTCATGTGCGTATAAATGTTAACTGTTAAACTGAACAAGGGATGGGTCTGTAAACTGAAATGATTACTTTGGTTTTGTTTGTTTAACTGAGTCTTGATTAATTAGAAACTGAGATTTGGACTTGGGTTTGGGATTTCTCCTATGTTTTCGAAATTAAGTTTACTTGTAAGCAACTACAACTTGACTAAACCCTTATTGCAGTTAACCCTTCACTAAATCCCCTCTATGTAAACCAAACAAGGACCGGGGTTGTAACCCTTCATCTGAACGGAACTTGGTTTCCCACCATTTATCGGTAAGATAATATAAGAAAATCAAGACATGTAACAATCTTGTACAGGATCAAGACAAGACTAGACTGATTATTTCTCATTCAACAATCACGGCCAAGCAATAAGTACGGCTTGATACTTTAACTAACTAGGGTTATCACAGGCCTAGTTACTAACAAGATGCAGTAAGATTATTCCACAGCCACAAGCCCTGCAGACCATCCAGGTTACCCAGGTCGAAAATTTAGGGTTGAATTCAGGTGGGTACATCGTCCAGGAAACGCATGTACCCTTAAGTAGCTTGAAGGGTGCAACACATGACAGTGTGCTGGAAATGTGCCCTACTCGATGGCAGGCTACAGATCCCAGGCGCGCTCAGGTAACGGGATTGCCTATAGCTGGAAAATCTCTTCATGACTACTATGTTATTCTAGTTATTAGCCTAAGTCCATTTCAGTAGGTACTCCTGACCGTGGTACTCAGGAGTCCCATCCTAAGCATGATGTAAGACAAGACTGGTTCATTTGTACAAGCACAATCGCCCACGGTGTCCATGTCATTCATACTTGTCATGTCATGTCATGCTAGCCGTCGCAACAGCAATTCGAGATATATCATGTCAGTTTACTTGTCAGGAGTGCGCCACGGCAGGCCACTATTATGTCATGTTACTTGTCAAAAGTGCACCACTACGGGTCACTGCCGTGTTTGGGTTAGAATTGCAGGGTAGCATAGTTCAAGCATTCAATCAAGAGACCCAAGTTATACTGAGTGTTGCAAGGCATGAGCATAATAGCAATAATAATAATAATAATAATAAATAACCAGGCGAGGCAAGGGGGGAGCCATGCGGCTCAAAGAAATGAGTCCATGCGGCTGAGTCGATGTGGGTTCATGCGGCCCAGAATTTTGAGTTCATACGGCTAAGAAGGAGGCAGGAGCCTATGCCGCTATCGGGGATGAGGGGCCTTATGCGGCTAGCAGAAGATAGGTTCATACGACTCAAAGGAAATGGAGCCTATACGGCTGGGAACGGACTAAGTCCCATGCGGCCAGGGGAGAAGGCCTATGCGTCTGGCGGAGATGTGGATCCATGCGGCTCGCGGGGATGGACCCTTATGCGGCTGGGAAGGACTAGTTCCCATGTGGCCAGGAAATGACGGTTGTATATGCGTCTGGCGGGGATCAAAGTTCCATGCGGCTCAATTGGAAAAAAGCTCATGCGGCCAGGAGTTTATCCCTAATCATGCGTCTAAGTTCCAGGTAGTCTCATGCGACCGGATTATCATGCGGCTGGGGAATCGTATGCGGCTAGAGAGTGACTTGCCGCATAAAATTATCATGCGGTCAGGTCCATGCGGCTGGAACCTGTTCTTCTTTTCCATTATTCCGAGAAGAAGAACCAAGCAACCATGGCTTCCAAGCTTCATGAAACCTTCATCCAGAGTCCAAATCCGAACTTCCATAGGTCAAAATGGGGTAGAACGAAATTCCCTACAGCATGGAACCATTCAAACTTAGAAATAACAATGTTAAGTAGATCAAAATTCAAGAAATCCAAAAATACAATAAACTTTGATCTATATGAATTTAGACATGGAAATTGAAAATACTAAATACTAAAGTGTGTTAGAATGTTGTGAAGAAGAGAATGGAATAATAAAATGTGGGTTCCTCTATGAAGCAAGATGCACTTGCCTTAGCTCTCTCTCTGTCTCACAGGTTGGTGAGGAGTTAATGGAGGAGAAGAAGAAAAGTAATGAAGAGAGAGAAGGAAGTGGGGGGTTAATAAATGGTAGTGGTGGTGGTAGGTAAGGGTTCACCCCTTGGTTCATGATGAACCAATAAGCAACCCAAGCTGCACCAAACCAACCCAAACAAGCCGAACCAAGCCAGGAGACATGCAATACAAGATACAATACGTACACGTATTCCAAAATACATAATACGAACAACATGCATTACAACTCTACCCACCTTAAAAGAATTTTGTCCTTGGAATTTAATAAAGAGGCTAGAGGGACAAGGATAAGCTATACTAATCACAAACAAGCTATAACTAGGCAATCAATCATTCATTCAAGCAAGGAACTAAGGGTGTAAGGCATAAGAAAGACATTATACCTTACGAGTCGAACAGGTCGGGATATCGCGATCGGATATCATCCTCGCGCTCCCACGTTGACTCACCAAAAGAGTGATGACCCCAAGCAACTCGGACTAACTTGATAGTCTTGTTCTTGAGTGTCTTCTCTCTCCGGTCCAATATAGACATGGTCCTCTCCTCATACGAAAGGTTGGTACCAACAACCAATTCCGAATGATCCAGGATATAGCTCGGGTCCGGGATATACCGTCGCAATTGGGATACATAGAACATGTCATGCACCTCGCTTAGCGACGGCTGGAGAGCGAGGCGATAGGATACATCACCTACTAGCTCCAGAATATCGAACGATCCTATATACCTAGGACTAAGCTTTTCCCGTACGCCGAAACGAATGACACCACGTTTAGGCGAAATCCTCAGGAATACATGGTCGTCGACCGAAAACTCAAGAGGACGCCGATGAGAATCGGCCCAATGACGATGGCGATCTTGGGCAACTCGAAGATGATCCCTAACTCTCCTGACCACTTCAACGGTCTGAACAATCATTTCTGGACCAAGCATCTGTCTCTTTTCAACATCATCCCAGGCTAGCGGGGATCTGCACTTCCTACCATACAGTGCCTCGAACAGTGCCATCTGGATACTGGCCTGGAAACTGTTGTTGTATGAGAACTCCACCAGGTGCATGTGATCTTCCCATGAACCACCGAAGTCGAGTGTACAAGACCGCAACATATCTTCAAGAGTATGGATTGTGCGCTCCGACTGGCCATCAGTCTGCAGGTAATATGCCGAGCTAAACTGGAGGTGAGTTCCTAAACTCTCTTGTAGGCTACGCCAAAAGTGCGACATAAATCTGGAATCTCGGTCTGAAATGATAATAACAGGTACTCCATGCACCCTGACTACCTGCCTGAGGTACATCTCTGCCAGCTGAGCCGTCGACTGACCAACTCTGAACGGAAGAAAGTGGGCCACCTTCGTGAGCCGGTCAACTATAACCCAAATAGCATCTCGACCAGCTGGGGATCTAGGCAATTCAGTCACGAAATCTATGGTCACATGCTCCCACTTCCATTCTGGAATTGGCAAGGGCTGAAGAAGTCCTGCTGGCCTCTAATGTTCAACTTTAACCTATTGGCGAACCAAACACCGAGAGACAAACCGGGCTATCTCCCTCTTCATGCCATTCTACCAAAATTGCTGACGAATATCACGGTACATTTTCGTGCCACCGGGATGAATGGAATACTGAGAACCGTGAGCTTCTTCCATGATCTCCTGTCTGATATCTCCATTGGGTACGCAAAGATGCTTACCATGTCGAAGTGTACCATCTTCATGGATAGATAACTCTGGTCTTCGTCATGTCTCACACTCTGCTCTGAGTCGCTGAAGCTTGGAATCTGCTGACTGCGCCATCCGGATCCTCTTGACTATAGTGGACTGAATCTGCATACTGGCCATCAATGTCACACTAGAAGGGAGGACAACTTCTATACCCATCTTCTGAAGGTTTGCTAACAACTCTGGTTGCGTTGTTAGAAAATAAACTCCGGCTCTCCTGCTCAACGCATCTACAACAACGTTGGCCTTCCCAGGGTGATACTGCAAGTTAACATCATAATCCACAAGTAGCTCCAGCCACCTCCTCTGACGCATGTTAAGATCCTTCTGGGTGAAAACATACTTCAGGCTCTTGTAGTCGGTGAAAATCCCTACCCTATCTCCATACAAGTAGTACCTCCAAAACTTAAGTGCAAACACTACTGCTGTCAGTTCCAAGTCATGGGTTGGGTAATTTCTCTCATGATCACGGAGTTATCGTGATGCATAAGCTATTACCTTCCCATGCTGTATCAGAACACATCCTAAGCCTCTGCCTGAAGCATCATAATACACTAAAAATCCTCTGGTCCCATCTGGAAGCGTGAGAATAGGAGCCGTCAACAAGCCTCGCTTCAACTTCTCAAAAGAATCTGGCACTCTGCTGTCCAGGCAAATGGCACATCCTTGCGAGTCAACTGGATTAATGGTGCTGAAATCCGAGCAAAGTCTGAAACAAATCGCCGGTAGTAGCTAGCCAATCCAAGAAAATTGCGAACTTCAGCAACTGTACTAGGCACCGGTCACGACTCAATAGCCATGATCTTCTGGGGATCACTTCTACTCCTCATCTGGTGGTGATATGACCCAATTACGATATACGATCGAGCCAGAACTCGCATTTACTGAACTTGGCATACAACTGGTGTTCTTTGATAATCTGAAGAACCACACGGAGATGCTGCTCATGCTCCACCTCACTCTTGCTGTAGACCAGGATGTCGTCTAGGAACACAATCACGAACTGATCCAAGTAGGGCATAAAGATGAGATTCATAAGGTCCATGAATACAGCCGGCGCATTGTTTGCTCCAAATGGCATAACAAGGAACTCCCAATGCCCATATCTCGATCTGAAAGCTGTCTTCGGGATGTCCTACTCTCTGACGCTGATCTGAGGGTACCCTGACCGCAAGTCGATCTTCGAGAATACTGCTGCCCCCTTGAGTTGATCAAACAAGTCATCTATCCTCGGAAGAGGGTATCTGTTCTTGATTGTCACTGAGTTCAAGGTACGATAATCAACACATATTCTTGATATACCATCCTTCTTTTTTACAAGAAGCATCGGGGCTCCCCAAGGCGATCCACTAGCACGAATGAATCTCTTGGTTCTAAGTTCTTCAATTATCTTGTACAATATCTCCAACTCTGATGGTGCCATCCTGTAGACTCTCTCTAACACTGGGGCTGTCCTGAAAATTAAGTCAATGGTGAACTCGATCTTCCGTTCTGGCGGTATCCCAGGAAGCTCCTTGGGGAAAACATCTGGAAATTCTTCAACTATCTGAGGTAACTGCACTGCTGCGACTGCCGTCCGCAATACTGGAGGAGAAGGTTCAACTTCGCATCGAAAAAAAGAAAACTCTGGCTTGCTTGGAATGCTAAAAACAACCATGCCAATATGGCAGTCTATTCTAGCATACTGGTTCCTCAACCAATCCATCCCTAAGACCACATCATAATCGGCCATCGGGAACTCTATCAATCTAGCAGGGAATTCTCTACCGCTAACTATTATCCGACACGAAGAAAACACTCTATCTACTCCCACAAGCCCATTACCAGTAAGTATATTGAGCCTTACTGACAATGACTCGGGCTCCAATCCTACCCGTGTCGTGAATCGTACCGACATGAATGAATACGATGCACCAGAATCAAATAAAGCTGAAGCTGGAAAGGAGTTGACGAGAATAGTACCTGCCACTACCTCTCCTAGTACCAATCCTTCCTCTACGATCATCACCATAGCCTGACCATAACCTTGGGGTGCTGGTCCCCTCTGCTGAAATCCTCGTTGCCTATTCTGGATCTGGGCTTGGGCTTGTACATATTACTGGGGGTGTTGTTGCTGCAATGCTTGGGACTGAGGCGGCAAGGGCCTCTGAGGCTGATACTGCTGCTGCTGGACTGGAGCTGGTCCTCTCACCGAAGAACTATAAAGGTTGGATGATGATGAACCACCCCTATTCGGGCAGGATCCAACCTTATGATCTGCTTCTGCTGCTGAGGGTACGTCGGAGCTGAATGCTGAACCGACGTCACTGAGGCCGCCCGCCTAGGAGCTCCAATGGTCAAAGCCCCGGCTGCCGGGGCTGATGCTGAAGACTGATTCATCTGGCCGTGAGATCTCTTCCGACCTCCAGCCCTATCCACGATCCTCTAGGAGGTATACTCATGCCTCCTAGCTGCTCTCAAGTCCACATCAAAAGTCTGATGCTCAAACTGCTCAACTGCCAATAAAATCTCCAGGTGAAGTCCCTGCTGGAATCGTTAGGCTCTATCGAACTCGGTCACCACTAAGGTAGGAACAAACCGACTAACCCTGGAGAACTCGGCCGCTTATCCATCGACCATTCTATCCATCTGCTTTAGATTGGTGAACCTCGTCTGTAGATCATACCGAGCTACAGCATCAAAATACTTGGTCTAGAATCTCTCTCTAAATACTGCCCAAGCAATGGGTGCCACTAATCCAACGGCCTGCGCCGCCCACCAACTACGGGCCAAATCCAATAACTGCAGGCGCACCACGGCCACCTTCTCGTTCTCTGGGGTCCTGGCTGCTTCTAAAATCACCTATGTGTCCTGAAGCCAAGCATCTGCGGCGATTGCATCTTCGCTACCATCAAAGAAGGAAGGGTTCAAGCGCTTGAAGCTGTTGGCCGTGCTGTTACCCTGATGACCTCCTCTGGTCAAAGCATCTGCCACCGCCTGGTGCAAGACATCTCCCCGACGATCTTGGGAAGCTATCAATGAACTGATGAGATCCACCAAAGTGCCATCATCAGGTTCTGCAGGCTAAACTGGCTGGACCAGTGGCTCTTCTTCAGTAGGTATGACTCTGGAGGCTACTCCGGAATACTGAGCTTGATCTCCAGGTTGCTGCCGGTCCACGGAAGGTGCTCCGCCTTGCCGATCGGTAGGGCCAGGTACAATGCCGCTGAAGAAGACGACATAGGAAACAATAAGGAAGGACCAGGACAGATCAACGATACAAGCATGCGATCAGAAAAAGAATTTTAGGGATTCAGAGGATACGAACAGAGATCAAGGGCGAGTGCTGATTGAGACATCTATTCGGTAAACCCTCACATATCTTGATTTACAAGACCTGCATAGGCCACCACTTAAACCATGTCACACCCTAGAACCTGAATACTGGAGAGCGGGGGCAGACATAGCCAGCTACGTATATTGACGCGCAACCCACCTCGCTATATGGTCACAGCTGTCTAGATACATGAGGGTTTAACTACAAGCCAACAGTCTCTTAGGGTCATGAACAAGCTTAGTGTCTCAATCACAAGCAAGTAAGTAAATGTTGCGAGATGTAAGATCACCAAATATACAATAGTAAGGCGTCCCAAACATTACATATTCAGCTGATCATGAAGCTAGTCATAACAAAATGTGAGGACTAGCAAGAGTTTAGTCTTACATGATCAACCCTAGGATTTGTCAATCATGTTACAGCTCGTAGGCAGACAGTAAGTAAAGGTGCAATCGTGCTAAACAGGTGCTCGTCTGCTAAACGCCTCAAAAAAATATTTTTACAATAAAGTGGGAGAGCCAAAAATAATCCACTCGTTGCCCTGGTTATGCCTGGTAGTCACCATCGGGGTGGAAAGTCGGTAGATCCTCTGGAGCTGCTCCAAAATCTGGCCATACAAAACCAGCTGGGTCAGATCCCAGAAAGAGCAAGTGCCACAAAGGAGGCTTCACTTAGGGATTAAAACCAACAATTAGCACAGAATAATAATAAGTAGTAAGAACTGGAAAAAATGAGAGAAAACATATCAGGATGATATACGACGAGATAACCATGGAATTATTCAGATAACCAAGTTACAACCCGTAAACCAAACAAGTACCGGGATTGTAACCCTTCATCTGAATGGAACTTGGTTTCCCACCATTTATCGGCGAGATAATATAAAAAAATCAAGACATATAATAATCTTGTACAGGATCAAGACAAGACTAGACTGATTATTCCTCATTCAATAATCACGGCCAAGCAATAAGTACGGCCTGATACTTTAACTAACTAGGGTTATCACAGGCCTCGTTACTAACAAGATGCAGCGAGATTATTTTACAGCCACAAGCCCTGCAGACCATCCAGGTTACCCAGGTCAAAAATTTAGGATTGAATTCGGATGGGTACATCGTCCAGGAAATGCATGTACCCTTAAGTAGCTTGAAGGGTGCAACACATGACAGTGTGCTGGAAATCTTTCCTACTCGACGGCAGGCTACAGATCCCAGGTGCGCCCAGGTAACGGGATTGCCTGTAGCTGGGAAATCTCTTCATGACTACTGTGTTATTCTAGTTATTAGCCTTAGTCCATTTCAGTAGGTACTCCTGACCGTGGTACTCAGTAGTCCCATCCTAAGTATGATACAAGAAAAGACTGGTTCATTTGTACAAGCACGATCGTCCACGGTGTCCATGTGATTCATACTTGTCATGTCATGTCATGCTAGCCGTCGTAACAGAAATTCGATATATATCATATCAGGTTACTTGTCAGGAGTGTGCCACGGCGGGCCACTATCATGTCATGTTACTTGTCAAGAGTGCACCACTACGGGTCACTGTCATGTTTGGTTTAGAAGTGCAGGGTAGCATAGTTAAAGCATTCAATCAAGAGACCCAAGTTATACTGAGTGTTGTAAGGCATGAGCATAATAGCAATAATAATAAATAACCAGGTGAAGCAAGGGAGGAGCCATGCAGCTCAAAGAAATGAGTCCATGCGGCTCAAAGAAATGAGTCCATACGGCTGAGTCGATGTGGGTTCATGCGGCCCAGAATTTCGAGTTCATACTGCTAAGAAGGAGGCAGGAGCCTATGCGGCTGGCGGAGATGAGGGGCCTTATACGGCTAGCGGAAGATAGGTTCATGCGGCTCAAAGGGAATGGAGCCTATGCGGCCGGGAATGGACTAAGTCCCATGCGGCCATAGGAGAAGGCCTATGCGGCTGGCGGGGATGTGGATCCATGCGGCTCGCGGGGATGGACCCTCATGCGGCTGGGAAGGACTAGTTCCCATGCGGCCAGGAAATGACGGTTGCATATGCGGCTGGCGGGGATCAAAGTTCGATGCGGCTCAATTGGAAAAAAGCTCATACGGCCAGGAGTTATCCCTAGTCATGCGGCTAAGTTCCAGGTAGTCTCATGCGGCCGGATTATCATGCGGCTGAGGAATCGTATATGGCTAGAGAGTGACTTGCCGCATAAAATTGTCATGCGGTCAGGTCCATGCGGCTGGATCCTGTTCTTCTTCTCCATTATTCCGAGAAGAAGAACCAAGCAACCATGGCTTCCAGGCTTCATAAAACCTTCATCCAGAGTCCAAATCCGAACTTCCATAAGTCAAAATAGGGTAGAACGAAATTCTCTACAGCATGGAACCATCAAAACTTGGAAATAATAATGTTAAGTAGATCAAAACCCAAGAAATCCAAAAATATAATAAACTTAGATCTACAAGAATTTAGCCATGGAAATTGAAAATGCTAAATACTAAAGTGTGTTAGAATGTTGTGAAGAAGAGAATGGAACAATAAAACGTGGGTTCCTCTATGAAGCAAGATGCACTTGCCTAAGCGCTCTCTCTCTCTCTCACAAGTTGGTGAGGATTTAATGGAGGAGAAGAAGAAAAGTAATGAAGAGAGAGAAGGAAGTGGGGGGGGTTAATAAATGGTAGTGGTGGTGGTAGGTAAGGGTTCACCCCTTGGTTCATGATGAACCAATAAGCAACCCAAGCCGAACCAAACCAACCCAAACAAGCCGAACCAAGCCAGGAGACATGCAATACAAGATAAAATATGTACACGTATTCCAAAATACGTAATACAAACAATAGGTATTACAGTATGCTAGAAAGATGCTTTGCTATAATCATTGCCCAATCACAACATACATGCTAAGTGATGCTTGAAGTGAGAATTGGCATAACATGTTTAAGATGTTAATGTTAACGATGCCTCAATGATGTCTTTGCATGATAACACCAAGAATGCTATAATGATACGTCCACATGAATGTTGCTAAGAATATATTTACATACTTTACTATGAATATTGCCCATGAACTGTAAACTGATGCCAGGTCCCAAATAAGAAAGATCATTCTAATAAATGTTGCTTAAATGGTTACTTAAATGTTGGCTTAGGCGAGTGGGTTGGATTCTACTCGCCAGTACATAGATGATGTGCTGACCTACGTTTTAAGGGCAAGTGCTCGTGCTTGGGATGTTCTACACACGAAGATTGGCTTGATTGGTTCCGCGGCATCAAAGATTTATTGGGCATACAGAAGCTCTCCTTGCGCAAGATGATTTCTTCTGTTTATAAAGGGCATAATGTATGGAACATTGTAATCAGTTGTACCAGTGAGTTGTAATCCAATGTATCCAAGTATCAATTGTAAGTTTTGTAGCATTGTTCAGTTGGATTTCAATGTAACGTAAGATTTGTTGTAAGCATTGTATTTCAATACAAGTCTTGTACTCTTCTTCAATTATCAATAAAGAGAATAAGTTCTATATATCTCTGTGTGACTTCAAGTTATTCTTTTATCTCTGCTGCTATAAAAAAGTGATGTATTTCTAGTCAATGTGAAAGATTGTCCTCATTAACTTTAATTCATCTGCTTCTGCCACTGCAATGTGTTCTTATTTGAAGATAATCAATTATATACCATCTTTGCCTTGTACAAGTGCAATACCAGACTTGTACAGCATCACGTCCAAGCGAGGACGATCGATTCCAAGAGATAAAATATGTGAATAAATGACTCTATGAATCGAAGAGTGACAAATTGGTATCATAGCACGACTTTACGTCCTTGGTCTCTTCTTTGATTCGTTTCAAATCAAAGTTGCATCGACGATTAACCAAAGTTGCTTTCCGCGATCACTCAACGTTGCTTTCGCGATTAAATCAAAAATTGCTTCCGCGATTATGCTGTTGTTGTTCTATAATCATTCTATGTTATTGTGTTTGAAAGTTCGTTGACCCTCTTGGCTGCTCACTGGATATTCCATACAATAAGTCTATATACATGGTGATGCCCTTGAATGAATGATTGTTGTTAGTTTTGAGACCCCAAGATGTTGGTTAAGTGTTGTGATCATTATAGATCATGAATGTCCAGAATAGAATTGAGTTGGAATTGTTTAAGGATGGCTTCATTTCTTAGTGGTATATTGCCTCTACCACCTAAGAACTAGATATATCTTGACCCTTTCCATCGGATAGCAATGAGACTATATATGGGTACTGGGTAGTGTCGAGACTTAGCTGGGAGTCATGTATTATTGCTAGATGACTCGAGTGTCCTTGACGGTGAAGTTATGTTGGGTAGCGAGATTGTCAAAAATTATAACCGGTGGATTGGTTAGAAATTGTTTAGTCGAGTGATGATTCAAACTAGTAAGACAGTTAGTATGCTATGGGCAAGTGGATTTGGCTAGAGAATGTTGTGGCTTAAGACATCCAAATGTTGACTTCGATTGGCTGGATGCAAATCATATGTGGCTAATACAAAGTTGGTTGCTAAGCTAAAAGTTTTGGAAATATTGTCGGTAAACTAAAAGAATATTAGAAATCTATGCCTTGACCCTAAGGTGTAATAGATGTTAATACATCTTGATCACCAAAGGATAGTCGTTACCTATGTGCATGTATGCTGAGGAATTTAATGGTATTAGAAAAGTAATAATTAGTAACACTGAACATTTGCGTGGCCTAGAGGATGGTTACTTGATACATGAATTATCGGATTGAATGAAATGAACTACTCGACCCTAGTGGTAGGAGATTTAAGAATGTTGTGAGATAGTTTGATGATTGATGAAACGAATGGGATTGAAAAATTGCAAATATGTTGGATAGTATCGGTAGATGGTGTGTTGTATTGATAGCTGTCGATTGGTATATAGATTGTTGGCTTATGACTTAGTGGTATGACTTTGTCATACGGACCGAATAGTATGGTTCCATAATCCTGTTGAGACTATCGGAAGCGATGACCCTTGAATAGTTAGCCTTGGCTTATGGGTTCGTGTGGGTACAAAGGAATGGAATAAGAAATTGAATCATTGGGAATTTACTTGATGGATTATTAGAACGATAAGGATCGTATGTCGGGTTGGGATTGACCGTAATATGGATGGACTGATCTTAGTCGATCGTTGGTAAGTCTAAGAATGAGCCTCTGTGGGAATTATTTCCTTGAGGACAACCTTGATAAATAGACTTGACCCTAGCGATCAGTTGATGACTTACCAATTGTTGGCATAGCCGACAATGGCGATTAGTATTCAGACTGAGTTGATACCCATAGGTTTGGGTAGAGTTCCTTAGAACTGTCAGTTGCTTGTTGGCCCTAAGAAAAAGGAACTAGTATAACCCTAGTTGTCACGACCCATACCCTAGAGTAAGGGCACGAGAAGTGGGTACGTCCAGCCTACGTCGCAGTGTCGGCGGTAGAACGCTGTCCTAGGTCATAATATCTAACAATATAAGGTACCTGTACAGTATATACACTCCGAGTGGAGGTGACAATACAGAATACAGTCTCAATCACAACTAAGACAGAAATAGCACTATATCATAAATATGGAAATCTTAAAGGAAGTACAAACAGAAAGAAAAATAAGTCTAAGTATCTAAACGACACAATAACAAAACATAATACAACTCAAATCTCTACTTATTACAATACAAGTTCCAACAGAGAAAACTAAACCATAAACAAGCAATCTACTCCAAGCTCTACCGGTCCTCTAGGCTAGCTGTGAATCTCTATGTTACCTGTAATATTTCAACAGGTCCAATCAGGACAGGAACGAGCACAATACATCTAACGCAGTTCATATCATGTCAGAAGATAATAAACATACAATAGAGTACGATATATGAATAACTGAAGGAATGTACATGAAGTAAAAGAGATAACTATAATGGAAATATCTACTATAAGTAGAGAACTATCAGTGACTAGTTAATCAGAGTACAAGATAGACATGTGAACAGCTGGTGGTGATTCATGAAAGGTTGAACATGGCTATACTACTTTAGAATTATTCACATGACTATTTTTACTCCCCTATCCCCAATCAATACACAAAGATCCAGACATGTTACGTTAAGATTTATGATCTCACTGCCTCATAACTGAGAGCACACGTGAAATTGATTCATGGGGGCTCTGTGAACATGAGAGTACGTGAATCACAAGAGTATACATAAATAGTGAAGCATGAAGATACATGATGTAAGAGAAACACACATGACATGAAGTACCTGATGCTCTCGAGGGGGATAACATCTCATGAAAAGATCCATATAGTATCAATCCGTATCACCAACGTGACAGCATACAAGTAAAGTAATCTAGAGCATGAATATAAGTTCTAGCAGTATGAAACGGTCAGAGAATGTACTCGCATGATATCCTGAGTATCTAGTAAGTATAGATGTCTAGACAGAGTAGATGAGTCCTATTTAGAGCAACACAGGTCACAATGTATATAATATAAGGTAAATAAAGTTTGTAATGCAATCTACATGATTTCTAGGTCGATCTAGGTCAAAGTTAAACTTGGTCAACTCTGGTCAACTATACCGTCAAACTAGGTCAACTATAGTCAATTGTGGTCAAACTAGCTTGGGTTGGGTCAACAATGGTCAACTAGTCTAGGTTAGTCAATTCTAGGTCTAAACAAACTAAGTCTATGCAAATCAAGTATCCAAGATAGCTACTAACTCATAGCCTAAGTCACTTGCTAAACTAAACACAAAACTAAACCATAAGCTAACAAGGCACACAAACTTAGTCATATAATGTATATATATTATTCACATTCACATATTCATAAACATAGATATATATAGGAAAGCTATATATATAGGCACATATATATATATATATATATATATATAGAGAGAGAGAGAGAGAGAGAAGGAGAGCTAAAAGAGTAAGTGAGAGTGTATGTGTGTGTTTGGCATGTGTGTGAAAGGATATGTGTTAATGTTCTCGGATTTAGTGATAGGTAGGAGTATGTGACATGGGATACATGGTGTCAAAGGGTGTATGAATGCATGTGTGTAAAAGGTTATAGGTTAACTCAGTTTATAGAAATGTATACATACATGCTTACATTGCATATATGCATACATACATATCATGTATACATACATACGTTACATACATGCCTACATTCATATCATATATGCATACTTGCATTCATTCATGCACCTGTACATACATAGATGCATACGTATATATTTGAATACAATATATACTTGCATACATTATATTCATATATGCATACTCTACATAATATTATATTCATTCTTGCATATATGCATGCATATAATATAAGCATACAAACCTATATATTTAACTCAAAATATATGTGAATACATACATTATATTACTTTAACACACACACACACACACACACATATATATATATATATATATATATATATATATATATATATATATATATATATATCATTCATTTATATCCCATATACATGCATACTTCAGTTCATGCAAATCCATTCACATATCATTAAGTTGCATGCACATACTTATTTTTATTACATACATGTCATTCATGCATATTACATACTTACATGCATCTATACATTATATACATTGTATACAACATATAAAAATAGAAGAGGAAAAAAGGAGGAAAACTGAAATGGAAAGGGAAGGAAAGAAAAAAGGAAAAACAGTGGACATATACATGCTTGCATCATATATTCTATATTACCATACATGCTATCATTATATATTATATTACATTATTTATACATTATGCATTCATATATATCATTACATGTATACCTTGCTGTAAACCCCCAATATTTTCTAACTATTTTAGTGAATTAAAAATTATTTTTCTATATTATTTGGAATTAATGAGGTAATTGGTGTATGTACGTAATTATAGATGTATATAATATATGTATGTTTGTGTGCGTGATAATTTAAACACTACTAAATATAGCCTACCTTGTTACAAAATATTTGTGTTACTTAATTAAGAATTTTAGAATTTTTCTTATGAATATATATATATATATATATATATATATATATATATATATATATATATATATATATATATATATATATGTATAGTTTGTTAAAAAAAACAAATATAAACAGTGGAGGGCCGAACCCCCACAACGGCAGCAGCTAAAGCTGCGGGGGGGCCGACCCCCCTTGAGACCAAAACCCCAAGCAGCTTCAGCTGCTATTGCTTGAACCCGAGCCCACCCTTGAGCAACCCGAGCCCAGTGGAGTCCTAATACTAATAAGAATACGCAGCGGCAGCAGTATATATACTGCTCCGCCAAAATCGAACCCTAACGCACACCAAAACAACTATCACCCCTTTGTCTGAACCCACCTCGTCGTGATGCGCACGCCTCCGACCAGTCGCCGTCGTCTGACAGCCACCGCGCCGCCGCGAAGCACCCCAACCCGACGGTCGAGCGAGGGACTCCCCTGTGTTCGTACTTCTAGGTACAGATTTTCGAGTTGTATATCTTTCCTGTTTTACAATAATTTCTCGATCCGTCGCCTCCTAGGCAACGACCACATAATCATCTACAAACCCCTCCAGGTAGAACCTGGGAAGACCCAATGAGTGAATCGAGAAATCGATTCAAATTCTCGAGAAAACTTGAGGAAAAATAGTTTAGAAAGCTGTCCCAAACCACAACTTGGAAGCCAGATTCCGAACTGTGTGTCGAGATTTTTCAGAAACTAATTGAACACATGTGAAGACAACATTACCACGATTAAAACGCAACTTGTAGATCTGTATTTCAATTTCTGTGTGAGAATTAAATCAGTGTTAAACTTGTGCGAAAAACTGTTTTCTAAATAGTAAATTTGGAAAAATTTCCCCGATACGACGTGCGCCCCGACAAACCGGGCGGCGTGGTTGTGCGCTATTCGTATCGAAATGCGCGTATGGACGCTGCTAACGTGCACGAACTGATGGAACTCAGTTTCGTCGCGTGTGCGTGACGAAATTAACGCGTATCCGTCGAGATACCCCCGTATCGGCATTTTGCAAACTTGTCCATAACTTCGTGTACATTTGTCGAATCGAGACGAAACTTGGGCCAACAGGTCCAAATCGAAATTATGGTCCTGTGTGCCAAGTTTGGTTCGATTCTGAGAAGGTCGAATCGGAACCCCTTTTTGACGGGCCCACGACCCACTCAAACGGGCGAATTTGTACACGGCTCATCGGAATCCAAAACTGGACATACCATTGAGTTCCTCTCCACAAACTGAATCCGTAGACATGTAGTTTGACGACTTTAGAGATCATAGACTTTGGCACATGTTTCGGTGCAAAGTGGGTCCAACGGCGGACATCATTTTGACTCGAAATAACGATTTTGCCCTTGTTCCAGAGTTGGACTTTTGGACAGGCGTTTCCTAGGTATATCTTCTTCACCGAGATCATTTTTGATGTTTTTTCAGCGTCTGGAGTCATCTGTGATTTGTGAGTTTTGGTGCTGACACTTGCTACTCTTGGATTGCCCTTCTCGTGCCGCAGGCAAGTATACCTTGCCATAGATTCAGATTGTGCTCATTTATTTTCAGTATATTTTATTATTTCATATTTCTTTATCTTATTTGTCATTTTGTTTCTATTTAGCGTCCAAGTCACACTTGGGTGCAAGCGGCTAAATTTAGTCGTTATATTTATTATGTCCTATTTGCATGTCGACCTTTTGTCAGTTGACTACCCTATGAGTATGTAGGGTATTTTCATATCCCTTATGGCCTTGACACATGTGTATCACATGATGAGTGAGTTCATATAGGACACGGACCTGCGTACTCGACTAGCCATCGATACGTACGGGACGTGCGACGGTTAGGAGGTAACTGCTATTAGTGTGTTGAGTTAGAAGCTGTAGCAGTTGCCAACTGGACAGGCTGTGGATACATTTTGTACATAAGCATCTGGGGGGAGGGGACAGCTACTAGAGTAGGGGCTACTTTTATTTTACACACATTTGGGAGATAGTGTCTCGGATGAGCGCTACGTGTTACCCGGCCGATAGTGTCTCGGATGAGCGCTACTTGTTGGCCACTCTTTATTACTTGCTTGCGACAGCCCCTGCGTAGAACGTTGTCCTCTAAAGAGCATCTCACATAGACGGTTAGGAGATCCCGTAGAGTCATAGTTGCATATTTTACACATTCAGTTACTTGGTATATTTTCTGTATCTTGTTAAGTCCCTCTGAGGACCTGGTGATCTCTCCAGGATTAGACGAGCAGGACTATCCCGAGGAGTACGGTGCAGCATTGGATCCATCATACATCGGTGACGAGGCATCTCCTTCCCATACTTAGTTTTATTCTTTATTATCTGAGACCATATATTGGACATCTTTTATCATCTTTCTTGCTGTTTGAGGAGGTTGGACTCCATTTAGTTGAGACTATTTTTCCATAGCTGTTTGGGTGGGAATGTCTACCCGGCTATACTTTGATATCATTATTTATCTTATTTAATGGACTTATTATATTCTCTGTGTTGAGCTGTGGATGAGATTTAGTTATATTATTGTGGCTTATCATATACTATTATTACAGCTTATGTACCAATACGGGAATTACCATATATTGGTGTATTCTTCATATAAGTACAGCTGGCATGTCTACGTACTTAGTCCTACGTATTTGGGACTGGGGCGTTACATATTTTTGTGGTGGCCTATGCAGGTCCTGCAAAATTGTTGGGTTACATGACTGTGCCCAACAAGCCTGCAAACTAGGAATAGGATATAAAATCTCATCCACTACTACTACCTTCTTTGATCTCTACTCCATCTACTTTTCCCTATAACTTATTGAATTCCTTTCAGCTTGAAATTGTTCTAACGAACTCTAAATTTTTGTGCCAATATAGGATGAATCTTCGTAGTGGACGCGCTACTCCCCTCGTCCTTACTGACGGAAACACCGCTGCTCAAGAAGGACCGACGAGTCAGCCATCCATGTCCCCTACCACTCCAGCACCATCCGGTTTGCAACCTGTGATGACACCCCCCACTACTCAGCAGCAAGTCCTGACACCTCAAGTGGGGCAGACAGACCCTGGAAACCCTGTAACTCAAGAGGAGTACCTACCGCCACCGCCACCGCCACCTTATCCACCTCAGCCCCTAGCACAGATTCTACCCCCATATCCACCATCATCATATCCACCACCACCACCTCCACAATATCCACCATCCTCATATCCACCACAATAGCCTCCACAATATCCACCATCATCATATCCACCACCACCACCTCCACAATATCCAGCATCATCATACCCACCCCAACAGCTACCACAGTTTCCGCCATCTTATCCACCCCAGCAGCCCCCACCATATCCATCACCATATCCACCATCATATCCACCCCAGTATCCTCCACAGAATCCACCTCTGTATCCACCCACATACCCCCCACAGTATCCCTTTCCATATCCTTCATATCCTCTACATTACAGGCCACAGGGCACCCCACAGATCAAGCCCAGATGCCATACATGCCCCCACAGCAGCCCATGCCTCAGGCTGGTGGGACTACTATAGAGCAGATCCTCCAGAGTTTAGTACAGGCTCAGATGCAGCAGAGCGAGGCTATCAGAAGGAGTTTGGATATAGCACTGACCCGAACACCCCAAGCCTCTGTGGGTTCTATCGAAGGGTTCCGCAACATGAATCCTCCACACTTTAAGGGCACTGAAGACGTCATTGGGATCACCAATTGGCTGGTTAAGACAGAGAATCTCCTGAAGGCTTCAGAGTTATCCGCGGATCTATGGATGACGGCAGTGAAGTTACAACTTGAAGGAAATGCTTATGATTGGTGGGCCGCAGAGGAGAGGCGGCTAGGAGTTGATCAGACATGGGAGGAATTCAAAGAACTATTCAATAAGAAGTTTTTCTCCGACACTGCCAAGGATGCTTTATATGAACAGTTTCTATACTTGGAGCAGGGGAATATGACAGTTGACGAGTACGACGCCGAGTTTAGCCGACTAAGTCGTTTCGTACCAGGGTTGGTTACGATAGAGCTGGAGAAAGCCAAAAGATTTCATAGAGGCTTGAGTATAGAGTTGCAGAGGTACACCAGCTCCAAGTCGAGGGTCTCCCAAGCAGCTGTTCTGGTAGAGGCTAGAACTCAGGAGGCCATAAGCATGAAGGCAAATTAACGAGTTACATCGACTGTGGGATCAGCTAAGACCACTATAGGAGGGCCAGTGAGACATCCTTCCACACATCAGCATCAACAGAGGACCGGGCCATACTAGACACATGAGAGGGCCACTTGCAATTTCTGTGGCAAGGTCGGTAATGTTGTGAGAGATTGTAGACGACGGTTGGGGCATTGTTTGATTTGCAGGTCGAATCAACACCAGGCTAAGGATTGCTCATTTCAGAGAATCACTCCACATAATCAGCAGTAGAGGCCAGCTATTGCAGGACCAGGAGCACCCCGACCACCCTTACCTACTCAGGCAACCCAATTCCAGCAGGCTAGAGGGCCGGCGGGCAATCAGAGAGTGGGGAAGGCTTTTGCACTAGCTACAGAGGAGGCAGAACCAGAGGTGGACATCATAGCAGGTTTGGTTCTAGTTGCATCATTTTCTGCCATCACATTATTTGACACTGGAGCCATCCATTCATTCATAGCGACTAGCTTTGCCACTAGACACAGTATACCCATGTCATCATTATCTAAAAATATTAGAATCCTCACTGGAGGAGGAGTAGTTCCTGTTAGTGGTATTTGTAGAGATTGTCCTGTAGTAATAAATGGTAGAGAGATGAAAGCACGACTTCTTGTATTTCCGATGCCGACGTTCGATGTGGTTCTCGGAATGGACTGGTTGAGCCAGCATTTCGCTCTCATTAACTGCCATAGGGGAAGTATCGTCTTTAGACCACCGAGTGATGCGAAGTTCGAGTTCACCAAAGAGGACACCTTGAGGAGCGATGCATCTGCATCGGGGACTCACATGATGATGCAGGACACCCCTCAGCACCCTATCATCACCGAGTTCGAGGATGTATTCCCCGAAGAGTTGCCAGAACTGCTGCCTGACCGAGACATTGAGTTTTCTATTAAGCTTATTCCGGGAGCCGAGCCTATTTTATCTCGAGTTTATCGGTTAGCGCCCAAGGAGTTATTAGAGATGAAGACGCAGATTGATGACTTATTGGAGAAGGGCTTTATTCGTGCCAGTGCGTCACCATGGGGAGCACCCGTTCTTTTTGTGCCTAAGAAAGACGGGACCGTGCGCACGTGCATCGACTACAGAGCATTGAATGCAGTGACTGTGAAGAACAAGTACCCATTGTCGCGTATAGACGATCTATTTGATCAACTGAGTGGAGCAAAAGTATTCTCCAAGATTGACTTATGATCAGGCTATCACCAATTGAAGGTTCGAAAGGAAGATATTGCAAAGACGGCTTTTCGATCAAGGTATGGGCACTACGAGTTCTTGGTCATGCATTTCGGTTTGACCAATGCTCCCGCAGTTTTCATGAATTTGATGAACAAGATCTTTCACCAATACTTGGACAAATTTGTAGTAGTATTTATAGATGATATCTTGATTTACTCCAAGAGTCAAGAGGAGCATGAGCAGCATCTACGGATAGTTTTGGAAACATTGAGGAACGAGAGACTCTTTGTGAAGCTTAGCAAGTGTGATTTCTTTCTCAAGGAGGTATCATTTCTCGGTCAAGTTGTTACGGGTGATGGTATATCAGTGGATCCAGAGAAGATCACAGCAGTCGAATCATGGCCCGCTCCCACATCAGCTACTGAGGTGAAAAGTTTCCTCGGACTTGCAGGTTACTACCGAAGGTTCGTAGAAGATTTCTCTCGAATAGCGGGGCCAATGACTCGATTAACTTGCAAGGATCTTATATTCTACATTACCATACATGCTATCATTATATATTACATTATATTATTTATACATTATGCATTCATATATATCATTACATGTATACCTTGCATTCATATCTAGCATTCATTATATACTTTCATGCATACATTGTATATCATTCTTTCATTCATGCATTTATGCATTGCTTACATACATTACATTGATTGCATTCCTACATGCTTGTATTTAAACATATATATACATTAATGTAAAGAGGATATATATATATCATATATATATATCATATATATATATATATCATATATATTTTTTTTTTTTTTTTTTATATATATATCATATATATATATATATATCATATATATATATATATATATATATATATATATATATATATATATATATATATATATATATCATTTTATTCATCTAACATATCATGCATTACATACTCTATATTCATTTAATATCCATACTACATAGGCTCATAGGTTACACAAAATGCCTATATCGTATAGTCACTCTTCTACTTAAAATCAATACTGTACCAATTAGGCATCTATTAAGTTCTAATATTAAATTATGTTGTATTCCTTCATGTTAGCTTTCCGAAACATCAAACGGATCTCATTTTCGTGTCCGAAAGCTCCCAGAATCGCAAAAATACCGAAACGCGTTCGTCTTTCGTACAGCTGACACTCAAATAATTCTACAGAAAGTTCCGGAAGGAATTTGGCTTATTAAGATATATATTTGGAAAGCTAACTTCGATACGTTCTTTTAAAAAACTGGAAGATTAATCGGAGTTCTAAGCTAAAAGTTATGACATTTCTAAGTTGCTTTAGTTAATAAAAATGTGGATGAATATTATGACGAATTTGAGTTGTTTTGGATAAAAGAAACACATGTAGGCCAAGATACTTGGATACCAACATAGGTATCCAAATGAAACTCATTTTAACCAACCTAACTAAGATAAATCCACTCTCTAACCATTCTAAAACTGAATTTAAATATCTATATAAACTATTATCATACATACATACACATGGAGTGTCCTAATTTGGGATCTATCAAGTAGGACACAAGACACATATCTAAAATCCTCAAGAGAGCTCCAAATGGCCTCAAATTTGAATCTAAATGGGGTACATGCATGGGGGTCGATCCTATGGGTTCAAAACTAACTAATATGTATAGAAAATCAATTTAGAGGGTTGGTTTTACCTATTGGGAGTGGAATCCCAATGATACTCCTAAGGACACAGCTCCGACGCGAAGATCTTCCAAAATGGACACTCCTCCTTGTACTTTGCTCCAAATCTTTACTAGCACCCTCCCTTGGTAGTATAAGAAGGTTGGATTGAAGTTTTGGTAGAGGGATGTAAGGATTTGGAGATCAAATCAAAGAGGGAAGCTCTCTAATTTGGGGAAGAACACTTTGTGAAGAAAACGAGACAAGATGGAATGAAATAAAAGGAAGGGAGGCTAACTTACCTATAGTGGTTGCCCTTAGATGAATTAGGGTTAGATTTTAGATGTAGATGAGTGGCTATGGCTTGTTCACCCAATTTCAAGTCCTCATTTTGGTTCAATTAGTCCTAAGGCTTTCTTTTTCACAAATATCCTAAGGGAAAATATCCTACTTAGAATATCTAGATATTATGATCCCTGTCATTACTAGGTTACCCTAATCAATACTCTAAGCTCAAGGCTAATCTAAATTAGGCTAAGTTTCTAGGTCAAGTCTCAACCTAACAATTAGCAAATATTTAATTAATAAAAATTCAAAATCACCAAAAAGTCAAAATGACCAAAATACCCTCAAGCTAAAAAGTTGTAATTAGTCATCCTAATCACATGACTAGGCTCCCTTAGTCATGGTTAGTCTCTAGGCTTAGCAAAACTAGGGTTAAACTAGTTAACCATCAAAATCATAATTTAAGATTTTAAATAGTTTTAAATTGATTAAAAATTACCAGAAATCACAACATGAGTTAAATCTTATTATCAATTAATCAAAATTATAAAAGTTCAAAATTATCCTCATTTTAGAAAAATGGGTGTTACAAGTCTACCCTCCTTAGAAGAATTTCGTCCTCGAAATTAAAATGGTCGTACTTCTTCTAGAGTCTCGTCCCCAACAATCATGATCTCAGAACTTACCTAAATCATACAATTTAAAAGAATAGCATACAGGGTCATGGCATATGGTGGCAGTTGAAAGTCTCATCTAGGTATACTAGTCATGCTAAACCAAAACGGTCATAGGGTATCAAAATATACAAGCAATCTGGGGTGCTAAACTGGAAAAGTTACAGAAATAACAAATCATCAAGGTTGTAAGGCAGTCTACCATCCTATATGAAAACTAGTAATTATCAAAAATAAAATAAAGATAACTAGTAATTATCTATAAAGGGGTACTATTCAAAGAAAAATCAAAAGTTTAAAGAACAAAAGCCAATAGCATTGAAATCCAATCATAATATATATTAAGAAAATTTAGTCTCGATACGATCTAAGTTGATCAATTTTGGAAAATCAAGATTTGGGCAATATGGATGTCACGACCCGCACCCGGTTTTTCGGACGCGAGCTCGTGAGCAAGCCAGCTACGTATCGAGCAGACTCAGCCCGACTCGAGTACGTATAAGCTGTCAAGGTCATGGTATCAAGTCTAAACTAAACTATATCTCAATCCACAGAAAATATATAAGACAAGAATGAACCGGTATGGTTCATGGTCTGCAGCCCATTAGCATATTGTTCGATTAGACTCCAAGAATGATATGAGTCTATAAATAAGCAGAGTATATCATGGTACTGAATATAAAGCACGAGAAGATAATAAAGAAATATCACAAGCAAAATACATGTATCATACATCGCAATCCTCTACCATCCCGCTCTGCTAACTAACACCATGCAGTCGCTAAACCTGAAGAGATCATCAGGTCCTCAGAGGACTAGCAAGATACATAAAACATGCCTATCTAACAGTTTAATCATGCAATAATATAACCAGGGTATAAACAGGAACTAGGTATGAGACTGACAAGTGGCTACTGACAAGTAACTATGAACACGGACACGAAATCAAGTATGCATAAATGAACTGCTAGTAGATCAATGGATAACCAACCCTCGCCCCGATTGTGGACTCGCAGGTCAGTGTCAAGACAAGTCATCCACGCCCCGATTACGGACTCGCAGGTGCAAAGGCAACCCTCGCCCCGTGTGTGGACTCGCAGGTTGTGGGAAAGACAAAGGAATAGCAGTTCACTCACTCATACTTACAGACACGACTCAGTCAAGACACGGATGAAGATACGACACGACCCAATCACGATACACGAGAGAACCAATCCAATATGAACTAACAAGGCTAACCATGTATAAGGACTATAGCTATACTAGCATGTACGATATACAAATCACAAGAATAACCAACTAGTAAAACTATATACTCATAGAAATATGCATGTAAGTAAACTGTAGAGGGAGGCATGGTATACTTGCCTGGTGGTAGCACGAAGAACCAATAAAATACCGTCAACTGGTAAGCTATACAGTCCAAGTCATCACAACTGTCTCTGAAAGCTGAAATAAACATTACCAACATTCTTAGAATAGTCAAATTAGCTAGGATTACCTGTCCTTAAGTCCAATTCTGGACACAAGGGCAAAACGGTAATTTCGGACAAAAACGATATCCGCCATTGGACCCGCTTTGCACCGAAAAGCGTGCCAGAGTCAATGGTCTCTAAAGTCGTCAAACTACATGTCTACGGATCCGGTTTTCCGATGCGAACCCATCCGTATGTCCAGAGTTGGATTCCGGCGGGCCGTGCACAAAATCGCCCGTTGAGTGGGACCGTGGGGCCCGTAAAACGACGTTCCGATTCTACTGTCTCAGAATCGGACCAAACTTGGCGTGCAGGACCAGAAAAATGATACGGTCCTGTTGGCGCAAGTTTTGTCTCGATCTGACGAGTGTGCACAAAGTAATTAGGAAATTTGCAAAGTGCACGATACGGTGAATTTCGACGAATACGTATCAAATTCGTCGCGCACACGCGGCCAATTTGAATTCCGTCAAAGCCCACACGACCACGAAGCTGTTACGCAGCTTTTGATGTCTACGGTTCGCGACCACGTCGCCCGGAATGGTGGGACGCACGTCGTATCGAGGGATTTTTAATATTTCTTCTATTTTGAAAACAGGTTTTATCAGTTTTTGGAAATCGGATTACTCGACGCACAGTCGATGAAACTGATTCCTACAAAATGGGTTTTATAGCCCTATAGGTTGTCTTTAACTGCCTTCAGGTGGACTTCGAATTCGATCAACGGTTCGACCGAGACAGGCCTTCAAAATTGGTGTCCAGAACAGTTTTAATACTCTATTCCTTGCTGGTTTTCTCGAAGTTTTAGGAATTTACATAATTTATTTAAAGCAAATAAAATGAATCTAATTAAAGGGATTGATAGGGGCCATATAGGCTACTCTTAGAAATTTACGGCTCGGATAAACGTTGAGCGATGAGGGAGAAATTAGTGTTCGAAGTAGCGTACCTCACGGTGTGCTGCTGTCGCTTTCTCCATGTTCTGTCCTATTCGCGGGCTCTGTCGTCGGTCGACGGCCGCCCGCGGTGGCCGGCCATTGGCGGGGGCGCACGAGCAACCACCTGGGTTGGGGTCGGCGCTGGTGTTGGTCTAGGGTTTAGGGTTGTTTCGATCCTCGATCTCACTCTTCGTTCCTGTATATATATACAGGTTCTGCCCCTGGATGAAACCGAGCGGGGAAAAATTGTGTTCGGCTGGGCTTGTTAGCTTGGGCTTGGGCCTGCTTGGGCCGGGATTGGGTTTGCTTAATACTGCTGTTTGGGCTGGAATTGGCTGGGATCCCTTTAATCCTATTGATTTATTTCCAAAAGCACTATGTATATATGTATATGTACGCAATATATATATATATTTTATATATATATATATATATATATATATATACATATACATATACACACACATATACATATATATAATATATTTATTTATACATAAATACACATTTACAATATATATATACACATACACACACATAAATATACACAACATATATAAAGTACATTATTAATAAATTATAAATATGTTTACATGCCCATATAATCAATATATATATATATATATCCTAGTATTTATACATATATATATAATATATATTCATATACCACAAATTCCATACAAATAATACAATATTATAAATATAATCAATATTAATAATATCTAATAGTAATAAATATATTTATTTAATCACCACATAAATAATTAAATAATAACACAATAATCAAATGGTGTTTTGGTGAATCCATACTATTCACCTTTATCCGGGTCCAGAAAATTGTACAAATATTGTAAAATAATATTTAATAATAAAATGCCAACTTTTGTACAAATTTTCAAATAATTTAAAATGTACATCAATACCCAAAATAATTTAGAAACTATTTGTACATACAGAAATATGCCTACATGGTCGTCTTTGGTCTCACTACATACCTACAATTGCTTGGATTCAGTTCGGGCCCAGTTCGGGCTAAGTTGGCACCATCGGGTCATCTAAAATTAATATATCTAATTAATAATTAAATAATTCATCGGTGGGGGTTAAGTCGCAACTTGGCCTAGTTTTCCTAGTTAGGACATCACTATAGCTCCACCTTCCTTGGCATGGCTAATACACTAGTCAAGGCACGCTAGTGCACTATCCGTGCCATGATTCCTAGTCACCTTGTACTCCAATTCCTAATAATGGCTAAAAATTATCTACCGTAAAAACTAACTAAATAATTATTTACAAAAATCTAAAAATTGCCATTTAATAATAATAAATAATAATAAAATAATTCAACAATTTTCGGGAAGGGGAGCTACAAATCTACCTACCATAAAAATAATTTCGTCCTCGAAATTCCAATTCATAACTATTCCTTAAAATTCAAAGTCTAGCTATCATCTTAATCTACTCAAATTTTATTTCTCAAAATATTTCTATGACCTTCTCGGGTCATTGGTTTTTACGAAATCTCGAGGACTTCTACCCACCTTTGGTCACACTACTCCCTTGAAACACGGTCACTAAATCTTATGGTCTTATAACTAGTTGCTAACATCACTATCCATAGATATTTATGGCATATGGCATCTATAATCCTCATATCTATAAACAACCAAACATTCAATAGTCAAGCAATATTATATTATAATTTAAGAATTTATAATGAATTCTAGACAGCACGATCATTCGTCACCTCGAAATAGGAAGGGACGAGAATCAATAGTACAAGCATGTAGGCCTTTAAAAAATGACAGTCACACTGAGTTGATCAAGACAGAGTCAAAAGTCACGCTCAGTTGATCCAGACGATATTTACAAATCACGCTGAGGAGACAGCTCGTCATTTGTCAGAGAGTAATTATGACTGACAGCACAACAGTCGAAGAATGTCTCTTCGTATGCCACGTATGCACAGGATTCGATAGATCACAGCCGTCTATTACGTGATTTTCGAATTCTTCTTCAGCAAGACTCAACCTTTGTCAAGTTGGCGTACCAAAAGA
Source organism: Iris pallida (assembly GCA_029216955.1). NCBI lineage: Eukaryota > Viridiplantae > Streptophyta > Magnoliopsida > Asparagales > Iridaceae > Iris > Iris pallida. The sequence goes on from JANAVB010038613.1 coordinate 5,391,236, forward strand.
GCTTCTTGTCATTAATGTGACTGACAAAAGCAATCACTGTCAGAGATTTTGTGTCAGTCGAGGCACGCCAAATCAAGACAGTTGGCAGTTCTATCCCAAGTCTGCGTGTATTTTGAGTTTTTCCTCAAATCTGCGTAGATTCTGAAGTTTTCTTCTTCCTAAAGTCCGCGTAGATTCTGAAGTTTTCTTCATCAAGTCTGCGTGGATTCTGAAGCTTCTTGCCCCAAGCGTGCGTGGATTTTGAAGCTTTCTATCCCGAGTTTGCGTGGATTTCGTCTTCAACAAGTCTGCGTAGATTTTATCAAATTGGAGTACGTAGCAGCCATGCCACTGATCTCTCGCCTGCGTGTCCTGTAACTTGCACACGACTCATGCATGATTGCCATGTGTCCAACAGTTACAGGCCACGTCCAGTAACTGCTCACAGTCTTGCGTATGTTAAATCCTGCGTGATTTTCATCTAAGCACAGACTGTGAAGACAGTTATCTTTTCAGTTATTATTTTTGACTCTATAAATAGAGTTCTTTTTCTCATTCATAGTACTGATACATAGTTATCTACTGTCAAAATTTTGAGAGCTTTTTTTCTTCGCATAGTCCAAGGGATAAAGTGATCGTCTTCTAGATCAGATTCCCACAGTTATAATTTTCCCAGATACACAATAAATAAAGGAATTTATTTATGGAAAACAAATTGGCGACTCTGCTGGGGAAAATCATCTCCTCTTCCGAGATGGCAACAACTCAATGCGATACTTCGTCAATCGGCTCGACGAAGAAGGTGATGACGATCCAATTCGATCAACTCGCCTATGAAGAAATGCAGCGGGCTAAGAGTGGTAAGCCCACTACAGCCTCCATCATCACTGCCAAGTCGAAGGGACACTCTATCTATGTCCCTAAGAATCAGTTGGCAGCCAATGGTGAAGTCTCTGCCACAGTGTCTGCTCCTAACACTGGCAAGAACTCTACTGCAAGCACGCACACTCTTGTGCGCTCGAAGATGACAGCAATCAAAGATCACGCTAACAGTACTGGCTCCTTAGCCAAATCTGTTCCAGTGTGTGTCTCCAAAGTTGAAAGTCACGCTGACAGTACTGGCTCCTTAGCCAAATCTGTTCCATCGTGCAATTTCAACCTTAAAAGTCACGCTGACAGTACTGGCTCCTTAGCCAAATCTGTTCCAGTGTGCAATTTTAACCTCAAAAGTCACGCTAACAAAACTGGCTCCTTAGCCAAATCTGTTCCAGCGTGTATTTCCAAAGTCAAAAGTCACGCCAACAGCACTGGTTCTTTAACCAAGCCTGTTTCAGCGTGTATTTCATCTAAGAATAATAGCTCTTTAACTATCTCTTCCTCTTTGCCAAGTTCTACCAGAATTTGGGGTGGTCTTCCACACAAAGTCCCTTCGAAAAGAAATAACTCTTTAGTTGTTTCTTCTGCTCCTGTAGTTTTTACTTCAGGAACAGCTTTGACTGACAATTTTGTTAGTCAAAGAAAAGGAGATGGTCTTTTGACTACTCTTCCTTCTGGACATTCTATGTCTCAAAACTTGAGTGAGTCTAAGAAGAAACATTCCTTAATGTTTTCTTCTATGACTTCTTCGAATTGGGCACAGAATTTGTCTAGAAAAGGTCTGTTACCAACTCCTAATCAAGGGGGTGGTTCAACTCTTCCTTCTCTGCAAATATCCAGATCAATGGAAGGAAAACTCCATGTGTCCAAAACCAATGTGTTACCTCCAACTGATCTAAGAACAAAAATTAACACTTCTGGTGTTAAGAAACCATACCAGTTGGAAACAAGGATAAGAGATCCAGATGCAGAGTATGCAAGAAACTATGTGGCTCATATTAATTATTCTCTATATAATCAAGAGCCATCAAGACCCAAGAACAGGAAATATACTCCTCAATCTTCACAAACAGATTTACGAGAATATCTTCAACAGAAGAGAAGAAGTGATTCTGTGTCAAAGGACCATGCTGAATGTGACTTCTATCCAAGAGTCATAATTCAATGCAGATGTCAATCAATGGCTCATGATCATGTTGATCATGAATATGACTTCCAGCCAAGAGTCACAATGCAATGCAGATGTCAAACAAAACGACAATCTGTCTTTAATCGAATTCAGTGTGAACCCATGCCTGATGAAGATGAGCCTTTGTTTGCTTCTATCAATATGACCTCTCGGGATGCTGGGGGTAGAGTTGATAGTCCAGATGGAGTATATAGAAATACCAGAGCAAGAGTCCTGGCCTCTAGTCAAAGAAATTTGATCTCTGAAGATGATTCTGAATTTCTTGGGGAATCTAACTTTCCACCTCTTCCTACTGGGGGTAGTTCTCCTATAATTGACTTTGATGCACAAAGCAATGATTCAGAACAAACAACATCTACCAGTTCATCAATAATTCCTCGTACAGTCACAACTTATATGGTTGATGGGAATACTGATGAACCTTCTTCTTTCTTGACTCCTCAAGATCAAAGAATTGCTTCTTTGGAACAACAAATGAAGTCTATGGCTGATACTATGAAGTCGATGTATGAACTCATGGCAATACAGATACAAAATCGACAGACTGTACCAGATGCCATACCAACTGACACTGATATGAGTCCAGTACAAGTTCCTCCAGCAGTACAATCTAATACTCCTGGACCAGCTCAACCAAAACCCTAGTCTCTCTGGAGCTGGGGGTAGTGCTTACAATGCTGTTCCTCCTCCCAACTATTCTCTACAAGTTACAACTCCACAATATTCTGGAATTGTTAATGAAGAATTGAGGAATCTCAAAACTCAATTCGAGGCATTCAAACAGAAAGATGGTTTACAAAGGTTAGGCATCAAACAACCTTATCCGATAGAATGGAAGCAAGTATCGTATCCTCCTAAATACAAGCCTCCTACTATTTCATTCTATGATGGAACCACTTCTCCAAGTCAGTTCATTAATCACTTTGAAGTGATGACTGATCAGCTGCAACCAAGCGACGCCCTCCTTACTCGGGTGTTTGTTGGATGTCTCAAGGGAACGGCTTATGAATGGTATAGAAGTCTCCCAGATGGGAGCATTACCTCATTTTCGGTTTCAAACAGATGTTTCTTGAACGGTTCTATGAAGGGCTCAATGACATGACTATGTCTGCTCTTATTAGAATCAAGCAGAAACTACAGAAGAGTACATTGAACGGTTTCGAAGAGAAGCTCTGAAGATGCCTCTTGGAACTCCTGATGCTGTCACCATCGACACATGTAAATCAAACTTGTTGCCAATCATCAGCATGTGGACAGGATCCACTCAATTCCAAGACTGGCCTTCTTTCATAGTTAGTGCCAAGGCCGCAGAAATTAGTGCTGAAACCTTCAAAGGTTTAGGAGTGCAGATGACTCCTAAAGAAACAGGTCAAGGTACTAACAATAAAAACAATGCTCGCAAAGGAAAAGAAACTCTTGAAGTTAATCTTCAGAGCAAAGATACATCAACTGTTCAAACTTCTCCTACAACTCAACAACCAAGAACACCTCGCCCCAAAGAAGAATATTCTTTCGATGACGACGATGTCCTTGGTATCTTTGAATGTCTACTGAAAGGTAATAAGATACAACTACCTGAGATCAAGAAACCTGATGAAGCTGGTAAAACAGATCATCCCAAATACTGCCCATATCACAGAATGCTGGGTCATACAATTTGTACATGTTATGTACTGAAAGGAAAGATCCAAGAAATAATTAAATCTGGAGCTATCTCTCTTACTCCAAAAGAGAAGACCGTCACCTCCAACGTCGTCTCTATGCAATTCGGAGATTTCCCTCCTCAACTCCTTGAAGGTGGGATCGTTCCTATTCCCAAGGCAACTCTTGACATAGTGAATCTTCCTCCTCCACGGTCTGAAGGATTAGTGCCAATCACTTTGGAAACTGAAGAAATTATGTGGATCCATCCTGATCTAGTGGCAGATTTTGAATCGCCTTATCCTCAAAAGACTACTTCTCGAAAGTCCAAGAAGGCTGGAAAGATTAAATCATGTCATATGACTTCTCTTGGATCTATTCCTGACATAGAGCCAAAAGAGAAAGAAGAAGCACTTGTTAGTGCTACTCGAACGGGGAAACCTTATCTAAAGGATTATTCCAAAAATCCTGAGGATCCACTTGATATCCCTCCAGCTGATAAAGATGCTTCTAATGTTCCTCCTGAAGAAGAATCATCCACTGAACCTGTTCCTCCCAAGCCTACAGCTCTGGAGAAAGGCAAACAACAGGCTCGGTTTGATAAGCCAATCAAGAAGTCCTCTCCTCTTGGACTTCAGAAGCCTTATAATTTTGACATTTTAGCTCAGCTTGCTAATACTCCAGCTAGAATGTCCCTCTTTGAACTTCTACGTCTTTCCAAAGAGACTCGGGAGACATTAAGTGAAGCACTTCTACAAGCTGACTCTTGTCTTGCACAATTGAAGAAGCCAGATGCAGAACCTGCCACTTGCTTACATTGCAATAGTGTATTGGAAATTATCCCAAATATCACCTTTATACAAGACGACATGCTATTGGAGGATAATCGACATGATCGGCCTCTCTACTACACCGGTTATATCGATACAATGAAGATAGATCGTATCCTCATTGATTCAGGGTCTGCTATAAGCATAATGCCAAAGAGTCTGTTGGATGAACTAAAAATCCCTCTTTACAAGCTCTCTAAGATGGTTACTACTATCCTGGGATTCAATCAAAGCCGAAACGAGCCTTTGGGAAAGATTCATCTAAAGCTTCAAATAGGTGATTTCAGATCCAAAGTCACTTTCTATGTGATTGAGATCGTGGGATCCTATAATCTTCTTCTGGGGAGGCCCTTTCTTCATGAAAATAATATGGTGCCTTCTACTCTTCATCAGTGTTTTAAATACATTGATAGCAATGGAAGAGTACAAAAAGAAGTTGCTGATATAAATCCCTTCCATGGGGTTGAAGCTTATTTCAATGATTCCCGAATGTACAAAGAAGAGTATACAAGGGTTATACAAGCTATGGAGAAAGAGGATTCACAAAGTGAGACCTTAATAATTCCTGTTAAAGGTCGAACAATTCAGCAACAATCTCCCAAACTCTCTGAAGAAGGTTCTTTCATCATTCCGGTGAGTGGACGAATTTCTCCGTTACCTCAGTCGTTTGCTCAAGACACAATGATTATTTCTGTCAGTGGGCGTACTGTAATTCCTGCATCTCTACATATGAAACAGGATACTCTGCTAATTCCAGTTGGAGGGCGGATTATTCTTCCATCTCAAACTTCAAGGGAGCTCACCTCTTCTGAGCCATTTGTTATCGATCTTAATCGAAACAACGCTTCTTCTCGTTCTTCTTCTCCCCCTTTAGTCATTGACTTGGCTAAAATCTCTAAGGCTCAGCCTTCTCCCAATGTAAATACTGCTGCTTTTACATTTAATAAAAAGTCTCCATCTTTGCAGTATGCTGATGTGTGTAATTATGTTCATAGTTATTTACATTTGTTAGATGACTTGAACGCAATAAGCATAGGGGTTGTACAGACTGTTCATACAAATGTATCCCTAGAACCTGTACAATCTTCATACTTTCTAGTTCCCAGCAGAAAGCCAGGAGACATTCCAATATTCTTCTATAAAGGGCCTCAAAGTCCTTCTGATTTAGAAGATGAAGACAAAAATGATGACACTGGAAGATTACAACTACGTCGTTATAGTCAGCAATCTAAAGACATCATCAAAAATATGGGCTATGACTTCAGGACTGGCCTCAATAGTGGAAAAGGAAGAAAAATGCCTGTTCGTATTCCTCCTCTGAAATATAGAAGGACGAAATGCGGATTGGGCTATATAGCTCCTACTCCTTTTATCAATATTATCCATGAAGATCCCGAGTCTGACAAAGATAAGAGATCTGATTCTTCTAGTACCACTTCTTGGGATTCCGATACGAGTATCGGTGACTTCTACTGCAATCTTCTGTCTTCCAATATGGTTTCTATTGACAGTTTTGAAAAATGATTCATACTTGACGGTTCATCCGTTCATCTGACGGTTTGACCGTTCATTAATACCTGACGGTTCGTCCGTTCATCTATCCAACGGTTCGTCCGTTCATTATAATCTGACGGTTAACCCGTTCATTCATCTAGTCTTTTGATTTCCGAGTCTAAAGATCATGAAAAATTGAGTTCAAAGATATTTTTATGTCTGAATTCTATTTTTTCCAATCAGTATTAAACTAAGATTATTTCTGGTTTAATATCATTTGATAGAATTACAAAGTTCGTTTGTATATTCTATTCTACTGAAATATGTCATGTATTATTTACCTCTGAACATATTTTCTATGAATCTATCATTATCAAAACAGCAAAACCAAAAGTCAGATCAAGGATTTTTATTTACTCATTTGGAGTTATCAGCTCTCTAATACGATCTAGAACAGCAGTCAATTTCTCTTCATGAGTTTTTCTAACTCGTTCTGCTGCTACAATTGAAACATTCTGTTCATCAAAAGTAATGATGGTAGACTGGCGACGGCTGACTTCTTCAATCTGTTCCGCCTGCATCTGTTCTCGTTCCTTCTGAAGAGTCTCACAGCGTTCAACTTCAGAGATATAAGCAGTAGCAACCTCATCTTGATATGTTTCCATGACAGCAATGCGCTCTTGAAGACGAGCTAATTCCTCTTTCAATTTTTTCAGCTCTTCAGTCTTGGACGCTTTATCCTTCTCCAGAAGCTCTACTCTTTGACGAGTAGCTAATATTTCTTCGCCCTTTTCTACTAATTTCTCAGTAGAAGAGGCAAGAAATGCTTCAAGAGCTGCTTGTTGGGACTGTGCTTCATGCTCTAGTTGACTAAGTTCAGTTGCAGTTAAAGATTGAAGATCTTCCTTTTTAGTCTCCCAGTATTTTTGGATAGTTACTTCCAACTCATCCAGGAGATGTTTGAAGAAGATGCACTGAGATTCACAACCAGCATGACGCAGCACCATGAGAGGGAACTTAACCATAGTTCGAAGATCAGAAAATGGCATAGCTTCATCCTTCAAGAAACGTCTGGAATATGTATCTAGATATGAGTAAATGATATCTGAATACATTCCTAGAGTTCTTGTTAACCCAGTCTCAAATCCAGGAGTCGCTGTCATCATGGAAGAAGAAGCCTGAATATTCTCTATCCTCGGAACAGAAGTATGTGCCACCGGAGAAGTTAAGTGTGAATTCCCTTCATCGGCATCAGCCTGGATAAGCGGAGCATGAGTCGAACTCATTGATGCAGCAGTTCCTACAGTTAAAGAAAAATGTAATCAGCATTTAAAGAAAAAAAAAAGAAACAGCGGAAACAGAATTTGAAATAAAGTTCTACCTGGTTGAGGTTCATACTCGGTATGTGGAGGGAGCTTTGCTTCTTCTCGCAGCCGGTCCATGATTGTATCCGATACCTGCTTTATATGGCTGCTTCCAGCTCCAGAATTACTGGGTGCTAGAGCGTTGTTCGGTGATTGAGCAGGTTCAGGGCTAAGTTCCATTCTGTTTCCCTTGACTTTGTCTTCATCATAAGGAGTAGAGGTGTCAGCATGCCAGTCTTCTCCTCCTTCAGCTTCTTCTTCTTCTTCGTCTTCAGGATGAGCTTCTGATTCAGAATCAATGATATTTACATCTTCATGAGTCTCTGGAACAATGACAATAGCAAGCTCGGTATTGGCTGCCGGTTCAGTTGTCTCTGGAATATCAGTTCGAAGAATGATATCTTGACAAATATTCTTTAACAGATCATCAGCAGCTGATAGCTCAGACGCCGGCACGTCTTCATCACCTCTGGCCAAAGAAATATTTTCTTCAGCTTGAATTTCAGGAACTTCTGACTGTTTGGTAGCTTCTTCCGGAGCTGTTGCTTCTTCAGAGTAATCAATCTGGTCATCCAGTGCTTGAATGACGCCTTCTGTCCCATGCTCAAATGGGATTATCCTCGTCTCCGAGGGTTCAATAGCTACTCCACTTGTGGTCGGAGCAGTTGTTTCCTGAACTTGAACAGACTCTACTTCAGTCTGTTCAGTTGAAGCTGTTGCAAGGTGAATATCATCAGATTCAGTCTTCTCAGTAGAAGCTGCTTCATTGATTTCTGGCAAAACTCCTCCACTCAAGATCGTTTCTAGGAGTTTGTTGCCCTTAATTTTGCTGACAGACTTCTTGACATATCTGCCTCTGGACCTCCTTATCAAAGGAGCGTCGTCTTCATCAGTCTCTTCGTCTTTATCAGCGGCATCGTCCTCATCAACCGAGATACCGCCTAAAGATGATGTAGCAGTCACTGAGACTCCTTTCTTCTTTTTCCTAGATGTTGGAGACTTAGTACTCCTCTTGGAGATAGTCTCAGATTCATCGCTTCTCTTTCTCTTAGAAAGAGATACGAATATAGGGGGAAGAACTTCATCAGGAAAATTTCCCTCCTGAAATAATTCATACAAAGGTTCAACCTCAGTTGTTTCATCTTCGGGTTCCGGAGGGAAATATTGAATAACAATCCTCTTCTTTGACCTCTTCGATTCATCCTCTGCAACAAAGGTCTTCAGATTGAAACCCGGCCTAAAAGTGCTCGACGACACATAAAAGCGAGCATATGTATAAAGCATCTTTGGCCCCGAGCTAGATAAAGGATTAGGCATAAAGAATACAACTTTTGTATCCCTAGCCACAAAATATCTCCAAGCTCGAGCTCCGTCGACAAGCCCTCCACGAGCAGATAAGCAAGAGGTGGCGTTCCCAACGTGAAGTTGATCATAACCGAATTGCCTGGCAAATCGTCTTGGTAAATATGGCTCTAGATACGCTATTTCTTCATGACGATACACTAGATGGGAAGGCCGTATCCTCTGCAACCACTGAAAGGCTACATCGTCTAACCTGTTCCCCATATCTCCGTCCATCATGTTTAAGGGCATGCTCTCATAGCCCTGTGGTGGAGGAACATATTGGATAGACCAATGTGATGCCCGATTCAAGACATTTCTACATTCTGGGAGGGTGTGAACCTTCCAGAACGTCTCTCCAGAGTACCTCTCCAGAAAAAGACTGCTACTTCCTCCTGCCCCTGGAGATATCAGACCATCATGATGAAGGAGAAGCCAACCATAAAGATACGTGAAGGGCATCTCTATCCTTAGAAATTCTTCAGTCATCATCCTCTGAGCAGACAGTATACTAGTAACAAAATTCCGGAGACCTGCATTCAGCCTACAGGTCATCGCCGATAACAAATCCAGCTTGTAACCATACACAAGGCGCACCGCTGCAAAGATAACACCTCTGTGTATCCTATCCAAAGAGCTGGAGCCAGGAATGATGAATCTTCTTAACCACAGGGATAGGAATCCGGCCAGATGACCGTTCCTTGACAGACTCTTTCCGCTCTGTCTAACATAAGAGCTGAAAGTGGTTCCAGCTTTGAACTCGTACCAGTCTTCAGTAATAGTGAAATCTTTGCAATCATATTTCTCCAGCAAATAAGTGATTTCACTTTCAGAAAGAGGTTTGAAGTTGCTAATCTGATACCACCTCTTCTCATTTATTTTCTTTTCATCCTTTTCACGGTTCATGAAAAGGTAGGACATCCACTTCTGAATGTGGTTGCCAGCTTCATCCTTGGAACCCTTGTAATATAGAGTACATATGCCAAAATGGCACATCATCTCTTCAAATAGATGGACCATCTCTGGGTTCTTCTCTGACAGAAAGTTCAGTTCCTCTGTCGTAGGAACATATTCCTCATACGGCAGCGAGCCTGAAGGCAGGTGTGAGATGTATTCCATCTCATGAAGGACGAAGCCCATCTCTCCTTTCGGAGTCATAAAGGTCCCCGTCCTGTGATTGTATCTCTCAACCAAAGCTAGGAATAGGAAGGGGTTAGGCTTGAAGCCGTAGGATGAATTGACGACGGCATCATAGAGATTTATCTTCTTCAGCTCAGTCGCGAAATTCTCAAAAGCCCAGTTGACCAAAGTCTTCCATCTCACATTCTCCTGATTCATTAGGCCGTTCATCCTTGGCGTTGAGTCGGTGGGAAAGAATGCATTCTTGTTAGACATGAATTCATTTATGAAAATGGGCATCCTGAATGGCATCAATATGGCTGAATCTTCAGGTGGTATGCATCCAGGCTTTAAACCCCGAAACACTGATACATGATCCTCCGGGGCACTGAAAAATCCCTCCTTCCTGTAAATAATACGGCTTGCCTTCGCCTGCTGATATTCTGTCAAATACCAGGACATCTTTCTCGGGTAGCTGGCATGCATAAGTCTCATGATTGATAAGCCCCGGGAAACCTTTGGCCAGTACATGGGTTGTTTCACATCCCCCTCAAAGCAGAAATACACCTTCTCCCTGATGCCCTTCGGCTGAGATTTTTGTGCTATAGCATCTCCGAACAAGAATGCTGGTTTCTTATGGGATACCAGATCCAGACTCTGGAAAGGTTGTCCATTCATCAAGCAGAGTAAGGTTGTGTGGTCTTGATTGGCCAACAGTGATAGTCTTGCTTCAGGAAGATCAAATTGAGGGAATGTTATATGAGATAGATCATGCTTAAATGAGATACTCAAGCACCCTTCAAAATCTGCTTCTTCGCTTCGGATGTTCACTACAGGAAATGACAGAAGATAAAGTCAGATATATCTATGTCTATGCGTGTATTACAGTATTTGAAAGAAATTTCAAAAAAGTCACGCAGACTCTATATGGATATACCACCATGACATGCTGAGTGATTTATTCACGTGGATGATTAATTCACGCAAAGTCTGGACAGATTAAGATGAAAGTCACGCATCATTGCCAGAATCACATTTAAGTGAGAATGACAAAAACACGATGACAGATCAAGACTAATCTATCCAGAAGGTGACTCTCAGAAGTCTGCGTGAATAATTCAACATTGACATCTCTGTCAACATGTGAAAAATCACGCAGCGTCATCCTGAAAGCTGCGTGACTATTTCAACATGGACATTTCTGCCAACGTGAAAAGTCACGCAGAATCATGAGAACCATGCTCCTTTGCGTGAAACATAGAGCTTCGTAAACACGAAGATGTAAAGTATGGCCGACCCTAAAGAGGGGGCATACTTTATTAAATATCCTTTGCCCTAAGGAGGGGGGATATATTTTTGAAGTTTAATATCATAAGATCCTAAAAAATTCTATGTGGAGTTCATCTTCATCATCTTCGACAGTTCGTGTTCTACCATCACTTACGATGCATAGGAGCTTGCGGGACTTCTTGTCGAGGAAGTCTGTCAGTTGTGGCACGCGACGAAGTCGCAGGGGCTTTTTCCTTGGCCTGAGCATCAGCTTTTTTGGGAGCCATTGCTGCTGAAAAAGTAGAAGAAGAAGTCGGAGAGGAAGGAGTTCGTCGGAGAAGATGAAGTTCTCTTCTGTGGGTTCTCTCTTTCAAATGCAAGTAAAGAAAGAAAGAAGTAATCTATGGCTTATTTATAGGCTTATGAAGAATTCCAAACGGCCCATCATGATTTGCCTCGATTTAGGAGATTGATACGGGATCTTAACTGCGCAGAATCCCAACAGTCCAATCATTCAGGAATAAATATCTCTTTAAAGTCATCACAGCGTGACTGATTTCAGTTTATCATCTTATTTTTCAAAGTATTTCGGAAATTTTGAAGTCTTTTCAATTTTTCGAAAATTTGAAGGGGGTCTTGTAGGCCTTTAAAAAATGACAGTCACACTGAGTTGATCAAGACAGAGTCTAAAGTCACGCTCAGTTGATCCAGACGATATTTACAAATCACGCTGAGGAGACAGCTCGTCATTTGTCAGAGAGTAATTATGACTGACAGCACAACAGTCGAAGAATGTCTCTTCGTATGCCACGTATGCATAGGATTCGAGAGATCACAGTCGTCTATTGCGTGATTTTCGAATTCTTCTTCAGCAAGACTCAACCTTTGTCAAGTTGGCGTACCAAAAGAGCTTCTTGTTATTAATGTGACTGACAAAAGCAATCACTGTCAGAGATTTTGTGTCAGTCGAGGCATGCCAAATCAAGACAGTTGGCAGTTCTATCCCAAGTCTGCGTGTATTTTGAGTTTTCCCTCAAATCTGCGTAGATTCTGAAGTTTTCTTCTTCCTCAAGTCTGCATGGATTCTGAAGTTTTCTTCATCAAGTCTGCGTGGATTCTGAAGCTTCTTGCCCCAAGCGTGCGTGGATTTTGAAGCTTTCTACCCCGAGTTTGCGTGGATTTCGTCTTCAACAAGTCTGCGTAGATTTCATCAAATTGGAGTACGTGGCAGCCATGCCACTGATCTCTCGCCTGCGTGTCCTTTAACTTGAACACGACTCATGCATGATTGCCATGTGTCCAACAGTTACAGGCCACGTCCAGTAACTGCTCACAGTCTTGCGTATGTTAAATCCTGCATGATTTTCAACTAAGCACAGACTGTGAAGACAGTTATCTTTTCAGTTATTATTTTTGACTCTATAAATAGAGTTCTTTTTCTCATTCATTGTACTGATACATAGTTATCTACTGTCAAAATTTTGAGAGCTTTTCTTCTTCGCATAGTCCAAGGGATAAAGTGATCGTCTTCTAGATCAGATTCCCACAGTTGTAATTTTCCCAGATACATAATAAATAAAGGAATTTATTTATGGAAAACAAATCAGACAAGGGAGAATAATCAAGAACGAATACGAAGTTTCAAAGACGTAGAGAAATTTCTAAGAGAATTTTCAAGGCAGAGTGGATTGAGATATCTAAGGTTTAGTCATAGCCGCAGGCTCGTATCAGTACAGTTACGTAACCGATACGATATGCTCTGACCTGCATGGGCCACCACAAAAACTTGTCACGATCCGCACCCGATTTTTCGGATGCGAGCTCGTGAGCTAGCCAGCTACGTATCGAGCGGACTCCAGCCCGACTCGAGTACGTATAAGCTGTCAAGGTCATGGTATCAAGTCTAAACTAAACTATATCTCAATCTACAGAAAATATATAAGACAAGAATGAACAGGTATGGTTCATGGTCTGCAGCCCATTAGCATATTGTTCGATTAGACTCCAAGAATGATATGAGTCAATAAATAAGTAGAGTATATCATTGTACTGAATATAAAGCACGAGAAGATAATAAAGAAATATCACAAGCAAAATACCTGTATCATACATCGCAATCCTCTACCATCCCGCTTTGCTAACTAACACCATGCAGTCGCTAAACCTGAAGAGATCATCAGGTCCTCAGAGGACTAGCAAGATACATAAAACATGTCTATCTAACAGTTTAATCATGCAATAATATAACCAGGGTATAAACAGGAACTAGGTATGAGACTGACAAGTGGCTACTGACAAGTAACTATGAACACGGACACGGAATCAAGTATGCATAAATGAACTGCTAGTAGATTAATGGATAACCAACCCTCGCCCCGATTGTGGACTCGCAGGTCAGTGTCATGACAAGTCACCCTCGCCCCGATTGTGGACTCGCAGGTGCAAAGGCAACCCTCGCCCCGTGTGTGGACTCGCAGGTTGTAGGAAAGACAAAGGAATAGCAGTTCACTCACTCATACATACAGACATGACTCAGTCAAGACACGGGTGAAGACACGACACGACCCAATCACGATACACGAGAGAACCAATCCAATATGAACTAACAAGGCTAACCATGTATAATGACTATAGCTATACTAGCATGTACGATATACAAATCACAAGAATAACCAACAAGTAAAACTATATAATAATAGAAATATGTATGTAAATAAAATGTAGTGGGAGGCAAGGTATACTTGCCTGGTGGTAGCACGAAGAACCAATAAAATACCGTCAACTGGTAAGCTATACAGCCCAAGTCATCACAACTGTCTCTGAAAGCTGAAACAAACATTACCAACATTCTCAGAATAGTCAAATTAGGTAGGATTTCTTGTCCTTAAGTCCAATTCTGGACACAGGGACAAAACGGTAATTTTGGACAAAAATGATGTCCGTCGTTGGACCCGCTTTGCACCAAAAAGCGTGCCAGAGTCAATGGTCTCTAAAGTCGTCAAACTACATGCCTACGGATCCGGTTTTTCGATATGAACTGATCCGTATGTCCAAAGTTGGATTCCGGCGGGCCGTGCACAAAATCGCCCGTTGAATGGGACCGTGGGGCCCGTAAAACGACGTTCCGATTCCACTGTCTCAGAATCGGACCAAACTTGGCGTTCAGGACCATAAAAACGATACGGTCCTGTTGGCGCAAGTTTCGTCTCGATCTGATGAGCGTGCACAAAGTAATTGGGAAATTTGCAAAGTGCACGATACAGTGAATTTCGATGGATACGCATCAAATTCGTCGTGCACACACGACCAATTTAAATTCCGTCAAAGCCCACACGACCACGAAGCCGTTATGCAGCTTTCGATGTCTACGGTTTGTGACCACGTCGCCCGGAATGACGGGACGCACGTCGTATCGAGGGATTTTCAATATTTCTTCTATTTTAAAAACAGGTTTTATCAGTTTTTGGAAATCGGATTACTCGACGCACAGTCGATGAAACTATATCCTACACAATGGGTTTTGTAGCCCTATAGGTTGTCTTTAACTGCCTTTAGGAGGATTTTGAATTCGATCAACGGTTCGACCGAGACAGGCCTTCAAAATTGGGGTCCAGAACAGTTTTAATACTCTATTCCTTGCTGGTTTTTCCCCAAGTTTCAGGAATTTACATAATTTTTTAAAGCAAATAAAATGAATCTAATTAAAGGGATTGATAGGGGGTCATATAGGCTACTCTTAGAAATTTACGGCTCGGATAAACGTTGAGCGATGAGGGAGAAATTAGTGTTCGAAGTAGCGTACCTCATGGTGTGCTGCTGTCGCTTTCTCCATGTTCTGTCCTGTTCGCGGGTTCTGTCGCCGGTCGACGGCCGCCCTTGGTGGCCGGCCAGTGGCGGGGGCGCGCGAGCAACCACCTGGGTTGGGGTCGGCCACTACTACAAAAATCGTTAACAATGACACTTTATAGATGACACGCATCTCAAAATATCATTTATGATACTTTTAATGTTGGCTCATTTAATAATCGTTATTAATAAATATATCAATGACATTGAAAAAAGATAAGTGTCATGATAAGTACTCTAAGATGACTATTAAATTTAGGGATGTTATATTTGTGTGTGAATGGAAAAGAATGTGAGACTAACAATGACACAATGATATTAAGTATCATATTTAATTTAAACAATGATGGAGATCAAGTGTGTTACAAAATATTAATTAAAAACAACATACTAACAAGTATTTTTTTAAGGACACTTTTTTAAATTGATAAAAGGAACAGGCTTTAATAGCAGCAAAATCATAAGAAAACTGAAAAAAAAAAACTAAAGGAAAAAGCTTACCCGAAACAAAGATAAAAGGATCCACGTCCATAAGCACCACTCTCTCTCTCTCTCTCTCTATATGTGTCTTCGTCAATTATAGGGTTTTTCTATTTGCTTCTATCTAACTTTCTAAACCCTAAATTCTTGCTTCTTAGGATTTGATTAGCAGTTCCACCACCGCTCGTCATAGATCATCATGGTCACCATCATAATCATAAGTCTCATTTGAAGGCTATTCTCAAGTAGATCTCGTCTCTGAAGGATTTCGTCAGAAGGGGATATTCGTCCAAGGTGCTCAGAGCTCTCGTTTCACTGTGAGATTTTTTTGGTTAATTTTGATATTTAGGGTTTTGATAGAAATTGATGTTAATTTTGATAGCATTTGGGGTCGACACTTTCCCATGCCAAACAAAGCTAGGTTTAGTTTTTAGAACTGTTGATTTTGGTCCCACTTGCTGAATCGATGCAAGATTGGATTTTAACCTATGGGTAGGCTTATAAATTATGAACATTTTTTAGGACTTATGACATTTGTATATTAGCATACTTATCATGTTAATGATGAAATTTCTTAATTATCAAGAATTGTTGGTCTTGGATTCACTTAATGGTTCTTGATACGTTCTTCTTGTGAGCTTGAAGCCACCTCGTTACTTTTTTTGGTACAGATCCTATAATGATCCATAATTTATTGTTTTCATTTAGTTCAATCATTTAGAATATGAAGTGCTCGATGAAATGCTCAAGGGGATGTTGATATCAACAAGTTATCTTCAAATCTAGTGCCCAGACTTAATTGAATTAATCAAAGAACCTAAAATATTTTATGTGTATATTAACAAGAAAAGGGCTCATTTTGGACATACATCCGCGAGAAATATTTCAGGTTCTTTGATTCCTGCTGGTTTGTTGAAGTATGGATGGGGATGGTCATTTGTCGTTCCCAGACTTCTTATTATATTTGTCGGCATGGTAGTATTTCTCTTCCTGGCTGTTAGTCCTGAGTCAGTAGGGACTGAGAAAGAAGGTGGGCTGCTGAAGCATCATAAGAATGGAGTCACAAAGCCCCTGTTGGAAGTGGAGGAAGGAAAGGATGTTAGGGATAATGCGGTGGGCTTCATTGAGGCATGGAGGATTCCTGGGTTAGCGCCTTTTGCTCTTTATTTGTTTTTCTCCAAATTGGTGGCTTATACACTTCTCTACTGACTTCCTTTCTACATCAGCCATACATAATACCATCTTCTACAAACTCTAAATGCTTACTATAAACAGTTTGAAACATGGACTACAGGTTTTTTATATGTCAAACATATACTGAGATGAAAGTTAACTTACAAAACTTGTCACAAACTTCATATTTCCCAGCAGCAATCAAAGAACCTAAAAAATTTCACATTACAAGACACCCTCGGCTTCCTCATTATGAAGTGATTTTGTAACCCCTTCTTTAATTGATTGTTCCCCATGTGTTGTTCTAGTGGTAACTAACAGTGGGAAGGATATAAGAAGTATAAGATTTGAGCCTCGTTATTGCATTTTTTACCACTATTTTTTTAATTAAATCTCTATAGTCCCTAAAGGAACCTAGCTTAGTAGTAGACAGATGTCCTACTTCCCTTACGAAGAAGGAAGTTATCTTTGTAGTAGACATATGTTCTACAAGAATACCTGATGATATTGATTGGAACTGCTTACAGGTTAAAAACTCTTCACTGAATCTAGAATAGTTACAGAACTGTTCATTGAATCTAGAATGTTATCTAGGTGTCAGACTGAATAGTTAAAGAACTCGTCATGAATCTAGATTGTAACTTGAGCATGGAATTGATTCCTTAAAATCTGATACTTAATAATGTATTTGTTGCTACAACTACTTGATTCCATAGTGCTTTGTCTTATAATTTGTAACTTAGTGCAATGACCACATTAATCCAGTAGTGCTTTGCTCAAGTAATGTATTTTTTGCTACCACTACTTGCTTCCCGTATCAGTGGTTAACTTTTCTTCAAGTTTGAATAGTTAGTTTTTAACTATATTTTGTTGGAAAATGATATTTGAATCACACATTTGAATTAGAATGCATTCTAAAAAATAATTTGTGTTATTTTTTTGTTATATTTTAAGTTCAGCCCAGGGTAAACTAAAATACTGGCTCTACCCTTGAATTCGGCTCTTCTAGTTCCTGCAATTCTTCTGACCTTTGATCTATCATGACAAGGACAAGTTACATTTAAATTTTCTACGTGGATAGGTTATGTAGGTCTCAATTTCTTTTAGTTCGGCAGTATGAATAACTTCGAGATAGTTTATCTTAGGATTTGTTAAGTATCATTCATCTATGGGAAAACAATCTATATGATCCCAGGTTAATGGTTTTCATGGAGTACTACTTAAAACAATCTATATGATCCCAGTTTAATGGTTTTCACTAAGTATTTTTGTTTTCTTCAGCCATGTCTTTTTCTCTTTGTTTTTTATATGGTGGTTGGCTTTGTTTCTTTCCTTGCTCCTATCATTATTGGTTCCACTGGTAAAATAACAGAAGAAAGTGGTGGGCTAGAGATTCTTTGTTTCTCTTTAATGTATCAAACAGAAGAGAAAGGAAAGCTGGGCATAGAAGTTTGGTGAAAGCTTTCGTCTGATTTTAGGTAAGTTGTTCAACAGATGGGAGATGATGAGAAGGCCATTTGCAAGTATCGATCATACAATATCTATTTTAGATGGTGTGCACATTTGTTATTAAATTCATTCCTCATTACAAGTTCAGAATCAATTGGGTCATATTATCTTAAACCCCTATTTTTTATATGAAAATTACAATTACTATTTAGACACAATGTTATACTAATATTGCTCCAGCTTAATTAACGTTCTGAAAGATAATACATATATTGTTTTGTCGGAAAGGTAAGGAGATCAACGGGTCGAAGAAGGCAACGTTGAAGGAGGAAGGTCTTCGTCGGGAACCTGCCCCTCAAGTCCAAGAAAAAGGCGGTTGCCAAGGCGTTCGAGGGGTTCGGAGAGATCGAGTCCGTCCGGATCCGATCGGTGCCTCTCGTGGATGTGGGTGGTGGTGGAAAGTTTGGTCTTTTTTTGTTGTTTTCAGTGGAAAGTTGTGATATTTAGTGATGTTTGTTTTGTTTTGGAACAGAGTAAGACGCCGAGAAAATGAGCTGTTATCAAGGGGAATGTCAATGAAACTATTGACAGGTTTGCGTTCGTTGCACTATGTATTATTTTCAAAAATAAATACAAGTTGTTCAGATTTTTTAGTGATTATTTTGTTCTCGTTTTTTTAGATATGTGAAAGTAATCTATGTTATACGAACAACGTAATGACAACGAGGCAAGCTGGTCCTTACTTCTTTGTGTACTTGAGAATCTTTATAAAGTCACCACTACGCTTGTCACTCGAAACCAGGAAACTGATATGTTGATAAGTGGTGGAGTGAAATTTTCCTACAAAAATGAATCTAGACACTTACTCAATATTAGTGTTAAGTAATTTGGAGAGAAAAGAGTGGTGGGGATTGAGTTGCTCCACCAAAAATCTAATCTGCAAGTTGCTGCATCCACAGAAAGATTTGGACTACAAGAGTTATAATCGTAAAGGCTAGGATGAAACAGAGGTGGGACCAAAGGAATTTTCTGGAAAAGGAGTAAGAACACCACTATTATCAATAATCTATCCTATTGACAAGGATACTTTGTGTAGTGCATTGTCACCTTTCAGTTCATCAGCTAGTTGTGACTTCTGAAGCAATTTGTAGGCAACTTCTTATGTAGATATTAATCTATGGGCATATGCTCTGAACCTAGTATTCTTTTGGCAAGCTAATTATGGCCTACCGAAAGGCTTATGGGATAATGGTAGGAACCATGAGAGTAACACTGCAATAAGCCAATCATGGCCTAGTACTGATTATAACCACATCTCTTCGCTAGAAAACAAGAGATCAAAATAGGGCATAACTTGGTAAACTTGTGAACAATTCGCATGTGGAAATCCCGTGCAAGACCTCTCAGCATAAATAAGATGTGTCAAGGAACATATCAAGCATGCATGCTTTTCAGTATCAAGTTTGATTTTAAGTTTTGAAGCTACCAACTTTGTCGCACCTCAAGAGTTGGATAGCACATGCTAGGAGACTAGGGGTACGTATCGAATTTTAATATCCATACGCGATGAAAACAGAGAACCTATATCATATCATGACAATTTCAGGATTAAACAGGGTATTACTTGATATGATGAAATATTCGGAAGAAAATAATTCCCATCATTGAGTGCTATTCTCTTTTAGCCTTACCATCTTGACTCATGATCGTCCGGAGTTTGTCTTACCAATTCCTTTTGTCCCCAACTTCACTCAAAGATGTAAGCAAATATCGTCCCAAATTCTCTTTCTCCGTCTCCAATAATATTGTTGCAGGGCTCAAATACACAAATATTGTGTGGAAGGCTGGTGTCAGAGATAAGAAATATGGTAGCTTATGGAATCTTCTTATTTAAGTAAACATAATGTTGTTCTTAGCTTATATGATCACTAGTATCTTACTGGAGAATTTTTATTTTCTTACTATGAATATTATTTTATTGAAAATTGTAACAGTAATAACATAGACTTTCCCTATAGACTACTTGTCGAAACAAAAATAAAAATACCTAATAATGGCAGTTTAACGTCTTTATAATTGACTTAGTAAGATAAATTAAGTCATTAATTGTCATCTTCTACGTAAATCCCTCCAATAAATATGCAAATATCTCTCATCTTCTACGTAAATCCCAGTTACAAATATGCTTTATATGTGCTTGCTGAATGAATACTTTCCAGGGATTAGGGAAGAATTTGCCTTCTTTATGCACTTCAAGACTGCCACCACCAATGGTTAAGTAGAGTTTGAATGCATATCTTGACCTTAAAAGCCCCCTATTCAACTTACAATTGTATTGATTATTCCAATTAAAGTACAGTGCTTTTTTTTTCGCAATATGTAGTGCAGCTGATACAAACACCTATTTTGATACTGAATGCAGCATATGACTCGTGGCACTTGAAATTCCTCTTCCTCCTTTAACCCCACATCCAAACTCTCCTTCCTATATTGGGTCTTCTTTTCCGAAGGGAGGTTCTCAATCATCTTTGCGCCTTTTGATTTTTCCACTATTAAGTTGTTCCAATCATCAAATGTAATATAGCTATACTCACTATGAAAAAGGATCTCTCAATATTTAAACTTGAATCATTTTATATATTGTATATTTTATTTCTTTTTTCTCACGTCTTTTCTTCATATATATATAGTGGTCGATTTTAAACTTCTATATCGTCATTAATGACATGATTTTCCACTCCTGTAGACTCTTTTGCTCCCAACTGATTGGAAGGATGCTACTGTATTGTATGAGCAAGAAGGTCAGTAGCTGATTTATTTCCTTCTACCAAGTGGACTTGCACTATGCTTTTGGCTCTTCTTTTTAACTACTTTTTCTTCATTTCAAGCTATTTATTACATGATTATTGTCCACAAATTCCTAAATGGCTGCAAAAGGTTTGTTCTAAGCCCTGCAGATAATTCCTTTTTTCTTCTACTGCCATAATATTAGTAGTGAGCGATGGGCTCTTGATATATTTTGTTTCCTTTATGATAATACATAAGATTGTCAACCTTAATTGGCCTTGCTGCTATAATTGGCCCTGAATTAGTAATGAGCCATGATTTTTTTATGACTGGCTGCTATGATAATACTGAAGATTGAGAATGTCTCTTAATTCTTTATGATAATTCTTTATGATTGGTTGCTATGATAAAATATAATTATGATAAAGAATTAAGTAAAATTCTTTAATATAATATAGCAACCATTAGTACTATCATAGCAGCCAATCGTCTCTATTATCATAAAGATTTCTAGACTATCATAAAGATTTCAGTTTTCTTACAGAAGTATTACCCTTTGGTGTTAACCACTAGTATCATGCCTTTATGATAATACACAAGATTTAATTTAGGTTTCTTTTCCCCCTTAATTATACCCAAGTCCTTTAATTTTACATTTTCTTTTGTAGTGTCATAAACAACCATGCAATATTGAATATGAATTCTATGTAATGAAATATATGAAATACACATTCCAACTTCCTACTACCAAACTAGAAAATATGGTAAGCTAGCTGTTAAGATGATTTTTATTAATATAATATTGATTGTATTGGTGTAACATGATGTTATTAACATAGTAGTTGATTTGGTGTTTATTTTTGTAGTTTGCTGAGGAAAAGGATTACTCCATCAGAGAAATTGATGTAATGAGAGGAGAACTCGCCAAATTATTCTGGATAATGTTAAAGAAGGCTATATGTAAAAATAATGATGTACATGAAATTTTGGAAGCATTGTTAATTTATATTTAGAATTTTGGAGATGAAATAATATTGTTCTATGGTTGGTGCGATATCAAAGCTTGATGTGAGTCATATATTATTACATATTGCTTTTCTTATTCTTTGTTTTCTTTATATTGGTAATTTATGTTTAGTAATATTTCTACAACAAAGACGACACATAAAGTCATCTTTTGTAAATAAAGATGACGCGTATAAGTCATCTTTGCTAGATAAAGATGACGCATAAAAGTCATCTTTTCTAGATAAAGATGACGCATAAAAGTCATTTTTATAAATAAAGATGACGTGAGTTGTCATTGTTTTCTTCCGATAAAAGTCATCTTTTGTAAATAAAGATGATGCATAGAAGTCATTTTTTGTAAATAAAGATGACGTATAAAAATTATCTTTTATAAAGAAAGATGACGCATAAAAGTCATCTTTTAGAAGTAAAGATGATGCATAAAAGTCATCTTTTATAAATAAAGATGACGTGTGTTGAGTTGTCATTGTTTTCTCACGATAAAGTCATTTTTTGTAAATAAAGATGACATATATAAGTCATCGTTTGTAAATAAAGACGACACATAAAAATCATCTTTTATAAATAAAGATGACGTGTGTTGAATAGTCATTAATTACTAATAATAAAGATGACCCCTTCATAGATGACGGCCAAATAAATGTCATCAATTAACATATTTAGCCGTCATTGTTATCCATTTTTGTAGTAGTGGGCGCTGGTGTTGGTCTAGGGTTTAGGGTTGTTTCGATCCTCGATCTCACTCTTCGTTCCTGTATATATATATACAGGTTCTGCCCCTGGATGAAACCGAGCGGGGAAAAATTGTGTTCGGCTGGGCTTGTTAGCTCGGGCTTGGGCCTGCTTGGGCCGGGATTGGGTTTGCTTAATACTGCCGTTTGGGCTGGAATTGGCTGGGATCCCTTTAATCCTATTGATTTATTTCCAAAAGCACTATGTATATATGTATATGTATGCAAACCTAAATACCTATGTATATATTATATATATATATTTTTTTTTTTTTTTTTTTTTTTTTTATTATACATACATGTATATATATATATATATATATATATATATATATATATATATATATATATATATATATATATATATATATATATATATATATATTTATATATATATATATATATATATATATATATATATATATATATAAAATATATATATATATATATATATATATATATATATATATATATATATATATATATATATATATATATATATATATATATATATATATACATATACATATATACACACACATATACATATATATAATATATATATTTATACATAAATACACATTTACAATATATATATATATATATATATATATATATATATATATATATATATATATATATATATATACACACACATAAATATACACAACATATATAAAGTATATTATTAATTAATTATAAATATGTTATATGCCCATATAATCAATATATATATATATATATATATATATATATATATATATATATATATATATATATATATATATATATATATATATATATATATCCTAGTATTTATACATATATATAATATATATTCATATACCACAAATTCCATACAAACAATACAATATTATAAATATAATCAATATTAATAATATCTAATAGTAACAAATATATTTATTTAATCACCACATAAATAATTAAATAATAACACAATAATCAAATGGTGTTTTGGTGAATCCATACTATTCACCTTTATCCGGGTCCAGAAAATTGTACAAATATTGTAAAACAATATTTAATAATAAAATGCCAACTTTTGTACAAATATCCAAATAATTAAAAATGTACATCAATACCAAAAATAATTTAAGAACTATTTGTACACACAGAAATATGCCTACATGGTCGTCTTTGGTCTCACTACATACCTACAATTGCTTGGATTCGGTTCGGGCCCAGTTCGGGCTAAGTTGGCACATCGGGTCATCTAAAATCAATATATCTAATTAATAATTAAATAATTCATCGGTGGGGGTTAAGTCGCAACTTGGCCTGGTTTTCCTAGTTAGGACATCACTGTAGCTCGGCCTTCCTTGGCATGGCTAATACACTAGTCAAGGCACGCTAGTACACTATCCGTGCCATGATTCCTAGTCACCTTGTACTCCAATTTCTAATAATAGCTAAAAATCATCTACCGTAAAAACTAAATAAATAATTATTTACAAAAATCTAAAAATTGCCATTTAATAATAATAAATAATAAAAAAATAATACAATAATTTTCGGGAAGGGGAGCTACAATAGAGGGCAAGGTCATCGAAGTCTGAGCACGAGCATACAAAGATGGAGATTCAGGTCACAATTAAACTTAATTCAATTGAATACGACCCAAGATATTAATATGATAAGAAAAGATGATCAAAGTCGATTGGTCGTGATTAAGGTAGCTAGGATTTAATGATATTGAAAACTTTTAAATGGTGATTCAAAGATATGGAATAAGTCAAATTTTTCCTTTTAAAGGGAAAACAAGAGAAAAGATTTCATAGGAAAGTCAAGTTAATCATCTCTCTATGATACTATCAAGTTTATCACTTTCCAATCATATTTTTATCTCATAAGTTCTAATATAAAAATCAACCTTTGTATGACTACCATCAAAATTATATCCTTTCGTCATAAATATTTGACCTTGCCATGATCACCATAGGCTAAATTTCTAAGTTTCGAAACATTATTCAAGAAGCATACCCTTCTTACTAGGAATCAAAACTGGCCACTTAATCATAAATCTAAATTCTTCCACCTTGTCCTGAATTGGATCCGAAGCCTCTAAATCAAGTTTTATGTAATCCTTGAACTTATTCAATTTACTCTCGTTGTATTATTTAAATCTAAACCCACTAGGCCTTACAAAACTTATTCTTCATTATAAATTCAACCTTCATATTTTCTTCAATGTACACCTTCAATATTATTCTCCTAAAATTTAAAATTTTCACAAAATCTCTGTATTTTATATAACTCAAAATCCCTACGTTCTTTCTGTTTCTAGCCATTTCTTAGAATATCTTATTCAATTTCGTATCATCATTGCATATAGTTAAAATCTCTTCTCTATTACTAAATTTCTAAATTTAACATCCTAGCCTTAAAGTGTAATGTCTCAAGAATCAATAACCAAAATTTATCCAAGTTCTCGAAACTAAGTTGACCTCGAATATCCTCATCAGTTATGAAATACATCTATGAATTATTCATACCCAAAAGATTTCTCTAAGTATGATTGTTCCTAAATTGATAATATAACTCTCTTGATTTCATCCTCAAATTCAGTCGCATCTCTATCCCAAACCTATATCAAGGTCCATCATATTATACACCTAGCAAGATTATCACAAGATAACAAATCAAGTCTTTTCCGAGTTAGATGATTTACATTACTTCCTCGAACTTTCAAAGGTGAAAAGATATGGAGATTCAAGGGTTTCAAAGTATAGCTGACAGAATTAGATACGAGACAGGTGATTGATATAATCAGGACAGTTTTATTTTATTTTTAAAAAAATGGTAATACAAAAAATAATGGCAAGAAAGAAATAATAATAAATCTGTTCTTCATCAACTGTTAAAAGAAATGATCCCATTTAAGATAAAATCTGATACCATACACGTCTTCCTGAAATTATGTTGTCAAAATTTTGCCAAGCCAGTAAGCATAGCTGCAATAAACAATAGAGCCCATAACAAAGGTATACACCCTATAGTCGTGTTATCTAGAATTCTTACCACGCCAACCGGTATGGCTGCAAGAAAATCTAGATTTCATAACTAGGATAAGTATATCTAAATCAGGCTCTACTTTCTTGTCATGCTAGCAAATATGACTGCGATAAATTCTATACTCCATAAATAAAGTAGACTTCTACCTTTCTCACTGTCCTTATCAAGTATGTTATCATGTTATACCTTAATTCCAAAAAGATGTATAAATATATATATATATATATATATATATATATATATATATATATATATATATATATATATATATATATATATATATATATATAAACTCAAATTCAACAACTAACATCAAGATTCAAAATTCAACAATAATCTATCAAAAATCAAATTCAATAATAGGAAGTAAGGGTGAATCAAATCAAGGGAAAAAGAGATTTCAAATCGAAGTTAAATAAGATTCTCAAGGGTCGTCCCAGGAATCTCTCAAGAAATTCTAAAAGTGATTGAGTATCCTCTCATTCTAACACATATTCCTTATCTCTAATCGCAGGTGCGCAGCAGTACAACAAATCGTCGTACTACCACGACTTCGCATAAATATGAATCTCGACCTGCATGGGCCACCACTAAAAATGTGTCACGACCCGCACCCTAGATTAAGGGCACGAGAAGTGAGTACGTCCAGCCTACGCCGTAGTGTCCGCGGTAGAACGCTGTCCTAGGTCACAATATCTAACAATATAAGGTACCTGTACAGTATATACACTCCAAGTGGAGGTGATAATACATAATACAGTCTCAATCATAACTAAGGCAGAAATAGCACGATATCATAAATATAAATATCTCAAAGGAAGTACAAACAGAAAGAGAAATTAGTCTAAGTGTCTAAACGACACAATAACAAAACATAATACAACTCAAATCTCCAGTTATTATAATACAAGTTCCAACAAAGAAAACTAAACCATAAACTAGTAATCTACTCCAAGCTCTACTAGTCCTCTAGGCTAGCTGTGAATCTTTATGTTACCTATAATACTTTCAACAGGTCCAATCAGGACAGAAACGAGCACAATACATCTCACGCAGTTCATATCATGTCAGAAGATAATAAACATGCAATAGAGTATGATATATGAATAACTGAAGGAATGCACATGAAGTAAAAGAGATAATTGTAATGGAAATATCTACTATAAGTAGAGAACTATCAGTGACTAGTGAATCAGAGTACAAGATAGACATGTGAACAGCTGGAGGTGATTCATGAGAGGTTGAACATGGCTATACCACTTTGGAATTATTCATATGACTATTTATACTCCCCCATCCCCAATCAATACACAAGGATCCAGACATGTTACGTTAAGATTCATGATCTCACTGCCTCATAACTGAGAGCACACGTAAAATTGATTCATGGGGGCTCTGTGAACATGAGAGTACATGAATCACAAGAGTACAAATGAATAGTGAAGCATGAAGATACATGATGTAAGTGAAACACACATGACATGAAGTACCTGATGCTCCCAAGGGGGATAACATCTCATAAAAAGATCCATATAGTATCAATCCATATTACCAATGTGAGAGCATACAAGTAAAGTAATCTAGAGCATGAATATAAGTTCTAGCAAGTATAAAACAGTCAAAAAATGTACTTGCCAGATATCCTGAGTATCTGGTAAGTGTAGATGTCTATACAGTCAAACTAGGTCAACTATAGTCAACTATGGTCAAACTAGCTAGGGTTGGGTCAACAATGGTCAACTAGTCTAGGTTAGTCAATTCTAGGTCTAAACAGACTAAGTCTATACAAATCAAGTATCCATGATAGCTACTAACTCATAGCCTAAGTCACTTGCTAAACTAAACCATAAACTAACAAGGCACACAAACTTAGTCATATAATGTATATATATTATCCACATTCACGTTCACATATTCATATACGATATATATATATAGAAAAGCTATATATATATCGGCACATACATACATATATATATATAGAGAGAGAAGGAGAGCTAAAAGAGTAAGTGAGAGTGTGTGTGTGTGTGTGTTTGGCATGTGTGTGAAAGGATATGTGTTAATGTTCTCAGATTTAGTGATAGGTAGGCGTATGTGACATGGGATACATGGTGTCAAAGGGTGTATAAATGCATGTGTGTAAAACGTTATAGGTTAACTCAGTTTATAGAAATGCATACATACATGCTTACATTGCATACATGCATACATACATATCATGTATACATACATACATTACATACATGCCTACATTCATATCATATATACATACTTGCATTCATTCATGCACATGTACATACATGGATGCATACGTACATATTTGAATATATTATATACTTGCATACATTATATTCATATAAAAAAAAAAAAAAATGCATACTCTACATAATATTATATTCATTCTTGCATACATTCATACATATAATATAAGCATACAAACTCATATATTTAACTCAAAATATATGTGAATACATACATTATATTACTTTAACACATATATATCATTCATTCATATCCCACATACATGCATACTTTAGTTCATGCAAATCCATTCATATATCATTAAGTTGCATGCACATACTTATTTTTATTACATACATATCATTCGTGCATATTGCATACTTATATGCATCTATACATTATTACATTGTATACAACATATAAAAATAGAAGAGGAAAAAAAGGGGAAAACTAAAATGAAAATGGAAGGAAAGGAAAAAGGAAAACAGTGGACATATACATGCTTGCATCATATATTCTACATTACCATACATGCTATCATTATATATTGCATTACATTATTTATACATTATGCATTCATATCTATCACTACATGTATACCTTGCATTCATATCTAGCATTCATTATATGCTTTCATGCATTGTATATCATTCTTTCATTCATGCATTTATGCATTGCTTACATACATTACATTGATTGCATTCCTACATGCTTGCATTTAACCATATATATACATTAATATAAAGAGGATATATATCATATATATATCATTTCATTCATCTAACATATCATGCATTGCATACTCTATATTTATTTAATATTCATACTACATAGGCTCATAGGTTACACAAAATGCCGATGTCGTATAGTCACTCTTCAACTTAAAACCATTACTGTACCAATTGGGCATTCACTAAATTTTAGGATTAAATTAAGTTGTAGTCCTTCGTGTTAGCTTTCCGAAACTTCAAACAGATCGCATTTTTGTGTCCGAAAGCTCCTGGAATCCCAAAAATACCGAAACGTGGTCGTCTTTCGTACAGCTGACACTCAAATAATTCTACAAAAAGTTCCAGAAAGAATTTCGCTTTATATATTTGGAAAGCTAACTTTGATACGGTTCTTTTAAAAAAATAGAAGATTAATCGGAGTTCTAAGCTAAAATTTATGATATTTCTAAGTTACTTTGGTTAATAAAAAGGTGGATAAATATTATGACGAATTTGAGTTGTTTTGGACAAAAGAAACACATGTAGGCCAAGATACTTGGTACCAACATAGGTATCCAAGTGAAACTCATTCTAACCATCCTAAATAAGATAAATCCACTCTCTAACCATTCTAAAACTGAATTTAAATATCTATATAAACTATTATCATACATAAATACACATGGGGTGTCCTAATTTGGGATCTATCAAGTAGGACACAAGTCACATATCTAAAATCCTCAAGAGAGCTCCAAATGGCCTCAAATTTGAATCTAAATAGGGTACATGCATGGGGGAGGATCCTATGGGTTCAAAACTAACTAATATGTATAGAAAATCAATTTAGAGGGTTAGTTTTACCTATTGGGAGTGGAATCCCAATTATACTCCCAAGGACAAGGCTCCGACACAAAGATCTTCCAAAAAGGACACTCCTCCTTACACTTTGCTCCAAATCTTTGCTAGCACCCTCCCTTGGTAGTATGAGAAGGTTGGATGGAAGTTTTGGTGGAGGGATGTAAGAATTTGGAGATCAAATCAAAGAAGGAAGCTCTCTAATTTGGGGAAGAACACTTTGTGAAGGAAAAGAGGCAAGATGGAATAAAATGAAAGGAAGGGAGGCTAACCTACCTATAGTGGTTGCCCTTAGATGAATTAGGGTTAGGTTTTTGATGTAGATGAGTGGCTATGGCTTGTCCACCCAATTTCAAGTCCTCCTATTGGTTCAATTAGTCCTAAGGCTTTCTTTTTCACAAATATCCTAAGGAAAAATATCATACTTAGAATATCTAGATATTATTATCCTTGTTATTACTAGGTTACCCTAATCAATACTCTAAGCTCAAGGCTAATCTAAATTAGGCTAAGTTTCTAGGTCAAGTCTCAATCTAATAATTAGCAAATATTTAATTAATAAAAATTCAAAATCACCAAAAAGTCAAAATGACCAAAATACCCTCAAGCCAAAAAGTTGTAATTAGTCATCCTAATCACATGACTAGGCTCCCTTGGTCATGGTTAGTCTCTAGGCTTAGCAAAACTAGGATTTAACTAGTTAACCATCAAAATCACAATTCAATATTTTAAATAGTTTTAAATTGATTAAAAATCACCAAAAATTACAACCTGAATTAAATATTATTACTGATTAATCAAAATTATAAATGTTCAAAATTACCTTTATTTTAGAAAAGTGGGTGTTACACTAGTAGCCGTCCACTCTAGGAAAGTCACCTGAATGATTAAGTTTAGCTGCTAGTATAGCTAACCTTAGAGATTGACTGAATAATAGGTGACCATTGGAGACCCATAGAATGAACTTTTGGCATTGTATGAGAGATGGTGAAGATGAGTATTAACCTAAGGAATTGTATGCTTCAACTTGTGCCTCGGAGATGTTTGATCGATAACTATAGTCGGGTAGCTGGGTTAACCTTGACTGTTGCATAGAATTATACCCCGACTCGGGTAATCGATAGTGGGTGACGGCGGATTGTATCTTTTATAAAAGATGAATTGCCTAGGTGAAAAGTATTATTGGATTGGGAAGGAATATGATTGCATGTTGTGAATTCTTGATATGATTGGCTCTAAGTTAGACCCTTGACCGAATGTTAGAAATATTATGCTTGGATAGAGAGATTGCCCGAGTTGTCCCTGATGTTAAGTGTTGTGGCCTGGAAGATAGTAATTGTGGTAAAGTGAATAAAGTGATAAGTTAATTGAAAGGATGCTAAGTCGGATTTGGAAAAGAGGGTTATATCGTGGCTGATCGAATCGTACTAACATGGAAGTTGGCTGAAGTACATATATTTTGGGGACGCCTAAAATATGTATATGGATCCAGCCGAAGTGATAGATTGTGACTAAGATAACATTATGGGAAGAATTTATTACACTAGCGCGGACTTTGGCTGAAATGCATATGCTTTGGAGACACCTAAAATATGTGTATGGATCCAAACGAAGTAAGATGTTGCGACCAAGAAAGAAATGCAAGAAAAATGTTGGTGAATCAATGAAAAGTTACAAGTAATTAAAAAAAGAAAAACAGATCGAATCATTGATGGATTAAAATGGTACAGTTGGGTAGCTATTTCGAAATGGCCAAGTGTGCTGAACTGAATATTGAATTGAAGCTGAATGAGTAACTTGTTGTGACTAAGTGAATTAATAAGATGAGTTGTTCTATTAAGTTTCGAGGACAAATTTTTTTCTGAGTGGTATATTGTGTAATGCCCCGCTCCGTACGAGGCATTTGGTTGGCTTGTTGGATGGGATCAGAATGTTGGACCGTAACTTATGTTGGGAATCAGAAGAATTGAGACTAATACAGTCTCTCTTAGCTGGCTAGACGGATTAAGTGTTGGAACGTGGCTCGTCGGTGGAGCTATGTCCATTAGAAAATAAGTGTGATCGGAGCAGGAAGACCGTTATGCAAGTCAAGTGGAACTGTCCTCCTTCCTCCTTATTCCTATATGCTTAATAAATAGAATAACGTGATGCTATGAATATGTCCCTAATGTCTCTTACCTTGAATGTTGAATAAATGTGATACGATGCTTTAGTTGCTAAATCGATAGAGATGTATATGTTGGAAATCGTTGAAATGAATAAGACATGAATATTAAACTGCTGAACGAATAACATTGAACTGCTAATATGATTTGATGCCTGAGAATGAATTGATAATATTGTCCCTTATGTTTAATGCTGCTGAAACAAATGAAATACTTGAATAATGAGACGCCTTATGAATGATAGAATAAGAAGACAACTGGCTATGCTATCGACCCAATGATCTAAATAAAATAATAGAATTATGTATCTTCTGTATAACTGTTGTTGTTGCCTGTTTTAATATAAGCAATGGAATGAATGTTATTGTCCCTATGAAATGAAATGCTACATGTTCCTTGAGAAATGAATAATGTAGGAATGCTTTAATGTATCTGAGTTGATGGAACAAGAAATGAATGATTGGAAAAAATGAGAATTAATGAGCCTTGGGATCGTTGAGATCACCAAGTAAAATAATGGTGATATTGAGAATGAATAAGTCATTGAACATGACTTGAATGAGATGAATGATGATGCACTATTGCCTGAACTTATTTCAATATTTTACCATGCATTTTATGTTCACGATCGAGTCTGACACGCATTCGCATAGTCATAGGACAACTTATGCTTAAGAGATGGGGATATGTTTTCTCGGACGGTACCCCAGGACGTTAGGGCGACCGATCCGGCCTAGGAGGAAGCATTGGCGTACCAGTAGGGGTAAGGGTTTTGTGAGGCATCCTTTGAGGCTAGCGACCTTCTTTGGAGTCATCGCATTACCGATGAAGACCTATATGGCAACGTCCGTATGGTTAAACACCCGTGACCATGTAGTCAAGATTGTAACTCTACTTCTCAGAATTTTTTTTTTTTCAAATAATTTTTCTGATATTTTCTAAGTTAATATTACTATTGTTATTTTTTTTTCTTTAGCTCAATTGTT
Organism: Iris pallida; assembly: GCA_029216955.1. Lineage (NCBI taxonomy): Eukaryota > Viridiplantae > Streptophyta > Magnoliopsida > Asparagales > Iridaceae > Iris > Iris pallida. The sequence continues at coordinate 5,423,823 of JANAVB010038613.1, forward strand.
TGGGCTTTCACTGAAGCCCATGAACCAGTCCATTTAAGTCTTCAACACCATTCTTCTGTTAGGAATGATCCTGCTCGTTTTAAAACAAATCACCACCATTCTTCTGTTAGGAATGGACTCCATACAATCGACCTGAGAATTCAAATTTCTCTTCTAACCGATTCTCTGACACCAGCCATGTGCTCTAACAACTTCCTCAATTGTTTTCCCTCCAAATTTTATCCTAACCGCCTATTTAAGGTCGTTCTCCCCACACTTCAGAGGAGCAACCTCCTTCTTCATTCTTCCCATATCATCTTCTCCAATCGAAGCTTTGTCTAACCAGCCATGGCGGATCGACTTCCTGGATCGAGAAGTGTTGCAGACGATCATCAGATCATGAAGTCGACATGAGGAGCGATTGATGTTGGTTCATAGATCGCGACCAGATCAGGAACTGAGGTGAGTGGTTGTTTTATGAAGATTTTGTTCAACCCCTGTTCTAGACATTCAATAATCTAATGCGAGGTTGTTCAACGTTGATCATAAGGTTCATTGATTTCTGTTGTGAATCTTCTTGGTGACTTGTCTTCATTTGGTTGATCCATACTAGTACTGTCAATCGAGCAACTCAGAGGTGAGGAATCGAGCATTTTCTTAGTCTAAATAAATTATGCTGAGTAATTATTGATTCGATCTCCTTCATTGGTGAGCTAGTTGTTGATCTCATTGGTGAGGAATCAAGGACTCCAACTGTTTGATTGTATTACCCAACCATTCGAGCCTGGTAAGGTTGATCACTTTGTCGCAATTTATTATAGATCAGGAAATTCTATTGAGATTCTCATTTCTCCTTCAACTTATGGTTATGTCTAAATGCTTGAGAGAACAAATAAAGAGGCATAGATTAGCATTTAATCTAGATCTTTCCATTTTGATTCAACCAGGAGTAGCAGTAGAATCGTGAAGGACATCCTTAGTGTTGATTATTGGTCAGTCTCTCTCGATCGAGTGGCTGCAGGTAATAATCTAACTCCTTTAAATTTTATTGCTATGGTGGTTTAAATAAGGGAGGTTATTATTTCTTGGACCGAGTGGTTCAATATGGAAATTCATAGGAGTTTGACATGGGGGTATCCATATCAATGGATATGTAATGTTACATAGTTCTGGTATGAGATTTCATGTGACTGTGGTATGAAATCTATATGGAATTGATATGAGTTCTGATATGAGATTTCCTACGAATGTGATATGGAAATCCATAGGGAATTGATATGAGGATATTATTATTATTTCGTATAAAGTTCTATATGACAGTGAGATGTGATTTCCCTGGCATTGGTGTGGAAATTCTTATGACAGTTACATGTGAATCCATATGGGGATTGTCATTTGATTCACATGAAGCTGATATATAAAATTCCAGGGCATTGATATGTGATGATAACCTGGGGATTGGTGTATGGACTGATAATTGGATATGTCAGCCCTGTTCCAGGACTGATCTCTTGAACCTATTTTTGTGAAATGTCATATCGACCTGGGTTCTGGGCCTATTACTGATCATCATTGCAATTGTAAGGGATTGTATCAACCCTGTATTGGGTTGATAAGCATCAGTTCCTTGTTATTTAATGAAGATCAGTCATATGCCAGGATTTCATTTACTGTTTACATATTTTTCCTGATAATGTATAGTGAGATTGGTGAGTGTATGGTTTAAGTAATTCCTGGAAGTTGTGAGCTGGAAGTCAGGTTCGATTGAACTTAGAAATTCCAGATGGTATTTCATTGTTTTCTTAAATCCTATTTGAGTCTGTTGAGGACTGATAAGTGGACTAATCCATTAATCAGTCCCCATTGGACATGGAGAACAGAACAGTTGATACTTGTTTGGTTTTCTGAAACTGTGAGAGAATTTGGGATTATCATTTCCAGCTTATTCCAAATTCTAGAAATAGTAAACTTGGGTGATTGGTGGAATATTAAATCTGAACTACATTGCAGTATCCAATGATTTGATTCCAGATGAAGTATGGTGAGTAGGAATGAAGGTGTTCTGCTATTGTTCAATAATTTGGTTGAAATGAATTTCTTATTGCAAAGTTGATTTCATTTAGAATTTCACTTTAGCAATTTGCAAGGATAGTTAGACTTAATGTCATGAGTTGAAATCAAATGTGTAAGCAAACCTGGGACATTAAACTCATTTCTGTTCCAGAAAATCTGAAAAGTTATATCAGTTGATTCTAGGACACCTTATGATTAAATCCTTATTTTTTTTGCACTTTGGGTAAGTTAGTTAATGTCCCTAAATCTGGGTGTTCATTCAACTGTTCTCAGTAGGAACATTGAGCTGTGCTTCTCAGTGCAAACTGAGAAGTCAATTCCAGTATTAGGAACATTAAATAGGGTCTGAGGCTTTGAGCTATCAAAAGAATCATGTGTAGCATTTGAGTCTGTGGAGAAGCCTGGAAGGACTGAATTGTAATTGTATTTTATTGATTACATCTATGATTCAGTGAACCAATTGCTATGGTTCAATGGCTTGGGATGGGTCATCCATAACTTTTAAGTTAAGGTAATTTAAGTTTAAGAATATCTACCATTATTTAAGTAACCTTTGTACACTTGTCTCATAGCAGAACCATGATTATTACTGTACTTATTATTACTAATTGAACTATAGTCTATAATATTGATACTTTATAGGAATACTAGGACTAAGTTTATATTAGAAATTATTGTGATTAGAAGCTTTGATAAACTTTTTAGCTGTTATTAATCAACTTGTACACATCATTATCAATTACAGGAGGATATCTAGCTCTTTTACCTACTCGTACTTTCCTGGAGCAAGGCAAGTACACTCTATGGTTTTGATCAGTGCATTTTCTTGTTCTTTATTGCTGACACACTGCGATACATTCATGATCTTTTCTGGCTTGTTCTTTCATGGTCTTACTTGTATCTTGGGGTGGGGGAAATACTCTAGATATGTGACCAAACCCGGATACTTATTCATGATCTTTAGCTTAGGCCTCGCACAGTGCACGCGGGTCCTAAGCCGTACCTTATATGATCTTTCAGGATCTTTTCATGCTCTTTTATGGTCTTACCTAAGCCGGTCACATATCATAGTAGTATTTCAAATATATTACACCACATGTTCAGGATTTTGTTCTTACATTAGTTTCCTATAATCCTGATCTTGATTTTAGCTATACTCGTGATCTTTCCTGCATCTTTATATAGTCGTGATCTTTCCTGTATCTTTATAGCAGTAGTTCATGTTCTTTATGTTTATTACATATCTTGTTCTTCTTGTTCTTTCAGCATTTATTTTCCATACCATGATGTTATTGTTCATTACCTAGAACTGTACTTTGCTCCGCTCCTGAATAAGATATGTTGCAGGTGAGATGGAGGCCTTGTGTGACACCTACTATGGTCAGGATATTGCTTTCCCTGTTGAGCCAGCTGGAGCTGCTTGTGACCTAGAGGCTACAGAAGCCTAGTGCTTCTTAGTATTTCCTATTATCTTTTTATGTATTGAGACTAGCAGACTCTTTCATTTACTTTGAAATGTAATAATTCAGATATTATACTTTACTCTGGTTGGGACACATTTATATAGATGCTGTGATTTCATTTCATGTTCATATTATCTGGTTAGTTTCCCTAGATTGGTACAACTTACTTTGTTGTGTCTAACAACAAAGGCTGGGCGTGTCCGACTCGTATCCGGTTATTCGGGAGCGGGTCGTGACATGTTTTTAGTGGTGGCCCATGCAGGTCCATCCTAATGGTACCTAGGACTTAGAGTACTATTGGGGGACTTGATTACACTAGGAAAACTTGATCACAGCATAGAAAAATCAGAAAATAAGGGTATATCAGGTTATTCAAGTTTTTCAGGTGCTTATTTATTATAAAACATTGTTTGTTAGGTTTTAGGGTTTGTCATTCAACAAGTTTTCTTTTTATGCAGGATGGTCGCTACGAGGAAGACCGCAGACCAGCTTGGAGTTGAAGGCAGTTCTAGAGTTGCAGGCGGTTCGGAGCAGGCCGTACCAGACGTTCAGGCAGATCTGCTTCCGTCAGCGCCTCCTATCTTTCCAGCACTGCCGCCGACTATGATGTTTGACGGCACCCAGGTGATGGCGATGTTTCAGCAATTTATGGAGGCCCAGAACCACCAGGCTGCTCAGTTCCGCGAGACCCAGAACCAGCAGGCCACGCAGTTCAGAGCGACTGTCGTCGACGCACTAAGGACCAGAGAGCCGGCAGCATCAGCACCAGCACCAGTAGCACCTCCAGCACCGTGAGGACCGAGACCGGGGACAGCCAAGGAGTACCAGAACCTTTGCCCGATGGACTTCTGGGGCGACGAGGGGATCATCTATGCAGATGAATGGCTGGAGAATGCAGAGAGGACCTTGACCATGGCGAACATTCTAGAGGACCAGAAGGTGTCAGTGGCTAGCATGCGACTCTTTGACTTGGCGAGAGCTTGGTACCGGGAGGACCCCCAGTTGGCGGAGCCCCGAGTGTCTTGGACAGTTTTTAAAACACTGTTCAAGGAGAAATTCTTTCCAGAGGTGGAGCGTGATGAGTTGAGGATGCAGTTCGAGGCGCTGCAGCAGGGGACGATGACGGTTGCACAGTACACTTCGGAGTTCACCAGACTCAGCAGGTTCACTGAGAACCTGATTAGAGAGCCAGAGGACAGAGCATGGAGATTCAAGAAAGGTCTCACCAGAGAGCTGCGACATGCGGTGGCGATCAGTCAGGCGACGACGTATACGAGCATTCTGAAGATTGCTCAGGCTGTGGAAAAGGAGGCGGACACCAAGCTGAAGAGGGACCGGTATGTGGGCAGCAGCAGTTTCCATGCACCAGCGAAGAGGGTTCAGACTCAGACCCAGACGAGGCTGCACAAGCAGCAGCATCACCGTCAGGCCAGAGCTCTAGCACATCAGCACCAGAGGCAACAGCTGGCGACCCCTTGTGCCTATTGCCATCGCCCCGGTCATCATATCAACGAGTGCCGCAAGAGGTTGGGACTTTGCCTCTTTTGCGGATCAGATGCACATCAGATGAGGGACTGTGCTCAGGCTATATCTAGACTAGCAGGAGGACCCTGAGGAGCTGGAGGACCACCGCCTGCACCACCCAGAGCATTGCCTGCTGCATCCCAGAGAGGAGGTGCTCTACCACCCCAGCAGCAGAGGTTTGCGCAGCACCAGTAGCAGCAGAGAGGAGGAGCACAGTAGGGACGTGCTTACGTCATGGCTGCAGTTGAGGAGGACGAGGCAGTGCCAGATGTGATCACAGGTTCTATACTTCTACATCCTTTCCCTGCCATTGCATTGTTTGATTCTGGAGCTACACATAGCTTTGTATCATATGAGTTTCTGCATAGATACGGCTTCACACCCAAGCCCACTAGGAGGAACTGTCAGATCATGACAGGAGGAGGGTCAGTGCCAGTAAGTGAGATGGTGGAATGCCCTATCACTATTGCTGGGTGAGAGTTTCGAGCTCGACTTCTAGTGATGCCACTGCCCGGATTCGATGTAGTTCTCGACATCGATTGGATGAGCGAGCAGTTTGCCGTAATAGACTGCCATGAAGGAAAGGTGATCTTCAGCCCGCCAGGAGTTCCACCATTCGAGATCAGCAGACGAGTTGCAGAGAGGCCAGAGGGAGTCTACTTCGAAGCTGTTGCAGAAGACCAGGAGTTGCCGTATCCTCTTATCGCAGAGTTTCTCGACGTCTTTCCCGAGGAGCTGCCAAGATTGCCGCCAGATCAAGATGTGGAGTTCAGCATCGACCTAGTGCCCAGATCAGCGCCGAAGTCCCAGTATTGTTACAAGATCAACCCAAAGGAAGCTGCAGAGTTGAAGGCGCAGATTGATGAACTTAAGGGCAAGGGATTTATTCGGTCCAGTGCTTCACCCTGGAGAGCACCGGTACTTTTCGTGCCCAAGAAGGATGGGACGGTGAGGATGTGCATTGACTACCGTGCACTCAACAACATCACCATCAAGAATAGATATCCTTTGCCACGGATTGATGAGCTGTTTGACCAGCTTAGTAGAGCGAAGGTCTTTTCTAAGATTGATCTTCGGTCGGGGTACCACCAGATGAAGGTTCGGGAGCAGGATATTCCAAAGACAGCCTTCAACACCCGATACGGCCAGTATGAGTTCCCAGTGATGCCGTTCAGACTCACTAATGCCCCAGCTGTGTTTATGAACCTGATGAATAAGGTCTTCCACAAGTATTTGGATAAGTTTGTCGTAGTCTTTATTGACGACATTCTGATCTATTCCGAGATGGAGGAGGAGCATGTTGAGCACCTGCGAATTATTTTAGAAATTCTGCGGAAGGAGAAGCTGTACGGGAAACTCTCGAAATGTGAGTTTTTCTTTGACAGAGTGGAGTTTCTAGGGCATGTGGTGACCGGAGAGGGGATTTCTGTGGATCCCAAGAAGATTGAAGCAGTAGAAGCATGGGCACCTCCCAAGTCAGTAGCAAAGATTCGTAGTTTCCTGGGTCTAGCAGGGTACTATAGGAAGTTCATGAAGGACTTCGCCAAGATAGCAGAGCCTATGATGAAGCTTACGCGAAAGGACGAGGAGTTCATCTGGAGCGACACCTACCAGTCAGCATTTGAAGAATTGAAGAGAAGACTCACGACGGCACCAATTCTAGCTTTGCCATCAGGATCAGGAAGATTCGTCATCTACAGCAATGCTTCAGGGAAAGGCTTGGGATGTGTGCTGGAGCAGAACAAGAAGGTTATAGCGTATGCTTCTAGACAGTTGAGGCCCCATGAGAAAAATTATCCCACACATGACTTGGAGCTTGCAGCAGTCATATTTGCCTTGAAATTGTGGAAGCATTACATATATGGAGAGAGAGTGGACATCTTCACGGACCACAAAAGCCTGAAGTATGTCTTTATTCAGAAGGAGCTGAATATGAGGCAGCGCAGATGGCTGGAACTCATGAAGGATTTCGACATCAGTCTGTAGTACCATCCTGGGAAGGCGAATGTGGTTGCAGATGCTCTCAGTCGTTATCCTATTACTATGTATCTCACCATGGACCGGCATCTATTGGAGGATCTTGAGAGCCTTGGGATTGAGGTTGTTCTGCCAGGGTATGGAGGACAGATGATGCATATGCAGATACAGTCGGGGTTGCTAGAGAAGATCAAGGAGGCCCAGCTGCTTGATGAGGAGCTGCGATATTTTAGAGCTCGGATGGAGATGGGTTTGCTCGACGATTTCACCATTGTGGAGGACGGATCCTTGAAGCACGGAAGCCAGCTGTGTGTGCCCAAGGACTTGCGGGAGGAGGTGATGCAGGAGGCCCACTAGTCGTAGTATTCGATATATCCTGGGTCTACCAAGATGTACAAGGATCTGCGGGAGTATGTTTGGTAGTATGGGATGAAGAGAGAGGTTGCCAGATTTGTTTCCAGATGCCTTGTGTGCCAGTAAGTCAAGGCGGAGCGCCAGAGACCAGCGGGACTACTCCAGCCTTTACCTATTCCGGAATAAAAGTGGGAGCACATTACCATGGACTTCGTCTCTGGATTGCCGCGTACTCCCAGTGGCAAGGACGCTATCTGGGTGATCGTAGACAGATTGACAAAGTCCGCTCATTTCATTCCGTTCAAGGTTGGGCTGTCGACCGAAAAGCTTGCAGACCTCTACATGCGTCACATCATGAGGATTCATGGAGTGCCAGTTAGCATCATTTTAGATCGAGACAGCCATTTCACATCACACTTCTGGAGGAGTCTACAGCAGAGCTTGGGGTCACAGTTGAAGTTCAGCACAGCCTATCATCCACAGACGGATGGACAGTCTGAGAGGACCATTCAGACCTTGGAGGACATGTTGCGGGTTTGCGCACTCGACTTCGACGGTTCGTGGGAGGACCATTTACATTTAGTAGAGTTTGCCTATAACAACAGTTATCAGGCCAGTATCGAGATGACTCCATTTGAGGCGCTGTATGGACGGAGATGTCGCACGCCGCTGTCTTGGGACGATGTTGGTGAGAGAGCGTTACTTGGGCCAGAGATGGTGGTAGACTCAGCTGAGAAAGTCAGATTGATCCGAGAGCGTATCAGAGTTGCACAGGATCGGCAGAAGCACTGGGCGGACAGCAGAAGACGGCCATTAGAGTTCGCAGCTGGCGATAGGGTGTTCCTGAAGATCTCACCAACCAGAGGTGTCATTCAGTTTGGCAGAGGCAGGAAGCTCAGTCCGCAATTCATCGGACCCTTCGACGTGATGGCACGGATTGGCGAGGTGGCATATCGAGTAGCACTTCCAGCTAGATTGGAGGGAGTGCACGATGTTTTCCATGTATCCCAGCTTCGACGATACATTCCAGACCCGAGCCATGTGGTGGACTATTCCGAGCTGGAGGTGGGCCCGAGCTTGACCTACGAGGAGCAGCCAGTAGAGATCCTCGATCGTAGGGAGAAGCGTCTGCAGAACCAGACCATTTCTCTTGTCCGTGTCATGTGGAGACACCACTCTCCGGAAGAGTCCACGTGGGAGCGTAAGGATGAGATACGGGAACGTTATCCCAGTTTGTTTGTTTGAGTGTACCTTGAAATTTTTATATACAATAAATGAATGTGTTTAAATCCCTGTTATCTTTTGAGACCTATCTGATGGTTGAATTTCGAGGACGAAATTTCTTTTGAGGGGGGGAATATTTGTAACTCCACTTCTCAGAATTTTTTTTCTTTTTCTTCAAATAATTTTCCTGATATTTTCTAAGTTAATATTACTATTGTTACTTTTTTTCTTTAGCTCAATTGTTTGGGCTTTCACTGAAGCCCATTAACCAGTCCATTTAAGTCTTCAACACCATTCTTCTGTTAGGAATGATCCTGCTCGTTTTAAAACAAATCACCACCATTCTTCTGTTAGGAATGGACTCCATACAATCGACCTGAGAATTCAAATTTCTCTTCTAACCGATTCTCTGACACCAGCCATGTGCTCTAACAACTTCCTCAATTGTTTTCCCTCCAAATTTTCTCCTAACCGCCTATTTAAGGTCGTTCTCCCCACACTTCAGAGGAGCAACCTCCTTCTTCATTCTTCCCATGTCATCTTCTCCAATCGAAGCTTTGTCTAACCAGCCATGGCGGATCGACTTCCTGGATCGAGAAGTGCTGCAGACGATCATCAGATCATGAAGTCGACATGAGGAGCGATTGATGTTGGTTCATAGATCGCGACCAGATCAGGAACTGAGGTGAGTGGTTGTTTTATGAAGATTTCGTTCAACCCCTGTTCTAGACATTCAATAATCTAACACGAGGTTGTTCAACGTTGATCATAAGGTTTATTGATTTCTGTTGTGAATCTTCTTGGTGACTTGTCTTCTTTTGGTTGATCCATACTAGTACTGTCAATCGAGCAACTCAGAGGTGAGGAATCGAGCATTTCTTTAGTCTAGATAAATTATGCTGAGTAATTATTGATTTGATCTCCTTCATTGGTGAGCTAGTTGTTGATCTCATTGGTGAGGAATCAAGGACTCCAACTGTTTGATTGTATTACCCAACCATTCGAGCCTGGTAAGGTTGATCACTTTGTCTCGATTTATTATAGATCAGGAAATTCTATTGAGATTCTCATTTCTCCTTCAACTTATGGTTATGTCTAAATGCTTGAGAGAACAAATAAAGAGGCGTAGATTAGCATTTAATCTAGATCTTTCCATTTTGATTCAACCAGGAGTAGCAGTAGAATCGTAAAGGACATCCTTAGTGTTGATTATTGGTCAGTCTCTCTCGATCGAGTGGCTGCAGGTAATAATCTAACTCCTTTAAATTTTATTGCTATGGTGGTTTAAATAAGGGAGGTTATTATTTCTTGAACCGAGTGGTTCAATATGGAAATTCATAGGAGTTTGACATGGGGGTATCCATATCAATGGATATGTAATGTTACATAGTTCTGGTATAAGATTTTCTGTGACTGTGGTATGAAATCCATATGGAATTGATATGAGTTCTGATATGAGATTTCCTACAACAGTGATATGGAAATCCATAGGGAATTGATATGAAGATATTATTATTATTTGGTATGAAGTTCTATATGACAGTGAGATGTGATTTCCCTGGCATTGGTGTGGAAATTCTTATGACAGTTACATGTGAATCCATATGGGGACTGTCATTTGATTCACATGAAGCTGATATATGAAATTCCAGGGCATTGATATGTGATGATAACCTGGGGATTGGTGTATGGACTGATAATTGGATATATCAGCCCTGTTCCAGGACTGATCTTTTGAACCTATTTTTGTGAAATGTCATATCGACCTGGGTTCTGGGCCTATTACTGATCATCATTGCAATTATAAGGGATTGTATCAACCCTGTATTGGGTTGATAAGCATCAGTTCCCGGTTATTTAATGAAGATCACTCATATGCCAGGATTTCATTTACTGTTTACATATTTTTCCTGATAATGTATAGTGAGATTGGTGAGTGTATGGTTTAAGTAATTCCTGGAAGTTGTGAGCTGGAAGTCAGGTTCGATTGAACTTAGAAATTCCAGATGGTATCTCATTGTTTTCTTAAATCCTGTTTGAGTCTGTTGAGGACTGATAAGTGGACTAATCCATTAATCAGTCCCCATTGGACATGGAGAACAGAACAGTTGATACTTGTTTGGTTTTTTGAAACTGTGAGAGAATTTGGGATTGTCATTTCCAGCTTATTCCAAATTCTGGAAATAGTAAACTTGGGTGATTGGTGGAATATTAAATCTGAACTGCATTGCAGTATCCAATGATTTGATTCCAGATGAAGTATGGTGAGTAGGAATGAAGGTGTTCTGCTATTGTTCAATAAATTGGTTGAAATGAATTTCCTATGGCAAATTTGATTTCATTTAGAATTTCACTTTAGCAATTTGCAAGGATAGTTAGACTTAATGTCATGAGTTGAAATCAAATGTGTAAGCAATCCTGGGACATTAAACTCATTTCTGTTCCAGGAAATCTGAGAAGTTATATCAGTTGATTCTAGGACACCTTATGATTAAATCCTTTTTTTTTTGCACTTTGGGCAAGTTAGTTAATGTCCCTAAATCTGGGTGTTCATTCAACTGTTCTCAGTAGGAACATTGAGCTGTGCTTCTCAGTGCAAACTGAGAAGTCAATTCCAGTATTAGGAACATTAAATAGGGTCTGAGGCTTTGAGCTATCAAAAGAATCATGTGTAGCATTTGAGTCTGTGGAGAAGCCTGGAAGGACTGAATTGTAATTGTATTTTATTGATTACATCTATGATTCAGTGAACCAATTGCTATGGTTCAATGGCTTGGGATGGGTCATCCATAACTTTTAAGTTAAGGTAATTTAAGTTTAAGAATATCTACCATTATTTAAGTAACCTTTGTATACTTTTCTCATAGCAGAACCATGATTATTACTGTACTTATTATTACTAGTTGAACTATAGTCTATAATATTCATAATTTATAGGAATCCTAGGACTAAGTTTATATTAGAAATTATTGTGATTAGAAGCTTTGATAAACTATTTTAGCAGTTATTAATCAACTTGTACACATCATTATCAATTACAGGAGGATATCTAGCTCTTTTACCTACTCGTACTTTCCTGGAGCAAGGCAAGTACACTCTATGGTTTTGATCAGTACATTTTCTTGTTCTTTATTGCTGACACACTGTGACACGTTCATGATCTTTTCTGGCTTGTTCTTTCATGGTCTTACTTGTATCTTGGGGTGGGGGAAATACTCTAGATATGTGACCAAACCCGGATACTTATTCATGATCTTTAGCTTAGGCCTCGTACAGTGCACGCGGGTCCTAAGCCGTACCTTATATGATCTTTCAGGATCCACTACACCATAATAGACGTTTGCCCACGGTTATTACCGTTACCAAAAATTTTTATCACGGTAAAAACCGTGACTAATTAGCCGTTAAATAATATTGTAACGCTTTTCGTAACGGTTATAACCGTTACAAATAATATTTTTGTGACGGATTTCCTAACGGATATAACCGTTACAAAATATTTTTCTACTAACGGTTAAAACCGTTACTAAAGAAAAAAGACGTAACGGCTATAACCATTACAAAAGTTGATTACAGACAAAATTAAATGTAGATTAGTAACGGAAAAAACCGTTACGAAAATACCTTTTTTTTCCTGATACAACACGTAAACCTGATAGAGCTTTGTAATATACAACCATAAACCTGTATTCATCCTGAATTTATAATAATTTTCCTATAATCAAATAATAAAACATAAAATCACATTCCAACATCTCAAGAAAAGGTGCCTTACATATTGTCCAACAAAAGTATATATATATATATATATATATATATATATATATATATATATATATATATAACCATAATAGCCGAAGCATAATAGTTAAATGCCTACAAAAGTTAACAATATCTTACCAACAAAAGTTTACATGTTTTAATGTTAAGCATAATAGTTTGAATCCCCAACAAAAGCTTACACGTCTTAAAGCTTACAAATACCGGATACGTCCGCCTCCCCAAATAACATAACCTCCATCAACTAATTCACAAAGCAAAGAAATTCCATTTTGTGGACCATCATAAACTGGTGCTTCTGGTTTTATCACCTCCGACACATAAACAATTTTCTCATCTTCTTGCACTTCCCTCCCATGACAAATAGTGTGAGATGCTAGGAATCCCTTAGCTACCTCCTCTCGTCCACGTCCAAGTAAAACCACATTTTGTTTTCCTCCTGAAGTTGATCCACCATTCTTATCGTGGACAACATGGCCACCATTGTTACCATTTTCATCAGGGCTGACAGTGTTATTCAAAATAGGGTTCAAATTTCTTGGAGTTATAGGAATTTGCATGTTGTTAGACGCACCTTCTGCCTCGGGCGTGCCAGAACCAAAAGTTGGATTTTGAGGCTTATGCGAAGTATAAACATAAGTGAGCACTTCCCGTACCATACCCTCAAGGTTGTCCAACCTTTGTATAACTTCTGGGTTGGTATTCTTTTTGGCTATTGCCTTTGCTGCTTGTCCGATTTTTACTTGCTTCGTCGAGGATGTGGAGCTAACTGCCCGACAACGACTCCTTTTATCAACTCCAAAAACTTCAGCAATAGGGTCGGTCTCAAAGTCTTCTATGTTTGGCACACCATCATGACCACTCTTTTCTGCTTCTAGTTTTTGCTCTTTTCTGCGGCCTCTATTTCATTCTGTAATTTGACAAGATATAAACTAAGGTAAGACATTAAGAAAGTAAAGAACAAAATTAATCAAAAATCAATATTACCTATAACAATATCATAACAGTATCATGACAATATCATCAACACATTTAAAGAACCAAAATGAACAAATAAATGGAAATACTTGATCTTAAAACTACCTGTGCTTCTGAAGTAGTATTATCCTAACATTATAATTATTATGGGTACCATCTGCAGGTCCATCTGCATTCCTGTAGTAGTATGTGTTGCAGTCGTGCCTTTGTTTACATTTTTGGTTTTCTTACTGTCAAATAAATTTATGGATGCAGCTCCTTAAGGAACTAGAAACTTGTAAACTTACACTAGAATGTTGGTTTTGGAGAGTGAAGTGAAGAAAAGACTAAATTGTCAATTGCTTTCTTTGTTGTAAATTTCCAAGCAGGATAATTTCTGCAATTAACCATCTAATGCTCTGTTCTGAAGTTGCAGTACCTCAAATTAGAGAAGTTACTTGTAAAGAGCTTAAAATGTAGTAGGCAGTTCTCTTCTCTAGGTCACCCAGAATACATACACACAAATCAATTCCAGAGCTTAAAGAATGAGTAGTTTTTTACTTAAAGAACATACACACAAATCAATTCCAGAGCTTGTACAGAACCCAGAGAAAAGCTTCTTTGAGTGGACTATGTGATGCATAATCATCAGACTGCTACTGCTTGGGGTGAACTGGATTGGTTTACACAGTTCCAGTATGGAGTTCCATTCAACACAGAAAATACCAGCACAACTATACTTCAAATATATTCACTGGAAAAAGATGGAAGTTCCTGATGTTTAATTTTTTTGTAACTTCATCTTAATAGTTACAAAGAGAACGGATCAGTTTTTCAACACAGAAAATACCAGTCCCAGAACTACATTGTTAGAATTCCAGCAAACAAGGAGATTCTCCCCTTCAGTGTAAATGTGCAGGATAGAACTTCCTGATGTTTAATTTATTTGTAACTTCATCTTAATAGTTACAAAGAGAACGGATCAGTTTTTCCTTCATATGAAGCATTACTATTTCCATTGTGTATCACTGATGGGAGAAACATACAAAAGCTAACCGGTCCCAAATGTGTATCACTGTATGTCTCCAAATTTACAGTCCATAGAAACTACTACAGACCACTTAAATTAAAAAAAAACTGTTGAACTGCAGCTCCCAAATACTTGTATCCTTTTGGAAGAAGTTTACCAAAGATGGAAGAAGTTTACCAAAGAAATGATGGAAGATATGCAAAACACATGATATGAAAAACACATGATGGAAGAAGTTTACCAAAGAAACACAGATGTCATTGCAACTAATATGTTTCATAAGCTATGTATATGTAATTTATTCCTGTGCACTAACCATATTAACAATATTACTTTCGTAGGAATGCAAATTCTCCAAAGAAAATTACCAAGAGGACAGATAATACCAGAATTATAATATTAATTGACAAAATAAAATAGTCTTGTACTTAAACTAGTATTAGTTTGGTTCTCAGTTCCTTTAATTCACGTTTCCTCTAGTTTTTGGTACCTTTCTGTCATGAGTTGTCAATTTCAGTTTTTATATTTCCAAACTGATTAAGTTTATCAGGTTCCCTCGTTACCATCGTCTTCTGTAACCCTGGCGATTTCTAACTGTCTGGGTCACTTTGAATCTTGTTTCTTGTAAGTCTTAACCATATGCTCCGTCATTCCTGTATCTAGAAGTTTATGAAATAATTGGAGATGCCACTTCTTAAAAAAAAGATGTGAGATGCATGTCTTAACTGTATATTCATGATCTAAGTCCACACTATTAAGTCAGTTATTTGTTAGTCTATCTAATTAAATCATTCTGTATCACAATCAAATTTCCAGATTAGTTGTCGAAAACGAATGATGTTAACAATGTGAATCATGCCATCTGATAATTTCTTTCCAAGGCACCAACTTTAGAAGTAATTGTATTGCTTGTTATTATGAGCACGCATGAACTTATGGAACTTTAGATGATCAAACATGTAAACTGTGTTATTCCTATCCCTTTTGCATGCACATGAACTTATCAAACTTTTCTTTTTGCATATTATCCCTAAATATTTCTAGGTCACCTCTATATGTATGGTGGAGAAATTACAAAAAGGATGCTTTTGGTTTGTCTTCTCTCTTTTTTGTTGCTTAAGAAAGCATTCCAACATAAATACATGCTCTATTACTGAAAGTCATGCTTTGGCATCATGGAGAGATCAAAACTCTGCTTACTTGCAAATATTTTGTATGAAGAAGCTGATTTAGAGGTGTATGTTAGAGCAATATGTTGAGGTATAAGGACAGAATTATTTCATGCCTGCAAGTCAAGTTTATCGAGTGGGTCTGGTTTGTAGAGAACATCTTGTATTTGTTTGTATACTACAGTTGGAGCAGTAGTTATGAGATTTTTGGCATAATCAAGGTTTCAGAAGCCAACAAAAAATGGTACACTTAGGCACTGCCTTGGCAGCCCTTTTTTGCATAATTAAAATTTTTATACGTTTGTAATAGTATGGATAAATAGTCTTGTACTTACGTATTTCTCCAATGCACATGGAAGCACATTTCCAGTAGCCTTGTTTTTGTGGGCTCTCTTCCACGCTTCTGATCGTCTAACAACCTGTCCAGGGTGTTCTTCCTTCTACAAGTACAAATAGTAATTAATGACACTTATAATAATATCAATAGGATTTATAAGTAAAAAAGTAAGATACACACCAATTCTTCATATATTCTGTTGTAGCTTTTCCTTTCAAGTGTGTGGGTGATTTTAGATTGGGCCTTGTTTTCAGCATTTTTCTTACGCTGCTCAATCTTCTTTGGAGCATACTCATTCGCTATGAACTGCTCCCACCAAATTTTATCAAGATCATCGGGACATTGACTGAGTGCTAGAGGTTTCGGTAAATATATTCCTTCTTTGTTCTTGATTGTGCCTCGTAGGTGATACTTCACTGTCCTAAAAAATTGTGGAAATTTGGGTTCCAATAGTGGTCGAGCGAGGATGGGATCAATATTGAATTCAAACTTCGTCTACCAAAATAACAAGTAAATAAGGCATTCTTTAAGCCGATGAAGCAATTAGATAAATGTTCAAAATGCATGTAAAGAAATGAAAGAAAGAAAAATGATTTACCGTCAGAGATTTCCAAAGAGCATCTATGTACACCTTATCTACACTCCTCCAATCATTGTAGCCAATTGGGATATGAGCTCGAATCAGTTTCCCACATTTACTACTCTATTTTGCCTCGCCTTCACCTCTAATTACACCATTTGCTTCAATATGGAGTGAGTATCTTTTGACTTTTGATGGAGAGGCATCTTGTGTTCCACTAGGATTTGACGACATCCTGCACTCAACAAGTTGAATCAATAATACTAGGTCTTCCGTCATTTTATATGAAAATTCTCTTTATTGTGCAGGGAAATGGAGCGAAGAAGGAAATAATACTAAAACTTTGAGAATAGTTAGAAAAATATTAACTGGAAAAAATACTAAGGGTCAATTATCACATTTTATTGAGAATGTTGAGATGCGCTAAGTAATTCTAAGAAACCCTGACAACAACAGTAGCATCAGCCTATAAATCCATGATTTCATAATACCGCTTAAACTTAAAAGTAATATAGGCATCTTAGCAGACAAGGAGTTAAGATCATAGGCTATAATATCAGCAGTCCAAATTTCAAGCCTATAATTGCTTGACAGCATAATACAGCTAAACATCTTAGCACAAACAATCATCCAAGACGCAATGCAAATGATGCATTTTATAGCTTCAAGGTCTTCCTCCCCACAGTTGAGATCGTGTGTGGAAGGGAGGGGGTGGGTGGTCTGCAATTAACTCTTTTCCATAACATATTGCCCTAGAATTCAAATGAACAAGAAGAACAGCAAAGGGTGTCATGTTGATATTGTCATTCAATTAGATTATAATGTCAAGACACTAACAAAACAGCAAAAAGCCTGTCTCAAGTATTTAGGGTCAGCTACATGAATCTTTTTTTATACTCTCTTTATGCCATTTCAGCTGTCAATAAACCACTATACCTTTCTACTCCAATCCATAGAATGAATTTCCCTCATCTTATCCTCAATTTATATAATATGTATGCAATAGATAGAATAAATCAGCATCCCAAGCAATAGATAGAATAAATCAGCATCCCAGGCATTAATGACCTTGCAGTTGCTCATACATTTTTTTTCATTATAACTTCATGTACTTCTTAACACAAGTAGTGTACAAACCAGAACTGAAGTTAGCCAAGTACAGAATGAGGCTGCAGAAAGAACAAACATTTTCGGAGAGCCTGTAGAGGGCTTGGAAAGCGCAACTGGAGTAGGAGAGGAGGAAAATGAATCGCCCATTACCATGAAACCTCAAAAGCAGGCATTTTTATTAAATTGTAACTTTCAAAAGACTAAAAGTGTGTCAATGCAATTCTAGTCCTACCGTACTGGATTCTAATATATAACATTCTACATAACAACCAGCAATTTGTCAGTAACATGCTTAATTTTAATCCATGGAACAAAAGCATGCCCTTTCCATGTCAAGAGTTTTAAGTAATCAAATACAGCATCCAGAATGATAATACTGAACAAGCTCTAGGTTCATAAGCAGGTTTTGTTGAAAGAACTGTGTTGTATGATGCTGATGGGAAGTCTAGATAAATCATATATTTGTTTAGGACTTACAAGTGATTTCCATCGTGACTACACAAATTTCTGATTTAATGTAGAAACCTCTAGTCATATCCCCTTTCTCAACAAGCTACTTTGAGAATAGTTAGAAAAATATTAACTGGAAAAAATACTAAGTGTTGCACTGTTTATAGTATACACTTACCTGTGATGTAGTTGCACAATGCAGAAAGCACCATAATTCCACAGAAAGTAAATAAAATGCAACATCAAACAAACAAAGCATATGTATTAATTAAAGACAATAACATGATTATATCAAATACAATACAAACTAGATCACTAATGTCCTCAGAGAGTTTCTATTCCTATTCTTACAGATACATAATGCCAACAGGTAAATGTACAAACCTATTGCAATAGTTCTTTTACAATGCATAGATCTTTCAGACCATTCCTGTGACACTGCTATCAGGAAATAAATAGCACAGCCTACAGAAATTCCCCCAGAAGTTTAATTGTTAGGTCTATAGAAATTAGGAATACTAGAATGTGGTGTAAACAAAGGTAACTGAAATTGCTTCAAATGCCAAAAATGTAATAGCACAGACCATTTTTCTAAAATGTAATAGCACAGGCCATTCTTTTACTAAAATGTCAACAATTTTTTAAATGTCAACAATTTTAATAGCACAAACCATTCTTTTACAATTTTTTGAATGTTAACGGGCATTTCTAAAATGTAAACAAAGGTAACTAGAATTGCTTCAAATGCCAAAAAACTTCAAGTATAGCATTCATTTCTTTCCAACACATTTTAGAAGTGGTGCCAAGTGAGGTTGCTCCAGAAGACAAGATTGAAAATTTTCTGGTACAATCAGCCCATCCACCTCATCAGTCATTCGCTTTGGAGAACGAAGAACAATCGACCAATCTGGATTTTGAATGTCTTTTACATAAAAAACCTGACTTGCTTCAAATGCAAGAATTGCTGGCTCATCATACTCCCCATCGGTGCTCTTCAACTTTTTTAAATTTACCGTCAATAAATTAGAGTCTGGACATAACTTACAGCCGTTGGTCTTATCTCCAACATTCACCCACTCACAATAGAACACAACATGGTAAAATTCATAATAGTCAACTTCTATGATCTCTTTGATGATCCCATACCATGTAGTATCATCATCCGTAATGTTCTTGTCTTTTGAACTTGCCCTAAATGTGGTGATTGCATCCATGCAAACACCGCTATCTTGTGTTGTAACTTTATCGTCATAACTCTGGGGAGAGAAGATATAGCCGTTAACCCTATACTTAAGATATGTTTTGGCTTGTCGACTTGGTCCGCTGATATATCGCCAGAGATCTCCACGCATACATTCTTCTTCAATTAACTAGTAAATCAATAAAGTAAACATAATTAATTTACAGCTCATCAAGTAAAATGGTGTATATATATATATATATATATATATATATATATATATATATATATATATATATATATATATATATATAAATGAATGAATACACACCTTTTTGTGTAACCAGTCAATGAATTTGGATTGTATCACTACTTCTGCCTCTTTGGTATTACCACGGGAAGTAGTTTCCAAAGACGAGCGATACAAACTGAAAATCATTTAAAATAAATTAAATATAAATAAAAAAGATATAATTTTTTATAATTCTTTATTCCAAAGATGAGCGATACCTGTAGTACTCTGCTAGTTTCGGTATTTCTAATCTAAAAACTATCCATCTTCGAATTTGTCTCCATTGTACCCCTGTTAACTTAATTGTTTTACCCTCAATAATAGAGCGCTCATATACATCATCACCATTTTCAACTAGAAAATAGGCCTGAGTAGAACTGTAATTGCCGTCACGTGGATTTGGCATGTACTCCATAGCATATCTAACAGACTCTGAAATAAGATAAGCCTCAGCAATCGACCCTTCAACATAACGCTTGTTGCTAGGAATGTCTTTGCACTCCTTCATAGACCTTGTATCCGATAAAACAGTTAAAATTGTTAGTTCCCATCTAACTCAATAAATGACAACATTACAAGAAAATAATCATCTCACCTTTCAAATGGATACATCCATATATATCTTGTAGGTCCACAAAGTAGAGCTTGGTCAGCAAGATGAACCATTAGGTGGATACTTATGTCAAAAAAATAGGCTGGAAAATAATGCTCCAATACACATAATGCCTCAGCGATCATATCTTTTGTAGCTTGGACATGCTTTCGATCTAGGATCTTTGAGCACAATATGTTAAAGTATAAGCATACTTGCATAATAGCTCTTTTTAGGTCACGTCTATTTAGAAATGCATGTTGAAGCAGAACTGGCAACAAATATTGTATCATGACGTGGTAGTCATGTGACTTCTTTATATGCAAACTTAGTGGTTGAAGACTTACAAGGTTGCTCATGTTAGATGCAAATCCTGATGGCAGCTTTAAGCTTTCTAGGACTTGGCAAAATTGATTCTTCCGGAAATTGTCCAAGGCATAACCCGAATCTCGTTGCCCCTTTTTTATCAAAAAGCATATTTATTAAATGTTCGGCAACATTCTTCTCGGTATGCATCAAATCAATAGTATGTCGTACTTTGTGAGATTGCCAATATTCCAAATTAAAAAGAATGGACTTTTTATACCATGCTGGTCTTTCACTACCATCACAATCGATATCATCATCACCACCACCACCATCATCATCACCACAACCATCGCTCTCGAGTGCCATTCTCTTCTTGCCATAACCTTTCACTAGCTTACCAGGTATATAGTGGATGCGGTCAAGCCTTTGCAAAAGGGTCGATCCATGCAAACGTTGCGGAGGTTGTCTGTGCTCTTCAGTCTTATACCATCCGCGTTTGACTACTCTGAATGGATGATCATCCTTCAAAAATCTTCTGTACTTTGTGTACACATTCTTCCCACCAATCCTCTCAGACTCCGTCTCAGTGCCGCAAATAGGGCATGCTTTGTAACCATGTGTTACACAACCTGATAAATTTCCAAATGCCGGAAAATCGTGGATCCCCCATAACAACATGGCTCTCAACGTAAAAGTCATCCCTCTGTCCATGTCAAATGCCGATACTCCTTCCCAAAGTTGTTTCAACTCATCTACAAGAGGCTGCAAGAAAACATCAATATCTTGGCTTGGTGCTTTAGGCCCTGGAATTAATAAGCACATCATCTGAAACTGCGATTTCATGCATAATGACGGAGGCATATTGTATGGTATAACGTAAACAGGCCAACAACTGTAATTATTAGATAGAACACCATGTGGGTTGAATCCATCAGTTGCTATACCAAGCCAAACATTCCGTCCCTCATCAGCAAACTTCGGCCACCTGCATTTAAGTGTTCTCCATTCAGCTGAATCACAAGGATGTCGCATTAAGTCCCACGAAGGCTCTACTTCCTTGTGCCACTGCATTTTTTTGGCAATCCAAGGTATTGTGTACAACCTCTTTAATCTTGGAATCAAAGGAAAGTGCCTCAAAACTTTTCTTGGTTCTTTTGTTTCCCTTCCAACCTTTCCTGGTTTCGTTTTCTCCTTAACTTTAAATCGGGACGTCTGACATTGAGGGCACTCAGTCGCATTTGCATTCTCTTTCCAATACAACATGTAATTATTCTCGCATGCATGGATGCACTTTGCCTTCATTCCTAAATCTCTCATCATTTGCTTCATTGCAGGATACTTTTGAGGGAGTGTGTTCCCCTTAGGGAGCCATTGAGTCAAACACTTTAACAATTCTGTCACACTATTTCCCGACCAATTGTACTTCTTCTTTAAGTTATGCAACTCTATAATTACAGATAGAGTTGTGTGTTCAGCTTCACAACCGGGGTATAATTTCTCACTAGCAATTCTCTTATATTCACAATACTTATCAACAGGATCAAGATAAGGAGCAGCACGATTTTCGGACACTACATTTGTTTGAGAATTATTTGCACCACTACCTTCAACACCAGGAGCTTCATTGTGTACACCATAAGCATCATCAACCAGGTTCCCCAGCGTACCCTCATTGACATTGGTATCTTTGCTTAGAACTTCATCATAGATTTGATCTTCTTCTATAAATTGTTCTTCATAACCTGCTGTCATATCCATGCCCAGCTTCTCTCCATGAAGAGACCATTCATCGTATGTCGGAAGCATACTATTGACGATCAAATGCCTTCTAACTACTTCAAATGAAGCTCTTTTTTCATTTTTGCACACTTTACAAGGGCAACTACATGTTGTAAGCCCAGGGGGTGAGTGTTTCATTGCAAAATCCATAAAAAATCGAACCCCTTGTTTGTACTCGTCGTCATTTCTATGTGGATGTTTTATCCACCCTTTTGAAATCGATCGTGACATGATAGGAAGAAAAACTATATCCTCTCAAACAACAAACCTAACAAACGAAGAAGATGAATATTAGTAAGAATTTATATCATTACACAAACTGCTAAGAAATAACACAAAAATTAAGAAAATAAAATAAAATAAAAGAAGAAGAAAAAGCATTGCTTACAACTTGTTAGGTTTAAAAGACTAATTAACTAGGGATTTAATATTAATAATTATTGCGCTGTTATCTCTGAAATTCGGCAACAAAAGCTGAAACTACACACAAGTTGTGCAGCCTTGCCAAGCATTCTGGCCAAGGAGTTGAAAGAGACTACCTGCTCTAGATTTGAAATGAACTGAAGCACATTTGAGACGGTGTGACAGTTTAAAATTATGTATCCAAGTTATTTTCTTAAGCTATTTTTTCATATTTATAATGATAATTGTTATTTTTACGTTTTGTAGTCTCACTCAAAGAAAAGGAATATGCTAGAAAGTAAAAGATTGAATGATCTAGTCTTTGTGAAGTTCAATTAATGCCCAAGACCAA
This sequence comes from Iris pallida, assembly GCA_029216955.1. NCBI lineage: Eukaryota > Viridiplantae > Streptophyta > Magnoliopsida > Asparagales > Iridaceae > Iris > Iris pallida. The sequence goes on from JANAVB010038613.1 coordinate 5,446,736, forward strand.
GACTTTGCTGGAAGTTGGAGAGTTAATCGTTGTAGATTTAGGTCAAGGAAGATTTCTAGACCACTTCGATATCGAAGAAGACTGCATGATGATTATGAGGCCGATAATGAATCATTATTAAGGGGAGAGGATGGGTATTGAGATTATGTTTTGATTATTTTGTAAAAGGATAACAGGTTTAGGGTTCGTCGTCAAAAGACTCATTCCGTTATCGAAAGTCTAATTTCGTCACTAAAATAATTCAAATACCCAAAGTCTAAAACGGACAAACCCAATTCCTAAAGTCTAATTAGGTTCTAAATCTGCTTCTTAATAATTGCAAAGTTGTAGTTAACATACAAGGTGAAGCCTAATACAACGAGAACCCAAACAATATAGTGACATATCTTTTAAGACTTCTACTCCACTACAAGCATAGAACATATTACTCCTATCTATTGCTATTGTTGTAGAAAATAGTAGAGAGGAATATGACCAAAGACATTGAAAACTTGCGATGAAGCTCTAGGAACTGAAATATTTGGACAGACAGATGAGTAATGTAAGGGAATCTCCAAAAGTATATGCTATTTTGAGGGAAAATACATAAAATCGATACAAAAAAAATTAGAATTAGCTCTTAGAATTAGCCTAGATTTAGATACAATCATATTAGTTTGAGCATCCCATTTGATACATCAAATGAAATAAGGCTATATTGAATATTCAGTCTGATGCTACAGAAGCCACCAGGGAGATGTAAACAAGAGTGGGTTCTTTCCGTAGCATCGCTCTTTAAATCATTGGTCTTAAGTAACATACAACCAAAACCTTTCTTAGAGTTGACATGAACAGAGAGCAAGAATACCAAGCAGATGTGAAATACAATTCAAACAATTCCAAGAAACTAAAATATTATCTAGCGCATTGTCAACTGAAGAAAGAAGTTTTTTTTTTGTCTGTTCAAGCTTAACAACATCTACAACTTCTACCTGTGTATGATTTCCTTTCTCACATCATCACCAATGGAAACCCAGCTCGAAGAGCATGCATGGGACAGCCTTGAAATCCTTCCCCTTCATAACTGACAAAGTTACAAAACTGAAGCATGCCTAATACATTACAAAAGTGATAGATTTGAATAAAATTAAAAGTCGATTTATTTGGCTAACTAAATTTATTTCTATCATAGACAACATCAAATTACATAAATAATGTAGAAAATTATGCTTAAACTGTACATTTAATTTGTATATTAAGACATTTAATTTGTATATTAAGACATTTTCAGTTATTCTGAATTATGCTTAAATTGTACATTGTCGCATGAAGATAATGATCCCGGTACTGAGATTTTGGGGCAACTCCAAACAAGTGAATAAAAGTGCCCAATGTTAAATACTTGAAATTAACATACAATTAACAAACACATGAAAACCTAAACATTTGTATGAAGATAATAACTCGTTTGTTTGAAATTAACAAAACCAAAAATCATCAAAACCCAAAAATCATCAATACCTGAAAAATCAGAGAGAGAGAGAGAGAGAGAGAGAGAGAGAGAGTATGAGGGAATTACCTTCCTTGCTTCAACGATGCCCAAAATCTTCAGATTGTGAGAGAAGGAAACCCGAAACCCTAAGAAAATAAAAAATTCTAAGAAAATCAAAACATTACGAACCTAAACCCTAAGAAAAACGAAACCCTACGAACCGAAACCCTAAGAAAAATGAAACCCTAAGAGATTGTGAGAGAGAAGGTGATGTCATACCTTCGCAATAGGAGAGAAGAGGGAAGCCCTACGAAGAACGTCGGAATATTTGTTCGGGAGAGAAGAGGGAAGCCCTACGAAGCCCTACGAAGAACGCCCAAAATCTTCAGACTAGCGGGAAATTTTTGGTGAACATTTTTCCTTTGGGTGCTTTGTCACACTTTTCTCCTTTTGTTGCTAAGGCACATGTTTTTCATGTGACCTAAGTTGTGAAGTTGTCACACTTCTAACTGTTACGAATAGTAAAAGAAATAAAAAAATTATAGAAATAGAAATTTCGTAATGGTTTTTCCATATAGTAACAGTTATAAGTGTTACCATTTTGTAATGGTAATAACCGTTACTAATAGAAAAAAAAATTGTGTCACAATTTGCACTGAATGGTGTAGTGAAACATGCTCTTTCATGGTCTTACCTAAGCCGGTCACATATCATAGTAGTATTTCAAATATATTACACACATGTTCAGGATTTTGTTCTTACATTAGTTTCCTATGATCCTGATCTTGATTTTAGCTATACTCGTGATCTTTCCTGCATCTTTATATAGTCGTGATCTTTCCTGTATCTTTATAGCAGTAGTTCATGTTCTTTATGTTCATTACATATCTTGTTCTTCTTGTTCTTTCAGCATTTATTTTCCATACCATGATGTTATTGTTCATTACCTAGAACTGTACTTTGCTCCGCTCCTGAATAGGATATGTTGCAGGTGAGATGGAGGCCTTGTGTGACACCTACTATGGTCAGGATATTGCTTTCCCTGTTGAGCCAGCTGGAGCTGCTTGTGACCTAGAGGCTGTAGAAGCCTAGTGCTTCTTAGTATTTTCTATTATCTTTTCATGTATTGAGACTAGCAGACTCTTTCATTTAGTTTGAAATGTAATAATTCAGATATTGTACTTTACTCTGGTTGGGACACATTTATATAGATGCTGTGATTTCATTTCATGTTCATATTATCTGGTTAGTTTCCCTAGATTGGTACAGCTTACTTTGTTGCGTCTAACAACAAAGGCTGGGCGTGTCCGACTCGTATCCGGTTATTCGGGAGCGGATCGTGACAAAGATGCACGCTAATGAATGTTTTGTGCAGGCAGAGTAAGTGTATCTGCTAACCTATATTTGATGCAGGTACGAGGCAGTTGGCTATCGGTAAGAATTTACTTAAATATGATATACTCAATATATATGTGTTGGTTTAACTTGCGTGCTTAACGTGCCAAGTAAATGATGCTGTGTGTAGCCTTTGAATATGAGAATCTGCTTAACATATTAAATTCGGTATGCTAGAAAGATGCCTTGCTATAATCATTGTCCAATCACAACATACATGCAAAGTGATGCTTGAAGTGAGAATTGTCATAACATGTTTAAGATGTTAATGTTAACGATGCCTCAACAATGTCTTTGCATGATAACACCAAGAATGCTATAATGATACATCCACATGAATGTTGCTAAGAATATGTTTACATGCTTTACTATGAATATTGCCCATGAACTATAAACTGATGCCAGGTCCCAAATAAGAAAGATCATTCTAATAAATGTTGCTTAAATGGTTACTTAAATGTTGGCTTAGGTGAGTGGGTTGGATTCTGCTCGCCAGTACTCTGACCCACATTTTGTGGGCAGGTGCTCGTGCTTGGGATGTTCTACACACGAAGATTGGCTTCATTGGTCCCACGACATCGAAGACTTGTTGGGCATACAGAAGCTCTCCTTGTATAAGATGATGTCTTCTGTTTATAAAGGGCATAATTATGGAACATTGTAATCAGTTGTACCAGTGAGTTGTAATCCAATGTATCCAAGTATCAATTACAAGCTTTGCAGTATTATTCAGTTGGCTTTCAATGTAACGTGAGATTTGTTGTAAGCATTGTATTTCAATACAAGTCTTATACTCTTCTTCAATTATCAATAAAGAGAATAAGTTCTATATATCTCTGTGTGACTTCAAGTTATCCTTTTATCTCTACTGCTATAAAAAAATGATGTATTTCTAATCAATGTGAAAGATTTTCTTTATTAACTTCAATTCATCTACTTCTGCCGCTGCGATGTGTTCCTATTTGAAGATAATCAATTATGTACCATCTTTGCATTATAAAAGTGCAATACCAGACTTGTACGGTATTATGCCCAAGCGAGGATGATCGATTCCAAGAGATCAAATATATGAATAAATGACTCTATAAATCGGGGCGTGATATTACCTCGGCCAGAGGTACTACTTTCGCCCACTTAGAAAATTAGTCGGTGATGGCAAGTATGAAGTGATGTACTTTGGAGGATTGTGGGCTAATTGGCCCAATAATGTCCATTCCCCATGCTTCAAATGGACAGGCGACCGTCGTGGGGTGTAGGAACTCTGAAGGCCGGTAGATAAAGTCAGCATGAAACTGACATACCCGATACTTCTTTATGTAATCCATGGCATCTGCCATTATAATGGTCCAATAGTAGCCCATACGACGCAATCGGTCTTACAACTTAGGGCCAAGCTGATGGGCTCTAAAGGTGCCATCGTACGCCTCTCTGAGTGCTTCTATTTTGGATAAACATCGTAGAAGAAGCCCATCATATGAACGATGATACAGCATCTTGGTAGCTGTGTCTTAGAAGAACCGAAGAGAGCGTCTCTTAACAGAAATAGCTTCCTTCGGGTCTTCTGGTAGGATCTCGTAGACTGCGTAGTCTATGAACGAAAACAGCCAATCCCGAACGTCCACATTAGTATCTATTTGTAATAAGTAACTCAGACACGTATGAAGATTGTTCTTCGGGCAAACTAGCTCCCGGCCCATTACCATGATGGTATATTGGGTTCCTATAGGAGCTGCCAGAGAAGCGACGAGGCCAGCTAGTGCGTCGGCCTCCAAGTTCTGCAACCGATGTATATATTCTATAAAGAATCTTGTAAAGGTAGAGATGATATTGATTACCGCCTGGTGGTATGGAACCAGATCTTCATGTCGGACTTCGTATTGTCCCCGAACCTGGTTGATTATCAATTTTGAGTCGGTATAAGCTTCGATGCAGTCAACCTCCAACTGTTTAGCGAGCTGGAGTCCGATGACGAGAGCATTATACTCGACGACATTATTGGTGCATGACTCCATGAAAGAATATGCCTGGTAGTTGACCAAGCCGTCAGGAGTGATGAGGACCACTCCGACCCCTGCGATGATCTTGCCTTTCGGCCCTGTTCTTAAAGCACCGTCGAAGAACATGCGCCAAACCGAGCTATCTGAGATGGCATTGGACTTTAGAACTTCATCAGGGATGTCATCATAGAGCTTTATTGTCTCTGGCACGGGGTGAGCTGCTAAGAAGTTAGCCAATGCTTGGCCTTTGACTGCCTTTTGTGGGACGAACACCATGTCATGAGGAGTAAAAAGTATCGTCCATACGGCTAGCCGTGAGTTTAAGGCCCCTAGCTTAGTCGTGAGGACCCTGAGGGGGTTGACTCGATAGATGATATGGATCGTCTGTCCGGCCACATAATGATACGTCTTCTAGATGGTGAAAAAAAGAGCGAGACACTCTTTCTCGACAGGATTATACCGATGTTCGGCCCCTATCATGGTCCTGCTAAGGTAGTAGATTGCTTGTTCGTGGCCTTTATTGCTCTTTTGGGCTAGAAAAGCACTGAGAGAATGGTCCATAGCTCAGACGTATGGCAGGAAGGGTCTCCCTACGACTGGTGCTACTAGCACTAGAGGACTAGTGAGGTATTGTTTGATGTCGTCGAACGTGCACTGGCATTCTTCTGTCCAAACGAAAGAAATCTCTTTCTTCATCAGTTTGGTGAAAGGTTCACATCTACCAGAGAGATTTGCTATAAATCTTCTAATATATACTAAGTGCCCTTGCAGGCCTCGGAGCTCGCAGAGTTTATTCGGAGAAGCCATGTCCAAGATCGCCCTGGTCTTCTCAGGGTTAATATGAATATCCTTGGCTGTGATGATAAAGTCCAAGAATTTGCCACTAGAAACTCCCAGAAATGAATTGGTTGGGTTCATCTTCAGTTGATGTGCTCGCATTAAGTTGAACATTGTTCTCAAGTCAACCAGGTGACTGGATTTCTTTTTGCTTTTGACATCAATGTCATTAACGTTACATTCAACCATTTTTTGAAGGTACTTGCGGAATATGGCGCTCATTGCCCACTGGTATATTGCTTCCGCATTCTTTAACCTAAAGTACAGTATATCCCATTTGGAGTCCGAAATGAAGTATGCTTCTCGTCTTCAGGAAACATCTTGATTTGGTTCTAGCCTAAGAAACCATCCATAAAGGACATACGCTCGAAGCCAAAAGTGTTGTCTATCATCACATCGGTGATCGGAAGAGAAAAGTCATCTTTTGGGCAGGCTGAGTTGAGATCCTTGAAGTCTATGCAGACCCAAATTTTCTCGCTCTTTTTAGTGACTGGGATAATGTTGGCCACCCAATTTGGGTGTTGTTCTTCGCGAATGAAGCTACTCTTTAAGAGTTTATCGACTTCTTCCCCGATAGCATCCATGATGTTGGGACGGAAGCACCGTTGTGGCTATTTGACAGGATTAGCATTGGGTAGGATGTTGAGGCGGTGCAGGGCGCTTTGTTGGTCTAAACCCGGCGTATCTTCGTAGCTCCATGCAAAGACATCGATGTATTCTCGGATAAGCTGTGTCAGAGATTCTTTGTCTTCCCCTGTCAAGCTTTTGCTAATGAAGATGGGTTTAGGGGAAGCCTCATCTCCTAGGTCAACTTGGATGACTTCGTCTTCAGTAGGAGGTTTGCGCTGTTTGAAGCACCATTCCTATTAGGATCCCATGCGTTGAGCCCAGGGTTCATCCTCAAAGTATTCGAGCAGCTAGAGGATCTGTAAAGACCATATTAACAGACAATATCTTCTTGAAGGCATGGCCGATACTGGTATCAGAGTCCCAGGTTGAGAAATCGGAGGAGTATGAATGCATCATGGTCTCCAACTCTGAGCTCTCTGAAGTTGTTGTGGGTGTAACATAACCCAACCTTCTGTGAGTGCGCTAATAATATTTTAGGACTTTCCCTTTGGAGCATAAAATCGCAAGGGAAGGTGTCATCATTTACCATTGTTCTGTCCTCTATCTCTGTTCAGGTTGTAACCCATTTTATGGATGAAGTTTTTGGCTTGAGTAGTGTAACAGTAGAGTTGCATCTTGCCATTATCGGATTCTGGTTCTGCCGGTGCCAGTCATTGAGGATGCTCTAATCGGCCGAAGATGATGGGTTCCTCCTCCTTCTTCCTTGTTGGAACTACGAAGTAGGCTTTTTGAGAAGGGACAACTCAACTTGCGAGGCTGGCAGTTATCACTTGTGTTTGCAGCATATATAGAGCATTGTCTAAGAAATACCAAGTGTTCCAATGCGCACAAGAGTAATTCAACGACAACTTTCTATTAACAAAGTACAAAATTTTATCCCGAGAGACTACATCATCTAAAGAATGTGCTTCGATATTGGCGTATTTGTAGTCTCCCAACTCTTCATCCGTGAGAACTAGGGATATTGCGGGAGAAGGTGGAGGACATTTCCCCTTCAGTTTGACTACCAAAGGGGCTGCAGTCGAAAATTCGTGAGACCTCAGAGTTAGTTTCGGAGCCTTCCGGGGATGTCTTATTTGCATAGGCTCCTGGCTGTCCTCTGACATGCTCGAGGATGATCAAGTCGGAGATTTGCCTCGAAGCTTGATGACGAGAGGGCCTGATGTCTGGGGAGATTTACCCCTCAATCGAACCCTTAATGGTTCTTCAGCGATAACTGCGATTTCTGCCTCGTCGTCGACATTATTGGCATCGTCGTCCCATAGGACTGGTTTGTACAAATCAGCATTTATACAGTATGCTTCGAGTCCTCGAAAGGGATCGATGTCAGCAAACTCAATCTTGATAGTCCCGTCGCTGGCCACATACTTCATGTACTGATGAGAGTGGAGGGCACGATCATGTACTCATAAATCCATGGTCGTCCCAATAGCATATTATAGTTTATATCGGTGTCAATGATGTAGCAAGTAACGTCAGTCTGAAGATCGCCTATTTGGCATTTCAGGCCTTGTCCAAGGGTTCACTCTTTCCAGTATTAAAACTGTTGATTGTAGTGATTGATACAGTTAGCCGATGCATCGGGATCTCAAACACTTGGAGTAAACTTCGAGGGATGATGTTGAGCGACAAGATGTGGTCGATGTGGATACGATCGACCTTAATGTCACCAACGTACCATGTATAGTACATAGGTCGATTGTGCTGATTGTTCTTCAGTAGCATATCCTGCTGAGTGAAGGTGACGTTGGCGATCACCCCGACCATACTATAACAATGTGGGAACTCAGCAGGGTTCTCCTTGTGCGGTTGCACCAAAGTGAGAAAGGAGTCAACATTCTGTAAAGCTTCATTGAGGGCATCTCGAGTCTTTTTGTATGGACAGAGAAGCTCGAAGAGTGATAGTCGAGCCGTAGTGTTGGTCAGCTGGGTTTGATTGGCCCTACTGTCGAGTCTTTTCTCAGAGGCTTGTCAAAGTGAACCTCCTTTTATTTCTGTTTAACTGTAGCAGGCGCTTAAGACGGGCCCGCTTTCGATGTATCAGGGTTGTTGGCCGCAACGGACGAAGGTATCTCTTCCTCTGGAGCTTGGTTTTCTCCTCGCTGATGAGCCAAACGAGCGGTAACCAGGATGTCATCAATTATCGTAGGGATCATGCGACACGACCTGACCTTTTTTCCTTGACAGAGCGTGTTGCAGGCATTATCATATCAAGAGCAAGATCAGGATGGATGTACGTAACTTTGCCTCGCGGTATTATAAATGGGATGAGCCCCTAAGCATTTTCATGAGCTGGTGGAAGAATGACTACTTCCATTATCGCCCTTGGAATGGGGGCTATGCCGTCTTCTACCTCCGTAGTTAGAAAACTTTCGAATTGGAGAGTAACCATGTTGGCAGTAACTTTCGTAGTTTTCTCCTCATAGTCAAGTAAGATGACTTTGGCGTAAATGAGACGCTAGATCTGTCTTTTCAACACATAGCAATTACGTGTCGATTGGTAGACATACTTATGATAGTGGCAGTACTTCGGGTTGTCCACTTTTTCTACTTTATTGGGGCGCTTTGGCGGTGGGGATGAAAGCTTGCCGCTCTTCGTTAACATATCGAAGAGTTCTAGTATATCTTCATCGTTGAAGGAGTAGGTCTCCTTTGGCCTCTGTGCTTCCATAGGCTTTGGGTTCGCCAATGCTGAACCTTTGGAAATGTTGATGGTCATGGCTTGTTTTCCTTTTCTATCTTTAGGGTTGCTGCTGGACGAGCGCCTCCCTTTGTCTTCAAGAGAAGGAGAGTTTAGTCCCAGAAGCTGCATAACTTGGGCCTTTCTTTGTGCCACATCTGCCTCTGTAATAAAAGGCATCCATTCTGTGCAAGAAGTACTGTGCCACAACTTAATTGCAGGAAGCATGTTCTTACGACACGAGTCCATGAGCATGGGCTTGGGTATACCAGGAGGTAACCTTAGAGCTGCCTGGCGAAAGCGCTCAATGTATGCGCGTACATGCTCATTCTCCTTCTAGACGATGTCCATAAGAGTCGACATCGTCATATCCATTCCTCCTTCGTTGATTCAATTTAGGTATAGAGTCTTCAAGTCTTCGAACGATGTAATACAATTGTCCGGAAGACTACAGAACCATTCGTAGGCCACCCCCTGCAGGGCCCCTATGAATAGAATGGTAAGGAGAGCATCGTCCTTCGGCAGATACCCTGCTACTAAGGCGAAGTACCCCAAGTATCGTCGGAGAGACTCTTTTCCATCAAAGGGCATAAGAGTTTGCGGATGGTATTTGTGAGGATAGACCACATTTGGGAGGATAGACCCTATCTTTTAGAGTGCTGCTTACTTTTCTTTAGCATCATAGCGAGCGTATAACTCTTAGAGAGCCTGCTGCATCTCATATGACATCGCAGGTCTTATTGTCGATGGAGTAGACGACGACGGTGCTGCTTGGTTCACGAGGGGGAGCGCATTGGATCCACCGTTAGTTGCTGGGTCAGGAACAGGAGTGGAGGCAGCAGGAGTCAACCTTTTCTTGATCTCCAGGACGACATAAGTTAAAGACTACATAGTAGTATTTAACGTAATTAGGCTCATCTCGAGAGCTTCTATACGTTTTAGATGACTAAAGCCTTCGCTGCTTTCTTCGTTGTTGTCGTCGGCCATGAACACGGACATCATGTGTGGATGAGTTGAAAGGACATTGGTGTAGGAACGAAGTCGTAAAGTATAATACTCTAGAGGGGGCAAATAGAGTAGGCAGCGGAATATTGCTAATTAAAAACTTGTTAGCAGTAAGATCACATAAATAAATCAATAATCACAAAAAAATATAAAAGTAATGAGATCAGATAGCAAATGTAGACACAGCGATGTATACTGGTTTCCCTCTTGCGAGGACTAATCAAGTCGAAAGAACTCTAGCTTCTAGTTGAATCCATTATTGGAAAAATCTGCAAGTTTTTATACGAAGTCCTTGCAACTTCTACAGACACGAGCTTTGATACGAAGAACTCGACCAACTTCAATTTTGAAGAGTCTTTCTTCAATCAAGCCTCTGATTACAATTTCTCTGAAATCTTCTAGACCGTACCGTACCAGCAAATTGACTAGAGAATTGTAACTGGATTGGAATTTGAAAATAAAAGATTTTTAGAATTTGGAATAGAAACGTAAACATAGAAGAGAAGAGATGAAAGTGAATTGAGTGATTAAAATGATCAGAATTCTTCTCTATTTATAGTTTTTCCAAAAGCAGAATTCGGACAGAACTTTATGAGAAAAATTCGCAACTGAAGGGAGACCAAGTTTTCAAACGTTCAAAAGACAAACGGTCACTAACTGAACTCTGGTCGAACTCGGGCCGAGTTCTGTTAAGGTTGGTTTTTTCAAAAATGATTTTTAGGCTTTTTGAAATCCTTCAGAAGCTTTAGTAATAATGGATGTTTTTCAAAACATAGGTCTTTTTTTTAAAACGATTTTGGATAGCCTATTTGTCAGTACAACTCGGTGTACAACGTATTTCTAGACTCAATAAAAGTGAAAAATATATTGCATAAAGAAATACAGACTCTAGTGGCAAACACAGCTTCGGTCTTGAACTGAGTAGATATCGGATCTTGATCAATGTCCAAGTGTCCAAAATATTTTTGGTAAACATCCATATATCGAACAGAGTTTGATCAATTATTAAAATCAGGTCTGACCATGACCAATGGGCCAATAATCTTCCATATTTTGATAATTGACAAACCTTGACCGATATAACATCTTTGGTCTTAATCAAAATGAATTGTATCGAAAAAGTTGTTCCTATAGATTGTTCATATACTGTATTGATATAAGAGAAGATGTTAGATTTTATTTCTCTTCCATTGTCACTTAGCAAAATATTTACAAAAGAGAGCTCCCCCGCAATATATGCATAAGAAATAATGAGTGAAGAAACATAACAAAAAGATATATGAAATATGTATCACTGGCAGTTTGATATTATTCAAAAGCATGGTATAAATAAATAAAAATTTCACAGGCAGTTGGTATCGAAGCATAATAAAGAGTGCTATAACAAAATAGGCTAAATAGAACTGAACTGATATAAATCTCTAAATTATAGAATAGAAAATGATGTTTAACAGAAAAACGTCACAAAAAATGTCACCAAAAGTTCTAAAACTAGCACAAATAAAAGTACTAATACTAGCTTGGAATGTCGGAGCATTTTCAAGTAAACAAAGATAATAAAAACAGTCTCAATAGTACGACAACTAGACAAGAATGTCTAGATCACATCTCATCCTCATCATCTTCATCAGCAGCAGCAGTAGTTAAATAAAAGTGCTAGACAAAATGTCGGGCGACTGCTGCTGCTGCTGCTGCTGCTGCTGCTGTTTTGATAAAGTTTAGAAGAGATGAAGAGGAGGGGGCATAGGGTTCTCCTGGGTTTTTAAAAAAAAACTTATGGGCCACATCCTTTTCATCAACTCATTTCAAATATTTAATTCAAAGTTTAGTAATTTTAAACTTCAAATAATATAATTAACATTATTTTATAAATTAGATTTTGTTACTCAGCGTCTGTTTCAGATTAGGTATAGGAGTACTATCCTAGCTAATGGGAGTTCACTGGGGAACAATTAAGTACCGTTTCGCTTCGATCGTAGTCGTGGTGATCGACATACTCTTTGTAGGCTTGTCTCGAAAATAGTTATTGAGTATTAAAAAATTAATTAATAAAACAAAATTAATTAATATTATTGACAATTAAAATTCCTAATTCTCGACATAAATAATTGAAATGATCTTCCGCTAGAGATTTTATGAAAATGTCAGCCAATTTGTTATGTGTGTCTATATCTCCATTTTGTTGATGATCTCTAAGAAAATGATGTCGAATCTCGATATGCTTAGTACGAGAATGACATCTGGATTCTTAGTCAAATTAATAGAACTAGTGTTATCACAGAAAATGGCTTTGTGTGTGAAGTATAAGCCAAAGTCTTCTAAAGTTTGTTTCATCCACAAAATTTGTGCACAACAACGTCCTGCGGCGATATACTCAGCCTCAGTTGTTGATAATACGACAGAATTTTACTTCTTATAAAACCAAGAGGCAAGGACTTTTCCTAAGAAATAACATGTACCGCCGGTACCTTTTATATCTACTTTGCATCTAGCAAAATCAGCATCAGAATAACCGATTAGGTCAAACGACGTAGTTTTAGGATACCATAAGCCGACAGAAGTGCCTCTAAGGTATCGAAAGATACGCTTAACTGCACACAGATGTGATTCCTTATGATTGGCTTGAAAACGTGTACACAAGCAAATACTAAACATAATATCAGGTCGACTAGCAGTTAAGTACAGTAAGCTACCTATCATACCTCGATACTTACGTATGTAAACTAGTTTGCCTTGTTCATCAATATCAAGCTTGGTTGAAGATGCCATTGGAGTGCTAAGTGGTTTGACTGCTTCCAGGTCGAACTTCTTTATTAAATCTTTTGTGTACTTTGCTTGATTTATGAACATCCCATTGTTGGTTTATTTGATTTGCAGTCCGAGAAAGAATTTTAGCTCTTCCATCATGCTCATCTCAAACTCATTTTGCATATACTTTGAAAATTTTTGACAAAGAGATTCATCAGTGGATCCAAAAATAATATCATCTACATAGATTTGAATCAAAAGAAGACTAATATTCAAAGATTTTATAAACAGTGTAGTGTCAACCTTTCCCTTTGAAAAACCGTTGTCAAGTAGAAAAGAGCTTAGACGATCGTACCAAGCACGAGGATCTTATTTCAAACCATATAAGGTTTCTTCAACTTGAAAACATAATCAAGATTTTTGAAATCAGTAAAACCTGGAGGTTGAGCTACATAAACTTCTTTCTTTATAAAACTATTTTAAAATGCACTTTTAACATCCATTTGAAATAATTTAAAATTATAAAAACATGCAAATGCACATAACATTCGAATGGATTCTAATATCCCAACTGGGGCATAAGTCTCATCGTAGTTGATACCTTCTTCTTGATTATATCCTTGAGCTATGAGTCGAGCCTTATTACGAGTCACTAAACCATTCTCATTCAATTTGTTTCGAAATACCCAACGAGTGCCAATGACCGGATGATCAATGGGCTTGGGAACAATTTTCCAAACTTGATTCTGTTCAAATTGGTTTAATTCCTCTTGCATAGCATCTAACCAAAAATTATTACTACATGCTTCTTCAATATTTTTCGGTTCAAGCTGTGAGATAAAAGCAACACAGGAAGCATATCTTTATTAGAGGAACGGGTACTTACACCCTTGGTAATCTCACCAATTACCAAGTCCTTTGGATGATCTGCCAAGAATCTCATCTCTTTTGGCATATCCTCAGGATTGCTGGTTTCGGCTTCTGGTTCTGTATGTGATTTGCTTGAAGACTCGGCTGGTGCTTGGTGTGAAGTTTCTGCATCTTTGGTGAAGGTTTTGTAATAGCTGTACTTGGTGTACTCACGTCTTCATCATCGTCATCGACTGAATGTTGATTTAGTTCATCAAACTTGACATTAATTGATTCTTCGATGATCATGGATCTCTTATTGAAGACCTTGTACCCTTTGCTCTTTGCCGTATAACCTAAAAAGATGCCTTCATTGGCCTTTTCATCAAATTTACTCAGGTTGTCTTTATTATTAAGAATAAAGCATTTACAACCAAATATCTTGAAGTATAAAACTGTGGGTGTTCTATCAAACCATAACTCATAGGGAGTCTTCTTCGATATAGGTCGAATCAGAACCCTATTGAGAACATAGCACGTTGTATTGACAACTTCAGCCCAAAAGTATCTAGGTAGACTAAACTGGTTCAACATTACTCTAGCCATTTCAGATAGAGTCCTGTTCTTATGTTCCACAACTCCATTTTATTGTAGAGTCCTTGGGCAGGAAAACTCATGCAAATAACCGTGTGTGTCACAGAATTGCTTGAACTCTGTATTCTCAAATTTGCCGCCATGATCACTACGAATGCGAGTAATCATGAAACCTTTTTCATTCTATACTTTCTTGCAAAAGGTGACGAATTCTGACAAAGCATCATTTTTGCGTGCAAGAAAATATACCCACATGTATCTAGAGAAATTGTCTATAATGAAAAATGCATATAACTTACCACCTAGACTAGCAATTCTACTAGGTCCAAATAAATCCATATACAGTAATTATAGAGGTCTAGTGGTACTTACAGCGTTCTTGGACTTTGTTTGCCATTGATTGTAAAAGTACAGAACAATTATATAGGAGGACTGAACTTAGACTCACAATACAAACTCGCTCGTACAAAGAAAGTCTAGGGACGAAAACCTAGGTATAGCAATCTAAGTACGATTGTTTATTTTTGATTCTAGGGGGTGACGGTAGAGGCTCGGAAAAGCGACGGCAGCTCTGCCTTACTCCTTGGACGATCGGACGTAGCCTTGGCTCTGATGAAGAAATACTCTCGGGATGTGTGGAAAGAATCCTCTGTGCGTGCCTCTGTCTCTCTGTGTGTCCAGTCGGGTGGAGAGAGTCTCCTTCTCTCTGGAATTCTCCTTCTCTTTTTCTTCCCTATTCTCCAGGGTTTCCAAGGGAATGACACCTTGCTATTTATAGAAGTGGGGGTGTGATCATTAGGGTTTGCAATGATTCCTTCCTTGAAAAGTCGACGGCCAATCATCTGGACCATTAATCTTGATTGCATTACATCTGGGCAGTTAATTCTTGATTGCGCCAAATCAATATGGGCAATTAATACTGATTGCAATAAATCTTCATAATTTGTCATGACAAGCATGGATCTCCCGCCATTTGTTCAATTTGCTTAATTACAACAAATCTGATTTGATCCGTATAATTATGGTGATTGCACTAAATCTGGTTGTTATAATTTGCGAGCAGCCATAATTCTGAGGGGATAAGACAGCCACGTGTCTCAAATGTTATGAGGATTGCCACATGTCTCTATTGCCATGAGGATCGCCAGTGTCTTAACTGTCGTGAGTGGGACGTCCTGACAGAGCCGCATGAATACGGTCTCTAAATGAATCGTATATGGGTGGCCGCCACACTCCTAGCCGCATGAAGGTAGCAGCCGCATGAAGGTGGCAGCCGCATGAAGGGGCAGCCGCATACAGGGGTCAGCCGCATGAAGGGGGACAGCCGCATGAAGATGGCAGCCACATAGGAATGACAGCCGCATAGGAGTGGCAGCCGCATAGGGAGCTTTGGACTTGACGGATCATGCCAGCTATAAAATATTTTCTTCTATTCCCTAGGAACACGCCATCATGTCAGAGTCATCATTTCGACTTTTATGTTAGAGCTGTCATTTGTCAGAGCTGGCATTGTCAGGGCTGCCGTCAGAGTAATTAATTCAAGCTGCTGCTTTACGGCCAGTTGTCGGGTCGGACAGCGTGAGGCCACGTGGCGTGGAGCCATCCGAGCCGCATAAAGGACTTTTGGATCCGCATGAGGCTCTTTCTGTTTGTGAGCCGTATGGGATCCTGAAGGACTTATGAGCCGCATGAGGCTCCTTCTGTTTTGAGCCGTATGGGCTTTCCTTGTCTTTTTCTATGCTTCTACAAGACCCCCTTCAAAGTTTTTAATTTGCAAAATTGAAATACTTTGAATAAGAAGCATGGCTATATATAAGCTCTTCTGGCCGCAGAGGATATTCTGACCGCATGGGCTTCCTAGCTGCATAGACTTCCTAGCCGCATAGACTGTCTGGCCGCATAGGCTCTCTGCCACGTGTGTGTCTCCTGCCATGTGTGCGTCTTATTAATTGCTCTTGATTTGCTTCGGATTTAAAGCCTTCTTTTGGGGCAGGATCCCAAGGGTCGGTTTTAAATATCCGAATTTTCCTCGATGACCGAGGAGTCGATTCTGTTCTTTATGCAGCACGCGGATCGAAGCGTCCGTCGGTTCATGAGCCCCCCTTTTGTCTGTCTATAAATAAGGGGGTTTGTGGAACGGGGAGACTTCTTTACTTTCTCTCGTCTTCAACTCTTCTTGTCCTAAGTTGTTGTCTTCATCTTCCTTCTCCGCTCATCAATTAACAATGGCCCCCAAGTCTTCCAAAGTCGCGACAAAGGGTAAGGGAGTGGCTTCTTCATCAGCCACGGTGCCTGAAGTTCACCCCGACGTTCACCCCATCATTGCTGGTAAGGGTTTGGGAATATCGTATACTTCGAAACCCTAACAAAGACGGCTCTATTTCATGCTTTATGCACAAGCCTTTAATGCATCCCTCGTCTTCATCGAACTGTTCAAATTGTATGGGCCGCATGTATGTCCCACGTCCGAGCTGCATGGGGGTATACCCAATGTCCGAGCCGTATGGGGGTTTGTCTAGTAGCCGTACAGGCATTTCACAAACTGAACCGTATAATGACCTGTCGCACAGAGCCGCATAAGTCTCTCTGAATCGAACCGCATGGAGCCCCCCTTAAACAGGACTGCATAAGCTCATCTGGATTGGGCCGCATATGGCTGTACCGAATCGAGCCGCATGAGCTCCTCTGAAATGAGCCGCATAATGCTCCGCTAAGCAGAACTGTATAAGCCCACGCTAAACAGAGCCGCATAAGCTTACGCTAAGCAGTGCCGCATAAGCTCTTGTTCGAACAAAGCCGCATGAGCTCTTTTAAAACAGAACCGCATAAGCTCGTCTTTAAACAGAGCCGAATAAGCTCGTCTTTAAATAGAGCCGCATAAGCTTATGTAAGCTAAAGCACTCAGTAGTTTTATTTTAGCCATCTTTTGATTTGTTTCTTTCTTTCCTTCTTCAGTGAATCTGTCAGTTAATACAGCAGGAGAGCCTCTGGTGGGTCACGCCCAATCTGCTATGGGCTATCGATATGACCACATAGTCGAGTATGTGACGAACCAGCTTCCAAAAGAGCCTTTGGAGAGGCTGAATGCTATCAAGAAACAGTCTTTTCACTTTTTCTGCGCCATAATGAACTCGGGGCAATTGGAGGGGGAATACCTGAAGCCTGCGTTCCTCTTTGGGGATGCTTCGTCCGTAAAGAATACCCGGGTGCTGGATATTTTCGAGAGCTGGGACTTTGCTCTTGACGGGGTGGAGATCCATATCCCTCCGATAGAGCGTCATTTTCCTCTCTCATGGTTCAACATGTTTCCGCTAGACAGAAAGATAGTAGACTCCTTGACCCCAAGCAAGTCGAGGATGTTTGTGGAAAACATCCATTACAATAGGAATTTGGGGTCAGCGTATGCGGGAAGGAAATCGGTCAGTCGGTACATGATGGGACTGGCTCCGGGTACTCTTATAAACGTAACGGGTCCCAACTTCACATTCTCTCAGGCTGATACCTTCTTGAACCAGCTTGCTCGCAAAGGGTCGTATCCCATCGGCCGTTTAGCATTGCTAAACTGGATAAACCCTATCCCTGCATGGGCCAACTTGACCATGTAGATTCTGCAGAAGTATACGACTCCCCTGCTTGAGATCGGCCTCTACCACACCATTCGGGGCACCTGTCACGGTCTACCCATGAATAAGCCGTTGTTCATGGCTCTTCTGGAGATGTACAACCGGCGAACGGAAACCTTCTTCACACCGGGAGAGGAGCTGGGACTTGCTCTCCACGAGATGTACGTTATCTCCAAGCTGTCCCGGGGGAAGAAGTCTTTGAAGTGTACACCCCTACGAGCGAAGAGCTCGAGGATTTAGATCGGCAGTTCCCGGGCTTTGTTACCATATATCGAGAATTGTTATGTCACCACAGTACTTGTCATCAGATGGCTATCAAGAAGGATGGTAGCTCGAAAGGGAGCATTCCTCACACCACCACCTGGGTCTCATACCTTTTTACACTAGAAGCCACAGGCCGGTTTTCTTCCCGAGATCCTCAAACTCATGAGGAGGTACAAAACCTGGTGTCAACTGCCAAGAGATCGAGGTCCAAGGGCGACACATTTGGGAGTAAGACCGACTCCTTTAGTTATTTTTATCATGGTACTCAGCGACTGTCGGAGAAGGGCTTTTGGCGGGATTCCTAATGGTGTGGCTACGGAACTACGTAGTCTCCGAAGGGGCATGTTCCAGTGAGAGGATCAGTCACCATTTTATCCTCCCTGCCGTAAAGCTGGTCTTTGGGGCCAAGCTGGCTCTTCTTTCGGCCATGGTGTACAGCATACACCATGGCCTTCGGGCCTTTTCTTCCAAGGTCATCGCCTGTGACACGGCGATGGATTTTGAGCGCATAGAGCTTCCATACCATTATCTGATGGGGTGGCTGTTAATGCACAACTGGTCTTTGATGAGGCCTAGAGCAGAAGATGGCGTTACGGTTGATGACGCTTTTATTTTTCGATTCCACCATCAGCCCTGGGAGTACAGCACCATGCCAGCCTGTCGGAGAGCACTGGCGAGAGTGGACGAATACGACTTTTTTTGTGTCCGTACCTCATTTTACTGCTGAAGAAGTAAGGAGCGTACATGTTGATGGTACCGAACCTCCTCTCCTCTTACCTGAGAAAATGCTCCTTTGGCTGCATAATATCAGTCCAGCGCACCTAGTATATCGTAACTGCAACATCGTCTATCTGGAGCCTTACTTGCCCAGCAGGTTCTCCCGCCAGTTCGGGTATAGCCAGTTGTTCTTTGACAGTCCCAGCTCTTGCCTGGGCTTTGAAGGTAGCATCCTGGAAGGTATCAGGGTATGGCATTATTATGACACGGTTCATACCCGAACCACCTTTTCAGTCCCTGATGGTGAGGTGCCAGGAGAGATTTTGTATATGGCAGCCTTATACTATGTTACGACGAGCAAGCCTTCCTTTAATTTCGACTCGAGTACCAGCTTTATTATGGGTATCGGCTTGGCGGAGAAGCCCAAGGGGTCTAAGACGAGGAAGAGGAGGGCGAATGCGATTCCTGTGCCTGACTCGGAGTCCACAACCGCGGACGAAGAGAATAACGAACATGAGGCAGATAACTCTTTCCTTCCTGTAGAAGATACTGGGGCGGATCAGCCACCTGTTGTGCCAGATGAGATGCTGGCGAATCAGCCGCCAGTCGTGCCTGATGAGATGGTGGCGGATAAGCCGCCCGTCACGCCTGGTCCTTCGTACAAGCGGAGCAGGCGCATGTCCACTGATGGTGGCATAACCTACTCTACGAAGCGGGCTGCGGTAAGACGTCGCGTGCTGTTCATTAAAGAGAGAGGTGAAGGTGATGATGCCGCTTCGGAGGTGAATTGAACTATAGCCATCTTCTCCTTTAGTCCTTCTTTTCCCTGAATTGTTGCTTAATCATTTTTTCTTCTCTCTGTAGGCGTCAGAAGAAAGGGATTTCTCAGAACCAGCTGATGTTCCTGAAGCTGATCCGGCCATAGCCACTTTGGTTAGTGACATGTGTACCGAGATCGTTGCTGCCGGGGTTCTTCCGGCGATGGCTGAAGCTCCTTCCGTCGCGAAGGTCTCCATTCAGGGCGATGTGGACCCTGTCGAGCCAATCTCTGAGGGTGCTGGATTCTAGCCGAGTGATGTGGACCCCACTGCGTCTACCTCCGGGACTGCTGGAGCGGAGGAACCCACGGCATTCGTCTCGGATGTTGTCGGTGAGGAGGGCACGATCACTGAGATCGAGCCTCAACTTTCGTAACCTTTTCCTGGTAAGCTAAGTCAGATCTTGACCAGTGAGGAGGTTTATTCGCTCTATCATCACATCCTTCGGGTTAAGATGATTGATAGTTGCTCTGGACATATAGGTCTGGCTCCTTCAATTGAGGGACCTCCCGCAGAGACGATCTTGGGAAAGCGAATGGTGGGACAACCGAGGCAGGGGGAAATGGTCCCCGCAACCTCTTCAGTACATGTGGCTCCGGGGGTCGACCTCTCTGCCCTACCGAGCCTCCATATCCTTCGGGCGACGGAGGAAGAATTGGCCGCTGCTCAAGCATCTTTTCGCTCAAAACTTACTTCCCTTGTGGCAGGGGCGGCAAGTTCTGTTGCATCTTCTTCGACGCTGTCGGTTACTCTCCCTTTGACGTCGTCTTCCTCCGAAATCTTGGATGAATCATCAAGGGACGTAGCTGACAGCTTCCACCGCCACCTGAAGTGGGGGATCAATGCTGCGGTGGAGAGGGGTAGATCTTCTGCCATGGCCCGTCAATACGCACGTGGCCAAATTGACCTTCTCCGTACCCTCCCTGGCGGAGCTGGGGTAGTTGAGCTTCTGGAGCCCAAGCTACTAGAAGCTGACCAACTGTTAGCTCAGTATCAAGGACTGCAGGAAGTTGATTTATCTTTGGCCGTCGTTCAGGAGCGCGCCTTCCTTATATCTGCTATGGAGAAGGTGAGGGCCACGCGAGATGCGTCTAAGCCAATCATAATGGAGGACCTCCGAACTTTGTCTCTGTGATACGACCAGCTGAACCGCCAGGGAGCACATTGCGTGGCTCGGGAGGAGGCCGCTTCTCGCGGAATTACCGATACAAGAGAGCAGATATTCGAACTTCAGTAGAAGCTGACTTTCTTGGAATCTGAACTTGAGGCCACCCGCACGGAGAAGGAGCTGGTTATCCAAGATGCCGACAAGGTCACCTGTGCTTCTACCGGCTTAGAGCGTGCTTTGCAGAAGCTAGAAGAGGGCTGGAAGGCCCATGCCTATCTGGATGATGCGGAGCAGCTGGATCAAGAGGCCGAGCGCCGGGCCAAACAGAGGTTTGAGCGATCGATGGCCGTGCTTAAGGACCGCCTCCGGGATTTGTATGATACTGAATCATGATCGGCTTTGTTTTTTTCTTTCTCTCTCCATTTTGTAACAGGAACATAGTCCCAGATAATGTAGTACCTTAGATTTTGAATAAATGAGCATGTTTTGACTCATCATTCATTTTTTGTACTTGTTGTGTTTGTGGCGTTTATAGTGTTTTCCCCAATGGGGGACTATTTGTGGACCTATTATCCTTGGCATACCTTGGTTTTAGGTACGGATAATAAGTTTGGAAGGGATACATAGAACAACTTTGCGATAAAGTGGCTGTGGAAGTTTTTGGTATTTGAAAGAAAGCCAGGGAGCAGCTGGGCTCCTAAGACATGATGAGAAAAGAGTGGCATGTACTAGAAAACTTAGTACAACATTCATGGTCGACTGCGGATATTTGTGGTCAACAGAGGACATTTGTGGTCAATAAAGGACATTTGTGGTCGTCGAAAGATATTTGTGGGCCTATTATCCTTGGCGTACCCTGGGTTTTTTTTTGGTACGGATAATAAGTCGAGAGAGAACCAACATACTTACTCAGAGGTAATGAGGACATGGCAGGAGTGGGCTCCATGAAGGGTGCATAGAACAACTCAGAGGCAATGAGGACGTGGAAGTTCTATGTGAGGGGCGGTTTGTTTTTTATGGAAGGAAAACAACTCAAAGGTAACATCGACGTGGTTGTTTCATAAATTTGTGGATCTGTTACCCTGTTTATGCACTGAAAGTGCAGGTATTGGATCATAAGGAGGGAGCTCTTTTAGGAGGAAAGTTCAGATGTATGATCATACTTGACTTACAACCTAAAAGATGCGATATAGATTTATCTGTAGTTACCAGAGTGTGAGTTCAGCGGTACTTGCGGTACATAACTCAACAATCTGGGATATTTTGGAGTCGGAATGTGAGTTAAGTGGTACCAGAGGGTAAATAACTCAACAATCAGGGAGATTTGGAGTCTGAATGTAAGTTCAGCGGTACCAGGGGGTACATAACTCAACATCCTGAAAATTTGGAGTCGAAATGTGAGTTCAGCGGTACCAGAGGGTACATGACTCAACAAGATAGGAAATTTGGTGTAAGAATATGAGTTCAGCGGTACCACGGGGTACATAACTCAACACCCTGGGAAATCTGGGGTCAGAATGTGAGTTCAGCGGTACCACGGAGTACATAACTCAACACCCTGGGAAATCTAGAGGATGTCGTTTTAGACATAATACTTCTTCAGGAACTTGTCGTTGATGGGTAACATAAGTAAGTCTCCATTTTGTTTTACGAGGCGGTAAGCTCCATTGGAGAATACAGCATCGATGATGAACGGGCCTTCCCACTTTGGCTGGAACTTGTCGATAGTTTTGTGAATCATAACCATCGGCCTTCGAACTGCCAGAACGAGATCGTCTACTTGGAATGTTCTGAGTTTAACCTTTTATTGAAGGTTCTGGAGGTACGTGCTTGGTATAGCTCGATTCGTTGCTGACCTAACAGGCGCTTCTCATCTAGATCCTCCAACTCTTGTAATCGGCGATGGTGATTATCATCCGCCGTCAACCGATAGGTGAGAGCGATGCGGAGCGAGGGGATTTGAGTCTCCAGTGAGAGAACTGCCTCACTCCTATATACCAGAGAGAATGGTGTGTTCCCGGTGGCCGTTCGTACTGTAGTACGGTACGCCCATAAGCATTCGCCGAGCTTTTCATTCCAGTCACGTTTGTTTGATGACACAAACTTCTTGAGAAGCTTGATGATTGTTTTGTTGAACGCTTTCACCAACCCATTCGCTGTCGAATTGTACGGCGTTGAAGCAACATTCTGGATTCGGTGTTTGTCGCAAAATCGATAGAAAGCGTGGCTTGCGAACTGCGGACCATTATCATGGATGATCCTTCGAAGCAGTCTAAAGCGGTAAATGACGTGATGCTTGAGGAAGTTGATCACGTTTGAAGTCTTGATTTCTGCCAGCGGAATAGCCTCCGTCCATTTGGAGAAGTAATCTGTGATTGAGAGTATGAAGCGATGTCCTCTAGACGAAGGTGGAGTGATCAGACCAATGATGTCCATTCCCCATGCTTTGAATGGCCAGGATGCCACCGTCGGATGTAGAAACTCGGACGGCTGGTGGATGAAATCTGTATGGACTTGACAGGCTTTGCATTTTCATGCATAGTCTATTGCATCTGCAACCATCGTGGGCCAATAATAGCCCATTCGTCGAAGGCGATCCTGTAATTTTGGGCCAGGCTGATGGGCCCCACAGATGTTGTCATGAGCTTCATGCACGGCTTCTTTGGCTTCTGTATTTGACAGACATCGAAGCAGTAATCTATCGTATGATCACCACTATAGCATTTTCGTCTCTGTATCATAGAAGAATCTGAGGGAACGTCTTCTGATAGAAGTGGCTTCCTTCGAATTCTCTAGCAGGATGTCATAGACTACGAAGTCAATGAATGATTGTCTTCAATCTGGTACTTCATCGACTGTCAGTACGGAGTAACTCTCCACACATTGAACATTATTCTTGAGACAGACCAATTCATGGCCTACTATGTCAACCAAGTGGTGAGCATGATTCGAAACTGCTAAGGAAGCGGCAAGGCCTGCTAGGGCATCGGCTTCAATGTTCTGGAGCCTGGGAACGTGTTCTATAAAGAACCCTTCCAAGGACGAGATGATGTCCATTGCTATTTGGTAATAGGGGATCATGTCTTCATGACGAACTTCGTATGAGCTCCGAATTTGATTGACGATTAACTGCGAATCGTCGTATGCTTCAAGATACTCTACCCCCAGCTCCTTTGCAAGTCGGAGGCCAATGACCAGAGCATTGTACTCGGACACATTGTTCGAGCAGGACTTCGTGAGGGAGTAAACCCGATTGATCACCAGTCCGGAGGGAGAAATCAGCACCACTCTGACTCCAGCGACGATGTTTCCCTTGGGCCCCATTCTGGAAGCACCGTCGAAGAACATTCGCCATACGGTATCATGAGAGGCCACATTTGAATTGGCGACCTCATCTGGAATCTCTTCGTCTATTTTAGTTGACTCCGATCCTGGATGAGCTGCTAAAAAGTCTGCCAGAGCTTGACCTTTAACACCTTCTACGGGACGAAGATCATGTGGTAGGGAGACAGTAATATCGCCTAGGTAGCGAGGCGAGAGCTGAGTGCACCTGGCTTGGTCATAAGAATCCTGAGGGGATTGACTTTTGATATGACATGGATGGTTTGTCCCATGACGTAGTATCGCATTTTCTGAATGGCGAAAACCAGAGCAAGGCACTCCTTTTCTACGGCAGTATTTCGATGCTCCGGCCCCATCATCATTCGGCTGAGGTAATATATAGCTTGCACTTGGCCTGCATCATTGTTTTGCGCTAGCAGAGCACCGAGAGAATGTTCTATCGCTCGTACATATAACAGGAATGGTCTTCCAGCAACCGAAGCTACAGGACTGGAGGGTTCGTCAGATATTCTTTGATGCTGTCGAAGGCGCGCTGACATTCTTTGTCCCATACGAATAAAATGCCCTTCTTTATGAGGTGGGTGAATGGTTGACATCGTTCGAAGAGGTTAGAGATAAACCTCCTGATGTAGGCCAGCCTCCTTGAAGGCCTCAGAGTTCACGGAGATTTCTTGGGGGACCCATCTCCATGATTGCCTTCGTCTTCTCAGGGTCTATGTGGATACCCTGGGAAGTAATGATGAAACCAAAGAACTTCTCACTGGATAGGCCGAAGAAGGATTTTATGGGATTCATTTTCAAATTGTGTGCTCGTATCAGGTCGAACACTGTCCTCAGATCATGCAGATGATCTTCCTTAGAGTGGCTTTTAACGGCGATGTCATTGACGTAGCATTCCACTATCTTGCGCAAGTGTTCTCTAAAGATGACGCTCATAGACCATTGATAGGTAGTGCCAGCATTCTTTAAACCGAAAGGCATGACTGTGTAGCAGTATGTGCCAATTGGTGTTCGAAATAATGTATGCTTTTTGTCATCAGGGAACATCTTAATTTGGTTATACCCCAAAAAACCATCCAAGAATGACATACGCTCGAAGCTGCAGGTATTGTCAATCATGATGTCTGTGATAGGGAGAGGAAATTCATCTTTGGGACGTGCCTCGTTCAGATTGTGGAAGTTGATGCTGATTCGAATTTTCTCGTTCTTCTTGAGGACTGGTACTATATTGGCTACCCAATCTGGATGTTGTTCCTTGCGGATGAAGCCGCTAGCTATCAATTTGTTGACCTCAGCTTCAATGGCATTCATGATGTCGGGACGGAACCGTCGTTGTTGTTGCTTGACTGGTTTTACGTCCGGACGGATGTTGAGTTTGTGAAGTGCAACCTTAGGATTTAGTCCTGGCATGTCTTCGTAGCTCCTGGCGAACACGTCGATGTATTCTCTGACAAGCTGTAGTAGCAATTCCCGCTCTTCGTCTGTCAGACTCTTGCTGGCGAAGATGGGCTTTGGAGAGGACTCATTACCGAGATCAATTTGCACAACCTCATCCTCGGTGGGAGGCTCTCTTTGTTCGAACCGCTTCTTCCATTGTGCGTCCAATTGTTGTGCCCACGACTCTAACTCAAGAAGTTCAGGAATGTCTTCATCTTCTTCATAGGCGTCGGTAAATGCCATATCGACGGACCAGACTTGCCTGAGCATGTCTCCAATGCTGACGTCTGAATCAGAAGTTGGTGATCCGGTTGAGTGTGAATGCCAGTCGCATTCCTCATCTGAGCTTTCAGGGGTCGTTGCCGGTGTAACATAACCTAGCCCACATCTGGTCTTGTTGTAGTAATCCCATGGTTTTCCAGCCGGGACCGGCAACTGTAAAGGTAGCCGCCATCCAGTGCCGTAGTTCAAGCCTAGTGTAGTTTCCAGATCATACCCCTATTTTTGTATGAGGTACTTGGATCGGGAACTATATAGATAAAGAGGCAGTCTCCCGGTGTCGGGTTCGAGATCAACTTCTTCTACCCTGAAGGGTTGTGGGTCATTCTTCCGGCCGAAGATGATTGGATGATCCTCTCCCTCGATTATGCGGTAAGCGTCTTCCACTGGAGTAAGTTGGTTTGCGATGCAGACATTAGTCACCTGTGTGTGTAGGTGGGTGCCTATACCGTGTTCCATGGCATACATTGTACAAAGCTTATTAAGCTCGAGGTGATTCAATGATAGCCCTTTATTGATAAAATAATGTATTTTTTCTAGTGGGATTACGTCATGTGCGGATGGAACATCAGTGTGAGCAGCCACATACTTGGCCAGCTCTGGCTCTGCTTCAACCACCCTATGTGTTAATGTAGATTGGGAGGATGACTTGGGCAGCTTAATCATTAGGGACTCCATGGGTGGAGCAGAACATGGAGTCGTTGGCATACTAGCCACCCCCAGTTTGGTGCTTGGTGCTGGGTGGGGGATTGTTGGCTGGCTAGCAGTCCTCGACTTAGCACTCGGCTGCTGATTCATTCTGGAAAGATGGATCATCATCGGCTTGACAGAGGGATTGCGCTCCTCTATTTGTTGCTGACTCACTCTAGGCAGCCTGATTATCAGTAGCTCTGTCGTGGGTCTTGGTGCTTGGCCATACCTTGGCAGTCGGATTATCATCTACTCCTCCTGTGCAGAGAGGCTGATTGCGTCCTTATGTAGAGTAGCCATAAGGGGTGCAGTTATGCCAGGTTTGCGGGCTTGGAGGTGGATCGTTAGAGGTCCTTCCGATCCAGTTGCTGCCTCAGTTGGAGCTTGAGTATCTTCTTTGACAAGGTACCTTTTTGACTTCTCGTACGAGCATAAGTCAGAGTAGTAAGATTCAACCCTTTTAAAGGGGTCGATGTCGGCAAATTCTGTCCTCATGAAGCCATGCTTATCGACGTACTTGAAGCATTGGTGCAGTGTGGAAGGTACGATCATGTAATCTTGTATCCAAGGACGCCCCAGGAGAATATTGTAGGAAGTATCCGCATCTATGACATAACAGGTCACTTCTGTTTGAAGATCGCCGATTTGGCATTTCAGACGAATCTTTTCGATCGGATAGCTTCTGTCTGAATTGAAACCGCTAATGGCGGTGCTTGTCGGCGTCAGGCGATGCATTGGGATGCGCAGATGGTGTAGCAGGCTCTTTGGGATAATGCTTATAGAAGAACCAGGGTCAATGTACATCCGATCCACCTTAATATCGCCAATGTACCCAGTATAATACAAAGGGCGATCATGCAGGTTAGCCTTGATAAGCATATCCTGCAGAGTGAAGACAATGTTTGGCATTGCACCCGTACAAGCGCTGTCTTGAAGATCTGCAGGCAAATTCTCCCCAGTGAGATTAGACTGAGCCAGATATGCGTCGGCATTCTGGAGTGCCTCGCTCAATACGACGTGAACGTCTTTGGAGAGTCTCAGGAGCTTGTATAGTGACAATTTGGCCAGTATGTTGGCCAATTGTGCCAAGATGTCAAAGTTGTAAGGCCTCTCCAGCCCCTGAGGCACCTCTTTTCGGAGCGGCTTGTCAAAGCGAGTCTCCTTCGGCCTAGGCTTGTCGGTCGTCGAAGGCTGAGAAGGTCCTGGGGCATCAACAGCCATCCGCTGATGATCTTCAGCCGAGTTACCCGGTGGAGGTTGGGTTTGTGCGTCGGATCGGGTAACAACAGCAGTAGCTTCTTCGACCTCTGCCGAGATTGTGCGACATGATTTGACTTTCCCACTCTTCTTTTTGTTGGAAGCGGGTGGTGCGGACTGAGTTACTTCCGGTACCAGGTCCGGGTGGACCCACATGACCTCCCCTCGTGATGTGGTAAGGGGTACTAGACCAGCAGCCTGGTCTCGGGAAGGTAGAAGGTTGGCGACTTCCATTCTTGCCCTGGGGACGGATACTACTCCATCTTGAGTCTTTGTCGGAGGAAAGCTGTCAAATTGTACTGACACCATGTTGGCTGCTATGGTGACCTCTTCGAAATCAATGGCCAAGGCCTTAGAATCGATGAGATACTGGATGTATCGCTTCAGTTGGTAGCAGTCTTGTATAGCATGATGGACATAGAGATGACAGTGGCAGTACTTGGGGCCTTCTATCTCTACAAGACGAGGTTCATGTCTTGGAGGAGGGAGCTGGATTCGACCTCCTTGTATGAACATGTCCAAGATGGGCTTAACATGGTCGTCTTCGAAGGAATAGGTCATCTGAGGCCACTACTTCTCTGCCGGCTTCGGTTCAGGCTTCGGAGCTGTGTCGGTCACCATAGCTTGTTTTCCCTTGTTGTCTCAATTGTTGGAGGGGTTACCACCATTACTGCTGTTAGACTTAGGGCGTTTGCCCTTTTCCTCTCCTTCCGAGACGTATAATCCCAGTTGGCGGGCTTTCTTCAACTTGTCTTCTGCGCTAGTGGCGCTGATAATGAAAGTCTTCCAATCCTTAAACTGACTTTCGCCCGTCCAGAGGCTGATTGTGAGAAGTAGCCTCTTTTGGCAAATTTTAATCAAGGAGGAATCGGGGTTACCGGAAGGCAACTTCATCGCGGTTTGATGAAACCGTTTGAAATAGTTCCTTATCGGCTCTTTTTCTCCCTGGACAACGTCCATAAGGGTGGACATCGTTGCATCTTGTCCTACTTCGTAGAACCTTTCCAGAAACATGCGTTTGAAGCTGGCGAAGGAATGGATGTAGTTGTCTGGCAAGTTGCGATACCAATCAAAGGCGACCCCTTCCAACGCTCCAATGAACAGCCGCGTGAGAATGGCATCGTCATGAGGCAGATGGTCGGTTGTGACTTCGAAGTAGGTGATGTACCTGCTTGCAGATGTCTTCCCATCATACGGATTGATGTTGAATGGTTTATATCTTGGTAGGAAGGGCACATCTCTCCATGCAATAGGATACGGTTGTCGTATCCTGAGGTCCTGGCAGTTTTCTCGGGTGTGGAACATGGCCTGAAGCTCCTGGACCTCTCTTCTTACCTCCCTTGCCTCGTCTACAGCAGTGGAAGCCGATGTTGTCGGAGGATTGTCGCCCGGGTTTGGTGCAGCGGAGTTTGAGTCCACATTGACCGCAGGACCCAAGCTTGTTTGGCCAGGCGTCCTCCCTTGCAGAGTTGGAAGGGCCGCTTTGATCTCATCCACAGACTTGACCATGGCGTGCAGTATGGCCTCCAGAGTGTCAATGTCATGAATACCGTCCTTACATGAGGAGAGATGGGAGGGACGGTAGAGGACGCACCCTCTGAGTCATACCCTTGTACAGAGAACTCGTCAGGGTATATGGGAATGTTCTCCTCTGGTTTGGAATCAGAAGGAGTGGTACCTCCAGCTTCAGAGGTTGCCTCGTCTTGAGAGTCGCGGACGTCCTCGGGGACGTCGGAACCTGCTGCGTCTGTTGGGGAAACCATTTCCCCTGGATCATCTTTTAGGAACACCGGGTTGTTGTGGATGTTTGGAGGAGTGCTACCTCCAGCTCTAGCGCCTCCCAGAGATGTGGACGACGATTCTCCAAGTGTGGCAGATTTCGTCTTTGAGCAAGTACCTTGGAAAACTCCTCCTATGGCAGTCATGGACAACCGCTTAGAAGAGAGTTTCTTGGTTGAGATTTTAGGGCTGGAGACGTTTGTTTTCTTTCCTCTCCCGCTACCAGGGATCCTCTGAACAGAATTGTAGGAGGCGACGAGAAGTGCCTCGTCTTCTGAGCTCGGGTGTTATAGTCGTTCGAAGACGGATTACCACTCCTCTTGCGTGGCCGCCTTGCTGCAGCAACAGTTGACAATGACTTGAGTACAGTAATATCTATGAGAGGACTCTCTGCACACCAAGTTTTCATCTCTTTTCTTGCGCTTGTGAAGAACTACGTTGCGCAAGTCACTCGCTTTGTGGGCCCGGAAGTCCTGAGCACATGAGTGTGTTGACGTCCTGCCTGCTCTCTGATGTTGGGGTAGTACGAGTACTTGCCCTTGATCATTGTTGGGAGATTCTTGATAACTATTCCGTTCGTTAATCGCCGGGGGCTGGACGCGGATAGTCTTATACAACTTTCCATCAGGGGCCCACGTAATAGTCAGCGGGAAGCCCTGATAGTCGAAAGTTTGGACAGCTGACTGAGCTTGGCGAGCCCGTGCTGCCCAAGACTTCTTCCTTCTAACACCTGAGAGTGTATAGTAGGAAGAGTCCATAGAGACTGGCACCTGAGAGCATCTGGGATCAGGATCGCCTGAAAGACGGTCGAAGACCGAACCTGAGCCGCATGAAACAGATGGCTTGCGGCTGAGATTTTTAACCGCATAGCCTTCCTGCATGCGGCTGGCATTTGTGGCCGCATAAGCAGCCCGCATGCGGCTGATAGTTTGCATGCGGCTGGGAGTTGTAGTAGCCACGTGGGCCTCTTCCATGCGGCTGGAAGTCATAGTGGACGCATAAGCATCCTCCATGCGGTTGGCAGCACTGGTCGCATGAGCCTTCTGTCTGCGGCTGGCTTTTGTGGCCGCATGAATCTTCATGCGGCTAGCGCCCTTATGCGGCTTCTTCCTGGACCGTGTAGAGTCACCCTTTGCCCCTGCAAGTCCAGCATTGTAGTATTTTCCTCTGCCAGACTTGGGGACAGCAGAGTCCTCTATGGTCTGAAGTGGGGCCTCAAGAGGGTCTTTTTTGCCGTCTTGCGGAACAGAGAGTACTCCTTCGAGAGCTTGGGGAGGAGAGAATGATTTGGGTCTCCACTCCCTGCGGGCTTTCTTCATGCGTGCTCGCCGCTAGACCGGGCCAACGCTCCCATCGGAGAGCATTTATTCAAACGCCTGCTGATCGAACCGGGCGACCAGTATTTGTTGAGTGGAGCCAAGTTTGGCTGCGTCCGATTGCGTCACCAACTCCTCAGCCGTAGAGAAGCTTTTCCCCAGCAGATTCGCCATCGTATTTGCTATTGATTGTAAAAGTATAGAACAATTATATAGGAGGACTGAACTTAGACTCACAATACAAACTCGCTCGTACAAAGAAAGCCTAGGAACGAAAACCTAGGTACAGCAATCTAAGTATGATTGTTTATTTTTTATTCTGGGGGGGTGACGGTAGAGGCTCAGGAAAGCGACAGCAGCTCTGCCTTACTCCTTGGACGATCGAACGTAGCCTTGGTTCTGATGAAGAAATGCTCTCGGGATGCATGAGAAGAATCCTCTGTGCGCGCCTCTGTCTCTCTGTGTGTCCAGCCGGATGGAGAGAGTCTCCTTCTCTCTGGAATTCTCCTTCTCTTTTTCTTCCCTATTCTCCAGGGTTTGCAAGGGAATGGCACCTTACTATTTATAGAAGTAGGGGTGTGATCATTAGGGTTTGCAATGATTCCCCCTTGAAAAGTCAGCGGCCAATCATCTGGACCATTAATCTTGATTGTATTACATCTGGGCAGTTAATTCTTGATTGCGCCAAATCCGTATGGGCAATTAATGCTGATTGTAATGAATCTTCATAATTTGTCATGACAAGCTAGGATCTTCCGCCACGTGTTCAATTTGCTTAATTACAACAAATCTGATTTGTTTCGTATAATTATGGTGATTGTATTAAATCTGGTTGTTATGATTTACGAACAGCCATAATTCCGAGGGGATAAGACAGCCACGTGTCTCAACTGTCATGAGGATCGCCACGTGTCTCCATTGTCATGAGGATCGCCATGTGTCTTAACTATCGTGAGTAGGATGCCCTGACAGAGCCGCATGAATGCGGTCTCTAAATAAACTGCATATGGGTGGCCCCCACACTCCTAGCCGCATGAAGGTAGCAGCCGCATGAAGGTGGTAGCCGCATGAAGCGGGCAGCCGCATGCAGGGGTCAGCCGCATGAAGGGGGCAGCCGCATGAAGATGGCAGCCGCATAGGAATGACAGCCGCATAGGAGTGGCAGCGGCATAGGGAGCTTTGGACTTGACGGATCATGCCAGCTATAAAAGATTTTCTTCTTTTCCCTAGGAACACGCCATCATGTCAGAGTCATCATTTCGACTTTTATGTCAGAGCTGTCACTTGTCAGAGGTGGCATTGTCAGGGCTGCCATTAGAGTAATTAATTCAAGCTGCTGCTTTATGGCCAATTATCGGATCGGACAGCGTGAGGCCACGTGGCGTGGAGCCATCCGAGCCGTATGAAGGACTTTTGGAGCCGCATGAGGCTTCTTCTGTTTGTGAGCCGTATGGGATCCTGAAGGACTTATGGGCCGCATGAGGCTCCTTCTGTTTTGAGCCGCATGGGATCCTGAAGGACTTATGAGCTGCATGAGGCTCCTTCTATTTTGAGCCGCATGGACTTTCCTTGTCTTTTTCCATGCTTCTACAGACTTAAAGACAGATTGGGTAGCTTTGTTCTTTTCACATTCGCTACATACCGTATCCTTCTTAAATGATATGTCTGGTAAGCCGCGTACCAACTTCTTTGTGGATAATCTTGAAATTATGTACATGTTTGTATAACCGAGTCTCATATGCCATCGTTGGCTCGCAATGCTTTTAGCCATCAAGCATCTACCTGCTTTGTTAGTATTTTCTAACAGATAGAAAACATATATGTTGTCTTCTTTGATACCTTCAAAGATAGTACTACCAGTTGAGCTATCAACTATAGTACATTTTGTAGAAACCCTAGAGGGGGTGAATAGGGTCAAGCTAACTAATCAAGCACTTAGCATAAGCTAATGGGCAATTTAAAAATATAAGTGCAAGAGAAGAAGCAATAACAATACCGACACACGATATATCCTAGTATCCTTCCAAGAGGCACTCCAGTCCCAGAACTCTCTCCGACTTTAATCCACTATTTGAGTAAATAGTTACACACGAGTTTGGATCCGAAGAACTCGCCAACTTCTTACACGAGAGCTTTAATCCGAAGGCCTCTCCGACTTCAACCGAGAGTTTGGATATGAAGACTCGCCAACTTCAACCGAGAGTTTGGATACGAAGACTCTCCAACTTCAACCTTTCACAATAGGTCTTGATCTCCTTATACAATAAGATGAAGATTTTACTTTTCAACTCAATAACTCTAACACAATTTGTAGATGACAAATGAAAGCTTTGTAGAGTTGTTTGTGGATAGGCTTTGGTGGTTTAGAATTTTTTTTGGCTCAAAACATCAACCTTGAATAAAGGGGTTCAAGGCTATTTATAACCAAAGCATTGAAAAGAGCCAAAGCCAACTTTTCAGTCATCAAACCGGTATACCGTCGGTATAGACCGGCATGCCGTCGGTATACCGGTCCGGAATGCAACTGCTAGAAATATAGCCGTTGGGATCATTAAACGCTCGAAATTCGACCGTTGGAATTTCAAACGTTACTGAATCGGCATACCGTCGGTATGGACCGGCATGCCGTCGGTATGCCGATTTTGTAGATAGAAACTTTCTGTGAACAAAATCGGTATGCCGTCGGTATAGACCGGTATACCGTCGGTATGCCGGTTTTCATCCGAAAATGACCCTGGGCTAATTTCTACCCTAGCTTTCGATTTTGCTATCTATTTTTTGTGTTTATAATTATTCCTAAGACTCATTACAGACTCCAGAAATACTGTAGCAGGTACAAGCTTTTTTATAGTCTTGAAATGATGATGGCATGGCTTGGCTTCTTCCTTTGATAGGTATTGGCTTTTTCCCTTGGCGGTAGCTGTCCAAATATATCCAGTTTGTGAAATCTGAATACCTTTCGGAGGCTTCGCCCCCGAACCCCCGATGAGGGGCGCTGCCCCCTCGACCCCCATCCGCTGATCGGGCAGCGGAACTCCCGAGTGCGTGGCTCCGGAGATGTCGTCGGGTGGTTCAGATAAATTTTGTGGGTTCCGTCGTCTTTGGCCCACCATGATTTCTTTATTGCATATGTCCATATTGTTCTTGCTTATTGCTTTTCTGCATGTACATGTTAGACGAACAAAGCAATATACATAGTAGCAATTATGATAAGATAAAGCACGATAGGACAATGCTAAGTTTAAGTATAAGAGCTATAGTGATAGCATAAATATTAGTGATATCATAATTTTAAACTTAATTGAATAACCATAATTAAAACATAGTTTTAATTTTGGTAACTCAATTAAATTTAAGATATATACAATAAAAACTCATATCCCTAATATGTAAAATAATAAGCACGTATCACCAAAGGTATAAGTATTAGAAAAGCTATAGGGATAGTATGAAGATTAGTGATAATGAAATGCTGAACTTAACAGATTAACCATATTCAAAAACATGATACAATCATTGGGCCAACACATTTGTCTTTGACAAAGTTAATGTCATAACCGTGATCAGCTAAATGGCTTATGCTAAGCAGATTATGTTTTAACTCGGTAACTAGACAGACATCTTTAATCACAAGGTAGGGAGCCTTACCAATGTCACCGATACCGATTATGTACCCTCTCAAATTATTATCGAAGGAGATGTTATTCTTCTTCAATAGTGTTACGAATAATGATGCATCACCGGCCATGTGTCGTGAGCAACCGCTGCCGAGGATCCATTTACTTTTAGCATGTGAAGGGTGTCCCATCTACAAACAATTTGCAGATAAAACTCTTGGTACCCATTTCTTGTTGGTTCCTGACATGTTAGTCTTCGGTATTCATGCATAAATATTTAAATCTACTAACTTTCTGATTCTACATATAGAGGATATATGACCAATGAGGCCACAATAATGACATTTTACATGTTGAGGGTTGAAAGTTGTGTGAGGTACATGATTGGTAGGTTTCGGTTTTCTAGTATAGAAAAATGCATGCCTATTAGTCTTCTTGGGCAGTGGTTTGGTGTGGTTTGGTCTGACAGTATTTGGTTTGGGTGTGTTCCGATGATTCGGTAATTGACACGTGTTAGAATAGGAAGCAGCAACTTCAGGCCGTTTTCCTAAACTAATTTCCAACTTTTTGGAGATGTCATATAATATAGTTTAGTTAGATGTAAGTGTTTCCATTCTGACTTGTGCACACTGGAGACTCTTTTTCTCCTTAGATAGGTCTTCCTTTAGCTGGATGATAGTTTGATCTTTTTCTTCGGATAACTTGGTAGTCTTGTGTAACAACATTGCACCCCTAGAGAACAAGGTTATCGCCAACCCCATTGTTAAGTGAACATCATTGATGCCCATAACTGTAGCCCGATGACATTATCACACTTCCAAACTTACAGTCTCGGCATGATATGAAGATCCTCATATGCGGAGTGACATAATATGATGACTCGTGTCCATGACCCAATCACCTCCATAATGCCATAAGGTTCTTTTGTGTCGGTTGTTGTGATGATGAGATCTCTTATAACCCTAAAATCTTCATGATCATCCTTGCCTTTAGCCTTCTCATCTTTGAGCTTCATGCAGTCCAATATAAAATGACCGTTCTTGCCAGCAGCCCTCCCTATAACGCCCTAGAACCAAAATACTGGCAAGTATGGACGGACCAGGCTAGCTATG
Source organism: Iris pallida (assembly GCA_029216955.1). Taxonomy (NCBI): domain Eukaryota; kingdom Viridiplantae; phylum Streptophyta; class Magnoliopsida; order Asparagales; family Iridaceae; genus Iris; species Iris pallida. The sequence goes on from JANAVB010038613.1 coordinate 5,482,301, forward strand.
TATACCAAAGTACTCTAGTACCCTAAAATACGGTCGAAGCTGTAGATATAGGGGTTGCTACTACAAGCCAACAGTCAATCCTAGGTCAAGCAAATCCTAGATATCTCAATCATAGACAAGTAAGTAAAGAACAAGAGTATGATTATAAGGCAAATAGGACAGTTTAGCATCCCAAACTATAATATATAGATGATTATGAAGATAGTAACACAAAATTAAGAACTACCAAGATTATAAGCTATACATGATCAGCGCTAACTGCAGTCTAGAATATGCAAATCGTGTCTAAGCCCATAGGCAAAAATGTCTCCAAATACGAGCTAACACGTGCTCGATGGCTAAACGCCGCAAAGGACTATATAGTTAAGAATAGGTAAGAAAAAGAACACCCACTTAGACACCCTGGTGCTCCGGATGGTCACCATCGAGTAGAAGGTCTGGTAGATCCTCTATCAAATCTAGCCAAAAAAATCAGTAGGGTCAGACCCTCAAATAGCAAGTACCACAAAGAAAGCCAAAGTATGAACTAAACCAACATGCAAATCATAATACTGAAGTAAAGCAATAAGAGCAAGCAAGAATAATGTAAAGGTATCACAAAAAGTATTAAAGAAAGCTGGAAACATGTAGTAAGGCCGAGCATATGAGCATGTAAGTGAAAAGAAGTATGTGATCATGTAAGGTGAAGCCGAGCAAGTAACAATCAAAGTGTAGCCGAGCATGTAAGACAAGTAGTGAAACCAAGCATGTAAGAATATAGTGAAGTCGGACATGTTACAGAAATAATAGCATGTACATGAATAGCAGGAATCCAAGTACTGAAATAAAACAAGCTGGAGCAAGACTAGACTAGGTACGACAGAATAAGGACCTCATTTATCTATTACAGCCAAGCAATGAGTACAACTTGATACATTAACTAGCTAGGGCTATCACAATCTACTTATTAACATATGCACTTTGAGAAATCCAATTCGGCTTCTGTAATGCCCCAGTCCCAAAATACTTAGGACTAGGTACGTATCCATGCCAGCTGCATACATACGAAGTATACTCCAATATATAAAAACTTCGTATGAATACATAAGCTATAAAATGCAGTAAACCAAGAGTAATCTAATCTCATCCACAAATGAAGAATAAAGATATCATATAATCAACTGTAATAAGTCTTTGTACAATACGTTGGGCGGAGACAAATCCACTACCAACAAGTAAGGAAAAATATACATAAAACTAAAATGAATTGGCCGGAGTAGCAAAGGAAGACCCAAGACACGTCATCTCCGAATGAATAGAGAAGATCGTGACCTCGGCTAGAACACCTGCATTATCACAGAAGCACACACACCTGGAGAGATAACTAGGTCCTCAGAGGGACGTAACAAGATACATAAAGAATATGCCACATAACTGAATATATATACCATGTCATAAATTACAAGTAAAGTAAATAGTTCCACTCGTAACAAGATCCAATACCTCATCATTGAAATAGTGGACTACCCCTACAACCAAATAAGGACAAGGGGTAGCACACTATGCCGCGATGAGACATTGTCCCAAGCTACAAATGGAACGGGGTGATATGACATCGACGAGGGTTACCTAACCATCTAATGTGTTTATGTAGTAAGAACAAACCTTCAACGCATGGGCACTCTGGCTCAGTAGTAGTAATATCAGGTATGGTCCCATCAGGATACCAGGGACCTCAAAGCATAACATTCATCGAATGTCAGAGGCCAGCAGTAAATCAGTATCAGGATCCAGGACCGTATCTCCCACGGAGGTAACCGGCAATAGGGAAGTGCATACTTGGCCCATACGTTAAGGAACTGTTCTTCCCACCCAATGCCTAACAGAGTCACATCCATGACTCATATACCTCTACTAACTGCTAAGTCTCCTAACATGCCTTTATTAGCAGTTAGCCCTAACACATGCGCATGGGGGATCAGCCCACACGCAAGAATCTCTGCATGCTACTCATCTCACACATCCTCGTGATACAACTGTGTCAAGGTATATGCAATACACTACAAACGGTAGTCTCTTAACTCTAAGTCCACATGCAATCAAAGAATAATAACAAAGTATATCTAATATCACTAAGCAGACAGTAAATCAAGAACGGTAAGAACTAGAAATAAATGAATAGTGATATGTAATAAAATGTAAACTGAATATAAACAGTATAATGGCAAGGTATCTTGCCTGAGGTTATGTGCAAAAGGGAATAATCCAGTAGCTCGAACAGACAAATAAACGAAGCAAGAAAAGCCAAATCCCGCAGATGACTCCGGATGCTGCAACAAACATCACGAACAAGTTTGAAATATAAGATATGCCTAGGAAACGCCTGTCCAAAAGTTAAATTCTGGATCAAGAGCAATTTCGTAATTTTGGGTCAAAACGATGTCCGCCGTTGGACCCGCTTTACACTGAAATGCGTGCCAATATCTATGGTCTCTAAAGTCGTCAAACTATATGTCTATAGATTTGTTTTAATGAGAAGAACACAACGGTATGTCCAATTTTAGATTCCGGTGGACTGTGCACAAAATTGCCGTTTAGTGGGATTGTAGGCCCGCCAAAATAGCGTTCCGATCAACGGTCTCAGAATCGGACAAAACTTGGCTCACAGGACCAAAAAAATATTTTGAGTCCAATGGCGCAAGTTTCATCGCGATATGATGAGTTTGCACAAAGTTGGGACTTAATTTGCAAAGGGTCGATACGGGGTATGTCGACGGATTCGCACTGATTTCGTCGCGCACATGCAACGAAATCGGGTTCCGTCAGTTCCCACACGTCGACAACATCCATACGCACCTTTCGATGCGTATAGTGCACGACCACGTCGCCCGGTTTGTCGGGGCGCACGCCGTATCGGGTGTTTTTCCACTTTTTGAAAACAGAATTTACAATTTTTTGTGAAACTTTAACAACGTGTAACTTTCTACATACTAGATGAAAAGTGAATCCAGAAGGTGCGTTACAAACTCGGTTATGTTGTCTTCGACTGCCTTTAAATAGTTTCTACAAAATTTTAATGTACAGAACGAAAATTGGGCGACAAGTTGGTATTTTCCAATAGTTTTTAATATTTCAGAAAAGTGAGTTTTTCTCCAACTTCGTCTCGATTTTTCGAACAAGTTGGACAGCCATGTCGAAATCCACTTGGAGGATCTCGAAGAGGGTCATGTGAGGTTTCTACACGAATTTACGGAATCAAAAACGAACAAGAATTGACAGAGAAATTGATCGGGGAAGTGGGATACCTTAAAGTGGGATTCTGTTATTTTATTGTTGTTGTTGTCGCCGTGACGATCGGAAGGCGGAGATGTTGTCGCACCGGTGTCACCCTCTTTTCCCGTATTTCCCGTATTTCATATTTATACTCGTATCTGGATTTTGGCATGTATTTTTATTTTTTTCTCAACTTGTGGAATTTCGGTATTTCTCGTATTTTGGGTTTTGACATGGCTCGGTTTTAATTGGTTTGGGTTGGTTTGGTTTGGTTTAATGTGTATTGGAACACCTTAGCCTATGCTCCACCCTCAACACACCACATTCCACCCTCTTTAAAACTCCACCAACTTTTTCTCTCTCCTCATAAACCTCCATTAATTTCTTCTTCTCCTTCCTCTACACAACACTCTTCTCCTTCCTCTACACAACACCCACCCTTAGGCAAGTGCACCTTGCCACCACATGAGAACCCTCTTTTATTTGTCCATTTGCTAGATTAGGACATGGTGATCAACATTAGAACTTAGCATTTTGTAATTTGGAGTCTCCATTGTTCTAGATCTAAGTTTTTTCTATTTTCGGTTTTACATAGTTTTGATCTATTTAAGTTGGATTTTATGAGTTTTGATGTTTCCATGTGGAAGAGAGTTTAAATCCACCCTGGTTGGAACTTTAGAAATTTAGATTTGGAGTTCGGATGGCCAAGTTGTGATGCTTTGAAGTTTTGGGAGCCATGAGAGCTTCTTCTCAGCCATGGAGAAGAAGATCCTTTCCCCTGCGTACGTGTTTTTACGCATACGCAGCTCCCTGCGTGCGTGCTTTTGTGCGTACGCCGCTCTCCTACGTGCGTGACTTTTCGCGTATGCCGCTCTCCTGCGTGCGTGACTTTTCGCGTACGCAGCTCTCCTGCGTGCGTGACTTTTCGCGTACGCCGCTCTCCTGCGTGCGCGACTTTTCGCGTACGCCGCTCTCCTGCGTGCGTGACTTTTTGCGTACGCATCTTTCCTGCGTGCGTGCTTTTGTGCGTACGCAGCTCTCCTGCGTGCGTGTCTTTTCGCGTACGCAGCTCTCCTGCGTGCGTGTCTTTTCACGTACGCAGCTCTCCTGCGTGCGTACTTTAGCTCTCCTGCATGCGTGCTTTTGTGCGTACGCTGCTCCCCTACGTACATGCCCTTGTGCGTACGCTGCTCCCCTGACCCCTTGCTTAACCCATTGGCTCTTGGAGTTTTGGTCTTATTTTTTTAAGCTTGGCTCTTGGAGTTTTGGTCTTATTTTTTTAAGCTTGGCTCTTCTATGGCCCTATATATTTAAGCTTTTGTGCGTACGCTGCTCCCCTGACCCCTTTATTAGATATTTTACGTCCATTTTATATCCTTACGCCTTTTGTCATGAACTTGATTTTACTTAATATGTTTGGAATGACTATTGTACATGGCATGGTATGACAAGGAACTAGCACAACACGACAGTGACCCGTAATGGTGCACTCCTGACATGACCAACCTGACATGATAGTGGCCCATCGTGGCGCACTCCTGACAAGTACCTTGACATGATTTATCTTAATGCTGTTGCAACGGCTAACTTAACTTAACCTGCCTTGACACCGTGGGTAGTTCTTTCTTGCTTGCTTGTTAAATCCACTTGTCCTGTCTTGCATCATGTCTAGGATGGAACTCCTGAGTACCACGGTCAGGAGTACCTACTAAAATGGATTAAGGTTAATAACTAGAATAACACAGTAGTCATGAAGAGATAACACAGCTACAGGCAATCCCGTTACCTGGGCGCTCTTGGGATCTGTAGCCTGCCGACGTGTAGGGCGCATTTCCAGCACACTGTCATGTGTTGCACCTTCTAAGTCACCTAAGGGTACATGCGTTTCCTGGACGATGTACCCACCTGAATTCAACCCCTAATTTTTGACCTGGGTAACCTGAATGGTCTGCAGGGCTTGTGGCTGTGGAACAATCTCACTGCATCTTGTTAGTAATTAGGTCTGTGATAACCCTAGTTAGTTAAAGTAGTAAGCCGTAGTATCTGCTTGGCCGTGATTGATTGAATGAGGTATAACCAGTCTAGCCATGTCTTGATTCAGTACAAGATTGCTTCCTGTCTTGATTTCTTACATTATTATCTTGCCGATAAATGGTGGAAAACCAAGTTCTGTTCAGATGAAGGGTTACAACCCCGGTCCTTGTTTGGTTTACAGGTTATAACCTGGCTATCGGAATAGTTCCATGGTTATCTCGTCGTATATCATCCTACCATGTTTTCGTAATTTCTAGTTTTAATATTAGAATTTTCTTGTGCTAATTGCTGGCTTTTGTTCTTATTTCGTGGCCCCCTTGTGGCACTTGCTCTTTCTGGGGTTGACCCAGCTGGTTTTGTGTGGCCAGATTTCGGAGCAGCTCCCGAGGATCTTCCGAACCTCCAGCCCGATGGTGGCGACTAGAAGGAACCCGGGCTACGAGTGGGTTTTCTATTTTGTTTCGCTCACTCTATTGTAAAGTTATTCTTTTGAGGCGTTTAGCCGACGAGCACCTGTTAGCTCGATGCACTTACTTACTGTCTGCCTACGGGCTGTAAACATGATTAACAAATCCTAGGGTTGATCATGTATGACTTAACTCTTGCTAGTCCCCGCATTTTGTACGACTAGCTTCATGATCAACTGAATATGTAATATTTGGGACACCTTATTATTGTATATTTAATGATCATACATCTTGCGACCTTACTTAATTGCTTGTGATTGAGACATTAGGCTTGTTCATGACCATAAGAGACTGTTGGCTTGTAGTAAACCCTCATATCTCTAGACAGCCGTGACCGTATATCGAGGTAGTTTCCATTTCAATATACGTAGCTGGCTATGTCTGCCCCCACTCTCCAGTATTCTGGTTCTGGGGCGTGACATGGTTTAAGTGGTGGCCCATGCAGGTCTTGTCAATCAAAAAATGTGAGGGTTTACCGAATAGATGTCTCAATCAGTATTCGCCCTTGATCTCCGCCCATCTTTTCAAATCCCTGAAATTTTTACCCTGATTACATGCTTGTATCGTTGATCTGTCCTGGTCCTTCCTTATTGTTTCCCTGTGTCGTCTTCCTCAGCGGTACTGTACCTGACCCTGCCGATCAGTAAGGAGGAGCACCTCTCGTGGACCAGCAGCAACCTGGAGATCAAGCCCAGCATTCCGGAGTCGCGTCCAGAGTGATACCTACTGGAGGAGAGTCACCGGTTCGGCCCGTCCAGCCCGCTGAGCCAGATGATGGTACCTTAGTAGGCCTCGTCAGAACCTTGATAGCTTCCCAGGATCGTCGAAGCGACGTCCTGCACCAGACAGTTCAAAATGCTTTGACCCGAGGCGGACATCCAGGGAACCAGGCGGCCAACAGCTTCAAACGCTTGAACCCTCCTTTCTTCGACGGCAGCGAGGATGCGATTGCCGCGGATGCATGGCTTCAGGATACCGGATAATTCTGGAAGCAGCTAGGACACCCGAGAATGAGAAGGTGGCGGTGGTACGCCTGCAGTTGTTGGACTTGGCTCGCAGTTGGTGGACCGCGCAAGCCATGGGATTAGTGGCACCCATTGCTTGGGCAGTATTTAGAGAGAGATTCCAGACAAAGTATTTCGATGCTGTGGCTCGGTACGACCTGCAGACCAGATTTACCAACTTGAAGCAAGGAGGCAGAACAGTCGACAGTTATGCATCGGAGTTTTCTAGACTCAGTAGGTTTGCCCCCACCTTGGTGGCGACCGAGTTTGATAGGGCCCAGCGGTTCCAGCAGGGGCTGCATTTGGAGATCTTGTTGGCGGTTGAGCAGTTCGAGCACCAGACGTTCGATGCAGTCTTGAGAGCAGCTAGGAGGCATGAGTACACCTCCCAGAGGTTCGTGGATAGGACCGGAAGTAGGAAGCGGTCCCACAGTCAGATGCACCAATCATCAGCTCCAGCCCCGGCAGTTAGGGGGTTGACCATTGGAACTCCGAGGCGGGCGGCCTCAGTAACGTCGGTTCAGTATTCGACCCCGACGTACCCGCAGCAGCAGAAGCAGAAGCAGACTTCCGCGATGGGATGTTTTCATTGCGGGAAGCCAGGGCATGTGGTGGTAAACTGTCGTAGGGCGCAGGGATTGTGCCTGGCTTGTGGAGCAGCAGATCATAGGATAGGGGCTTGCCCGAATAGGGGTGGTTCATCAGCATCCAACCCTTTTAGCTCTTCGGAGAGAGGACCGGCCCCAGCACCAGTTCAGCAGTAGCAGTATCAGTCTTCGAGGCCCTTGCCGCCTCAGTCTCAGGCATTCCAGCAACAGCACCCCCAGCAGTATGCACAAGCCCAAGCTCAGACCCAGAATAGGCAGAGAGGTTTCCAGCAGAGGGGACCAGCAGCCAGAGGACAAGGTCAGGCCATAATGATGGCTATGGAAGAAGAAGTTGCACCAGGTGAGGTTGTAGCAGGTACTATTCTCGTCAACTCCTCTCCAGCGTCTGTATTAATTGATTCTAGTGCATCGCATTCATTTATGTCTGCACGATTCACGACACGGATAGGATTGGAGCCCAAGTCATTATTAGTGAGGCTCAATATACTTACTGGTAATGGCCTTGTGGGAGTAGATCGAGTATTTTCCTCGTGTCGGATCGTAGTTAGCGGTAGGGAGTTCTCCGCTAGATTCATAGAGTTTCCTATGGCAGACTATGATGTAGTCCTAGGCATGGATTGGTTGAGGAACCAGTATGCTAGGATAGACTGCCATATTGGCAGGGTTGTCTTTAGTATCCCCGGCGAGCCAGAGTTTTCGTTTTCCAAAGGCGCAGTGGAGCCATCTTCCCCAGCATTGCGGATGGCAGTAACAGCAGTACAGTTACCCCGAATAGTTGAAGAGTTTCCAGATGTCTTCCCAGAGGAGCTTCCAGGGATGCCGTCGGAGCGGGAGATTGAGTTCACTATAGACTTGATTCCCGGGACAGCACCAGTATCAGAGCGAGTCTACAGGATGGCGCCTTCAGAGTTGGAAATTTTATACAAGATTATTGAAGAACTGAGGACCAAGGGATTCATCCGTGCAAGTGGATCGCCTTGGAGAGCCCCAATGCTTCTTGTGAAAAAGAAGGATGGTACGTCCAGGCTATGTGTTGATTATCGTACCTTGAATTCGGTAACAATCAAGAACAGATACCCTCTTCCGAGGATAGATGACTTGTTTGATCAGCTCAGAGGGGCTTCAGTGTTTTCGAAGATCGACTTGCGGTCGGGATACCACCAGATCAGAGTCAGAGAGCAGGACATCCCGAAGACAGCATTCAGATCGAGGTATGGGCATTGGGTGTTCCTTGTTATGCCCTTTGGAGCGACCAATGCACCGGCCGTATTCATAGACCTCATGGATCGTATTTTTATGCCTTACTTGGATTAATTTGTGATCGTGTTCCTAGATAACATCCTAGTCTACAGCAAGAGTGAAACAGAGCATGAGCAGTATCTCAGAGTCGTCCTCCAGACGCTTAGGGAGCATCAGTTGTACGCTAAGTTCAGTAAATGCGAGTTCTGGCTCGATCGTATATCATACTTGGGTCACATCATTACCCGAAGAGGAGTAGAAGTGGATCTCCAGAAGATTGTGGCTATCGAGTCTTGGCCGGTGCCCAGCTCAGTGGCAGAGGTTCGCAGCTTCCTTGGATTGGCCGGCTACTACCGGCGGTTCGTTTCAGATTTCGTAAGGATTTCAGCGCCGATAACCCAGTTGACCCGCAAGGATGTGCCGTTTGTTTGGACAGCAGAGTGTCAGGAATCATTTGAGAAGTTGAAGCGAGGTTTGATAATGGCTCCCATTCTCACCCTTCCAGATGGGACCGAAGGATTCACAGTTTATTGCGACGCTTCAGGCATAGGATTGGGGTGTGTCTTGATGCAGCATGGGAAGGTAATATCTTATGCGTCACATCAACTACGTGACCATGAGAAGAATTACCCGACCCACGACTTGGAATTGGCGGCGGTAGTGTTTGCTTTGAAGTTGTGGAGACACTACTTGTACGGAGATAGAGTGGAGATCTTTACCGATCATAAGAGCCTGAAGTATGTTTTCATCCAGAAGGACCTTAATATGCGGCAGAGAAGATGGCTCGAGCTACTGGTGGACTATGATGTGGATTTGCAGTATCATCCCGGGAAGGCCAACGTTGTAGCAGATACATTGAGCAGGAGAGCCGGAGTTTATTTTTTGACGGTGCAACCAGAATTATTGGCAGATCTTCAGAAGATGGGAATTGAAGTGGTTCTTCCAACCAGCATGGCATTTATGGCCAGCCTATAGGTTCAGTCCAGCATAGTTGAGAGAATTCGGGTGGCACAGTCAACAGATTCCAAGATCCAGCGACTCAGAGCAGAGTGTAAAGCAGGAAGAAGGCCAGAGTTATGTATCCATGAAGACGGTACACTTCGGCACGGCACTCGTCTTTGTGTACCCAATGGAGATATCAGACAGGAAGTCATGGCAGAAGCCCACAGTTCACAGTATTCTATTCATCCGGGTGGTACGAAGATGTACCGTGATATTCGTCAGCACTTCTGGTGGAATGACATGAAGAGGGAGATAGCCCGGTTTGTCTCTCGGTGTTTGGTTTGCCAACAGGTTAAAGCTGAACATCATAGGTCCGCTGGACTTCTTCAACCCCGATCCCAAAATGGAAATGGGAACATATAACCATAGATTTCGTGACCGGATTGCCTAGATCTCCAGCCGACAGAGATGCTATTTGGGTAATTGTGGACAGGCTTACCAAGGTGGCACACTTTCTCCCATTCAGAGTTGGACAGTCGACGGCGCAGTTAGCAGAGATATATCTCAGGCAGATTGTCAGGCTTCACGGTGTGCCAGTCAGCATTACCTCGGACAGGGATTCAAGATTCACATCACACTTTTGGCGTAGCTTGCAGAAGAGTTTGGGGACTCGCCTTCAATTCAGCTCAGCTTATCACCCGCAGACGGATGGTCAATCAGAGCCCACAATCCAGACTCTTGAAGATATGTTGAGATCCTGTACCCTTGACTTCGGTGGTTCATGGGAGAATCATCTGCACCTGGTGGAATTCTCGTACAACAACAGTTATCAGGCCAGTATCCAGATGGCACCCTTCGAGGCTCTTTATGGCAGGAAGTGCAGATCCCCGCTAGCATGGGACGATGTCGGGGAGAGGCAGATGCTCGGACCCGAATTGATTTCCCAGACGGTTGAAGTGGTCAGGAAGGTCAGAGATCACCTCCGAGTTGCCCAGGACCGCCAGCACCACTGGGCCGATGCTCATCGGCGTCCCTTAGAATTTGCTGTCGGCGACCATGTATTTCTTAGGATCTCGCCTAACCGCGGCATCATTCGCTTTGGCGTGCGGGAAAAGCTTAATCCTAGGTATATAGGGCCGTTCGATATTCTAGAGCGAGTAGGAGATGTATCCTATCGTCTCGCTCTTCCGCCGTCGCTAAGTGAGGTGCATGATGTATTCCATGTGTCCCAATTACGACGATATATTCTGGACCCGAGCCACATCCTAGACCATTCGAAATTGGTTGTTGGTACCAACCTTTCATATGAGGAGAGGCCCGTGTCTATATTGGACCGGAGGGAGAAGATACTCAAGAACAAGACTATTAAATTAGTCCGTGTTGCTTGGGGTCATCACTCTCTAGGTGAGTCAACGTGGGAGCGTGAGGACGACATCCGATCGCGATATCCCTACCTGTTTGACTCGTAAGGTATAATGTCTTTCTTATGCCTTACGTTTTTCTCTTCCTTGCTTGCATTGTATGATTGTATGATTGAACTGCTTAGCGTAACTTGCCTGTGCTTAGCGTAACTTGTCGTGACAATCTCTAGCTCCTTGATTAAATTCCGAGGACGGAATTCTTTTAAGGTGGGTAGAGTTGTCATCCTCATTTCCCGTATTTCGTATTTATACTCGTATCTGGATTTTGGCATATATTTTTATTTTTCTCAACTTGTAGAATTTTGGTATTTTTCGTATTTTGGGTTTTGACATGGCTCGATTTTAATTGGTTTGGGTTGGTTTGGTTTGGTTTAATGTGTATTGGAGCACCTTAGCCTATGCTCCACCCTCAACACACCACATCCCACCCTCTTTAAAACTCTACCAACTTTTTCTCTCTCCTCATAAACCTCCATTAATTTTTTCTTCTCCTTCCTCTACACAACACTCTTCTCCTTCCTCTACACAACACCCACCCTTAGGCAAGTGCATCTTGCTACCACATGAGAACCCTCTTTTATTTGTCTATTTGCCAGATTAGGACATGGTGATTAACATTAGAACTTAGCATTTTATGATTTGGAGTCTCCATTGTTCTAGATCTAAGTTTTCTCTATTTTCGATTTTGCATGGTTTTGATCTATTTAAGTTGGATTTTATGAGTTTTGATGTTTCCATGTGGAAGAGAGTTTAATTCCACCCTGGTTGGAACTTTGGAAATCCGAATTTGGAGTTCGGATGGCCAAGTTGTGATGCTTTGAAGTTTTGGGAGCCATGAGAGCTTCTTCTCAGCCATGGAGAAGAAGATCCTTTCCCCTACATGTGTGTTTTTACGCGTACGCAGCTCCCTGCGTGCGTACTTTTGTGCGTACGCCGCTCTCCTGCGTGCGTGATTTTTCGCGTACGTCGCTCTCCTGCGTGCGTGACTTTTCGCGTACGCAGCTCTCCTGCGTGCGTGACTTTTCGCGTACGCAGCTCTCCTGCGTGCGTGACTTTTTGCGTACGCCGCTCTCCTGCGTGCGTGACTTTTCGCGTACGCAGCTCTCCTGCGTGCGTGACTTTTTGCGTACGCAGCTTTCCTGCGTGCGTACTTTTGTGCGTACACAGCTCTCCTGCGTGCATATCTTTTCGCGTACGTAGCTCTCCTGCGTGCGTCTCTTTTCGCATACGCAGCTCTCCTGTGTGCGTACTTTAGCTCTCCTGCGTGCGTACTTTTGTGCGTACGCTGCTCCCCTGTGTGCGTGCCCTTGTGCGTACGCTGCTCCCCTGACCCCTTGCTTAATCCATTGGCTCTTGGAGTTTTGGTCTTATTTCTTTAAGCTTGGCTCTTCTATAGCCCTGTATATTGATATTTTATTAGATATTTTACGCCCATTTTATATCCTTACGCCTTTTGTCATGAACTTGATTTTACTTAATATATTTAGAATGACTATTGTACATGGCATGCTATGACAAGGAACTAGTACAACACGACAGTGACCCGTAATGGTGCACTCCTGACATGACCAACCTGACATGGTAGTGGCCCGTCGTGGCGCACTCCTGACAAGTACCTTGACATGATTTATCTTAACGCTGTTGCGACGGCTAACTTAACTTAACCTGCCTTGACACCGTGGGTAGTTCTTTCTTGCTTGCTTGTTAAATCCACTTGTCCTGTCTTGCATCATGTCTAGGATGGAACTCCTGAGTACCACGGTCAGGAGTACCTACTAAAATGGATTAAGGTTAATAACTAGAATAACACAGTAGTCATGAAGAGATGACACATCTACAGGCAATCCCGTTACCTGGGCGCTCTTGGGATCTGTAGCCTGCCGACGTATAGGGCGCATATCCAGCACACTGTCATGTGTTGCACCTTCTAAGCCACCTAAGGGTACATGCATTTCCGGGACGATGTACCCACCTGAATTCAACCCCTAATTTTCGACCTGGGTAACCTGGATGGTCTGCAGGACTTGTGGCTGTGGAACAATCTCACTGCATCTTGTTAGTAATTAGGTTTGTGATAACCCTAGTTAGTTAAAGTAGTATGCCGTTGTATCTGCTTGGCCGTGATTGATTGAATGAGGTATAACCAGTCTAGCCATGTCTTGATTCAGTACAAGATTGCTTCCTGTCTTGATTTCTTACATTATTATCTTGCCGATAAATGGTGGAAAACCAAGTTCTGTTCAGATGAAGGGTTACAACCCCGGTCCTTGTTTGGTTTACGGGTTATAACCTGGCTATCAAAATAGTTCCATGGTTATCTCGTCGTATATCATCCAGCCATGTTTTTGTAATTTCTAGTTTTAATATTAGAATTTTTTTGTTCTAATTGCTGGCTTTTGTTCTTATTTCGTGGCCCCCTTGTGGCACTTGCTCTTTCTGGGGTTGACCCAGCTGGTTTTGTATGGCCAGATTTCGGAGCAGCTTCCGAGGATCTTCCGAACCTCCAGCCCGATGGTGGCGACTAGAAGGAGCCCGGGCTACGAGTGGGTTTTCTATTTTGTTTCGCTCACTCTATTGTAAAGTTATTCTTTTGAGGCGTTTAGCCGACGAGCACCTGTTAGCTCGATGCACTTACTTACTGTCTGCCTACGGGCTGTAAACATGATTAACAAATTCTAGGGTTGATCATGTATGACTTAACTCTTGCTAGTCCCCGCATTTTGTACGACTAGCTTCATGATCAGCTGAATATGTAATATTTGGGACGCCTTATTATTGTATATTTAATGATCATACATCTTGCGACCTTACTTACTTGCTTGTGATTGAGACATTAGGCTTGTTCATGACCATAAGAGACTGTTGGCTTGTAGTAAACCCTCATATCTCTAGACAGCCGTGTCCGTATATCGAGGAGGTTTCCATTTCAATATACGTAGCTGGCTATGTCTGCCCCCGCTCTCCAGTATTCTGTTTCTGGGGCGTGACAACCGGCGAGGCTGACACGCACGCCGAGGAGAGGGAGGAGGATGGAGGAGAGAGGAGGAAGAAGGTGGACGGAGATATTTGGATTTTAGGGTTTTTCCAAAACTCATATATATATAACTTATATATATATATATATATATATATATATATATATATATATATATATATATATATATATATATATATACATATATATATATATATGTGTTGGAGGGGGGTCGGCCAACCAAGGTGTTGATGTGCTTGCTTTGCACAAAAGGGGCGCACAAAAGTAGCTGCTGCTACTTCCTAATTCTTTGCTTGGGGTGGTCGGTCCCACCCCCTTGGGCCGGCCACTCCATTGCTTTTTTTTATTCTACTTTATCTTAAAACTTCAATATATATATATATATATATATATATATATATATATATATATATATATATATATATTTATATATATATATATATATATATATATATATATATATATATATATATATATATATATATATATATATATATATATATGTATATATAACTCCATTGCTTTTTTTTTATTCTACTTTATCTTAAAACTTCAATATATATATATATATATTTTATATATATATATATATATATATATATATATATATATATATAAATACACCAAAAACTATTTAAAATCCAAATACCATTTAAAAGTCAACTATCCAATTATTTAATATGTTTGAGCATATCTACATATATATATAAATTCAATCCTTAATAAATCAACTCAAAATAATAATAATATCTAAATAGGAAAACATGGTTATTAAATCTCCACAAAATAACTTTAATAATAATAAATTAATATGATCGTCCCAATGAGTGCACTTACACTGCACACCCTTTTCCGGGTCCACAAAATATACTATTTTATAAAATATTATTTAAAATAAATAAAATACCAATAACTGCACAAATAATTAAATGATTTTAAATTGTAAATAAAATTCTAAAATAATTTAGAAATTATTTTTACGTACATAAAATATGTCTACTTGGCCACTTTGGTCCTACCACATGCCTATCTGGACTTAAATTTGGTTCGAGCCCAGTTCGGGCTGGACTGGACAACCCGGGCCGTCTAAAAATTAATATATAAAATAATATTTAATTAAAATGATTTAAATAAGTCCATTCACAACTTGGCCTAGTTTTCCTAGTTTGGACATCACTATGGCTAGGCTTCCCCCGGCATGACTGGTACACTAGTCAAAGCACACTGCTACATCTTCCGTGCCAAAATTCATGGTAGTCTTGTGCTCCAAAATTCAACAATGGCTAAGGTCATTTCTAATGAAAATAAAAAAATCATAATTTATATAAATTAATTTTTAAGTCTAATAAAATAATAAAAATAAAAAAATAGGGAGTTTTACAGCTTCCCGCCCTGTAGACTACCCAACTTATCCAGACAGATGACATAGAGAATATATCGTGGATACACCACCCAAGACACGTGTATCCTAAAGACATATAAAAGGTACAACACTCGACAGTGTGCTAGAAATGTGCTCATCATGACAGATAGAGCCAATTCCATGGTAAATTCCTAAAAAAAAGGGCTTGCAAGCAACCGATAAATTCTTTGCTCCCAATGCATCTAGATAATCAAGCCAGTTTAGTCCTTAATATTTTCACTCAGGATTCTGGGTGTAGTATTCCGTAGAATCTATCCTAGATATTGTGGACACACACAAAAAGAAGAAGAAACGCTATCTTTTCTTTATTGGCGCAAGGCACCACAAATCGAGTACGCCTGAGAGATCCTGCGCTGAGGATCCCCGAGTACAAAAAAGAATTTTGGGGAATGGGACGAAAGAGATCGAGCGGTAGTTGCTCCTTTACTCCGTTGATACTCTGATTACAAAAGTGGGAGAAAACCTAAAAAATTGCTAAATCTCGGCTCACTGGCAAGAAGTGCAGCAATTTGGCTCTTGAAAATGCTCTCCGTTCTGTATTTTGAAGAGGGATGAGGCCCCTTTTTATAGTAGTTTTTGAGCTAGAATGATGTTATGCACCCACATGAGAAAAATATAGTAGTTTTTATGTGGGCGCATAATCCTGTCTTGGACGCATAGGGTGTAGGCGCATGCAGGCTACGAGATCGTAGGTTGGTCGTGGTATTGACGTGGCCGCATGCTTCAGTGTACGACTGTTCGTGGAGACTGACGTGGCCGTACGCTTCGACACATGTTTTGATCATTGCTTTGACCGAGTCAAGCTTGGGCGCATAGCCCTTGTTTCAGGCTATACGCCCTCCTTCTGGGGGAGCTTGCCTTGGGCGCATAGAGCTTCACAGGATGATGGACGCATAGAGCTTCACAGGATGATGGGCGCATAGGAGCTTCACAGGGTGACTTGGACACATAGGAGCTTCACTTGGGCGCATATGTCCTCATTGGCTTGGGCACATAAGACTTTATTACTAAAAATTTTATGCTTCTACAAGACCCCCTCTAAAGTTTTCGATACTTGAACGAGTTCGAAATACTTTGAAAGAAGCATGGACCGTCTTCTTGTTGATGCAGCGGGCGCATAGCACGGTTCTCTCTTTGGATGCCTAGAGTTTGGCCAGCCTATCAGAGAGACGACTGTTGAGATCTTTCTCGAAAATCTGAACTGACAGATTCATCGGGGTAGAATTTGAAGAGGTCCATCCTTCATACGTCGTCCACATCAGAAAGTGGCAGTCGCATAATGTGCAAGAGGCTGGATCTTCACGTGGGCGCATAGGCCATTGTGGGCGTATACTGCATAATAGGCACATAGGCGCATAGAAACAGGGGGCGTATAGGGTGTGGCCCATGCCTATAAATTAGCTCTGAAGGAGAGAGAGTTCATTATTCTCCTCTCTTAGAATTTTTCAAAGAAACTCTTTATCTTCTTTGTTTGAAAACCATGTCTCCCAAGGTCGCCAAGAGATCCGCGAAGGACAAAAGGGCTACACCGAGTGGCTCTTCTCCTGCGGCAGCGTCCTCTCCAGTCCAAGACCCGATTCTGGGTGAGGGCATGCCTCAAAAAATAAAGTCTTGAGCGTTAATTTGCGACACTTAGACTTTTCTTCTGCCTTGGCGCATGCGCCTAAGGCAACATACTTCTGTAAGCATTCTTATGCGTCCACAGAAGTCATGCGCCAACACTGTGGTGTGCTATGCGCCTACATGGTGCCATATTATGCACCCACATGCCACTTGTATGTTATGTGCCCATGTATTGTTTGTATGTTATGCGCTCACATGTTTGTTTTGGGCACATGTCCCTTTGGACGCATAGTCTTTTGGGCGTATAGCCCTTTTGGCGCATAAGAGTCCTCTAGCACTTAGTTTTTCCTGCAGTTTCTGAGTCCGACTTTCTCTTCTGTCTTTGCAGTTAACATGTTTGTCCCAGAACTCGGCGATATCCCTTTTGGTTCTGCTTGCCACGTCCTTGGCACAAGCCTTATAACTGACATGGTCAGCAATGCTCAGGCCAAGATTAGTCATGATCAACCTACGGAACGGACGATCGCCATAATTGAACATGACATAACCTTTCTGAAGCAAATGATAAATGATGAGGAGCTCGGAGGGTCACATTGTTGGAAGAAGCCGTACTTCCTGTTCGATGACAGCATAGGATTCGAGGATGATACGACGATATGTCTGGAAGATCCTTTGGTAGTTACGTTAAATGACCAAAGAATAGGGTTGTCATCGATGAAGCGCCAATACACTCTGTCAGCGTTTGCTGATCTGGCTGTACAGAGGCAAATAAAATGGGACCTGACTCCTAAACTACCTGGGGTTGTTTCTGGCAAGATCCAGTTCAACTCTGGTGACTGGAAGAAGGACACGTTCAAGTGTGTCAAGGGTTTCACGTCCTACTCCATAAGGGGGCTACAACCGGATGTTATACTGAACGATGTTCCGACTGATCTTCATCCCTAAGCTGCTGAGACTCTCTTCAACATGATGCTGTCGAAGAAAGAGTCATATCCGGGAGGGAAGATGCGGATGAAAGACTGGAGGCATTCTGTTCTATTCTGGAGTGACCTTACTAGAGGGGTGCCCTTGACTTACGAGGCCACCCTAAAAGCTGTCAGTCTTTTTTATGCTGTCAGGGCCACCCAATATGGTATTAAGGTTAACTGGACGATGTTTGTCTTCTTGGCAAAGTTGTACAACCATCATAAGTGTACCTTCTTTACTCCGGGCGGCGAGATGGGTTTAGCTCTTCACGAGATGCAGACGGTATCCAAACTTCCCTAGGGGACGGAGCCATATGCAAAATACGTCCCCTGTGATACAGAGATCTTGGATTTCGAGAAGGAGAACCCTGATATGATGGAGGTGTATAAAGAGTTACTCTGTCACTTTTTTATTTGTCACCAGATTTCGAAGAAGGGTAAGACCGAGGGGTCCCTCTCACATAAGAGGGCCTGGACCAACTATGTTTTCACCAGAGAATGGGGAATGGCCCAATCTCCTTCTCGTCCCGCAAGCCCTTGACGATCTCTGAGATAGATCAGCTGATGACTGATCACGGAGCTACAGATACCGAAGATAGTGATGATCCTGAGGGAAATTCCCTGATTTATTATTTCTTGAGACAAGCCAAGTTCAAGATGTCAGAAAAGACGATGATGGCTGCTTTCCTGATAATATGGCTTTGTGACTGCGTAGTCCCTGGTGGTTCAGGGTCTATTGAGAGAATCAGCCGGGCTATGATACTTCCGGCTATAAAGTTGGCCTTTGGATGCCCACTTGCTCTGCTTCCAGTGATGGTCTGTGCCATCCAACGGAGTTTGCGACATTTTGTTGTGAACGCGATAACATCCAGAGGCAGAAAGGACTTTGCTAGGACTGCGTTACCCTTCCACTATCTGATGGGGTGGCTGGTACTGCATTGTCCCAGATTGATGAACGCCGGGCTGATGGCAGACTCTTTGACGGGAGATGCCTTCCTTCGGAGGTTCAGAGACACAGATTGGACCGTTACGGGGGTGCCTGTTTACAGGAGGGCTTTGAGTTTTCTGCAAAACTATGAATTCTTCAGAGTATCGCCTCCATCTGGTAGTTGTCGCACGGGGGAAACCCTAGTAGATGAAGGAGCACTCACTACTAGCCTTCCTATTGGAGCATTTCGTTGGCTCCAATCCGTTAGGCCTTTCCATCTAGTATTCAGGAACAGGAACCACACTTTCCTGAACCTTATTTTCCAAGTCGCTTTGCACGGCAATTCGGCTACAGCCAGCTTCTCTTGGACAATCCCAGTCCTAATCTCCAGTCGATAGGGAGTCTGATCGATGGGGCACGTATATGGGGCTACTACAATGCTGAATGTACAGGGACAGCTTTTACCTTGTCCGAAGATAAACCCGACACCCATATGCTCTTTGCTGCTGCTAAGTTCTATATTCAGGTCAATACCCTTCTTCTCGGTATGACCGTGAGCATAGTTTTATATCGGGGACCAAGCTTTCCCCTACCCTTGCTAATATAGGATGAGCGCGTGCAATAGAGAGTAGCAGAAAGGAAGGCGCCGCGTCCACAGTTGAACCTGTTGCAGTACCGCAACAGAGAGTTGTTGTTGAGGAGCCTATCGTTGCAGCACCTCAGGGAGAGGATACTGAAGAACCTCTTCCCGACATTCCTCATAAGAGGAAGGCTTCCACCGAATTGGTGCCACGGCCAAAAAGGAAGAAGGTGGTTGTTTCCCGGGGGAAGAAGAAGGTTGCGGACGTTGGTGTTGGCTCGCCTCCTCCCAGAAGTTCTTTTCGGCAGACGCCGTTGCAGGCCGTTGCCATTCGGGAGGTAGATCCCTTTCTAGACTCCATAGTCATTCTGGTCAAGCCTTTAGAAGCTTTCTCACCCTTGCGTTTACACAGGACCCTGAATTTGAAGCTGAGGTAGGTGCCTCCTCGTCTGAAGAGGTGGACGTGACAACGGTGTCCCCTGTTCATCCTCAACCGATGGATGAGGGCGGGTCTTCCTCAGCTGTAAGACCCGAGCGACGGGGTGATCAGGGCGAAGGCTTAGACCATGACGACGATCAGAAGATCAGTCCATCCTACGACATATCTGTAGAGGATATCTGCAATATGAGCTGCGATGAAAGAGTTGGACGAGAATCAAAACCAATCGGCTCATCCTCCTGCGGGTATGTCATCTTTATGCCTCTCTTTGGATGAGATTTTTTTACTTCAATTTTACGTGCTCCTCGTAAGGCTAACCATAACTGTATATTCCCTTCTAGTCAAGGAGAAGGGACCACTCGCGAAGATAGCCCTAGGTATTGAGGAAGGGACAGAAGTTGTCCCTGGCTCTTCCAAATTTATTGGTGCTGAGGGACCTGTTAGTGAGCCGGTATCGGCTACAGACGGAGAGGTTGAATAGCTTGCTGAGAGGACTGTCGCTGAATCTTCTTCTGGTCCAACTGAGTTTGTGGAAGATATCAAGCCTGATGCCGCTCGGGGCCTTGATATTGTTTTCCTTGAGCAGTCTGGACCTGCTCTTAGTTTCCCTGAAGCCAAGGTTGATGGTGCAGCCCAGGCTGGAGTTGAGCAAGCCGAAGGTATGAAATTACAACTCTTTCGCATTTCTTTTTATCTTTTTTGGTTACTGATGTATATATTATTTTCACTGTCAGGTTCGGCTTCTTGTCAGGTGTTCCTTCCTGGAGCGAAAGAGACTCTCCAAGCCTCCTTTCCGACGATCTCCAATAAAAATGATGAGATAGCCCAGGAAGTCGTCAAAGTTTTCTACTCTGTACTGAAAGTAAAGCTTCCTGGAGTCTTGAATCAGAATGCTGCCTTTGGTCCTGTGAAGGCTATTGCTGAATGCCAAGTGGCGGCCCTCGAGAGCATTGCCGGCTATGAAGAGCGGGCCAATATTCTGAGGAAAGTTTTGAATGACCTGGAGGGTCAGGTGGCCAGGTTCCGAAATACCAAATAGCGGAGCCCGACGTTGCTGTTCCGCGCAGAAGACGAGGCTTTGATCATGGCTCTTACAGAGAAGGCTATTTTTCAGGCAAGGAAGGATGCCTTCGCTCGAGAGATCGACGAATTGGCTGACCAGTATGGTCAGTTCAATGCTGCAAGTGAGGCACGTACTGCCTCGAAGAATAAACTGGCTGCACAGATCACTGAGAAGTATAATCACATTGCGCAGATCAAGAGCGAGATCGCCCACTGGAAGCCGACTTAAGGGCGACAACATCTGACCAGGAGGATTATTTGGCTCAGGATGCCATGACTGCCACCACTTCCGTCCATTTAGAAGAACAACTGGTGAAGTTGGAGGGAGAGCATTTTTGTCTGATCCTTTTCGAGGATGAAGCTGCTCGCCAAGAAGAGGTGCACCGTAGAGCTACCGCGAAGTCTGAAGCTGAAATCGTGGCTCTAAGGGACAACATCAATCTCCTATATGTCCCTTAGATTCTTTGTTTGTAACCCCCTTTTTTCTTCCAGCCATCATGGCTCTTGTACCCTTTTTCCGTCTCTTGATAGACGTAAAGAATAAAGAATCTTTTCAAAAGTGAATATAGTTTTGTGAAATATCGGAACTAGAGGTAATGTGGACGTAGCAAGGATATTTCTAGTGAGTATTCCGCTGGAGAATTTTGATGTGGACCTATTATCCATTTTATTTTCAAGTTTTTTTTAATATGGATAATAAGTTGAACGAAGCTGCTGGTAGAGGTAATATAGACAAAATAGCAGATGATGTTCTATATCCGACCAGAGGTAATATGGACGTTGAAAGATATATAATGTTAGGTGGGAGTGGATAATTCAGAGATAATATGGACGTAATTATCCTTGATGAATACTTTGCTAAGAGGTTATGTAGACATGGTAAAACATTTAATGATTCCAATGGGAAATAATTATCGAAAAATAATTCAGAGGTAATAGGGATGTGACTTGTTTTCGTCAAACCGAGTTTGGACAGAGTCAAAAACGAAAATGATTCCACTTGGGAATATTTTAGAGGACCTATTATCCAGGGCATATTCAAGACTCTTGAAATACGGATAATAGTTAGATAATTTTTTCGAATCACATAAACATTGCACTTTATATTTACATGACTGAACATATGTGAACATTATGTAAAAAGGTTACACATAATATTTCTTCAGGAACTTGCCATTGATAGGCATCATGAGCAAGTCACCATCAGGCTTGGTTAGTCGGTATGTGCCGTTAGAATACACTGATTCTATGATGAAAGGACCTTTCCAGTTAGGCTGGATTTTTCCTTTCATTTTGTGCGTCATAACCTTTGGTCTTCTCACTGCTAAGACCATATCACCGACTTAGAAGATTCTTTCCTTCACCTTTTTATTGAAGGCTCTGGAAAGACATGCTTGGTATAGCTCAATACGCTACTGAGCTAACAAGCATTTTTCGTCTAGTGCTTCGAGCTCCTGGAGTCGCAAACGATAGCTTTCTTCGGTATTCAACTCGCTGGCTAAGGCTACTCAAGGAGAAGGAATCTGGATTTCTAGGGAAAGAACTGCTTCGCTCCCGTAAACCAGAAAGAATGGCGTACTGCCTGTTGGAGTCCGGACCATTGTACGATAGGCCCATAGACATTCGTCGAGCTTCTCATTCCAATCGCGCTTGTTTGAAGACACGAACTTTTTGAGAAGTTTTATGATGGTTTTATTAAAGGCTTCTGCTAGCCCATTAGCCACTGGATTGTAGGCAGTAGAGGCTATGTTCTGGATTCGATTCCTATCGCAGAACCGATAGAATGCATGGCTTGCGAATTATGGACCATTATCATGGATTATCCTGCGAGGTAGGCTGAAGCGGTAGATAACGTAATATTTGATGAAACTAATTACGTTTGACGCCTTCACTTCGATGAGCGGTATAGCTTCTGCCTATTTGGAGAAGTAATCGGTTATGGCTAGGATAAACTGATGTCCTCTGGAAGACGGTAGACTGATTGGTCCTATGACGCCCATGCCCCAGGCTTCAAACGGCCAAGATACTGTCGTCGGGTGTACAAACGCTGAAGGTTGATGAATAAAATCGGCGTGAAAATGACAGGCTCTACACTTTTTTGTATATTCAACAGCATCTGCTATCATTGTGGGCCAATAACAATCTATTCGTTTGAGGCGATCTTATAATTTGGGGCCTGGTTGATGTGCACCACAAACTCCGTCGTGAGCCTTCCGGAGTGCATGTTTGGCTTCAGCATCTGATAAACATCGTAACAGTAGCCCATCGTAAGAGCGTCGGTACAACATCTTGGTAGTTGTGTCGTAGTAAAATCTGAGGGATCGCCATTGGATAGACACTGCTTCCTTCGGGTCCTCGGAGAGTATTCTATAGACAACGTAGTCTATGAAAGGAAATCTCCAGTCTTTAACATCGACGTTTATTTTTTTTGTGAAACTATGATGAATATGCAAGGCATTTTTCATATAAAATAGTTCTCGACCAGACACTGTGATCGACTGCTGAGTATTAGTAGGGACGGTCAAGGAAGCAGCGAGACCGGTTAGAGCATCTGCTTCTATATTCTATAGTCGAGGCACATGCTTGATGAAGAATCCAGCGAAAGTGGATGCCAACTCGATTGTTGCTCTGTGATAGGGGATGAGGTCTTCGTGACGAACTTGATAATCCCCTCGGACCTAGGTAACTATTAGCTTGGAATCGTCGTAAGCTTCTAGATAGTCAACTCCGAGTTGTTTTGCTAGTTGCAGGACGATTAATAGGACATTATATTCGGCCACGTTGTTGGTGAATGGTTCCATGAGAGAAAATGCATGATGTATAACCATATGATCAGGTGACACGAGCATGACGCAAACTCCGGCCATAATATTTCCTTTAGGTCCTGTTTTTGATGCAACGTCAAAGAACATTTGCCACATGGGGATTTCTTCAGTTGCAGTGTTAGACACTACTACTTCATCAGGGATTTCGTCGTAGAGTTTGGAAGATTTTGGCACCGGATGAGCTGCTGGGAAATCAGCTAATGCTTGGCCTTTTACTGCCTTCTGAGGGACGAAGAAAATATCGTATGGAGTAAACATCATTGTCCATGTAGCTAAACGGAAATTGAGAGAACCCGATTTAGTCATGAGTATTCTGAGAGGATTGACTTTAGATATGATGTGCATAGTCTGTCCAGACACATAGTGGCGTGTCTTCTGGATGGCAAATACCAGTACAAGTCATTCCTTTTCCACTGGTGTGTATCTGTGTTCGGCACCCACCATTGTGCGGCTGAGGTAGTAGATTGCCTGTTCATGGCCGCATTCATTCTTCTGAGCTAATAGGGCGCCAAGAGCATGGTCCATAGCACGGACATATAGTAAGAAAGGCTTTCCCATTATTGGAGCTACCAATACTGGAGGGCTTGTAAGATACTTCTTAATGTCGTCGAATGCGCGTTGACATTGTTCAGTCCAGACGAAAGATACGTATTTCTTCATAAGCTGAGTGAATGGTTGACACCTTCCAGAAAGGTTCGAAATGAATCATCTGATGTAAGCTAGCCTTCCTTGTAGTCCGCGTAGCTCTTTGAGGTTTCTTGGAGGATGCATATCGAGGATGGCCTTCACTTTCTCCGGGTCAAGATGTATACCATTTGAAGTGATGACGAAACCAAAGAACTTGCCGCTGGAGACTCCCAAAAAAGACTTGATTGGATTCATCTTGAGTTGGTGTGCACGCATTAGTTCGAACACCGTTCTCAAGTCTTGGAGGTGGTTGCCCATGAGACGACTTTTAACTGTAATATCATCTACATAGCACTCCACTATTTTTCATAAATGATCGCAAAAAATTATGTTCATGGCTCGCTGGTATATCGCTCCTGCATTCTTCAATCCGAAGGGCATTACCGTATAGTAGTATACCTCCAACGGTGTTCGAAAAGATGTGTGCCTCTCGTCGTCAGAGAACATCTTGATCTGGTTGTAGCCTGAGAACCCATCCATGAAGGACATCCGTTCGAAGCCGCAAGTATTGTCGATCATTACGTCAGTGATTGGTAGAGAGAACTCGTCTTTCGGGCATACAGAGTTCAAATCATGGTAATCGATACAGACTCAAACTTTACTGTTCTTTTTCATGACTGGGACAATGTTGGCAACCCAGTCAAGGTATTGTTCTTTATGAATGAATCTACTGGCAATGAGCTTCTTGACTTCATTCTCGATGGCCTCCATGACATCTGGTCAGAATCGTCGTTGTTGCTGCTTCACTGGCTTAGCTTTCGACGAAATATTCAGGCGGTACATGGCAACTTTAGGGTCCAGGCCTGGCATGTCTTCATAGCTCCATATAAAGATGTCGATGTATTCTCTTATAAGCTGTATAAGGGATTGGTATTCATCGCCAGATAGACTTTTGCTGATGAAGATTGGTTTGAAAGATGATTTATCTCCTAAATTGACTTGGATGACTTTGTCTTCGGTAGGTGGTTTACGTTGTTCGAAGCGCAGCTTCTACCTAGTATCCATCTTTTGAGCCTATTGTTCAAGCTCGATTGATTGGACATCGTCCGCAATTTGGTCAATGGAAACCATGTTGACGGACAGAGTTGCTTTGAACTTGTCTCCAATTCTGGAGTCTGAGCCCCAGAGGCAGGAATCAGAAGAATGAGAACAACGATCTGCTTCATCATCCGATCCTTCGAGAGTTGTTGGAGGAGTGACATAACCCAAACCAACACCGTTTCATTGATAGTAGTTCTCGAATTTGCCGGGAGGAGAAAAGTGTCGTATTGGCAACCGTCGTCCCCGGCCGTAATTTAGCCCCTGGTCGCTTTTGATGTCATATCCCATGTTCTGGATGATATTCTTGGCCTGCCAACTATACCAAAAAGTTACATTTTCCCAGAGTCAAAGTCAGATTCCGTGTTGTGCTTGGGAGAAGTAAAGTCTGGAATGAACTTTCTCTCGCCAATTCTACGATCGAAGATGATTAGTTCTTCCTTCTTTCTAGCTGGAACGATAAAGTATTGGATATCTTCTGGGTAAACTATTTCCTGCAGGTGAAGCGGCGTGACCGACATGCAGAGGTGTGGTACTATTCCATGCTCTAGAGCGTATATCGTATCTATGTAGTGGTTTACAGATTGATAGACATCAGAGTAATTCAAAGATAGACCTTTACTAAGAAAATACGCAAGTTCTTCTTCAGGGATAACATCATCCGCTGAAGGTATATTATTATGAGTATTGATATACTCATTGAGAGAATCATCATCTGGAAGAGGAGCCATAGTCTTGGCCAAGTTCACCACGTAGGATAATTCTTCAGGATTGGAAGGACGGACTTCAGCAGGTTCCTCCTGAGGTTTGTCCTTGTCAGGGTTCTTGCGGAGAGTGATAGTCAATGGTTTAACCTTGTCGAGGTTCTTCTTTTTTAGCCAGATTGTGAGAGGCTTCAGAGTACTTTTTGGAGTAGTACGTCCTTTGACTCGGATAATCAGGGGACCATCATTAGAGGATGAACTTACTTTAGCTTCATTGTCAGCTTTGTTGCCGTCATCCTTATGGGGCTGAGATTGGTAAAGTACCGAATCTCTATAGTAAGCTTCGATGCCCTTAAAAGGATCAACATCGATAAACTTTGTCTTCACGACACTGTCGTTGTTGACGTATTTGAAGCACTGGTGAAGTGTAGAAGGAACGATCATGTTCTCGTGTATCCATGGACGTCCCAACAAGACGTTATAGGATACATTGGCATCGATCACATAGCAGAAAACCTCCGTTCGGACATCACCGATCTGGCATTTGAGACGGATCTTGCTCAGCGGATGGCTTCAACCAGCATTGAAAGCCATGATAGTTGTATTGGTTGCAGATAGCTTGTGCAGAGGGATTCCTAGGATTTGAAGCAAACTTCTAGGAATGATGCTAAGGGAGGATCCTGGATCTATGTGCATGTGGTCCACCTTGATCTCTCCGATATACCCTATATAGTACAGGGGTCTATTATGACGATTATTTTTGAGTAGCATATCCTTCTGTGAAATGGTTATGTTGGACACCACTTCTATAGTACTGTGGCAGTGGGGACAGGAGACAAGGTCTTCAGCGGGGGCTTTGACTTCAGTGAGATAAGAGTCGGCATGTAGTAATGCCTCACTTAAGGCCTTCCATATTTCTTTGGAGAGTCGCAATAGATCGAACAGAGACAACCTGACAAGTGTATTGGCCAGCTGTGCCAGTATTTCAAAGTTGTAGGGCCGATCCATGCCATCGGGAGCTGGCACCTTCAGAGACTTGTCAAATCGTGTCTCCTTATGCTTGGCTTTGTCGGTAGTTGAAGGCTTAGACGGGCCGGCTTCTGAGCTTGTGGGGGCAACAGGATCTTGAGAAGGTACTGCTTCTTCTTGAGCGGGATCATACGTCCGAAGATAAGCCTTCCCCGATCGCGTCTCGCCAGATAGAACCTCGTAGATGGGAGAAGACACCATATGGCATGACTTGTATTTCTTGCCCCTTTTTTCTTTGGGAGATGCCGCCCCCTGTGTCATCTCTTGTACAAGGTCCGGATGGACCCACATGATCTTACCACGTTCAGTTGTGAGTGGTACCAAGGTTAAGTTGCGAGCTGGTGGCAGGTTGACAACTTCCATTATTGCCTTGGGGATCGGGATCATGCTGTTTGGGACTTCTATGGGAGAAAAGTCACCAAACTGAAGAGAGATCATGTTAGAAGATACGACCTTGTCTTCAGCTTTAAGGTTGATCACTTGACTGTCGATAAGCTGTTGTATCTTCTTCTTCAGGACGATACAATCCTTGGTAGAATGATGCACGTACTGATGATAGAGACAGTACTTGGGATCGTTGAGTTGGTTCGCCTCTGCAAGACGTCGTGGTGGTGGCAATGTCAGCTTATTACCCTTCGTCAATGTATGAAAAATGGTAATGACATCTTCGTCAAAGGAGAAGGTCTCCTTAGGCTTGTCGGAGGCGCCCTGAGAATTGGAAGCTCCCTTGGAAGTGTCGACCTTTAGGACTTCTTTCCCTTTACACCCACGGACATGGATAGTTTGAGGATGTTTGCCCTTGTCCTCAGATTTAGGTATTTTCAACCCAGTAGTTCCAGATTAGGCACATTGTTTTCAGCAGCATCAGCGGCTTCAATGAAAGCGGGCCAGGTATCATACTTATGTATACCCAGACAGAACTTTACAGTAGGAAGGAAGTTATGCCGACAAGTATCCATAAGTTCTGAGTCTGGTATATCGAAGGACATCTTCAATGCTAGCCGCCTGAAGCGTTCGATTAAGGCAATGACAGATTCGGTCCTCCTTTGCTTGGTCTCGATAAGGGTGGACATACTAACATGCATGCCACTCTCGTAAAGCCTGTTGAGGAACAACCTCTCCAAGTCTTTAAACGAATTGATACTATCGTCAGACAGACTATCGAACCATTCGAAATCTACCCCCTGTAAGGTGCTAATAAACAGATTTGACAAGAACGGATCGTCTCTGGGTAAGTACAGAGTCTGTGTGTTGAAGTATGTCATGTGTTGACGAGGAGAAGTCAATCCGTCAAATAAATTCAGCGTCAGCGGCTTGTAGTTAGGAGGGCAAGTAGCATTCTCCCACTCAGGGGGATAAGCTTAAGATATCCCCATCTTCTGAAGCTCGTCTTTGTGTGAGATGGTGTCGAAATGGACGACCAGGGAATCAATTGCATCCTGTTGATTGAGCAGGTATTGCGAAATGGCTGCTGAACGGTTGTCAGGCATCGTTGGCGAAGGACCACCCCCAACATTTGCAAGAATTGGAGGACGCGCAATGGAATGATACTGCTTTTATAGCGTAGGTGGGTTGTTTCTATGAGCTGAACTAGCGTGAGCCGAGATATTTTATTGAGGTGGAGGGACCGCCCCAGCAGCTTGGACCACCATGATACTGGTAAGCATATTAGTGATCTTGCCGAATACTGTTTCAAGACCCTCTAGCTGTATGCTGGTCTGATCACTAGCTTCTTCAGGTCTTTCTCTGTCCGCCATATATGTAGATAACATACGAGGATGAACAGAGGAAACAGTACAACTGGTGTTGATATTGTCTGTCTCTTAGTGGACAAATCCCTCATCTTCAGGTAGAGGAGGTAGATAGTCACCATCAGACTCGGAGAGA
This sequence comes from Iris pallida, assembly GCA_029216955.1. NCBI lineage: Eukaryota > Viridiplantae > Streptophyta > Magnoliopsida > Asparagales > Iridaceae > Iris > Iris pallida. The sequence goes on from JANAVB010038613.1 coordinate 5,511,393, forward strand.
TCGTTGTCCTCTGGAAGGCTACCCCCAGTGTGAAGGTCATCCGCTTCAGACTCTGAGGGAATACTACCCCCAGCTTGGGAATCTTTCTCATCTATACGGGATCTTGCCTTCGACCGAGCACCCATATAGACTCTTTCAGATGTGACAGCATGCTGGCCATCCGTTGGTAGACTTCATCTTCTTCTTCTTGCAGAACTGAGAGAGAAAGATGGGTTCATGGTCCACCGTCTTTGATTGGGGCTTCCATAAGGGGGACCCCATGAAGCCATGTTGGATGAGACACACAGCGGCTTTTCGTCGTCAAAGAAATGTAGCAGTCAGAACACGGACTGTCTCTAAGGCACTCTCGTAACTTTGGAGCAGCAACAGTTAATAACAATACTGGTGCGCGGATGTGCACTATAAATTGTTATGTCCTTCCTCGCTTTACGCTTATGATTTATCATGTCACGCAAGTCAGCGGAAGGGAGTTTTGCCTTACAACCCATGTTGCACGCATTGTCGAGCTTTGCATACGGGTTCATAAGGAGAGTTGGTGCATCCAGACTTAGTTCACGTGCAAGGGCAACCCCCACAACTAAGCTCTGTGATGTCATTGAAGACAGCCCCGTGCTATACGTGTTGACACAAAGTCACAGTCAACCAAATATTGACTACATTGACTAAATAATATTTGTATTAATTCAATACGACACACGACGACTGCATTCAGTTCAAGACAGATGACAGCTCAGTCTCCGGCTCTCAGTGTGTTCTGGAGTCTGTATTTTATAATTTCATTGAGTCTAGACTTGTGTACTCTGAGTCATGCTGAGCTCTTGGAACTTAGTCTATAACCTACCCAAAATCCCTAGCTCCACTGAACCAAACACTGCCCAAAAAGCCCCTTTGAACCACTCTGTGCTCTGGAGACAGAGTTCGGGCCGAACTCTGCCTCCACACAGAGTTCGGGCCGAACTCTGTCCCCTAGAAATCAGGAACCCTAATTTTAGGGTTAGCTGGTTGCTAGTTGTCCAACGGCCAAATTTTTGAATTTTTCTACCCGAATTCTGGCCGAATTCTGCCTATAAAAACACTATAAATAGGGCATGAATTCTCTCATTTCAATTCATCCAATCTTCTCTTCTCTTCTCTCTTATAAGCTCAATAAGCCATACCCTTCCCATCTACTAGCCACAAGCCTCCTAAGTCTCGAGTGCTCAGCATCTCTCAGTTAGGATTCTTGTGCAAGAGTCGAAGAAGTCGCTTGGACAATTCCAAGCAAATCGCCACTGCGATCCTCTGTTAGAAGTTGACGTGCTCTTCTGAAGAAAAGGCACGGGTTGTAAACTACTATTTCACAAATAGTGGATTTAATCCTGAGCTAGAGTTCTCAGGCCTGGACTAGTCCTCCACGAGGGAAACCAGGTTAAAATCGCTGTGTTTGCGTATGCTCTTCTGCTCTTCATTTATTTTCCGCACTTTACTCTGATTATTTATTGTTGGTGAAAGAGTTATTTTTAACTGGCTATTTTTCTATATAAACTCTATTCACCCCCCTCTAGAGTTGCCAAACTGTTCTTCAATTGGTATCAGAGCTCTGTTCTCTTTACAAGGACTAACATCCTAAGAGCTGATCCATGGCAACCATACAATCCTTGATTTCCAATCATGGTGAAGGTCAGTCCACTCATAGGCCTTCCCTATTTGATGGGACTAACTACACATATTGGAAAACAAGGATGAGCTTCTATCTTAAGTCTCTAGACTTTGACCTGTGGACTGTCGTCACTGACGGTTACAAAAAGCCCGCCAGAATAGTTGTCGATGGTGACCTCATTGAGAAACTACACGACAAATATTCTGTCGAGGAGAAGAAACAGGCAAGTCTAGATGCTAGGGCTATTAATGCTTTATTCTGTGCTATAGACAGGAATGAGTTCAACAGGGTCTCTACATGCACCACTGCTCATGAAGTATGGAGACTTCTAAAAGTGACGCATGAAGGAACCACACAGGTCAAGGAATCCAAAATAAGCTGTCTCACTCAAGAATACGAAGCTTTCAAGATGAAGCCAAGTGAGACGATTACTCAAATGTTCACAAGATTCCTCGACATCATCAATCCTCTATCCTCGCTTGGAAAGCAGTACTCAAACCACGAGAAGATTCGTAAGCTGCTCAGAGGGCTACCAAAGATTTGGAACCCTAAGGTGACAGCCATCATAGAAGGAAACGATCTCACAACAATGTCAATGGAGACCTTGATGGGTAAGCTTATGACTCACGAGCTTGACCTCAAGGACTTCGAAGAGCCTGCTCCGAAGACCAGGGAGATCGCACTCAAAGCTCATCAACGAAGAGCTAATCATGATGAGACCGAAGAAGATAATTTGGATGATGAAGACCAAGCTCTCATGGTTCGCAACTTCAGGAAATTCCTTCGCTTCAATCGAAGGAAGAAGGAATCTCAAGAAGACGATGAAGAAGAACCAACTTGTTACGGTTGCAAAAAAACTGGACATGTCCGAAAAGACTGCCCATTCCTGAAGAAGAGCAACCGCTATGAGAAGCCATACAAAAGGAACTCATCAAAGAAATATGCCAACACAGGCATTTGGCATGAAAGTGAAGCGAGTGACTCTGAGGAAGAAAAGGACTCTCCTCAAGATACAGCAAATGTGTGCCTGATGGCAACTTCCAACAAGGTATCTAACGAAACTCTGGATGACTTCTCTTTTGATGAACTTGGCGATGCTTTCACTGATTTACTCGATGATCATAAAAAGGTCATCGGTAAATATAAATATGCCAAGGACAAAATCAAAAGTCTAGAAGATGAGATACAAAGAATTTCTTTACTTCTTGATAATGTTAGAAACACATCACCCACTAATGACACTGATGAAGTATCCAAGCTTAAATTAAGCTTACATGATGCTGAAGCACGTATTGAGCAACAAACTCAAGAAATCACTACTCTCAACACGTTGCTTGCTGAAGAAAAGAGTAGACACAAGATTTCCATGACTAAGATTTATGGCTTAAATATTAAGGTTGATGAACTGCAAGCTGTTTCTAAAAGATTAGAAACCAAATTGGGTAAACAGGTTGTTCAACCTCAAACCCAATCACATGGGCACAACACCACTCATGCTAGTCAACTACGTCATTCTCATGCAGCACATAACCATGCATTTATATACACAAACTTTCACAAACCACGTGCACGTAAGAACAATTCTCACTCAGTACACACTCATCATGCACAAAGACACAATCAACATCACTCCACACATAAAAATTATCATGCCATGCCATATAGACAAAATCATCATGCAATGCCATATAGACAAGGTCCTCATATACCATATAGACAAAATCATCATGTCATACAATATAGACAAAATCATCATGCCATGCCATCTAGACAATATCAGCATGTCACACATCATAGACAATACCATCATTCTATGCCTCATAGACACCATCAACATGCCACTTATTCCATGCATAATCATCTTCACCATGCTAACTCTTCACATCATGTCCATCCTCATCCTGTTGCTTACAGATATTATTCTCATGCTCCTAGTATAAATAAGAATGCTATCTGTACTTATTGTGGATCACATGGACACATCTCACCACAGTACAGAGTTAGAAGACTTGTAGATAAAAAGATATATGCTTGGTTTCCAAAGACTAACTTTTCAGGACCCTCAAGAACTCGGGTACCAAAGGTCACATCTACTCTTGATGTAGGTGGACCTTCCCTCCTCAACTGAAAGTAAGTGGATTCTCGATAGTGGATGCTCGCGACATATGACGGAAGACGCAAATCTTTTTGCATTACTATCGATGAAGAGAGAAGGATACGTATCCTTCGGTAACAATCTCAAAGGGCACATTATAGGTAATGGTGTCATTGGTCATCCTCCTTCTCCTGTAATAAAGGATGTCTGCCTAGTGACCGAGTTAAAGCATAACCTGCTCAGCATTAGTCATCTTGCTGATCATGGATATGATATTAACTTTGGACAAAACAGTTGCTACATCTATGATAGGTCAATAGGAGACATTACTTTTGAAGGAAAAAGAGAGGACAACATCTATATTTTCTATCTTTCTATAAAAACTAACAATGCAGGTAGATGTCTATATGCCCACAAAGACGAACGACTACTTTGGCACCAGCGTCTTGGTCATGCCAACATGGATGCTATATCCAGGCTTTCTACCAAGAAGCTAGTGAGAGGATTGCCTGACATCACATTCAAAAAGGACACGGTATGTGCCGAATGTGAACTAAACAAGGCAACTAAATCCTCGTTTCATTCCATCAACTCTGTAAGTACTACTAGACCCTTGCAATTACTTCATATTGATTTATTTGGTCCTAGTAGAATAGCTAGTCTTGGTGGCAAACTTTATGCATTTGTTATTGTTGATGATTTTTCGAGATTTACTTGGGTTTTCTTTCTCGCTAATAAGAGCGATGCTATTTCTGCTTTCAAAATTTTTGTAAAGAAAGTTCAAAACGAAAAAGGTTACATGATTACTCGAATCCGAAGTGATCATGGAGGCGAATTCGTAAATTATGATTTTGAAAGTTTTTGTAATGCAAATGGCTTTGATCATGAATTTTCTTGTCCTAGAACTCCTCAACAAAATGGTGTTGTGGAGCGAAAGAATAGAACTCTCGGCGATATGGCCAGAGTCATGTTGAATAAATTTTTACTTCCGAAATATTTTTGGGCAGAAGCTATTAGTACAGCATGCCACATTTTGAATAGAGTGCTGATTCGTCCCATTACGAAGAAAACACCCTATGAGCTTTGGTTTGGGAGAACCCCCAATGTTTCTTATTTTAAAGTTTTTGGTTGTAGATGTTTTATCCTTAACACCAAAGACAACTTAGGCAAATTTGATGCCAAAGCTGACGATGGTATCTTTCTTGGTTATGCCGCCAAGAGTAAGGGATATAGAGTTTTTAATAAACGCTCACTTATTGTGGAAGAGTCAACAAATGTGACTTTTGATGAAGACAACAGTGCAGCAAGTACTCTTGATGATGACGTAAATCAACTTCTACTCCAATGAATACTTCAACCAAAACTAATTCTCTGGAGGGTTTGCCTAAGAAATTCTCTTTCAAATCTTCTCATCCAAAAAATTTAGTTATAGGAGAAGTTTCACGTGGAGTAACTACTAGATCATCACTAAGAGACTCCGTTGCTAGCACTGCCTTCATTTCACAAGTAGAGCCTAAAAACATTTCTGAAGCTTTTAATGATGAATTTTGGATTTCTGCTATGCAAGAAGAACTCAACCAATTCGAGAGAAGCCAAGTATAGGAACTCGTTCCTAGACCGGTTAATCACTCGATAATTGGTACTAAATGGGTTTTTAGAAACAAAGTAAATGAAGATGGTTCAGTCACACGTAACAAAGCTCGTCTAGTAGCTCAAGGATACAACCAAGAGGAAGGTATCGACTACGATGAGACGTATGCTCCAGTTGCTAGACTAGAATCCATTCGGATGCTTTGTGCTTTTGCTAATTTTCATAACTTTAAATTATTTCAAATGGATGTGAAAAGTGCTTTCCTGAATGGTTTTATTAAGGAGGAAGTTTATGTGAAACAACCTCCTGGCTTTGAAAATCACAAATTTCTCGACCACGTGTTCAAGCTAAAGAAAGCACTTTATGGCCTCAAACAAGCCCCCAGAGCTTGGTATGAAAGGCTAAGTAGCTTCTTACTTGAGAAAGATTTTTCAAAAGGGAAAATTGACACTACACTGTTTATAAAATTTTTTAAAGACACTATTCTGTTGATTCAAATTTATGTTGATGATATCATTTTTGGTTCTACTGATGAAACCCTCTGTCAAGAATTTGCCAAGTGTATGCAGACAGAATTTGAGATGAGCATGATGGGAGAGCTCAACTATTTTCTTGATCTGCAAGTGAAACAAATGGCTAATGGAACTTTCATCTGTCAATCGAAGTATACCAAGGACATGCTGAAGAAGTTCGATCTTGACAACATCAAACCAATCAGCACTCCAATGGCTACTTCAACCAAACTCGAACCAGATAAGAGCGGCAAACCCGTTGATCAACGTAAGTATCGAGGTATGATAGGCAGCTTACTTTATTTAACTGCTAGTCGCCCCGATATCATGTTTAGTGTTTGCCTATGTGCTAGATATCAAGCAAATCCTAAGGAATCTCACATGACCGCGGTTAAGCGTATCTTTCGATACCTTAAGGGTACGGTTACAGTGGGCCTATGGTATCCCAAGTCAACATCATTTGACCTCATCGGTTACTCTGATGCTGACTTTGCTGGATGCAAGGTCGACCGTAAAAGTACGAGCGGCACGTGTCATTTATTAGGAAAGGCTTTAGTCTTATGGTTTAGCAAGAAGCAGAACTCTGTCGCACTATCCACAATAGAAGCTGAATACATAGCAGCTGGGCGTTGTTGTGCACAAATTCTGTGGATGAAGCAAACCCTTGAAGACTATAAGTTATCTTTCATGCATATTCCTATATTCTGTGACAATACTAGTGCCATCAATTTGACTAAGAACCCTGTCTGCCACTCACGCACTAAACACATTGAGATCAGACACCACTTTTTGCGTGATCATCAGCAAAATGGCACGATTAACTTAGAATTTATTGACACTGATCATCAGCTAGCAGATTTCTTTACTAAGCCATTATCCGAAGAGCGCTTCAATTATCTTTGTCGTGAACTCGGAATTTTGGATGAAGCAGTTATAAGTTGAGACTTACTTGCATAAATGTCGAGTATATTTTGATTCTTTTATGACAAATTTATTATGGGTACAAGCCGAAAGGGTCCTTCTGACAAAAAGGCGTAAAAGCCTAAGCGACACGGTGCACTAGTCCTCAGGACTACCGCTAGCTGGGATCCGGCCCCTGCAGCTAACCCATGGCAAATTTGAAATACTGAATTACAATATATTTCCTTGTTTATTATATGGTTTGTTCCGATTTATTATTGCCTAGTTGATCTTTCCTAAAGTTCATTCTGACCTTTGTGTACCTCTCTATGTACTTCATTGTTTTCATTAAACTTTTATCCTCAAAATCTCTTTTGTTCAACACTTAATCAATTTTTCTATCTTTTCAGCCTGCTTTTAGTTCTGGACCACTGATCCAGAACTCGGGCCGAACTCTGCCCCTAACAGAGTTCGGGCCGAGTTCGGTCCCTAAGTTCCAGCGTCGGGATCTGGCTCTGCCGTTGGATCAATTTAGATCCTATGGTCAATATTTTATCCGACCAAAGACAAACCCCTATTTTATTTCGGGACTCCTTCTCTCTCCTTCACCATTGCCTCCTTCCTCACCTCTCCAAACTCCTTCCTTCAAACCCTAACCCTAGTTTTTGATCTAGAGTGCTCCATTGCTCCTCAAAATCAAGGAAAAAGGGTTTTTCATCATTCTCTTCCACTGTTTGGTATTATTTTCAGGTATAACTCTCTCCTTCTATCTATTTTCAAGTTCTCCATTTTTTTGCAAATGGCTCCTCGCTTGTCCAATCGTGGGAAAAGGGTTCGAACTGAGGGAGCTTCCTCTTCGAATCCTCCTCCTCCAATTGAGCAAGTAGGTGAACAACAACCCATTCATCCGTTGTTCAACCCGCCTAGTCCCCAAGATCCGAATACATATGACGAACGCCTATTTGTGTCGCTAGACGCGTCTAATGCATGGTTTAGCGATTTTCGTACTCGTCCGGTGTTCGGGGGACATCCGATAAATTTTACAATCTTTGCTCAATTTGAATCTCTGTTTCGTGATCTATGTTTGGATGCTTTAGTTGCTTCAAATTTTGTCATCTACCGTAGTGCAATCCAAATGTTTTATTACAATTTAACTTTCGATGCAACCCACATCTATTCCCGGGTTGCCGGTATTGACATAGTTTTCAATAATTCTAAGTTGGGGGATTTTCTTGATCTTGTTAATCTTGATGCTTGGGATAAACTTGTGGAAGCACGTCAATTTCAATTTGTTGGCGATACTTCTCTTGAAGGATTCAAGAAGGAATTATGTGCTCCTAACATAAGTCCTCGCAAACTTATGGCCAAGCATCTCAACCCCTACTTCTATGAGCTTCATCGAATGATTTTTAACACCATCTTACCAAAAGCTGGTTCAACTGATGAAGTTACCTACTTTGAGATTTCTGCCTTATATCACCTCCATTATCGTATCCCATTCAATCTTCCTAGGACAATGATGGATTGGATGATAAATTGTAGGAAGAAACCAAGAGCGTTGGTTTATCCTTTATACCTTCCTATGGTTTTTCGTGCATTCATCATTCCTATTCATTACTGTCAGTTCTTGCCTGCTCCTGCTTTTCTGTCCAAGGCACGCCGTACTCAGGCAGTTGTCGCCTCTCCTGAGGCCTCTGAGCATTCTGATGATGAGGAGCCTGACGCCCCTCCTTTTGGTCAGGATGCACCTCCTCCATCTGCCACTCTTGAGTCCATTCAGACCATGCTCCGGGATCGTTTTACTCTTGAGGACGATCGCTGGACACAGCTAGACTATCGTACCACTCTGCAGATGAGTGCTCTCGGCAACTCTCTGCATGATATCCGGTACTCTCTGTCTCAGCATCTGTACATTCCCATGGAGAGGGATCCAGCACGCGCGGGTCATCGCATTGATGATTCGTGGGTTATGCGTTACATGGATCCGGATGATGCTTTTGTGGACCCTCGTCGCTCCTTCCCTGGTCCTGCAGATGTTCCAGGACCTTCTCGTGCTCCGTGATGGAGATTGGCTCGATCTGCTGCTGCTACTGCTGATGATCTTAGTTATTTTTTTGCTTTCAGTTATTTAGTTTATTATGGTTTTATGTAGCTGGTTTTATGTACTCTGTTTATGAGTTGGCCACTTGGTTTGGTGGATGACATTATCTGTCCTTTATCATAGTTTTACTTTATGTCAGTGACTTATTTCACTGTTTCTTCTCTGCTTGGTGTGGTTGCATTACTATTCGTTGCTTCTTTATATTGCTAACTGCCAAAAGGGGGAGAAATATGTATATTTTTATAGTTTTAGTTTTGTGCTTGTTTTGCTTTTGGGAGATATTATCTATCAGGCCACAGGTTCTATGCATTCGTATATCTGTGTATATCTGTGCTTGTTCTTGCTCTGGGAAAATATTATCTATCAGGTCACAGGTTCTATGCATTTTTTACGGGGGAGAGCTATATAGCTTCTAGCTCGACACCGTTCTTGGTTTACGGGGGAGCTATCTTCTTTTAGCTCAGGCATCGTTTATGGGGGAGCTATGTTACAATCAACTGTGTCCAAGTATGAATATTGAAATATACATATATTATTTTGTCAATTATCAATATGGGGGTGATTGTTGACACAAAGTCACAGTCAACCAAATATTGACTACATTGACTAAATAATATTTGTATTAATTCAATACGACACACGACGACTGTATTCAGTTCAAGACAGATGACAGCTCAGTCTCCGGCTCTCAGTATGTTCTGGAGTCTGTATTTTATAATTTCATTGAGTCTAAACTTGTGTACTCTGAGTCATGCTGAGCTCTTGGAGCTTAGTCTATAACCTACCCAAAATCCCTAGCTCCACTGAACCAAACACTGCCCAAAAAGCCCCTTTGAACCACTCTGTGCTCTGGAGACAGAGTTCGGGCCGAACTCTGCCTCCACACAGAGTTCGGGCCGAACTCTGTCCCCTAGAAATCAGGAACCCTAATTTTGGGGTTAGCTGGTTGCTAGTTGTCCAACGGCCAAATTTTTGAATTTTTCTACCCGAATTCTGGCCGAATTCTGCCTATAATAACACTATAAATAGGGCATAAATTCTCTCATTTCAATTCATCCAATCTTCTCTTCTCTTCTCTTTTATAAGCTCAATAAGCCATACCCTTCCCATCTACTAGCCACAAGCCTCCTAAATCTCGAGTGCTCAGCATCTCTCAGTTAGGATTCTTGTGCAAGAGTCGAAGAAGTCGCTTGGACAATTCCAAGCAAATTGCCACTGCGATCCTCTGTTAGAAGTTGACGTGCTCTTCTGAAGAAAAGGCACGGGTTGTAAACTACTATTTCACAAATAGTGGATTTAATCCTGAGCTAGAGTTCTCAGGCCTGGACTAGTCCTCCACGAGGGAAACCAGGTTAAAATCGCTGTGTTTGCGTATGCTCTTCTGCTCTTCATTTATTTTCCGCACTTTACTCTGATTATTTATTGTTGGTGAAAGAGTTATTTTTAATTGGCTATTTTTCTATATAAACTCTATTCACCCCCCTCTAGAGTTGCCAAACTGTTCTTCAATACGCGTTGGGCCCTGTCTTTTTGCTGTGGGCGCATAGGCCTTGGAGACTGGCCTTGGGCGCATGCTTCTTGACAGCATGTATGAGCCTCCTTGATGTGGGTGCATAGTATGGATCCAGTGAGCCCGGACGCATAGCCTTGGGCGCATGACCCTGTATGCCTAATCTGTTGAAGATAGAAGCCTCCTATTTGGAGTTATGCGCCCAAACACCCCCTTAGGCGTATGGCTTTGGGCGCATGCTCAGTGGAGCAGCGTTGTTTTCTTCCAGCTTTGCCTCCTTCATTTGTGAGCCTCGCTGGGTTTGCCCAGAGTGTCGAACATTCCGATTTTTGGTATCGTAGTGTTTTTCTTTGCCAAGCCTTGAGCGTCGAGCACTCTGCTGTTGGTTATGCAGGACAGGAGTCACTAGGCTAGTAGAGCCTGAAACGGTATGAGCCTTCTCCATTTGTGGAGCTTCTGTGGCAGAGCCATGCACCCATGTGACAGAGTCCTCCAGTTGTATATCTGCTATGACACTAGCAGGATACGCACAGCGAGCCTTCGGATGCCAAGTCTTGCGAGACTTGTTTGGCTTTGCTGATTTTGAGGGAGTAGAGCCATCCCTCGAGTGCATCTCTTTGAATGCCTGCTGATCAAACTTTACGATCATCATCTTCTGAGTGCTCCCCACTTTATTGGTATCGGATTGCGTCACCACCTTCTCGTCAGAGAAAAAGGTAGTCCCCAGCAGAGTCACCATTTTTGTGGATACACACAAAAATAAGAAGAAATGATGTCTTTTCTTTATTGGTGCAAGGCACCACAAATCGAGTACGCCTGAGAGATCCTGCGCTGAGGATCCCCAAGTACAAAAAAGAATTTTGGAGAATGGAACGATGGAGATCGAGCGGCAGATGTTCCTTTACTCCGTTGATACTCCGATTACAAAAGTGGGAGAAAACCTAAGAAAATTGCTTACTCTCGGCTCACTGGCAAGAAGTGCAGTAATTTGGCTCTTGAAAATGGTCTCCGTTCTGTGTTTTGAAGAGGGATGAGACCCCTTTTTATAGTAGTTTCTAAGCTGGAATGATGTTATGCGCCCACATGAGAAAAATATACTGGTTTTCATGTGAGTGCATAGTCCTGCCTTGGGCGCATAGGGTGTAGGCACATGCAGGCTGCGAGATCGTAGGTTGGTCGTGGTGTTAATATGGCCACATGCTTCGGTGCACGACTGCTCGTGGAGACTGACGTAGCCGTGCGCTTCGGTACATATTTTGATCATGGCTTTGACCGAGTCAGGCTTGGGCGCATAGCCCTGTTTCAGGCTATGCGCCCTCCTTCTGGGGGAGCTTATCTTGGGCGCATAGAGCTTCACAGGATGATGGGCGCATAGAGCTTCACAGGGTGATGGGCGCATAGGAGCTTCACAGGATGACTTGGGCACATAAGAGCTTCACTTGGGCACATATGTCCTCATTGGCTTGGGCGCATAAGGCTTTATTGCTAAAATTTTCATGCTTCTATAGACATGAGACATGCATGACTGGACAAGACAAACAATAGTGTACAATAATAAGCCACAACAGAAGATACAAGTATCAAGACAAGGGTGCGTACATCGAACCACTATATCAAGCTAGACAAGACAAGAATTAAGATTGCACTATGACGGGCCACTATATCGAGCTAGACATGTATACAGATCAAGAATATGCCACGACGAGCCACTATATCAAGCTAGACGAGACAATAACCAAGAATGCTCTACGGTAAGCCACTATATCAAGTAAGCTAGACATGTACGAGAAAACCAAATCTCGTTCCAAATAATTATAGAATTCAAGTATAACTATGAAAACAATACTAGAGGAAGGTCGTGTATGGCACATATATGTAGGAACGAAATCATAAAACAGAATACTCTAAGGGGGGGTGAATAGAGTAGGCAGCGAAATATTGCTAATTAAAAATCTCGTTAGCAGTTAGATCACAGATATAAAAATAATCACAAAGTAAATGACAGTAATAAAAAAGTGATCAGAAGGCAAACGCAAACACCAAGATTTATACTGGTTTCCCTCTTGTGAGGACTAGTCTAGTCAAAAGAATTCCAGTTGAATCCACTATTGGAAAATCCCGCAAGTTTTTATACGAAGTCCTTGCAACTTCTACAGACGCGAGCTTTGATATAAAGAACTCGACCAACTTCAATTATGAAGAGTTGTATCTTCAATCAAGCCTCTGATTATAACCGCTCTGAAACTTCTAGACCGTACCGTACGGGCAAATCGATTAGAGGATTGTAACTGGCTTGGGATTTGAAAATGAAAGCTTTTGAGAACTCTTTGGAGAAAATGTAAGGTTTAGAAGAGAAGAGATTGAAAGTGAATTGGTGATTTGAAATGATCGAAATCCTTCTCTATTTAAAGTTTTTCCAAACACAGAATTCTGGCAGAATTCTGGCAGAACTCTGACAGAACTCTTTGTAACAAACCGCAACTGAAAGGAGACCAAGTTCAAAATCAAACATTCACATAACGTTCAACTTGGCCGAACTCTGGCCGAACTCTAGCCGAGTTCTGCTAGGATTCTGCTAGTTGATTTTGAGAAAAATCATTTTGGCTTTTTGAAAAGTCCTTCAGAAGCATTTTGTAAAATAGGATGTTTTTCAAAAACATAGGTCATTTTTAAAAGGATAGGGTGATTTTGAAAAACGATTTCGGACAGCCTATTTGCCAGTACGACTTGGTGTACAATGTATTCCTAGATTCAATAAAATGAAAAATTATATTGCTTTGAAGGAAATACATTCTGAATAGCAAACAGCTTCAGTCTTGAACATAGTAGATATCCATCGTTGAGCAGTGTCCAAAACGTCGTAGGTAAACATCTGAATTGCCTTACATTTATATCGAGACAGAGTTTGATCAATTATTAAAATCAGGTTTGACCATGACCAGTGGGCCAACAATCTCCCCCATTTTGATAATTGACAAACCTTGCCAATATAACATCTAAGTTTGGATCAAAACAAAAATGTATCAAAAAAATTGTTCATAACCTGTATGCATGAAGATGTTAGATCCTATTTCTCCCCCGTTGTCACTTAGCAAAATAATTACAAAAGAGAAAGCTCCCCCGCAATAAATACATAAGTAACAAACAGTGAATAAACACAAGAAATATATATATATATATATATATATATATATAACATTCATCACAGCCATGGTATAAACAGTTAGAAAAGATATTAAGTAAAGAACATAGGCATGGTATTTGTCACAGGCAGTTTATATAGAAGCGTAAAAAGAGATAATGCTATAATAAAGCTGAAACAAATAAAATGCTGAGCTGAATAAGTGAACGAAATGAAACATATGCCAAACTGAGGCATAATAAAAATATGTCTATGAAGAATAAAAACAAAAATAAGAGTATTGATAAAATCTTGTAATGTCGGAGCATTTCCAAGTAAACATAAGACAAAATATCAGTCTCAATATGTAACATCTCAAAAATCATTATCCTCATCATCATCGTCATCGACTGCAGCGCCAGCATGTCCAGATGGACCAGCTCCAGAAGTATGAGAAGTGTCACCAGAAGTACGATACCAATCGTAAGCATCCCTGGCTGGAACAGAGAGTGAACCGCCTCATCATCAATGTGGTAGCCAGAAACAGAAGGGTCTCAAGGTAGAGAGCTAGTAGAGTGACCCGTCTGCGCAAATCTCAGATCGGCGAAGGAGTTGGCAATAGCCTGGAACCGAGTCACGTCACGGAACTCATGTTCCCTGGAAGTGTCAACATAAAATGACTGCAGATCTGATAGGTGCTGATGAATACCCTCAAATGTCATAGGGTAGGACTGAGGAGGACCAGGTGCTATAGGAGTAGGTATAGGAGGAGCAGGTGCAGTAGGTGAAGGAACAGTGGCAATGCTGCGACGAGAGAGTTTGAAGAACTTGGGCTCAGGGTCAACAGCACCAATGGATAGGTCAATGTCAAATCTCTGAAAGATGTGTAGGATGATCATCGCATAAGAGAGGTTACGGTCTCTTCTGCGACATCTACCCATCATCTGAATGATAGTCTTAGGGGCAGAAAAAGGAATCCCCTTAAGAATATGATATAGAGCAGAAAGCTCAAGTGCAGTGACATCATCTTTGGAAGTGGATTTTGGAACTAAAGTGGAGTAGATGATGCGATGTAATTCATAGTTAAACAAGTTCAAATTATTGGCCTTGAACTTTCCAGGATGAGCATGTGCGGGCGCACAAAGCTCATTCTTGAAACTAACGAGAGTCGTACCATCGGGAAAATCGAAATCAGTGATGTCATCGAGTGGGGCACCTTCGTTTGGAATACCAAGGATTTCCGCTAACGTTTCATCAGTAAACTCGATATCTATCCCTCCGACACGTGTTCTTACGATAAAAGTGTCTAACACGAAATTACAGTAAAATAATCTAATAGCATTAGTAGCTATAGGGAATTGTAAAGAAACAAAGTATTGTAACCCTAATGCCTCAAAATAAGGACGGTGGTTGGGAAAGACAGTCCATTTGATTGGTGATCCGGTAAAAATAGTATGTATAATGAAATCGGCATACCACAATAGGGCTTGGTCGGGAGTTTTGAAGTAAAACTCGTCCAATGCACCGTCATTCGATTGGACCGGAGAAAAGAGGGAATCCGTATGCGGATCCGAAGACGATGCCTCTTTACTGGCATTGGTCTTCTTCCTCTTGAAAGGATTGAATCTCTTAGGCATTCTATCCCAAAATCAAGAAACCCTAACAATTGGAAAGTGGAGGAGAGAAGGAATTATACCTTCCGAGAGTTGGATATGTTGTAGAGGACAAAATTCTCCGCCCGAATCCAAAGTTTGGACGAAGATCTCCCCGCGGATTGGAAGAAGAAAGATGGAGACGAACTAGGGTTTAGGGGGCACGGCTGCTGCTGTGTTGATGATGTTTGGAAGAATGAAGAAGAGGGGGCCTCGGGTTCTGACTGGTACATATATATACCCAGTCGAACTCTGGCCGAATTCGGACCGAACTGGTGCCAAATTCATCAAGGGTTGCCTGGTTATATATGTGTAAAAAAAATAACAATGGGCCACATCTTTTTTATTAATTCGTTTCAAATGTTTAATTCAGAGTTTAGTAATTTTAAATCTCAATCATAATATAATTAATATTATTTTATAAATTAATATTCTTTACTCAGCATCTGTCTCAGATTAGCTGTAGGAGTACTGTCCCAGCTAACGGAGGTTCACCGGGGAACTCTTAAGTACCGCTTCGCTTCGACCGTAGTCGTGGTGATAGACAGACTTTTTTTAGGCTTGTCTCAAAAACAGTTTTTGAGTATCGAATAAATTAATTAATAAAACACAATTAATTAATATTATTGATATCTAAAATTCTTAATTCTTGACGTAAATAATTAAAACGATCTTCCGCTAGAGGTTTTGTGAGTATGTCAGCTAATTGATTCTGTGTGTCTATGCATACATGGTCTCTATCTCCATTTTGTTGATGATCTTTAAGAAAGTGATGTCTAATCTCGATATGTTTAGTACGAGAGTGACATACTAGATTCTTAGTCAAATTAATAGAACTAGTGTTGTCACAAAAAATATGTATGTGTGTAAAATGCAATCCATAGTCTTCTAAAGTTTGCTTCATCCATAAAATTTGTGCATAACAACGTCCTGCGGCGATATACTCAGCCTCGGTTGTTGATAATGCAATAGAATTTTGCTTTTTACTAAACCAAGAGACTAGAGCTTTCCTAGGAAATGACTTGTGTCGCTAGTGCTTTTTCTATCTACTTTTCATCCGGCAAAATCAACATCAGAATAACCGGTTAGGTCAAACGACATGGTTTTAGGATACCATAAGCTGACAGAAGAAGTGCCTTTAAGGTATCGAAAGATACGCTTAACTACGCACAAATATGATTCCTTAGGATTAGCTTGAAAGCGTGCACATAAGCAAACACTAAACATAATGTCTGGTCGACTAACAGTTAAATATAGCAAGCTACCGATTATACCTCGATACTTACGTATGTCGACGGGTTTGCCTTGTTCATCAATATCAAGCTTGGTTGAGGTCGCCATTGGAGTGCTAAGTGGCTTTGCTGCTTCCATGTCGAACTTCTTTAACAGAACCTTTGTGTACTTTGCTTGATTTATGAACGTCCTATTGCTGGTTTGTTTGATTTGTAGTCCGAGAAAGAATTTTAGCTCTCCCATCATGATCATCTCAAACTCATTCTGCATACACTTTGAAAATTCTTGACAAAGAGATTCATCGGTAGATCCAAATATAATATTATCTACATAGACTTGAATCAAAAGAATATTATTATTCAAAGATTTTATAAATAATGTAGTGTCAATCTTTCCCTTTGAAAAATTGTTATCAAGTAGAAAAGAGCTTAGACGATCATACCAAGCACGAGGGGCTTGTTTCAAACCGTATAAGGCTTTCTTCAACTTGAAAACATATTCAGAAAATTTGAAATCAGTAAAACCAGGAGGTTAAGGCCCTGTTTGGTTACTCATTATAATGCTGTTTTCTGGTTGTAAACAATGAAATAGCCAAAAAATGTGTTTGGCCGCTGCATCTTTGATTTTGCTTTCTGAATTTTTTTTGGAAACCTACTTTATAAAGTAGCTTTCACAGAGGTTCCAAAATATGTTTTTTGGAATGTCTTTTTTTCTTTTCCTACTATTTTGCGAGACCCGCATCCCCTACCAACCCCCAAAATTGTCTCTCTCTCTTTCTCTCTTTCCTCCAGAAAGAGGGTTGGGGAGTCTGCTCTGCACCTTCTATTCCAAGAGAGAAAAATGAAGAAGCAACGTCCATGACGAACACAACGTCCTTCGACTACTCCAGACCCCCCGAATCCTTCGACTACTCCAGACACCGGACTCCTCCGCCTTCGCCCTCCTTCGTGCGAGCCTCGACACAACGTCCATGACGAACGACACGATGACGACAAACTCGACCTCGACGACGGCAACGACGAAGACGAACTCGACCTCCGCCTCCGCCCTCCTGACGAACTCTCCACGCGAGCCTCGACCACCGCC
Organism: Iris pallida; assembly: GCA_029216955.1. Taxonomy (NCBI): domain Eukaryota; kingdom Viridiplantae; phylum Streptophyta; class Magnoliopsida; order Asparagales; family Iridaceae; genus Iris; species Iris pallida. Next base: position 5,528,833 of record JANAVB010038613.1, read on the forward strand.
TCCGCCCTCCATCAAGCGCGCTCCTCGACGGCGGCGGCGGACGAGACCGAGGGTACGAGAGTCAGAAATTAGGGTTAGGGTTTTGGAACACTTCGATGACACGACACAGAATATGACACATACAGAAAATATAACACAAAATTTTATCCATAAATTAAATTCAAAAATTATTTTACCAAACAGAATTTTAAAGAAAAATTTAAAAAGCTATTTTCCAGATGAAAGTAAACAAACGCAAACTCAAAAACTTTATACTCAGAAAACAATTTTATAACTTACTTTCAGAAAACTATTTTCAGAACAAAATTTCAGAAAATATATCCAAACGGACCCTAAGCTACATAAACTTCTTCTTTTATAAAACCATTTAAAAATGCACTTTTGACATCCATTTGAAATAATTTAAAATTATAAAAACATGCAAATGCACATAACATGTGAATGGATTCTAATCTCGCAACTGGGGCATAAGTCTCATCGTAGTCGATACCTTCTTCTTGATTGTATCCTTGAGCTACGAGTCGAGCCTTATTACGAGTCACTAAACCATTCTCGTTTAGTTTATTTTGGAATACCCATCGGGTGTCAATGACCGGATGATCAATGGGCTTGGGAACAAGTTCCCAAACTTGATTCCGTTCAAATTGGTTTAATTCCTCTTGCACAGCGTCTATCCAAAAATTATCACTACATGCTTCATCAATTTTTTTGGGTTCAAACTACGAAACAAAAGCAACACAAGAAGCTATATCTTTATTCGAGGAATGAGTACTTACACCGTTGGTAATCTCACCAATTACCAAGTCCTTTGGATGATTTGCCAAGAATCTCATCTCTTTTGGTGTAGTCTCAAGATTGCTAGTTTCGGCTTCTTTGCTTGGAGGTTCATCTGATGCCTGATGTGATGGTTCTGCATCTTTGTGTGAAGGTTTTGCAATAGCTGTACTTGGTGTGATTATGTCTTCATTGTCATCATCGTCTAAGTGTTGATTTAGCTCATCAAACTTGACATTGATAGATTCGTCGATGATCATGGTTCTTTTGTTGAAGACTCTGTATCCTTTGCTCTTTGCTGCATAACCTAAAAATATACCTTCATCGACCTTTTTATCAAATTTACTCAAATTATCTTTAGTATTAAGAATAAAAAATTTACAACCAAAGATCTTGAAATATAAAACATTTGGGGTTCTATCAAACCATAGTTCATAGAGAGTCTTCTTCGATATAGGTCGAATTAGAACCCTATTGAGAATATAGCATGTTGTATTTACAGCTTCAGTCCATAAGTATTTAGGTAGACTAAACTGGTTTAACATTACTCTAGCCATTTCAGATAGAGTTCTATTCTTACGTTCCACAACTCCATTTTGTTGCGAAGTCCTAGGGCAAGAGAATTCATGCAAATAACCGTGTGTGTCACAAAATTGCTTGAATTCTGCATTCTCAAATTCGCCGCCATGATCTCTACGAATGCGAGTAATCATGAACCTTTTTTCATTCTGTACTTTCTTACAAACGGTGACGAATTCTGATAATGCATCGTTCTTGCGTGCAAAAAAATAAACCCATGTATATCTAGAAAAATCATCTACAATCACAATGCATATAACTTACCACCTAGACTAGCAATTCTGTTTGGTCCAAATAAGTCCATATGCAATAGTTGTAACGGTCTAGTGGTACTTACAGCGTTCTTGGATTTGAATGCGGATTTGGTAGCTTTGTTCTTTTCACATTCACTACATACCATATCCTTCTTCAAAGAAATATCCGGTAAGCCGCGTACCAACTTTTTTGTAGATAGTCTTGAAATTGTATCCATGTTTGCATGGCCAAGTCTCATATGCCATAGTTGAATCTTAACGCTTTTGACCATCAAACATATATCTGCTTTATCAGCATCTTCCAACAAATAGAAAACATATATGTTGTCTTCCCTAATACCTTCAAATATAGTACTACCAGTTGAACTATCAACTATAGTACATTTATCTTTGATGAAGTTAATATCATAACCGTGATCAGCTAAATGGCTTATGCTGAGCAGATTATGTTTTAACTCGGTAACTAGACAAACATCTTTAATCACTGGATAGAGAGCCTTACCAATGTCACCGATATCGATTATGTACCTTCTTAGATTATTATCGAAGGAGACGTATCCTTCTTTATTCCTCTTCGACAGTGTTGTGAATAATGAAGCGTAACCAGTCATATGCCGTGAGCAACAGCTGTCGAGGATCCATTTGCTCCTAGCATGTGAAGGGGGTCCCACCTGTAAAATAATTTGCAGATGAAACTCTTGGTACCCATTTGTCACGCCCCGCTCCCGTAGGAGCAATCGTCTTCGCTAAGGCGTGATACCGCACGAGCCTAGATTGTGCTCGTGCAAGGCAGTTTCATAACGGCCGATTACATCGGCGGCGACGGGGTCGTCGCACAGAAGTCCCAAGCAGAAATATTAAAACATGCAGCGGAATTTAAGAACAAGTACACATGAACACAAGTCATTCAAAAGAAGCTCTTTATTGATATTGAATACAAGATTACATTTGTGGGCGTAAGGCCAATCTCGATTACAATGTTTGAGCCAGCGGAAGCTTCGAAAGGCGATGTCCATACATTATGTCCTGTATAAGTCTTCAGTCAACGCGGCCGCACGCTTCGAATCGCCAAGAAACTCCGTGCCTCGACGCATCCAAGCGAGCTCCACGCCACGAGCTTCTACCTGTGCCTGCACATGAAACACTGTGTGGGTGTCAGTACTCAACTGTACTGGTGGAGTGAGCTCCTCGCCCACCCATACAAAACCAACACGTTTTATTTTACTTTGTGCAACATAAACCCTTTTTACGATTGTCTTTCTATTCTTGCCTTAGGATCAGTTTTAGGACCGACGCCTTTGCATACTTGTGTCTAAGGACCATCCCGTGCTTGCACAACGACGTTAACTCATACTTTTGCCTTAGACCCTTGTCGTGCCAATAATGTTAACCTATCAAGTCGTGTTTGCCTTACGGCCATAATCAGAGACGCAACTACACGAAAGACTCCATTTCCTTACCTCTAGACCTTTTTCGTGCTTGTATTGTCGACGCACCGACTTATACTAGTATTTTTAGCCAACTCTGGGACGTAACGACTCTGTCGTGCCATAACTAAATTCGTGCTTCAATATCTCCGAGGCAGCGCCTCCTTGCTTAGTCTCGCCTACACTTGGGTTGTGACAACGCGACCGTTCCTCATATTTCGAAATCGTGCCCAGCAACTCAACGTAACTTTACACAACTTGCCCTACGGCCCTTCTCGACTTAACTCGCAATAGCTCAAGCCTAACTCATGCAACTCTATGCCAACAACTTAACACTCGATGCCACATCTCGTGCCGAAGCACACCGCCTTCGTTATAGACAAATCTTAGGCCCAAACCTTGTGTTCTCTAACTTCATACATATCCAACTCAATCCAAAGGCACACACGCGGATTGCCGCCCGTGCCGACACATCTATATGAATGGTTACTGGCATTGACTAGCCATTCTGGACATAGCCTAGCATTCGGGACCCTTGCACCGCCGGTTGCGATCCTCGATGCAAGTCCCCGACCTATCGGTTGTTTCATACGCAACTCGGCTATAATCTGTTCTTCCTAGGCCGGATCGGTCCCTGGCCCAAGGTTTTCGATCCGAAGAACCATCGCCCTTGTCGACAAGTTGTCCATGACCACATGCCTACGCTAACTTCTAGACTTAACGTAATGCATGGTCTCATCATCATCACATAGTTCCTTTGCTTTACTTTTTCCACATTTCACACTTCCTTCGCAGAGCCCAACCAGGGTTTCCTCGGCGAATGAACCACAGTCCCGACATTTTTCCTTTCGGCGACTAACCATCGCTTAGACTTAACATTCTTTGACTCAGGAAACGGCTACTGCATAGCCTTCCAACTTACTTGAACATAACGTATTTCCTTAAGTATCGATAGACCGTGGCTAACTTTCCACTGAACCAACCGAGGTTCGTGCCTTAAACCGACTCGTGTTCTACGCAATGCTATCGCCCGAGTCATACTTCATGTGACGGGTCTTGGGATCGTGGGACTATTTAACTTGACAACCGCAGAATGAGCGGGACAGCACTTGGAATGACTTAGGTCGACCGGCATAACTTTGCCTAACTTACTCAAGCCTACAACTTAACCCGAGGGACGAGCAAAGGCTATGCCAAGCCTTGTGCAGTGTAATCGTGCACGCTTTATCAAGCGTTTATGCGGACGATGCCTATGACTTAGGCAGGTTCATAGTTTTGTGTCGAAGACCAACTTTCCTTCTCCCAAGCCACGGGACGAAGGACCGAGTGTCATTTTCAAAGCACGTCGTGCACCAACTCTAAGCCGACCGTGGGACGTTATCCATGTTCTAACTCATTTTGACCCGTCGGGATTATTTCCTTAGCTATGTGGATTCATCTCTTTTATTATTAAGCCTACTTGTGCAAGTTGAAAACATGATTTATTATGTGAAGGCAAAGATGACGCAAGTTCACCGAAACTATCCCACCTGAGCGAGCGGTCGTCTTGACCGAGCGAGCCTTCGAGCAGCCGTTGCAAGGCTAAGGCCCAACACCGTCGGCGTTTCGATTCCTCCGATTGACTTTGCGGGACGGGGCACTACAACATACACCACTCAGAACAAGTCTCGTCCTCGAGACTTTTCTGAAGGCAAGCTATCCTACCATTTCTATGGCCAAGACTTAATCGTACCTAGATACGGGACTATTGCAGTCGTGCATGTATGCCAGTACTTATCGTATACACTCTGCCTACGCGTTTCCTCGATTTCTAGCCACGCTCGCACTATTATCATTCTTTTCCTTAATACGATTTCAAATTCTTGACACTCTTCCATTCCCTAAGTCTTATTTGAATTCATCGTATCTCTTGGTTGGATCGTGCACGCATTCCAAGCGTCCCCAAAATACATGTATTCAGCCAAACCGTATGATAGAGAATTCGTCATTGTCATCCAAGTCGCATCATGCACATACCCAGGCGTCCCTAAAATATATGCATGTCAGCCGAGTCTCGTGAGCAGGGTTTCCTACATTCGTGATTCATACTATTCATTCAAACCAATCCTCAAGATCAATTCTTCGATTGATAACTCTTGCAACAGGGGCGTTTCGCCTAACCGCTAGGCCAATCTTTGTGAGACTAAGTCAATGTCAGGATTGGAATCATAGTTTCCTAACAATAATGCCAACACTGACCCCAATCCTAGGGTCAAATCATAGTCGGTAGTACGGAATTTTCTATCCAAGCTCGCATCACTCGGATTTCTAAACATCGAGCACGATCACCTATTCGCATCAATGCATTCGTTGCGCGAATTCGAATCCATTCAAATTACCAACTTTAACCAATTCATGTATTCGATCACGAGGTCATCTAGGTCGACAATACGTTGCGCCCCAATCTCATGCGAGTTCGATTGTCCACGGTGGCTCATGAATCATCATGTAACGCTCCCGCGGAATAATCATTCTCATCGGGGCGTAACTCTTGTTTGAGTCTAGACTCGTTCATTCTCGATACGCAGATTGGACCTATGCAATCCTTAATTTCAATTTATTAATCAAACAAAGTCATTCTCGAGTCCACCTTCGTGTCAAACCACAAGCCGAAGCAATCAGATTGCCACGCCATCCAAGTTCAATCACTCCCGCTGTATGAATCATCATACCAGCGCTTACGCGGAGTGATCGTCTCAAATCGGCGCGACGCATATGCGAGGCTGGAGTTGCGCTCGCATAAGACAAGAATGTCAAAGTTGTGGTTATCGACGAAACAAATCCAAACATATCATTTTTCATCCAAGCCAAGATCTAAGTTCGATAGTCCATTTGTCATCCGTTCAATTAGAAAAATCCTCGAGCCCAGTTTATCTTTTCCTCGACACGTTTCAATATCCCGAGTATAGCATCCATCGGAACAATGACACTTGCACGATCGTCATTCGCCGAGTCAGAGTATCCCCAAGTTATCGCATATCGATCTTTGATACGCCTCAATACCATCGACGATATGCGTAACCTGACGATCTTCCTTTGCAACCAATTTCGAGTCGTACGACTGATGCTATTGTCCGAACTGGATATGCCACAATTCCTTAATATTCAAGATCAAATTTGATTCGCTATTCCTCAAGCTCGTTTCAAAATCGTTTCGTTCAAAACTCAAGTCACATTTCATTTGAATCAATCAGAAATCGTAAGCACGATCCTCTAGGTTTTCCTCGATTAAGACATTCACTTTTGTTCATCGTTCCGAATCGTTTTCTAACTCGCGTTGTCCACTGACAAATTGTCCGGACGACTTCTCATTCGGGACTTTCGAAGTCACGACCAACTAAGCGTGACGCGTTTTAACGCTATGCGCGATCGTATCGCCTCGCCGACGTACTCGTTATTATTTCTAATCCTCAGCCTTCGCTCGAATGATTTCCAAGAAAATCCATACACCACTCGGATTCGAGCCATCCGATCTAGCCTACAAATCACATTCGTATTACTCGCTAACTCGTCCTTCAGATTCGTTCGATGAATCTCTAACATAATCGCTCACGTCGTATCGACGGGCTAAGTCATTTGTACTACTCCTCAAAATCTAAACCGATCTTCCACGTACGCCTAAGTGTTAGTCTTATAGCGTTTCTATCGACAGACACTCTAAGTGTTGCTTCGTTTCCCGACCGAACGGTACTCAATATCGCTCGCGACTCATTTGCACCAAAATTCTAGGTGCGCGACGTGCGGGCTAAGTTGTGCTACATAACCAACCCGTACGGACTATATTTTGAGTTTGCACGCTCAATTTCTAACGTCGACGTAGGACTATTTTGGCACGCACGCAACTTGCTAACATTAGCATGTGTTTTCATTCAAAACAAGTTGACACTGTTCGGTACAAAGGCCGTCGCCTATCGATGCATTCGATTGAACGCTTGTACGAGCTTTTGAAAATATTTAGACTTATTGTATGGACATGCCGAGGGACATTCGAGAGAGAGCGTACACTTCTTTAACAACGACGAGCTTTCAAAACTGAGACATTCGATGTGAAGTCCAAGGACGTAAAGCCGTGCTATGATACCATTATGTCTCGCCCCGCTCACGTAGGAGCGATCGTCCTCGCTAAGGCGTGATGCCGCACGAGCCTAGATTGCGCTCGTACAAGGCAGTTTCATAACGGCCGATTACATCGACGGCGACGGGGTCGTCGCACAGAAGTCCCAAGCAGAAATATTAAAATATGCAGCAGAATTTAAGAACAAGTACACATGAACACAAGTCATTCAAAAGCAGCTCTTTATTGATATTGAATACAAGATTACATTTGTGGGTGCAAGGCCAAATTACAAGTCTCTCATGCTCACTTTTCTCTCGATTACAAGTCACTGTGCTCTCTCTCTCATCTCTCGATTACAATGCTTGAGCCAGAGGATGCTTCGGAAGGTGATGTCCATACATTATGTCCTGTATAAGTCTTCATTCCACGCTGCCGCACGCTTCGAATCGCCAAGGAACTCCGTGCCTCGACGCATCCAAGCGAGCTCTACGCCACGAGCTTCTACCTGTGCCTGCACATGAAACACTGTGTGGGTGTCAGTACTCAACTGTACTGGTGGAGTGAGCTCCTCGCCCACCCATACAAAACCAACACGTTTCATTTTACTTTGTGCAACATAAACCCTTTTTACGATTGTCTTTCTATTCTTGCCTTAGGATCAGTTTTAGGACCGACGCCTTTGCATACTTGTGTCTAAGGACCATCCCGTGCTTGCACAACGACGTTAACTCATACTTTTGCCTTAGACCCTTGTCGTGCCAATAACGTTAACCTATCAAGTCATGTTTGCCTTACGGCCATAATCAGAGACGCAACTACATGAAAGACTCCATTTTCTTGCCTCTAGACCTTTCTCGTGCTTGCATTGTCGACGCACCGACTTATACTTGTCTTTTGTAACCAACTCTGGGATGTAACGACTCTGTCGTGCCATAACTCGATTCGTGCTTCAATATCTCCGAGGCAGCGCCTCCTTGCTTAGTCTCGCCTACACTTGGGTTGTGACAACGCGACCGTTCCTCATATTTCGAGGTCGTGCCCAGCAACTCAACGTAACTTCACACAACTTGCCCTACGGCCCTTCTCGACTTAACTCGCAATAGCTCAAGCCTAACTCATGCAACTCTATGCCAACAACTTAACACTCGACACCACATCTCGTACCGAAGCACGCCGCCTTCGTTATAGACAAATTCTAGGCCCAGACCTTGTGTTCTCTAACTTCATACATATCTAACTCAATCCAAAGACACACACGCGGATTGCCGCTCGTGCCGACACATCTATATGAATGGTCACTGGCATTGACTAGCCATTCTGGACATAGCCTGGCATTCCGGACCCTTGCACCGCCAGTTACGATCCTCGATGCAAGTCCCCGACCTACCGGTTGTTTCATACCTAGCTCGGCTATAATCTGTTCTTCCTAGGCCGGATCGGTCCCTGGCCCAAGGTTTTCGATCCGAAGAACCATCGCCCTTGTCGACAAGTTGTCCATGACCACGCGCCTACGCTAACTTCTAGACTTAACGTAATGCATGGTCTCATCATCATCACTTAGTTTCTTTGCTTTACTTTTTCCACATTTTACACTTCCTTCGCAGAGCCCAACCAGGGTTGCCTCGGCGACTGAACCGCAGTCCCGATATTTTTCCTTTCGGCGACTAACCATCGCTTAGACTTAACATTCTTTGAACTCAGGGAACGGCTACTGCATAGCCTTCCAACTTACTTGAACATAACGTATTTCCTTAAGTATCGACAGACCGTGGCTAACTTTTTACTGAACCAACCGAGGTTCGTGCCTTAAACCGACTCGTGTTCTACGCAACGCTATCGCCCAAGTCATACTTCATGTGACGGGCCTTGGGATCGTGGGACTATTTAACTTGACAACCACAAAATAAGCGGGACAGCACTTGGAATGACTTAGGTCGACCGGCATAACTTTGCCTAACTTACTCAAGCCTACAACTTAACCCGAGGGACGAGCAAAGGCTATGCCAAGCCTTGTGCAGTGGAACCGTGCACGCTTTATCAAGCGTTTATGTAGGCGACGCCTATGACTTAGGCAAGTTCATAGTTTTATGTCGAAGACCAACTTTCTTTCTCCCAAGCCACGGGACGAAGGACCGAGTGTCATTTTCAAAGCACGCCGTGCACCAACTCTAAGCCGACCGTGGAACGTTTTCCATGTTCTAACTCATTTTGACCCGTCGGGATTATTCCCTTAGCTATATGGATTCATCTCTTTTATTATTAAGCCTACTTATGCAAGTTGAAAACACGATTTATTATGTGAAGGCAAAGATGAGCCAAGTTCACTGAAACTACCCCACCTGAGCGAGCGGTCGTCTTGACCGAGCGAGCCTTCGAGCAGCCGCTGCAAGGCTAAGGCCGAACACCGTCGACGTTTCGATTCCTCCGATTGACTTTGCGGGAAGGGGCACTATACCATTTTTGTAGGGTCCTGACTGGTTAGTTTTTGGTATCCATGCATAAATATTTAAATCTACTAACTTTTTGATTCTACATGCAGAAGATATATGACCAATGAGGCCACAATAATGACATTTAGCATGTTGAGTGTTGAAAGTAGTGTGAGGTGCATGATTGGTAGGTTTTGGTTTTCTAGTATAGAAGAATGTATGCCTATTTGTCTTCTTGGACATAGTTTTGGTATGGTTTGGTCTGACATTGTTGGGCGTGTTCCGATGATTCGGTAATTGACACGTATTAGAATAGGAAGCAGCAACTTCAGGCCATTTTCCTAAATTAATTTCCAACTTTTTGGAAGTGTCATATAACCTAGTATAGTCAGATGTGAGTGATTCTAATCTGACCTGTGCACACTGGAGAATCTTTTTCTTCTTAGATAGGTCTTCCTTTAACTGGATAATAGTTTGGTCTTTTTCTTCGGATAGCTTAACAGTCTAGTGTAACAACAACTTAATAGAAGAAAGCTCACCAGACTCATTTGAAGAGTCATTATCTCTAACATGATCTAGTAGGTCGGTAAGTCTTCCTATTTCACTTTGTACTTTTTGAGTACCTTCTTAGAGGTTTCATATTTACTACGCAGTTTTCTGTAATCATTTAGCAGGTCACTGAAAGCCTCTCCTAGTTGCTCAAAGGTGAAATCATCATAAGGGTCAAATAGAGGATTAGTGATTACCTGATCGCAAGCCATCAAGCATACATTTGCAGCGTCATCTGATTATTCTTCTGAGTCGCTGGCATCACTTTCATGCCATATGCTTGTGTTGGCGTACTTCCTTGATGTAGATTTTTTCAGGTAGCCTTTATCATATTTGCTGCTTTTCTTTGATGATGATGCTATTGGACAGTCTTTCTTTATGTGTCCTTTCTTCTTGCATCCGTAGAAAATAGGATCTTCCTTGTTGTTGTTGTTGCTATCTTTTGTTCTGCTGTTAAATCTCATGAACTTCTTGAATTTTTTTACCAGAAGAGCTTGATCTTCAGAGTCGAAGTCGCTGTCATCAGAGTCGTCTTCGACAGTTCTTCTATGTTGAGCTTTGAGAGCGATCGACTTTTCTGACTTTTCCTTTGTGTAGCATCTTCAAAGTCTTGCAGTTCTAACTCATGAGTGAGTAGCTTACCCATGAGTGTTTCCAGAGACATTGTTGAGAGGTCGTTCCCTTCAATGATTGCTGTAGCTTTTGGAATCTAGTTCTTTGTAAGGGCTCGTAGAAGTTTACGAATCTTCTCATGGTTACTGTAATCCTTGCCTAGTGAAGACAAAGGATTTACAATATCCAAGAACCTTGTAAACATCTGAGTGACTTATTCACTTGGCTTCATTTTGAACGCCTCGTACTCCTGAGTAAGTCTGTTGATCTTTGACTCCTTGACTTGTGTTGTTCCTTCGTGGGTTACTTCGAGAAGTTTCCATACTTCGTTTGATGTTGTGCAAGTAGACACCCTGTTGAATTCAGTTCTGTCTAAAGCACAAAATAAAGCGTTAATAGCACGTGCGTCAAGACTGGCCTTTTTTTTCCTCCTCTGCATATTTGTTATGGGGTTTTTCAACTAAAACTCCATCAACATTAATACGAGGGGGCTTTTTATAGCCATCAATAACTACAGACCATAAGTCAAAATCAAGAGATTTCAGAAAGAAATTCATACGTGTTTTTCAATAAGTGTAATTTGTGCCGTCAAACAGTAGAGGTATATTTGTGGCTTGGCCTTCACTTGTGAATTTCCCAGTTGCCATGTGTAATGCTGTGATCTAAATAACAATTGAATGTAACTGTAATTTTACCTTGCTTTACCTGTATAACCCGCTCTGATACCAATTGTAGGAAAATTGGGATCAGAATATAATACCTCTAGATGGAGAGCCTGCTTTGATACCAATTGTAGGAACGAAATCGTAAAGCAGAATACTCTAGAGGGGGGGTGAATAGAGTAGGCAGCAAAATATTGCTAATTAAAAATCTTGTTAGCAATTAGATCACAGATATAAAAATAATCACAAAGTAAATGACAGTAATAAAAAAGTGATCAGAAGGCAAACGCAAACACCGAGATTTATACTGGTTTCCCTCTTGTGAGGACTAGTCCAGTCGAAAGAACTCTAGCTTCCAGTTGAATCCACTATTGGAAAATCTTGCAAGTTTTCATACGAAGTCCTTGCAACTTCTACAGACACGAGCTTTGATACGAAGAACTCGACCAACTTCAATTGTGAAGAGTTGTATCTTCAATCAAGCCTCTAATTACAACCGCTCTGAAACTTCTAGACCGTACTGCACTGGCAAATCGACTAGAGGACTGTAACTGGCTTAGGATTTGAAAATAAAAGCTTTTGAGAACTCTTTGGAGAAAATGTAAGCTTTAGAAGAGAAAAGATTGAAAGTGAATTGGGGATTTGAAATGATCGAAATCCTTCTATATTTATAGTTTTTCCAAAGACCGAATTCTGGCAGAATTCGGACAGAACTCTGACAGAACTCTTTGTAACAAACTGCAACTGAAGGGAGACCAAGTTCAAAATCAAATGTTCAGATAACGTTCAACTTGGCCGAACTCTGGCCAAACTCTGGCCGAGTTCTGCTAGGGTTCTGCCAGTTGATTTTGAGAAAAATCATTTTGGCTTTTTGAAAAGTCCTTCAGAAGCTTTTTGTAAAATTGTCACACCCCAGAACCAGAATACTGGCAAGTAGGGACGGACAAGGCCAGCTACGTATACCAAAGTACTCCAGTACTCCGAAATAATGTATAAGCTGTATAGATGGGGGTCACTGCTACAAACCAACAGTCAATCCTAGGTCACATGATCCTAGATATCTCAGTCTCAGACAAGAAGTAAAGTACAAGAATATGATCATCATGCATATAAGACAGTACAGCGTCCCAAACCATAATATATAGATGATCATGAAGCTAGTAATACAAAATGAAGAACTAGCAAGACTAAGTAATACATGATCAGCTCTAGCTGCAGTCTAGAAATATAACATCATGTCTAAGCCCGTAGGCCAAATGTCAAGTCCAAAACACGAGCTAAACACGTGCTCGGTGGCTAAACGTCTCAAAAGAATATGTACAGAAGAGAGTGGGTAAGAGAAAGAACACCCACCCAAGTCCCCTGGTGCTCCGGGTGGTCACCATCGAGAGGAAGGTCCGAAAGATCCTCGGGCTCCTCAACTAGATCTGGTCAATGCAAAACCAGTGGGGTCAGACCCCCAATAGCAAGTACCACAAAGGAAGCCAAACTATGAACTAAAACCAGCATGCAATTCATAGCAACGGATAGAGACAGAAATAAGTAAAAATAAATCGAGACTCGTGCGCTACCAATGCACTTATCCCGAGAATATGAAGGACAATGAGTAAAGCAACATTTAGCATAAGGTAAAGGACATGTGACAGAATGTAAACTGTGTATATGTAAGAAAAAGGAAGCATGTGAACATGAAAGATAAACTAGACATGTGAGCATGTTAAGTAGACGGAGCATGTGAGCATGTTATATAACTGGAGCATGTAAGATAACTGGAACATAGGAGCATGTAGGGTAACTGAGACATGTGAGCATATAAGATACTATATAGAATGACAAATGATGAGATGACTTAGGAACTATTCCGAAACCCAAGTTACAACCCGTAAACCAAACAAGGACCGGGGTTGTAACCCTTCTCCTGAACAGAACTTTAGTATCTAATCATTTACCGGCAAAAGTAAAGCATAAACAAAGATGTACCGAAATAAACAAATTCGGACACTGCCTAGACAAACTAGACTAGACTGGACTCCATACAATAGTCACGGCCAAGCAATGAGTACGGCTTTATACATTAGCTAACTAGGGTTGTCACAGTCCTAATTACTAACAAATGCAAGTTTGAGGATTCCAAGTCCGGTTACCTGCCTGCTGCCACCTATTGGTCATGCCGGGAAGTGATTACAGGTGTATCCTTGTGCTCCCACGCGACGGTGAAGCTGGGAGAGTGCTCATCTCGACGGATAGCTCCAAACCCTTAAATTAAATGTTATAACGACCTAGACCAAAGGCAACAGGTAACTGGGAAATCCTCCCCACCCATGTTCTATTGATCAATCTAGTTATATAATCCTTACCATTTTCTTGGATTCTGGGTGTGGCATTCCGCAGAATCCATCCTAGACATGAGACATGCAAGACTGGACAAAAGCGAGAATGTGCACCATAACAAGCCACAACAAGAAAATATAATAAACTGGAAGCTGGGAGTGCGCTACGATGAGCCACTATAGGGAGTGCGCCATGACAGGCCACTATCATGTAAGCAAAGAAAGACATGTACAAGAGTGCACCACGACGGGTCACTATCTAGTAAGCAAAGAAGACATGTAAGGAGAGTACGCCACGACGGGCCACTATCATGTAAGCAAGAAAAATATGTAACAATTATCATAGCTTGTAAGAAAGAATCTATCAAAAGACATATCATGGCATATGGAAAACAATAATTTAAGCTAAGTACATTTCATAAAAAATGATTGAACATGTGCTAGTGTCAAGTGTATATAGGGTGTACATTTATTTTCTAACTATGCAAGAACATCTTATCATGTTAAGAAATCATTATAGTCGAAGAAAATATCAAAAACGGACAAAAACGGGCAAAAACAGGCAAAAACGGACTAAAACAGCATAAAACGGCATACCGGCGGTATACTGCGATATACCGGACTAAAGACAGTAAGTTTCTGGTGCCAAAAATGGCATACCGGCGGTATACTACGGTATACCGGCGGTATACTACGGTATACCGGCGGTATACCGGTTTTCCAAACAGCAACAAAATTCAGAAATTTGCCAAAACTTGTTTCGGCCATAAAATCTTCGTTTTAAATCGAAATTCGGACTTTCAAAAGTCAAAATTGCATAGAATTGAATTTCCTACAACATGGAACTATTAGATTTCAAAAATTCAAAGATTTTATAGATCAATATCTCGAAATACTCCCAAAAATAGGTTTTTGGGGCACCGAAACTGGTTCTGATTGCCACCAAACTCAAAATCCATGATATACAAACTAGGTGAGGGCCTCAAATATGTATATTTGACCAAGATACATTATGGTAACACTAGTATCACTCTTGATACAAAGTTTTCTACTAAGTCCATATTGGGTTTTAATAGAAAATCAAAACCTTGCTTAAACAAGTTTTGGAAACATGCATATATACGAGAATCATAAGAAAAAACAAATTTTACAAAATAAGTTTAGAGCAATTCTAAGTATTTACTACCAAGGGAAATAAAATGACAACAAAAACATTTTTTTGTTCAAGATTTGGCAAGATGTACTTGCCTAGGTTAAGCTCCAAGCCTAATCTTCTACTCCACCACCAAGAGGGGTACGAAACCACACTCTAGGCCTCAAGGCCAAGCTCTTGGCAAGTTCCAAGGGGAGAGAAGGAAAGAAGAAACGAAGAGAGAGTGAAGAGAATGAAAAGAGAGAGGAGAGAGAAAGTGAAATGATATATATAGAAGGGGAATTAATCTTAGCCGTCGGATCATGATCCATGTGAAAATCTAGGTCAATCATGGCCATTCAAACAAAATCAATTGTCCATTGGATAATAGAGTACATCTACACTATTAACAAAAATATCTAAACACTATTCACGAAAATATCCGAAATACTATTCATGAAAATATCCAAAACACTATTTATGAAAATATCAGAAACCAAAAATATCTAAAGTGTAGAAAATATATCTGGGCGGTATGCCGTCGGTATAATCCGGTATACCGGCGGTATGTCGATCAAGGAGAAAACCTATAGTTTTGGGAAAAATTTAAAACATTCCGGAAACCAAGAAAATACGAAATACAGTACAAAATACGTACCCGTATATAAATACCAATACTGTGAGACGAGTCTCACAACTCTCCATAACTTAAAAATAAATTCCGTCCTCGGAATTTCTAAATCTAGTCAAGCATGAAAACCAAACCAAAGAGCTGAAAATCATGTCAATCAAAACAAAGCATGGCATGTTGGTATGATAAAGACAACAGTAATATAAGTAAATGCGTAAGCAATAACACAACTACAATCAAGAAGGGATGGAGGCATATGAATAAACATGTCTCCTGAGCCAGTTGAGTAGGAGCAGGCCTACGCTGACTCCACAACTTAGATAAAAGTCAATTCTCAAAATAAGCCGGTACCAATGACTTTGTCTAAGACATGACTCTACCTGGACATATCTTCGTAGTCGAGATACATTATAAATATCATGTATCTCGAGATACAAAAACAGAAGAGTGAGACGAGAAACTCGCCAAATATACGTAACCCAAGGAAATAAATAAGTCTGGAAGAAGAATAGGATAATACCTACCACATGACCATCCTCGGCCAAAAACTGCTCTAACATACTAAACTCTGCCTGCCCATGCCTCGAAACTGCTGCTCTAACCGGCTGCTGGCCCTGCTGCCTCTGTGCCTGGACCTGTACATACTACTAAGGCCTCTGCTGTTGGAATATCCGGGACTGCGCTGGTGTATACCTCTGAGTCTGCTGATGCTGAACCGGTACCTGAGCCTTATACTGCTGGACTACCGGAGTAGTCGATAGAATTGAATGTACTGAGGAAGAACTAGCCCTACGTGGATAAGATCCCATCATATGGTCTGAAGCTCCACAGACCAAACACAACCCATGTGCCCTACGGCACTCAGAAAGAACGTGCCCAGGCTTCCCGCAATGAGAACATCCAATAGATGAAGACGACCTCTGCTGCTAAGGTTGCATTTGAGATGACTGCTGAAAGGAAGCTGCTGGAACTGCTCCTCTAGGTGATCCAATCTCCAATGTTCTAACTACTGGTGCTGGTGCTGATGACTGGGTAGAAGATCCCCTCTGAATGTGAGACCTCTTCTGACCTCCGACTCTATCAACGATCCTCTGCGAGGTGTACTCATGCCTCCTCGCCGCCCTCATTACTGCATCAAAAGTCTGGAACTCATGCTGCTCAACTGCCAGTATGATCTCCAGATGAAGTCCCTGCTGGAACCTCCTCGCCCGGTCCAACTCGATCGCCACTAAGGAAGGGGCAAACCGACTGAGCCTGCTAAACTCTGCCGCATAGCCGTCGACGGTCCTACTCATCTGTCGCAAGCCAATGAACCTCTGCTGCAGATCATAACGCGACACCGCATCAAAATAGCGAGTCTGAAACCTCTCGCTAAAATCTGCCCAAGCTATCGGTGCCATACGGGACACTTCATGAGCCGCCCACCAGTCGCGGGCCAAATCCAAGAGCTGCAACCTGACAACTGCCACACGCTCCCTAGCCGGAATCCCTGCCGCCTCCAGAATGGCCTTAGTATCCTGAAGCCATGCATCAGACGCAATAGCATCCTCTGTACCATAGAAGTACGGGGGATGGAGACGCCTGAAGCTGCTCGCAGAATTGTAGACCTGAGCACCACCCCTCTCCAAAGCCGTCTGGACAGAGTGGGTAAGAACATCGCTCTGGCGCTGCTGTGATGCCATAAAACCACTCAACACATCCACCAGTACTCGAACAACATCCTCTGGCTGCTCTGGCTGAACTGGTACTGCTGGCTGAATAGGAGGAACTGGTGACTCTGCCCTTCGGTCCACTCTAGACTCTGCTCCTGAATGCTGAGGATGCTCCTCCCGAACTGGAAGAACTGGCGGAAGCTGACCCGCCATAGCTGGGATACGAATAATCTGATCGGAAGGACCGGGAACAGTGCCCCTGAAAGTTTAAGGACACAAGGATTGGGTCGAGAGGACAGGAATGATCAACGATCAAAGCAGATACCAGGTCAAATATCAAAGGTAGAGAGTAATACGAAGGATATTGATGGAGAAGAATTTGTGACTGAGATAACTACCAGCAACCCCCATATATCTGATAAATCAGACCTGCATGGGCCACCACTAAAACCTATGTCACGCCCCAGAACCAGAATACTGGCAAGTAGGGACGGACAAGGCCATCTACGTATACCAAAGTACTCCAGTACTCCGAAACAACGTATAAGCTGTATAGATGGGGGTCACTGCTACAAACCAACAGTCAATCCTAGGTCACATGATCCTAGATATCTCAGTCTCAGACAAGAAGTAAAGTACAAGAATATGATCATCATGCATATAAGACAGTAAAGCGTCCCAAACCATAATATATAGATGATCATGAAGCTAGTAATACGAAATAAAGAACTAGCAAACTAAGTAATACATGATCAGCTCTAGCTGCAGTCTAGAAATATAACATCATGTCTAAGCCCGTAGGCCAAATGTCAAGTCCAAAACACGGGCTAAACACGTGCTCGGTGGCTAAACGCCTCAAAAGAATATGTACAGAAGAGAGTGGGTAAGAGAAAGAATACCCACTCAAGTCTCCTGGTGCTCCGGGTGATCACCATCGAGAGGAAGGTCCGGAAGATCCTCGGGCTCCTCAACTAGATCTGGTCAATGCAAAACCAGTGGGGTCAGACCCCCAATAGTAAGTACCACAAAGGAAGCCAAACTATGAACTAAAACCAGCATACAATTCATAGCAACGGATAGAGACAGAAATAAGTAAAAGCAAATCGAGACTCGTGCGCTACCAATGCACTTATCCCAAGAATAGGAAGGACAATGAGTAAAGCAACATGTAGCATAAGGTAAAGGACATGTGACAGAATATAAACTGGGTACATGTAAGGAAAAGGAAGCATATGAACATGAAAGATAAACTAGACATGTGAGCATGTTAAGTAGACGGAGCATGTTATGTAACTGAAGCATGTAAGATAACTGGAACATATGAGCATGTAGGGTAACTGAGACATGTGAGCATGTAAGATACTATATAGAACGACAAATGATGAGATGACTTAGGAACTATTCCGAAACCCAAGTTACAACCCGTAAACCAAACAAGGACCGGGGTTGTAACCCTTCTCCTGAACAGAACTTTAGTATCTAATCATTTACCGGCAAAAGTAAAGTATAAACAAAGATGTACTGAAATAAACAAATTCGGACACTGCCTAGACAAACTAGACTAGACTGGACTCCATACAATAGTCACGGCCAAGCAATGAGTACGGCTTTATACATTAGCTAACTAGGGTTGTCACAGTCCTAATTACTAACAAATGCAAGTTTGAGGATTCCAAGTCCGGTTACCTGCCTGCTGCCACCTATTGGTCATGCCGGGAAGTGATTACAGGTGTATCCTTGTGCTCCCACGCGACGGTGAAGCTGGGAGAGTGCTCATCTCGACGGATAGCTCCAAACCCTTAAATTAAATATTATAACGACCTAGACCAAAGGCAACAGGTAACTGGGAAATCCTCCCCACCCATGTTCTAATGATCAATCTAGTTATATAATCCTTACCATTTTCTTGGATTCTGGGTGTGGCATTTCGCAGAATCCATCCTAGACATGAGACATACAAGACTGGACAAAAGCGAGAATGTGCACCATAACAAGCCACAACAAAAAAATATAATAAACTGGAAGCTGGGAGTGCGCTACGACGAGCCACTATAGGGAGTGCGCCATGACAGGCCACTATCATGTAAGCAAAGAAAGACATGTACAAGAGTGCACCACGACGGGTCACTATCTAGTAAGCAAAGAAGACATGTAAGGAGAGTACGCCACGACGGGCCACTATCATGTAAGCAAGAAAAATATGTAACAATTATCATAGCTTGTAAGAAAGAATCTATCAAAAGACATATCATGGCATATGGGAAACAATAATTTAAGCTAAGTACATTCATAGAAAATGATTCAACATGTGCTAGTGTCAAGTGTATATAGGGTGTACATTCATTTTCTAACTATGCAAGATCATCTTATCATGTTAAGAAATTATTATAGTCGAAGAAAATATCAAAAACGGACAAAAACGGGCAAAAACGGGCAAAAACGGACTAAAACAGCATAAAACGGCATACCGGCGGTATACTGCGGTATACCGGCGGTATACCGGACTAAAGACAGTAAGTTTTTGGTGCCAAAAATGGCATACCGGCGGTATACTACGGTATACCGGCGGTATACCGCTTTTTCAAACAGCAACAAAATTCAGAAATTTGCCAAAACTTGTTTCGGCCATAAAATCTTCGTTTTAAATCGAAATTCGGACTTTTAAAAGTCAAAATTGCATAGAATTGAATTTTCTACAACATGGAACTATTAGATTTCAAAAATTCAAAGATTTTATATATCAATATCTCAAAATACTCCCAAAATTAGGTTTTCGGGGCACCGAAACGGGTTCCGATTGCCACCAAACTCAAAATCTATGATATACAAACTAGGTGAGGGCCTCAAATATGTATATGTGACCAAAATACATAATGGTAACACTAGTATCACTCTTGATACCAAGTTTTCTACTAAGTCCATATTGGGTTTTAATAGAAAATCAAAACCTTGCTTAAACAAGTTTTGGAAACATGCATATATACGAGAATCATACGGAAAAAACAAATTTTACAAAATGAGTTTAGAGCAATTCTAAGTATTTACTATCAAGGGAAATAAAATGACAACAAAAACATTTTTTTTTCAAGATTTGGCAAGATGTACTTGCCTAGGTTAAGCTCCAAGCCTAATCTTCTACTCCACCACCAAGAGGGTACGAAACCACACTCTAGGCCTCAAGGCCAAGCTCTTGGCAAGTTCCAAGGGGAGAGAAGAAAAGAAGAAATGAAGAGAGAGTGAAGAGAATGAAAAGAGAGAGAAAAGAGAAAGTGAAATGGTATATATAGAAGGGGGAATTAATCTTAGTCGTCGGATCGTGATCCATGTGAAAATCTAGGTCAATCATGGCCATTCAAACAAAACCAATTGTCCATTGGATAATAGAGTGCATCTACACTATTCACAAAAATATCTAAATACTATTCACGAAAATATCCAAAATACTATTCATGAAAATATCTGAAACACTATTCATAAAAATATCAGAAACCGAAAATATCTAAAGTGTAAAAAATATATCCGGGCGGTATGCCGTCGGTATACTCCGGAATACCGGCAGTATGCCGATCAAGGAGAAAACCTATAGTTTTGGGAAAAATTTAAAGCATTCCGAAAACCAAGAAAATACGAAATACAGTACAAAATACGTATCCGTATATAAATACCAATACTGTGAGACGAGTCTCACAAAAATAGGATGTTTTTCAAAAACATAGGTCATTTTTAAAAGGATAGCGTGATTTTGAAAAACGATTCTGGACAGCCTATTTGCCAGTACGACTTGGTGTACAATGTATTCCTAGACTCAATAAAATGAAAAATTACATTACTTTGAAGGAAATACATTCTGAATGGCAAACAGCTTCAGTCTTGAACATAGTAGATATCCATCGTTGAGCAGTGTCCAAAATATCGTAGGTAAACATCTGAATTGCCTTGCATTTATATCGAGACAGAGTTTGATCAATTATTAAAATCAGGTTTGACCATGACCAATGGGCCAACAATATACTAAGTCTCATAGTAAGTACTCTGGTATCGTTTCCAATACAGAGTTTTCTACTAAGAAAATATCAGTATTTTACATGAAATCAAAACCTAGCTCAGACCAAATTCTGATTCAGTCAAAATGATGAGAATCACGAGAGAAACATATTTAGTGAAGAAAGTGCCAGATAATACTAAACTATCAAGGCATCAGAAAACCAAAAACAATAGTAAAATAATATACGTCTAGTAGTTCGGCAAGATGTACTTGCCTAATATAGCTCCAAGCCTAATTCTTCAACTCCACCACTAAGAAGGGTTCAGAAACCAAACTCTAAGGCCTCGAGACCAAGCTCCTAGCTCACCAAAAAAATAGAAAGAAAACGATAAAAGAAGAGGAGTGGAGAGAGAGTGTAAAAATAAATTTAAAAAAATGAAATGATATATATAGAGAAGGTAAATTAATCGTGGTCGTCTGATCGCGATATGTGACTCGATTAGGATTAATCTCGACCATTCAGAAGAAAATCAAGAAACCAATGGATAATAGAATGTATCTTTACTATTCATGAAAATATCTAAACATTATTTATCAAAATATATAAACGCTATTCATCAAAATATCTGACATAAAAAATATCTAAAAAGTATAGACATCACCCAGACAGTATACCGTCCGTACAGTATAAAAATTAAAACGTTCTGAAAACCAAAAAAATGTAAAATACAGTATAAAAATACATATCGGTATATAAATACTGATACTGTGAGACGAGTCTCACAACTCTTCCATCCTTAGAAAATTTCATCCTCGAACTTTCCTAAAGCTAGTCGAGAATGAAAACCAAAAAGCTCAAGAATATAAGACTATCAAAACAAAGTGTGGCATGTATATAAATGACGGCAACAATAATATAAATAAATACGTAAGCAATAACACAACCACAATAGAGAAAGGCTGGAGGCATATGAAGAAATATGTCTCCTGCGTCAGTTGAGTAGGGAATCCTCATTGGCCTACGCTGACTTCCAAAATGAATAAGGGTCAAGTTTCAAGTAAGTCGGTACCAACGACTCGGCCTAAGACATTTACCAAGTAGGTATGGGCCAGGCCAGCTACGTATACCAAATTACTCCAGTACCCTAAAATACAGTCAAAGCTATAGATGTAGGGATTACTACTACAAGCCAACAATCAATCTTAAGTCAAGCAAATCCAAGATATTTCAATCACATGCAAGTAAGTAAAGCACAAGAGTATGATCATCAGGCGTATAAGATAGTAAAGTGTCACAAACTATAATATATACATGATTACGAAGCTAGTAATACAAAAAGATGAACTAGCAAAAGTATAAGTCATACATGATTAGCGCTAGCTGCAGTCTAGAATATACAAATCATGTCTAAGCCCATAGGCTAAAATGTCAAGTCCAAAACATGAGCTAAATAGATGCTATGTAGCTAAACGTCGCAAAAGACTACAAAGATAAGAGTGGGTAAGAAAAAGAAATCCCACTCAGACACCCTAGTGCTCTTGGTGGTCACGATCGAATGGACGTTCCGGTAGATCCTTGAGCTTCTCTACCAAACCTGGCTAAACAAAACCAATAAGGTTAGACCCCAAATAGCAACTACCACAAAAGAAGCCAAACTATGAACTAAACCAGCATGCAAATCATAACAAACACTAAAGTAAAGCAATAAGAGCAAATACCATGCTTATACTATTTTATTCAACTTGAAACCATGAATACGGATTGCCGCTCAGCACACCGACTCATCTATATGAAAGGTCACTAGCAAGTCTAGCTATACTTGGACCCAATTTGGATAAGACAGTATGTTCGTCAAACGAGGCATGATCTTGCAAAATTTTCTGCAATACCCACTATATGGTGCACCCCTGGGGTCAGATTGCACCCCATCCTAGGGTTCCGCAAGTACGTTCCTTCCAGGTCGGATCGGCCCTGTGGCCCCAGGTTACTGTACGAGGAACATCGCCCTTGTACACAAGTTGTCCAATGATCATGCAATTGTACCTGTCTAACTCACCATATGACTCAAAAAATGTTCTTCTTTGCTCATAAATGTCACTCCCCGTTCCCAGAATGCGTATTTTTATACATGTACAACTCATGTATATTTATTTAATAATTATCATGTATTATTCTGTATTTAAATTCTTTTAATTTCATGTTAATTAATTTCCTGCAATTTTATTTCTGTACTTTACTTTCTGCATTTTATATTTTATGTTAATTTATTTTCTGTATTTTATTTCCTGCTTTTAACCTTTCTACTTTGCTTTCGGGTTGACCTTGGTTGGGCCCGATCAAACCCGACCCTTTAACCCCACCTACCACCACCCTCCCTATTTAAAGCTTCCATCCCCTTCTCTCTCCTCATTACTCATCCTTCACCATTACTTCTTCTTCCTCCTCTCATCGCTTCTCCACCTACAAGCAGCAGCAGCAGGCAAGTGCAATCTTGCTTCTTGCTTGGAGAACCATTTTTATGGTTTATTATTCTTCGTCTCATGATCCTGAGAGAGTTTAGTACTTAGTATTTTTGATTTCGTTGGCTTGTTTCTCCCAGATCTAAGTGTTTGTGTTCTCAGTTGTTCATGGGTTTGATCTCCCAACTTGGCGTGTATTCTCGGTTGTCCATGGGTTCTGAACCATGGGAACTTCATTTCTGGCTTGGGACGAAGGTTTCTGAGTCACGCACATGTTCTTACGTGTCTGCATGTATTTTCAGTCATGCACACGTTCTTACGTGTCTGCGTGTATTTTTAGTCACGCACACGTCTTGACGAGCGTGCGTGGATTTTCAGTCACGCACACGTCCATACGTGTTTGCGTGAATTTTAGTCACGCTCATGTCTTTACATGCGTACGTGAATTTTGAGTTACGCTCACGTCTTTACACGTGCGTGCGTGAATTTGAGTTACGCACACATCCTTGCATACGTGCATGAATTTTTAGTCACGTACATCTTTGCGTGCGTGAACTTTTAGTCACGCACATTTCTGCGAGCGTGTGTGAATTTCTTACCACTTTTCACGCTCACTCCTACTAGACTTGGCGTGACTTGTTGGCCTTAGCCTAGACTTGTTGGCGTGACTTTTGGCCTTAGCCTAGACTTGTTGGCGTGACTTTTGGCCTTAACATAGACTTGTTGGCGTGACTTTCTAACCTGGGTGTTACTAATTGCTCTATAACTTATTCATTTAATGATGGCCTGATAGTTCTTCTATTATATCCTTACGCATTTTGGCATGAACTCGAAAATCATGATATGTTAATATTGTTAATACAGATTGTTATGTGGAATGTGTCATATGTCTGGAGTGATCCATGGATACCCAGTAAAGTTGGAACTTAACCCTGAGAGTTATAGACTCGACCCCATGTAATACTAATTAATTTTCATGCCTTGTCACCATTGATAATGATTGTGACATTGACTAATAATTGATCATGCGTTCCTAGTTGGAACTAAGAGACTGGCTAGTCGTCTTATTGAATTGAATGAATGAGACACGTTCATGTAATGAACTATTGCAATCGATTAGCCGATTCCGAATATTGGCATACAGGCACATGCAGGTTTCAAATTATTTATTTATTTATTTAGTTATTTATTTATCTTACAAAAACAGTATGTGTACTTTATGGTCAAGGCATAATTACTCCGTGGTTAGATTTGATTATTGCATTACGCTATGTAAGACCTACAACATAGTCGTACGGATATCATTGTAGAGTTGCGCATATCGTACCCCGTACAAAAGTACTCATTTGAATGACCATGATCCACGGCATGGGATTTCGCTTAACATAGAGGCTTTAAGTTAAATAAAATAATGATGGCATGGAGAGAATGGATTCCCAAGTTCTTACATGGCAGCCCTCTTGGGACTAGTAGTGCCCGACAGGCCGGCTGGTTCCCACAGATACTGTAAATCTGTCACACGGGCAGGGAACGGTATCTGCTTATATTATTAAATTGTACATGCTATATTAACGGCGGGCGTCCCGCTGGGACTCGTCTAACTACATGATTGGCATAATTGATTGACTGGATAGACTAGCCTTGCTCGCACATAGTAAGAACTAAGGAATCTTTATTGCATAATTCCAGGATAACTTGGGACTCACAATAGCAAGCCGTAGTAGTTGATTGGCCATTCAAGATGATTTGTTTGTGTACTGTACCTACTCTGTTGCCTAACTGAGATGATCAGAATGTCAGGACATGACGGGCCAACTTTTGTCCTTGTTTGGTTGGGAGGTTGGTTCGAAGTGTCGTGATGTTATGTGAATCCTAGTGGAAAGCAGAGAACTATTATTCTATTCTCTTACTTACTGATTTAATCCTTCATATCGTCCTTCCTTGTGGTACTTGCTATTAGAGGTCTAACCTCTCTTGTTTTGCATGGCCAGATTTAGAGTCGGTTCCCGAGGACTCAGCTTACTTCTACCTCCAAGATGGTTAATACTAGGGGAATGATCGCAGGAGGACTCGAGTGGGTCCCTTATTTCACCGCTCGTTTTGTTATTTACTTTATACTTAGCCGTTTGGCACCGACATGTTAGTCGAATTGTCTTGCACTTACTTTTGCATAATTGTAACTAAGTCAGACTGCAGCTGATAACAATTGTGTACATGTTACTATACCATCTGGCTTTGTTTTGTAAAGCCAGATCTCCAGAATATTTTGACTGAGCGTTTGGGACGCCTTACTGCTTTATCTTATATGTTCTCTATTTATGCTTCTTATTTGAATAATTGAGACAATAGAGGTGGAATAACCATAGTAAGACTTTCATGTAGTATGCACCCCCTCGTCTGGTTAGACAGCATTGATCGTATTATACGGTATTCATCTACCCGTAATACGTAGCTGGCTGAGTCATTCCCCCGCTCTCCAGTATTCTGGTTCTGGGGCGTGACAATGTTTTAGTGGTGGCCCATGCAGGTCTGATTTCAGACTTGTGGGGTGTTTTGATTTATAGGATGTCTCAATCACACGTGTTTCCCCTTGATCTCACGATTCGTTATTCTCAACCCTTGCTTGACATTCCAGTATCCTTTGACTTTATTGATCCTTCATGTCCGGTTGTTTGATTGTTCTCTTGTCCCTTTTCTTAGGGGTACTTCGTCCGCATCGGTCAGAGCTGGACAACAGCAGGGGCAACATGGGCAACCTGACCATGTTGGTCAGCAGCAAGGGCCAGTCTCACCTCAGGAGGCTACCTAGGAAGAAGTGATAGTGGAAGCAGCAGCTGGATCGCAGTATCCGGATGTTCCACCGCCACCAACAGTTTCACCTACCCAAGTGGACACACCATCCCTTCTGGAGATCATGAGAGGAATGATGGCTACTCAGCAACATCAGATGTTGGCCCAGCAACGCATGCACACTCAGCTACAAGAGCAGAATATGTTGCTCAACCAAGGATTGCAGACGGCTTTGGAAAGAGGAGTGAGGACTGATTCCGGAGCATCAGCCAGGTTTTGCAAGTACAACCCCCGCCGTTTCGAGGGCACGGAGGATGCCATCTCAGCAGATGCATGGCTTAAGGATATTGAGGCTATTTTGACAGCAGCTAAGGTACCGGCAGAAGAACGTATGGATCTAGTAAAGTTATTACTTCAGGATCTCGCACGCGATTGGTGGGAATCAGAGGAAGTGGACATCAGACGTCCTGTGGCTTGGGATGATTTCACTGCCAAGTTCAAGATGAAGTACTATGGAGTTATGGCACAGTTTGAGCTACAACAGAAGTTTATCAACCTCAGGCAGGCCGGCAAGACTGTAGATGCTTATGCAGCGGAGTTCTACAGATTGAGTAGATTCGCCCCAGAGATGGTAGCAACAGAGCGCCAGAGGGCTATGAGGTTTCAGCAAGGGTTTCATCTTGAACTCTTGAAATTGATAGAGGGGCACAATTACCAAACTTTTGACGAAGTATTGACGGCAACTCGAAGGCATGAGATCACCATTCAGAGGCTTGCGGTGAGGACTGGGGGTCAGAAGAGATCCCACAGTCTGATTGAAGGAGGAGGGGGAGCAGCACCCCGAACAACAGCACCATCTACTGGCATTCGTATCCACGATGTGGCGATACGAGGACCAGCACCACAACCCAGGCAGCAGCAACAGCAACAGAGAAAGAACCAGCAACCCCCGACGGGCTGCACTTATTATGGGAAGATGGGGCACACTAGAGATGTGTGTCGGACATTGAATGGACTGTGTCTGATATATGGAAATCCAGACCATCGAGTTACCACATGTCTCATGAATTCGAGGTCAGGAGGACCAGGGCAGCAGTTTCCTGCTCTGCCAACACCAGGGGCAGGCCAGTATCGAGGACCGGCGGTGGCAGTAAGGCCGTTGGCACAGCGCCCGTTACTGCCGCAGGCTCAGATGTTTCGGCAGCAGGGGCCGCCGATACAGCAACACCAGCATAGACCACCCCAGCATCATCAAGGAAGGGGCCAGCAACAACATCAGGTTAGGCTGCAGCATGGAAACCAGCAAGGAGGTCGAGGGCAGGCATTCACTCTGTCCTTGGAGGAGGCATTGGCATCGGGAGATGTTATGGTAGGTAACATTCTCGTCGCCTCATATCCCGCAGTAGCATTGTTTGATTCGGGAGCATCCCATTCATTTATATCTGCACAATTTGCGACACGACTAGGAATGGAGTTCGAGGCATTGCCATGGAGGTTGAATATACTTACTGGTAATAGGCTCGTAGGAGTTAGTAGAGTTATTTTAGCATGTAGCGTTGTAGTTTGCGAGCATTCCTTACCCGCCTGGTTGATAGAATTTCCTGTTGGAAATTTCGACATTATCTTAGGCATGGACTGGCTGAAAGACAGTCATGCGACAATAGATTATCGTAGAGGGAGTATATCTTTTGATATTCCAGGCATGGAGCGGTTCACCTTAGTCAGATCAGAGGCAACTCAGCAAGAGCAGGGAGTAGTAACGGCAATGGAAGAAGTTCAGATTCCGAAGGTAGTTGAAGAATTTCTAGATGTATTTCCTGAAGAACTTCCAGGTCTACCACCAGTTAGAGATATTGAGTTCAGTATAGAATTGGCACCAGGAACTAAACCGATATCAGATCGAGTTTACAGAATGGCGGATTTAGAGCAGGCCAAGGTATATCAGCACATAGAGGAACTGAAGGAGAAGAAGTTCATCCAAGCTAGCGTGTCACCATGCGCAGCACCAGTGGTACTTGTGGAAAAGAAGGATGGGTCATCCAGATTGTGCATTGACTACAGGAAGCTTAATGCGGCAACAGTGAAGAACAAGTATCCATTACCCAGGATCGACGACTTATTTGATCAGTTGAGCAAAGCTAAAGTTTTCTCCAAGATAGATCTTCGTTCAGGGTACCATCAGGTGAGGGTTCGGAAGAAAGATATCCCCAAGACAGTGTTCAGATCGAAGTATGGGCATTATGAGTTCTTAGTAATGTCGTTTGGTTTGACCAATGCTCCAACAATATTCATGGATTTGATGAATCGCATCTTTATGCCATACTTAGACCAGTTTGTCGTTGTATTTCTCGACGACATTCTCGTATACTCTGCTAGTGAAGAGGAGCATGAAGACCACCTCAGGAAAGTGTTGCAGGTTCTGAGAGAGAACCAGTTGTATGCCAAGCTTAGCAAGTGTGAATTTTGGTCGAATCACATTTCATTTTTGGGTCACATCATATCAGGAGCTGGAGTAGCAGTAGATCCCAAGAAGGTAGAAGCAGTAGAAAGTTGGCCAGTACCCAAGACCGTAGCAGATGTGCGGAGTTTCTTGGGATTGGCAGGATATTACAGAAGGTTTGTGTCAGACTTTACAAGGCTTTCAGCACCCATGACCCGCTTGACCCGGAAGGATGTACCGTTCGTTTGGACGGCAGAATATCAGGCATCATTTGAGACTTTAAAGCAGAAGTTGATATCAGCACCTATTCTTACATTGCTAGTTGGACCCGGAGGTTTTACAGTATATTATGATGCGTCAGATAAAGGACTTGGATGTGTCCTTATGCAACATGGGAAGGTGATAGCGTATGCATCTAGGCAGCTTCGGGACCACGAGAAGAATTACCCAACTCATGATTTGGAGTTAGCGGCAGTAGTGTTCGCTCTGAAGCTATGGAGGCATTACTTATATGGTGACCGAGTGGACATGTACACAGACCATAAAAGTCTGAAGTACATCTTCACTCAGAAGGAGCTGAACATGAGGCAGAGAAGATGGTTGGAGTTGATTAAGGATTATGACGTGGAGCTTCAGTATCATCCAGGCAAGGCGAATGTAGTAGTAGACGCTCTTAGCAGGCGAGGTGGCGCATTTATGTTGACAACACAGAGGCATATCTTAGAAGACCTTCAAGAGATGGGCATCGAAGTTATACTTCCTAGTGATGTGGGAGTTCTAACAAGTCTGCAAGTTCAATCTGACTTGGTAGGCAGAATCAAGGCAGCTCAGGCACAAGACCCAAGGATTCAGAAGCTTAGGGTAGAGTGTGAGTCAGGACTCAGGAAGGAGATGAGAATTCATGAAGATGGTACACTTAGGTTTGGATCACGTCTATGTGTACCTAGTGGAGATATCAGACAGGAGGTTATGGTAGAAGCTCACAGTTCTCAGTATTCTATTCATCCTGGAGGGACCAAGATGTACCAAGATATCAAGCAGCATTTCTGGTGGAACGGGATGAAGAGGGAGATAGCTAGATTTGTTTCCCGTTGCTTGGTATGTCAGCAAGTGAAGGCAGAACAGCAGAGGCCAGCTGGGTTATTGCAACCGCTTTCTATTCCGGAATAAAAATTGGAGCATATTACAATAGACTTTGTGACCGGTTTACCGAGATCACCAAGTGGTAAGGACGCTATTTGGGTAATAGTGGACCGACTTACGAAGGTAGCACACTTTCTTCCTTTCCGAGTAGGACAAACTACAGAAAAGTTGGCGGAGTTATATATACAACAGATAGTCAGGCAGCATGGAGTCCCTGTCAGTATTGTGTCGGATCGAGATACCCGCTTTACCTCACATTTTTGGAAGAGCTTACATCATAGTCTGGGTACCAAGTTAAGGTTTAGCACGGCCTACCATCCGCAGACGGATGGGCAATCAGAAAGAACGATTCAGACTTTAGAAGATATGTTACGAGCTTACACTCTAGATTTTGGAGGGTCTTGGGAGAGTCACCTGCACTTAGTCGAGTTCTCATACAACAATAGTTATCAAGCCAGTATCCAGATGGCGCCATTCGAAGCATTATATGGTAAGAAGTGCAGGTCGCCGCTTGCATGGGATGATATCGGGGAGAGAAAGATGTTAGGCCCAGAAATGATTATTCAGACGGTTGAAGTGATTAAGGGAATTAGAGAGCGACTTCGAGTTGCGCAGGACCGGCATCGTCATTGGACGGACCAGCATCGTAGGCTGTTAGAGTTCTCTGTTGGGGACCACATATTCTTGCGAATTTCACCTACTCGTGGGGTCATTAGATTTGGCGTTCGCGGGAAATTGAGTCCGCGGTACGTGGGCCCATTTATTATCCTTGATCGGATAGGCGATGTTGCTTATCGTTTATCCCTCCCGCCTTCGTTACGAGAGGTGCATGACGTATTTCATGTATCTCAATTATGTAGGTATGTATCGGACCCAAGTCATATCCTCGATCATTCTGAGCTGGTTGTTGGTACCAACCTGTCTTACGAGGAACAGCCTGTGTCCATTTTGGACCGAAGAGAGAAGATACTCAAGAACCGAACAATTAGTCTTGTCCATGTTGCTTGGGGTCATCACTCCTTGGGAGAGTCAACGTGGGAACGTGAGGATGATATCCGATCACGGTATCCGCACCTGTTTGACTCACAAGGTATATATCTTTCTGTATACCTTGATTGTCCTGATTCTTCATGCTTGTCACCTTATGGGTAGAACTACTTGATATTATGGATTGATGAATTTACCTATATAGTACCTGCTTTTGATATGGTAATAATGATTGCTTGCTCACTAGAATTGCTTGTATTTGTTTAGCTCCGATATTTCTACCTGCTTGGATTTGAAATTCCGAGGACGGAATTTTTCTAAGGTGGGAAGAGATGTCACTCCCCGTTCCCAGAATGCGTATTTTTATACATGTACAACTCATGTATATTTATTTAATAATTATCATGTATTATTCTGTATTTAAATTCTTTTAATTTCATGTTAATTAATTTCCTGCAATTTTATTTCTGTACTTTACTTTCTGTATTTTATATTTCATGTTAATTTATTTTCTGTATTTTATTTCCTGCTTTTAACCTTTCTACTTTGCTTTCGGGTTGGCCTTGGTTGGGCCCGATCAAACCCGACCCTTTAACCCCACCTACCACCACCCTCTCTATTTAAAGCTTTCATCCCCTTCTCTCTCCTCATTACTCATCCTTCACCATTACTTCTTCTTCTTCCTCTCATCGCTTCTCCACCTACCAGCAGCAGCAGCAGGCAAGTACAATCTTGCTTCTTGCTTGGAGAACTATTTTTATGGTTCATTATTCTTCGTCTCATGATCCTGAGAGAGTTTAGTACTTAGTATTTTTGATTTCGTTGGCTTGTTTCTCCCAGATCTAAGTGTTTGTGTTCTCAGTTGTTCATGGATTTGATCTCCCAACTTGGCGTGTATTCTCGGTTGTCCATGGGTTCTGAACCATGGGAACTTCATTTCTGGCTTGGGACGAAGGTTCCTGAGTCACGTACACGTTCTTACGTGTCTGCGTGTATTTTCAGTCACGCACACGTTCTTACGTGTCTGCGTGCATTTTCAGTCACGCTCACGTCTTGACGAGCGTGCGTGGATTTTCAGTCACGCACACGTCCTTACGTGTTTGTGTGAATTTTAGTCACGCTCATGTCTTTACATGCGTGCGTGAATTTTGAGTTACGCTCACGTCTTTACACGTGCGTGCGTGAATTTTGAGTTACGCACACATCCTTGCATACGTGCGTGAATTTTTAGTCACGCACATCTTTGCGTGCGTGAACTTTTAGTCTCGCACATTTCTGCGAGCGTGCGTAAATTTCTTACCACTTTTCACGCTCACTCCTACTAGACTTGGTGTGACTTGTTGGCCTTAGCCTAGACTTGTTGGCGTGACTTTTGGCCTTAACATAGACTTGTTGGCGTGACTTTCTAACCTGGGTGTTACTAATTGCTCTATAACTTATTCATTTAATGATGGCATGATAGTTCTTCTATTATATCCTTACGCCTTTTGGCATGAACTCGAAAATCATGATATGTTAATATTGTTAATACAGATTGTTATGTGGAATGTGTTATATGTCTGGATTGATCCATGGATACCCAGTAAGGCTGGAACTTAACCCTGAGAGTTATAGACTCGACCCCATGTTATACTAATTGATTTTTATACCTTGTCACCATTGATAATGATTGTGACATTGACTAATAATTGATCATGCGTTCCTAGTTGGAACTAAGAGACTTGCTAGTCGTCTTATTGAATTGAATGAATGAGACACGTTCATGTAATGAACTATTGCAATCGATTAGCCGATCCCGAATATTGGCATACAGGCACATGCAGGTTTCAAATTATTTATTTATTTATTTAGTTATTTATTTATCTTACAAAAATAGCATGTGTACTTTATGGTCAAGGCATGATTACTCCGTAGTTAGATTTGATTGTTGTATTACGCTATTTAAGACCTACAACATAGCCGCACGGGTATCATTGTAGAGTTGCGCATATCGTACCCCGTATAAAAGTACTCATTTGAATGACCATGATCCACGGCATAGGATTTCGCTTAACATAGAGGCTTTAAGTTAAATAAAATAATAATGGCATGGAGAGAATGGATTCCCGAGTTCTTACATGGCAGCCCTCTTGGGACTAGTAGTGCCCGACAGGCCGGCTGGTTTCCACAGATACTGTAAATCTGTCACACGGGCAGGGAACGGTATCTGCTTATATTATTAAATTGTACATGCTATATTAACGACGGGCGTCCCGCTGGGACTCGTCTAATTACATGATTGGCGCAATTGATTGACTGGATAGACTAGTCTTGCTCGCACATAGTAAGAACTGAGGAATCTTAATTGCATAATTCCAGGATAACTTGGGACTCACAATAGCAAGCCGTAGTGGTTGATTGGCCGTTCAAGATGATTTGTTTGTGTACTGTACCTACTCTGTTGCCTAACTGAGATGATCAGAATGTCAGGACATGACGGACCAACTTCTGTCCTTGTTTGGTTGGGAGGTTGGTTCGAAGTGTCGTGATGTTATGTGAATCCTAGTGGAAAGCAGAGAACTATTATTCTATTCTCTTACTTACTGGTTTAATCCTTCATATCGTCCTTCCTTGTGGTACTTGCTATTAGAGGTCTAACCTCTCTGGTTTTGCATGGCCAGATTTAGAGCCGGTTCCCGAGGACTCAGCTTACTTCTACCTCCAAGATGGTCAATACTAGGAGAATGATCGCAGGAGGACTCGAGTGGGTCCCTTACTTCACCGTTCATTTTGTTATTTACTTTATACTTAGCCGTTTGGCACCGACATGTTAGTCGGATTGTCTTGCACTTACTTTTGCATAATTGTAACTAAGTCAGACTGCAGCTGATAACAATTGTGTACATGTTACTATACCATCTGGCTATGTTTTGTAAAGCCAGATCTCCAGAACATTTTGACTGAGCGTTTGGGACGCCTTACTGCTTTATCTTATATGTTCTCTAATTCTGCTTCTTATTTGAATGATTGAGACAATAGAGGTGGAATGACCATAGTAAGACTTTCATGTAGTATGCACCCCCTCGTCTGGTTAGACAGCATTGATCGTATTATACGGTATTCATCTACCCGTAATACGTAGCTGGCTGAGTCATTCCCCCGCTCTCCAGTATTCTGGTTCTGGGGCGTGACAATAAACCATATTTTCCATAATTTATTGGAGGCTCCCAAACAAGGGACCGCCGCGGCAACAAATGGTCGCGTAAACGTTCCATTCTTTGAAATCCAAAAAATGGCTACTGTATAGCCTTCCTACTTAACTTAAACAGTACGTGTTCCATATGTTCTATTGACCAGGACATACTTTTTGTTAATCAACCGTAGTTCTTGTCTTAATCCAATTGTGTTATGTACGACACTACCACCCAAGTCATACTCTATATGACGAGCCTTGAGACCGTAGAAATGTGTGGCTATACCAAGCCATAGAACCGTAGGGACAGTGCCAGCTATGACAACAAGTCGATAGCTCATGGCGTCACCTTCCTTAACTTAATACGCTCGGTCAAAAGATCGAATGCCAACTTTGAAAACCATCGTAGAGTGACATTTAGGCAACAAATTAACCATTTTCCATGTTCTACTCAATCTGACTCAGAGCAGAATTATTCCCTTTAGCTATGTGGGTTCGTCTCTTTTATTATCAAGCTATTCTGTGCAATAAAAACTTCCAGTTTTGTCATGTTCTACAACCAAAATATTGGAGAGCGGAGGAAGACACAGCCAGCTACATACATTGAAGTACAATCCATCTCGCAATACGGTCACGACTGTCTAGATGCATGAGGGTTTATCTACAAGCCAACAGTCTCTTATGGTCAAGAACAAGCCTTGTGTCTCAATCTCAAGCAAGCAAATAATTGTTAAAAGATGTTAGATCATCAGGCATACAAAATAAGACGTCCCAAATATTACATATTCAGATGATCATGAAGCTAGTCATACCGAACACTAGCAAGAGTTAAATCATACATAATCAACCCTAGGATTTGCCAATCATGTAACAGCCCTTAGGCAGACAAAAGTTAAAGTTTCAATACGAGCTAACATATGCTCGGCGGCTAAACATCTCAAAATAATAAGTTACAATCGAGTGGGAGAGCAAAATAAGAAAAATCACTCATTGCCACGGTTACATCTAGTGTTCACCAACTGGCTGGAAGGCATGTAGATCCCCGGGTACTACTCCAAAATTTGGCCACATAAGCCAGCTGGGTCAGAACCCAGAAAGGTTAAGTGCCACAAGGGAGGCTCCATTTAGGAACTAAAACCAGCATAAAATGAATAGAAGAACCGATAAATGAACATAATTAAATAACATGAAAGACAGAGTTAAAAGAACACACTAGCTTGCATTAGGAAAACAAGAGGTGGAATATAATTCCCATGTTAATCCGGAGACAATCATTCAAGCACGGCGAATCAAGTCCTATGGCTTCCTATCATTAGCTAACTAGGATTATCACAGGCCTAGTTACTAACAGGATGCAATTGAGATGTTCCCGTAGTCACAAGCCCTGCAGACTATTTAGGTTATCCAGGTGAGGTTACAAGAGGTTATCAAAAATTAAGAGAATTATTAGGTGACTTAGAGTGCAACACATGATAGTGTGCTAGAAATGCGTCCTACTCGACGGCAGGCTACAAGTCCACAGGTGTGGCCGGGATAACAGGATCACCTGTAATTAGAAAATCTCTCTATATGAACTACTTGATCAATTTAGTCGTTTAACCTAGTCAGATTCATTATGAATTCCTGACCGTGGTAACCAGGAATCCATGTCCTAGATATGATACAAGACGAGACAGGTAGCTTGTTCAGTCACAATCAAGAAAATCAACCACGGCGACAAGACGAGTTACACTTAGCAAGTCAGGAATGAGGGCGCACGAAACGCGCAAAGCGCGTATGCACGGCACGTGGAGCACGAGAGCACGATACGCAGGCATACGGCCAACAAATTGTGCACACAATACTGTTCATCGTCCCAGTAGCACCGAAGATGTACGGGAACCCATGAACACGAAAAATGCCATAACTTTCTCAAATAAAATCGAAATCAAGTGGTCCAAAAACCAAAAGTAGATAGAATTGAATTTCTCACAACATGGAACCATTAGTTTTCAAAAATACTAAGTTTTTAGAAATCAAAACCAAGAAAAATAAGAAAAAGTTAAAACTTAGATCTACAAAAATCTATCCACTAAAACTAAAAATCTCAAGTTCTAAAGATGCTTAGAATCATGCAAGGAAGGAGATAGAACAATAAAAATGAAGATCCACCATGAAATAGGTTGCACTTGCCTAGGGCTTGGTAGGTGGGAGGAGTAAAAGAAGAAGTAAATGAAATTAATGGAGGAGAGAGAGAGGTTGGTTTTATATCAACCCTCTCATCTCAACCCAAACCAAACCAAGCAAAGCCAAGCCAAATTGAACCAAGGTGAACCATATCAAGTCAAGGTTAAACCAAGTCTAGGCTAAGCAAGACATGTCAAAAGTTTGGGTCACCTAACAAATGTCAAAAATCCGTATACGCATACTAAAATACATATAACAAAAAACGGAAGTGACAACTCTACCCACATTAAAGGAATTTTGTCCTTGGAATTTAATCAAGAGGCAAGAGATGTCGGGACAAGTTATACTAACTACAGTTAATCCATGTCTAGCATTCAATCAAACAATCATTCATTCAAGCAAAGAATTAAAAGCATAAGGCATAAGGAAGATATTATATCTTATGAGTCAAAAAAGTGTGCATATCGCGATCGGATATCATCCTCACATTTCCAAGTTGACTCACCCAAAGAGTGATGACCCCAAGAAACACGGACTAAACTAATAGTCTTGTTCTTGAGTATCTTCTCCCTTCGATCCAATATAGATACGGATCTTTCCTTATACGAAAGGTTGGTACCAACAACCAATTTCGAATAATCAAGGATATGGCTCAGATCTGGGATATACCGTCGCAATTAGGATACATGGAATACGTCATGTACCTCACATAATAACGACGGAAGAGCAAAAAGATATGAGACATCTCCTACTCGCTCGAGAATATCATACGGCCCATATACCTAGGAGTAAGCTTTTCCCGTACGCTGAGTTGAATGATACCACGGTTAGGCGAGATTCTAAGGAATACGTGGTCACCGGTAGAAAACTTAAGAGGATGCCGATGAGAATCGGTCTAATGGTGCTGACGATCTTGTGCAACCCGAAGATGATCTCTAACTTGTCTAACCACTTCGATAGTCTGAGTAACCATTTCTGGACCAAGTATCTACCTCTCACCTCTATCATCCCAACCTAAAGATGATCTGCACTTCTTGCCATATAGTGCCTCAAATGGTGCCATCTGGATACTAGCCTGGAAACTATTATTGTAGGAGAACTCCACTAGATGTAGGTGATCTTCCCATGAACCACCAAAGTTAAGTGTATAGGATCGTAATATATCCTCAAGAGTCTGAATCGTGCGCTTCGACTGGCCATCTGTCTGCGGATGATAAGCTGAACTAAACTTGAGACGAGTCCCAAAACTCTCTTTAAGACTCCACCAAAAATACGATGTAAATTTTGAATCTCTGTGGAATACAATGCTGACTGGCACTCCATGCAATCTGACTATCTGTCTGAGGTACATCTCTGCAAGCTGATCCGTTGATTGACCAATTCTGAAAGGGAAAAAATAAGCTACCTTAGTGAGCCTGTCAACTATAACCCATATAGCATCCCTTATAGCTGGGGATTTAGGTAACCGAGTTACAAAATCTATGGTAATGTGTTTCCATTTCCATACCGGAATTGGTATAGGTTGAAGAAGTCCAGCGGGTCTCTAATGTTCTGCTTTAACTTGCTGGCAAACTAAACAATGAGAGACAAATCGAGCTATTTTCCTCTTCATGTCATTCTACCAGAAATGGTGACGGATATCACTATACATCTTCGTACCACCCGGATAAATTGAATACTGCAAACTGTGAGCCTCTACTATGATCTCTTGCCTGATGTCACCACTGGATACAAAGATGCCTTCTATGTTGGAGTGTGCCATCTTCGTGAATGCATAGTTCTGCTCTCCGTCTTATTTCACATTCTACCCTAAGTCGCTGAAGCTTAGAATTCGTCGATTGAGCAATCTTAATTCTCTCAACTATGTTAGACTGAACTTGTATACTAGCTATCAATGCCACATTGATAGGAAGAACTATCTTAATTCTCATATTCTTGAGATATGCCAATAACTCTGGCTGTGCTATAAGAAAATAAGTTTCGGCTCTTTTTCTTAATGGATCAGCAACTACATTGGCCTTTCCAGGATGATACTGCAGGTTGATGTCATAATCCACTAGTAACTCTAGCCATCTCCTCTGAAGCATGTTGACATCCTTCTTGGTAAACACATACTTAAGACTCTTGTGATCGGTAAAAATCTCTACCCGATCTCCATACAAGTAATGCCTCAAAGCTTAAGTGCAAAAACCATCGCTCCTAACTCCAAAACATGGGTTGGGTAATTCCTCTCATGATCACGAAGCTGTCGTGATGCATAAGCTATTACCTTGTCATGTTTTATTAAGATGCATCCTAATCCCTTACCTGAAGCGTCACAATAAACTAAAAATCCTCTAGTCCCATCTGGAAGCGTGAGAATAGGTGCCATCACCAATCTTGCTTTAACTTCTCGAATGAACTCTAACACTCTGTTGTCCAAGCAAACTACACATCCTTGTGGGTCAACTGTGTCAAAGGTGCTGAAATCCAAACGAAGTCCGGTACAAATTGCCGGTAATAGCCCGCCAATCCTAGAAAATTGCAAACTTCTGCGATGGTACTAGGTACTACCCAAGTCTATATAGCTACTATCTTTTAGGGGTCCACTTCCACTCTACCTCTGGTGATGATATGAGCTAAGTACGAAATGTAATCAAGCCAAAATTCGTACTTGCTGAACTTCGCATACAACTGGTGCTCTCTGAGAATCTGAAGGACTACTCGGAGATGTTACTCATGCTCTGTTTCACTCTTGCTATAGACTAAGATATTGTCTATAAATACTATCACAAACTGATCCAAATAGGACATAAATATGTGATTCATGATATCCATGAATACTGCTGACGTATTAGTCGCTCCGAAAGGCATAACAAGAAACTCACAATGCCTGATCTTGATCTAAATGCCATCTTCGGGATATCTTGCTCTCGAACTCTGATCTGATGGTACCTTGACCGTAAGTCAATCTTCGAGAATACTATTGTCCCACTGAGTTGATCGAATAAATCATCTATCTTTGGTAGGGAATATATGTTCTTGATTGTTACAGAATTCAAGGTACGATAATCAACACATAATCTTGACGTACCATCCTTCTTCTTCACAAGAAGCATCGGGGAAACCCAAGGTGATCCACTAGCACGAATAAATCCCTTAATTCTGAGTTCTTCAATCATCTTGTATAGGATCTCCAATTCTAATGGTACAATTCTATAGACTCTCAATGATACTGGTGTCATCCTTGGAATTAAATCAATAATGAACTCTCTCTCTCTCTCTTTCTGGTGGCATGCCTAGAAGCTTTTCGAGAAATACGTCAAGAAATTCTTCTAGTACTTTGGAAAACTGAACTACTTCTGCTACTACCGTCCGCAAGAGCGGTAGAGAAGGTTCTACTTTGCCTCTGGAAAACAAAAACTCTTCTTCGTCGGGAATATCAAAAATAATCCTGCCAACATGGTAGTCTATTCTTGCATATTGATCTCTCAACCAATCCATTACTAGGACCACATCATAGTCGACCATCAAAAATTCTATCAATCTAGCGGGAAACTCTCTACCGCTAACTATGATTCGACACGAAGAAAAGACTCTATCGACTCCCACAAGACCATTACCAATAAGTATATTGAGCCTTACTGATAATGACTCGGGCTCCAGTCCTATCCGTGTTGCGAATCGTGCAGACATAAATGAATGCGATGCACCTGGATCAAATAATACTGATGCTGGAAAAGAATTAACAAGAATGGTACATGTCACCACCTCACCTGATGTTAATTCTTCTGCCATGGTCAGAGCCATAGCTTGACCCTGTCCCCTTGGTGCCGGTCCCCTCTATCGGTGACCTCTCTGCCTGTTCTGAATCTGAGCTTGGGTCTGAACATACTGTTAAGCCTGAGGGGTAACGACCTCGGAGGCTGGTACTACTGTTATTGCTGCTGCACTGGTGCTGGTGCCCTAACCTATGGACTAGTTAGGATTGATGAAGATGAACTGGCTCTATGCGGACAAGATCCAATTCTGTGATCCGGTGCCCCACAAGCCAAGCACAATCCCTGTGCTCTGCAACATTCTGATAGCATGTGCCTAGGCTTCCCACAATGAGAGCAGCCCATTGCGGAAGATTTCTTCTGCTTCTGTTGCTGAGGGTACGTCGAAGTCGAGTGCTAAACCGATGAAACTGTGGTCGCCCTTCTAGGAACTCCAATGGTCAAGGTCCTAGCTGTCGAGGCTGGGGCTGATGACTGAGATAACTGTCCATGAGGCCTCTTTCGTCCTCCAGTTTGATCTACTATCCTCTGGGAGGTATATTCATGATGCCTTACTGCTCACAAAACTGCATCAAATGTCTGATGCTCAAACTGCTCCACCGCTAGAATAGTCTCTAGGTGGAGTGCATGCTGAAATCGCTACGCTCGGTCCAATTCGGTCGCCACCAAGGTGGGAGCAAACCGACTAAGTCTTGAAAACTAGGTCGTATAACCATCAACCGCCCTTTTCATTTGCTTGAGATTGTTGAACCGCGTCTGCAAATCATACCGAGCTACTACATCAAAGTACTTCATCTAAAACTTGTCACTGAATACCACCCACGAGAAAGGCGTCATCAAATTAACTGCTAGCATCGCCCACCAGCTGCGGGCTAAGTCCAATAATTGCAGGCGCACAACGGCCACCTTCTCTTCCTCTGGAATCCTAGCTGCCTCTAGATTGACCTCTATATCCTGAAGCCATACATCAGCAGCAATAGCATCTTCACTGCCGTCAAAGAAAGGAGGGTTCGGGCGCTTGAAGCTGTTAGTCGCATTGTTTCCTTGATAACCAACTCTGCACATAGCTTCTTGAACTGTCTGCTGCAGGGCATCGCCCCGACGATCTTATGATGCAAACAAGTCTCGAATGAGTCCAATCAGGACTCTAATGTCATGATCTGCAGGCTAGGCTGGCTGAACTGGTGGCTCTGGATTCTCGGAAGGCGTGACTCAGGATGCTTCCTCTGAGTGCTAGGTTTGATCCCCAGGTTGCAGCAGGTTTACTAGAGGTGCTCCACCCGACTGATCGGTAGGACCAGGAACAATGCCACTGAAGAAAATAACATGGAGAACAATAAGGATGGACCAAGATAGATCAAGGATAAAGCACCTTATCAGGTCAAAATTTTGGAAGATTAGAAAGCACGAGTAGAGATCAAGGGCGAATGCTGATTGAGACATCTATTTAGTAAAACCCTCACACATCTTGATTTACAAGACCTATATGGGCCACCACTTAAACCGAAGAAAGACATAGCTAGCTACGTACATTGAAGTGTAACCCACCACGCAAAACAGTCATGGTTGTCTAGATGCATAAAAATTTATCTACAAGACAACAGTCTCTTATGGTCAAACAAGCCTAGTGTCTCAATCTCAAGCAAGCAAATAATTGTTACAAGATGTTACATCATCACACATACAAAGTAAGGTCTCCCAAACATTACATATTTAGATGATCATGAAGCTAGTCATACAAAATGCAAAGACTAGCAAGAGTTAAGTCATACATGATCAACCCTAGGATTTCTCAATCATGTAACAGCCCTTAGGCAGACAAAAATTAAAATTTTAACATGAGCTAACACATGCTCGACAGCTAAACACCTCAAATGAATAAGTTACAATAGAGTGGGAGAGCAAAATAAGA
Organism: Iris pallida; assembly: GCA_029216955.1. Taxonomy (NCBI): domain Eukaryota; kingdom Viridiplantae; phylum Streptophyta; class Magnoliopsida; order Asparagales; family Iridaceae; genus Iris; species Iris pallida. The sequence goes on from JANAVB010038613.1 coordinate 5,570,773, forward strand.
AAATCTACTCGTTGCCTCGATTACGTCAGTGTTCAATCTGGCTGGAAGGCTGGTATATCCCCGGGTGCTACTCCAAAATCTGTCCATACAAAATCAGCTGGGTCAGAACCCAGAAAGAGCAAGTGCCACTAGGAAGGCTCCATTTAGGAACTAAAACCAGCATAAAATGAATAGAAGAACCGATAAATAAATATAATTAAATAACATAAAAGACGGTTAAAAGAACACACTAGCTTGCATTAGGAAAATAAGAGGTAGAATTTAATTCCCATGTTAATCCTGAGACAATCATTCAAGCACAGCCAATCAAGTCTTATGAGTTGTCATCATTAGCTAACTAGGGTTATCACAAGCCTAGTTACTAACAAGATGCAGTTGAGATGTTTCTGCAGTCACAAGTCCAGCAGACCATCCAAGTTATCCAGGCAAGGTTACAAGAGGTTATCAAGAATTAAGAAAATTATTAGGTGACTTGGAGTGCAACACATAACAGTGTTCTAAAAATGTGCCCTACTTGACGGCAGGCTACAAGTCCACGTGTGGCGGGGATAACGGGATTGCTTGTAACTAGAAAATCTCTCTATATGAACTACTTGATCAATCTAGTCTTTTAACCTAGTCAGATTCATTATGAATTCCTGACCATGGTAACCAGGAATCCATGTCCTAGACATGATGCAAGACGAGACAGGTAGCTTGTTCGGTCACAATCAAAAAAATCAACCACGGTGTCAAGACAAGAGTTATACTTAGCAAGTCAGGATTAGCTGTCGCAACAACGATCAAGATTATACATGTCATGTCAGGTTTACTTGTCATGTTAAGAGTACTTGTTAAGCGAGCGCCTCGACGGGCCACTGTCAAGATCATCAAGACGGGATTATATTATCATGTTCAAATTCAAGTTCTTCAAGTCGGGTTGTCGCAATTTAGGTCAAGTACAGAAAACATGCAAAGAAGATCAAAAACTGTGATTGAAACTATCAGTCGCATATGAACTCTAATTAAAGTAAGATAGAATGATTCTTGAAGCCAAGACAAAGATCTACAACTTTTATGTTTTGAGTTTTTCAAGATTCTAGCCACAAAATAGCTTAAACAGACATAAACGGTCATTCGCGTGCGCCCGAACAAAACTGCCACGGTACATGGGGCGCGGAGGCACGACGCGCAGGCGTACGACAAACAAATCATGCAGGCGCACAAGCGCGCGGATGCACGGCACGCGGGGCACGAGAGCACGTCGTACGGCAAACGAATCACGCAGGCACGCAACGCGCGAAACGCACAGCATGAGAATGCACGACGCACGGGGCATGAGGGCACGACGTGCAAGCGCACGGCCAACGAATCGTACAGGCGCACGGCGTACGAAACGCGCAGCGCATGGATGCACAGCGCGCGGCCAACGAATTATGCAGGGACACGACACGCAAAATGTGCAGCGTACGGATGCACGGTGTACGGAGCACGAGAGCACGACATGCAGCCAATGAATCACACTCATGGCACTATTCATCGTTCCAGCAACACCAATGATGTGCAGGAACCCATGAACATGAAAAATACCATAACTTTCTCAAATAAAATCAAAATCTAGTGGTTCAAAAGCCAAAATTGGGTATAATTGAATTCCCAACAACATGAAACCATTAGTTTTTGGAAATACTAAGTTTTTAGAGATCAAAACTAAGAAAAATAAGAAACAGTTAGATCTACAAAAATCTATCTATTAAAACTAAAAATCTCAAGTTCTAAAGATGCTTAGAATCATGTGAGAAAGGAGATAGAACAATAAAAATGAGGATCTATCATGAAGCATTTTGCACTTGCCTAGGGCTTAGTAGGTGGGAGGAGTAAATGAAGAAGAAGTAAATGAAGTTAATGGAGGAGAGAGAGAGAGAGAGAGAGAGAGAGAGAGAGAGAGGGGGGTTGGTTTTTATATCAACCCTCTCATCGCAACCCAAACCAAGAAAAGCCAAGCCAGGTTGAACCAAGGTGAACCATACCAAGCCAAGGTTAAACCAAGACTAGGCTAGGCAAGACAAGTCAAAAATATGGATCACCTAACAAATGTCAGAAATCCGTATACGCATACTAAATTAAATATAAAGAAAAACGGGAGTGACAAGTTTTTAGTGTGAAGGCTAAGCTGAGGCAACTTCACCGAAGCCACTCATCTGAGCGAGGATTTGCCTCGACCGTACGGGACTTCGGACAAGCCGTTGCATGGCTAAGTCCAAACGTCGTTGCGCTTCGATTCATCCGGTTAAACTGAGCGAGATGGGGTATTACATCGCAAGCATCAAGCGTGTGAACTCCGTAATGTACTCCTTGATCGCCCTAGTATGCTTGAGTTGTCACAAGCTCTGTCTCGCTGTGAACTCTATATTCTTCGGATAGAACTGAGACTTAATCTCCTTTTTGAGATCCCCCTAAGTCTCTATCTAGCACAAACCCTTCTAGGCTTCCGTGCACCTTCGACGCCACCATAACATAGCACCATCGGTGAAATAGAGTGAAGCAACATCCACCTTCTCGGCGTCACCATTAATATGCAAGCCCTTGGCCCTTGAAGTATCACTCCACACTCCAGAAGAAGTTCTCAACTTCTTTGGCATCCCACTCCCCGTTGAAGGATTTTGGCTCGGGGATCTTCAGTCTCCTCTGTGCCTCCCTATTCGATGGTCCACCGTTAGCAATGGCCTTCTCCAAGATGGCAACTTTAGTTTTGGGTTCTCCGCAACTCTCGATCACAGGTCCTCGTAGCCTTGGACCTCCCTACGCAAGTCATCAATCTTCATATGATGCCCCTTGAGCTCCTCCTCAAGTGCAGATCAGATCACTTTGAATTGGTCCCGAAAGATAGTCATGGACAAAGCGACTTCACTCTCCAACCCATCGTAGAACTCTTCTACTCTCGTGTTGCTTTGCAGCACGGAGCCCATGCACATCTCCATGTCATTCGAACCCGTCTCTAAGACTCCAATGTGCTCGACAAAATCGACAAGGCTACGCTACACCGTAGACTCTTTGCTCTTGTCTTTCTTGTGGATCTTGGCATGCCCCTCCTTGGGTGACACGGGTCCCTCCTGGTCATTCTCGGATGTCGACATGGTACCAACCAACCTGGCTCTGATACCAATTGTCACAGACTTAGTATTTTAGGCTACACTTCGACCCATGCGACGTATAAGATTTCTATTCGAAGATCCGTGCTAGCCTTCCCCAAACGTTTAGCTAGATCGCTAAGGCGATATTGAGAACAACGTGGAGCAAAAAAGAGAGGAGAGAGATTGGACGATTAAAACTTTACTTTACTAGAGAGATATTACAAATTTGGGTGGTAAGGAACAAATGAGTTCTATTTATTTATAGTGCTCATAGTGCTTACCAGAAACGTCTGGAAAAGAAATATTTCAGGGATTATTCTAGATCTAGATATTTATAAGGAAGCTTCTAGTTCATCCAGAAAGATCATGGGCCGTTTAGAAGGATCTTGGGTCACCTAGAAAGATCTTGAACCTTCCAGAGGATTCCACCATATTCTAAAGAGTTTTGTCGTCTCCTAGAGAATTATGTCGTCTTCTAGAACGTTATGGAAACTTCCCGCATAACACCGGTCCGTAGAGGATTATGCAAATCCGTCTCGATGGGACACAAACTTTTGTGCGTGACAATATAGTATATTTCTATTTATTTATTTATTTTCCTTTTCCTATTACTTTTTCATCCTTACTGCCCAAATGAAATCTAAACTTTGAACAACTCAATCATTAGTTTATTATAGGAGCTCTCAACAAATAAGAATGGATGATGGCATAGAGAAAGCTCCATTTTCTTGGTGGAGGGACAGCACCGAACAACCGCCGCAACTCTTCTCGTTCCAATCGATTGTTTTAGAACAGTAATTTGCTGCTTTCTTTCTTTCTTTTCAAAGATACGATAACGGCCCCAACTATGTTGCAAAGATACGATACAACAACATAACATACAGACATGACAACATAGATATTTTGGTATATATACGATATTGATTCTGGTAATGTCCTTTCAAGTAAGGCATTTGTGCCTCGACACTGACACAATATGATACGACAGTTATTTTGGACTGTTCGCAGCGTATAATCAAATGCTGTCCTAGCTTTTAAGCGGCCTTTGAAACAGTTTCGCTTAATAAATGTACAAAAATTAGATATGAACCTGTTCAGTAGTTTATTTAAGCATAGATCATATCATGTTAATATATATCAGAAAAACAGTGATTAGAATGATATCAAAATTGAAATTTAATGCAATAAAGTTATTTGCCAAACATGAACGGGACACTAGGTACTGGATACAAACAATTTGCAGTTTCCACTCCTTGGCCTTTTTGAGCTGGTGTTGCACCCTACAATCATACAGAACTACAAGGAAACTACAAACAAATACAACGCTCGGCACCAGTCAATTATGTACCGAATCACAATCTTAACAGGAATGAATGACAAGAAGAAGATGCCGTTTATCATAGAGGAGGACTCTTCTCCAAAAGCAGCCTAAGATGTGAAGTATCATTCATCCTCTTCAACTTCCATCCGGTTCTCAGAGCGTGCTGCAGGACCGTCACCGAAGAATCATCGATGCAGAACCTGTCGCACGTAGCAGGGCTTGAGCCCAAGAGGCCAGCAAGAAGACACTTGATTGGGGTCGAGTGAGTGAAGATCCCAATGGATGTGACAGAGCTTCTGGAAGTTGGGTCTTGAGGGATATGGCCGTCGTTGGCTTCTCTCTGTGAGAAATCCTCTTCGGCCTCGTTATCACCGGACGTAACGACCTGCAGGCGGCTCTTCCCAGACTTCTTCCTCTGAAGCCGGTTGAGCCGGTAAGTGAGATCCCACTGAGGCACATCTCGGTCTTGAACAGAGTTGGTCGAGCTGTTGCGGGAAAATCCCCCCTTGGCCTCATTGTGGTTCACTGCATCACCTGAGATCAACTTGTCCTGGAGCCTGAGGACAGTTCTGTTGAGAAACTCCACCATCCTGAACTGCACCTGCCTGAGTGATTCCCCAGAGGGAGCAGAGAAATCCGGCTGTGTTCTATCTATCAAGCTGAGCATTTCTGGGGTGTAGATTTCAGAACGAAGGCAGCCTTCCCACTGTCCATGACTCATTTCGACCAGTGCATCGGAGGACTGTATCTGTTCCGCTGCAAAGCCGAGTTCCTGCAGAAAGAAAAGTACTTGAATTTAAGTGGATATAAGGAAATCTTAAGGCTCTCTGTCTCCCATGTATTCGGCATTTACACTACAACTGGATCAGGACATGCTTTGAGCCGAAATCCCAACCTAGATCCTACATATTTCATCTTGATTCTGGCAGATCTCCAGACCAAGTTCTCTAGTATAGTCGGTAACAACTTGGTATTACCAAGTTACCAAGTAATGCAATCACAGTTAATGGCCACTTTTCTTGTTTGCTTATAGGTCAATTTCAGGTTCTCCATCTACATGCCAATTGGGTAAGGTCCAAAACAATGTGGCCTTTACTGTAACTTCATGTCGGCTTACGATTTCAATGACAGCTCTATGATATACACATCACTAATAAATAAGCCATCAAAATTTACAATTTAAAACATATGCTATATACATGCAACAGTATTATACAAATAAGTTTAGTTGTCTAACTCAACTACAATATTGCTTGAGAATCCCTAAGAATAAAGAAGTCAACAATACAAAGTAATGATTTATAAAAAATTTACACAATAAACATATCCTACAAATCTCATCTTTGAAATTCATTACTTTTTAGAAACTGCAACCCATGTTTTTCCGCGTGTTACATCCTGAATGCAGTGGAAACAGATGGAGGAGAGATGAACCATTAAACTAGAAGCTTCAGTATCACAATTGATTTCTTATTTATGGGGCATATGCATCTCATCCTCATTATCCGAACCAAATCAAGTCAAAGACACCAAAAAAAAGGATGTCCTATGTGAAGTAGACCAGCTGGGTCTTGGATTTGTTGTATTGACAATTCTGCATATGCACTAGTAGATTCAGATGCAGTATTTCCTGCTAATGGCTACTAATCGAACTTCGAGGATTCTAGATGAGCAGATATTTCCAAATGCTGCCTTTGGCAAATAAGTATGGTTGAGTTGCCTAATTTTGTGAAAACACTTTGCAGAGGCAAAGATCCAGAGATCTGGTTAGTTGCCTAATTTAGTTTTTCCGAAACCCAGTTAACTCAATCCCTCTTGGAGTGATATTTCAAAGATTATAATTTTGGTTAAACATATCTTATCTAGCTTCAAATCTGTGCTTAATAGATACCATCAAAAAGAAAAGTCTTCAAGGACCGAAGAAATTTATATAGAGAGAACTGAAGCTAAAGCATCTAAAAACTGCATCCAGAGTGGAATGGACATCAAGTGGAATTTGGCTATGATTGGAGAGTAACTCATTAACTCTAAAACAGAAAGGCACCAGGAAGAATCGGCTGATCTCTAGAGCCAGTTATCACTTGGTGTCAATACTATCCAAGTTGTAGCCTAGTTCCTAGGGAAGACAAGAATAAGCAAGAGATTGCCATAAACCTCAGAAAATGAATGAAAACTAAATTATTGTGTGGAACATTGAAGCAAGGTGCATAAGAGTCACCATCAACGGAAATCCACAAGGACTCTAGAGAAGGGAAGATGACAAGTGTGGTATATATCATATTGCAAATAAATGAAATTCCAATGTTACGAAAAAGAACCACATGTTGAAAAAGAAATCCAGACCTAGGTTCCTAAGCTTGAAAAGAAGAGGCCATTGCATAGTCGTCCTCTAGACTGGTAGAGTGAGGGCTTGATTCAAATCCCTCTAAGGATAGATCAAGCTACCACTTACCAAAGACAATCTCCAATAAAACCAAAACCTCACCGACAACTAAATTTACACAATTTAATCCTTTTTTTCACTCAACTCTTATGCTAAAATCTCTACCTTGAACTTCAGCCTTCACCATTACCTCAAGAAAAAGTAAATTCAATTAATAGTTAACTCATAAACTTTAGCACTCTACGGAGGAAAAAGAACATAAAAAGACCTCCACAATTTTGTATATTGCAGCATTTCTATGTAATTTTCAATATACTTCATATAACTAAATTTGATATCACTATTCAGTAATTGCCCTGTAGCTCACAGATTCCCATTTTCAGTAATTGCCTGACACAAAAACGTCATGATTTCTCTCCACCGTGCCCTATAGCTCACTGATTCCCATTTTCCACAGGCTTTCCTGTTGGTCCATTGGTCATGGTCAAACCTGATTTTAATAATTGATCAAACTCTGTCTCGATATAAATGCAAGTATACTCAGATGTTTACCTACGACGTTTTGGACACTGCTCAACAATGGTTATCAACAATGTTCAAGACTGAAGCTGTTTGCCATTCAGAATGTACTTCCTGCTAAGCAATGTAATTTTTCTTTTTATTGAGTCTAGGAATACGTTGTACACCGAGTCGTACTGGCAAATAGGTTATCCGAAAACGTTTTTCAAAACCATCATATTCTTTTACAAATGATCCATGTTTTTGAAAAATATTCTTTTTACAAAAAGCCTTTGAAGGATTGTTCAAAAAGCCAAAATTTATTTTCTCCAAAAATGAACTGGCAGAACCTCAGGAGAACTCGGCCCGAGTTCGGCCAGAGTTCGGCCATTTGGAACGTTAGCGAACGTTGGGTTTTTGAACTTGGTCATCCTTCAGTTACGGGTTGTTACAAAGAATTCTGTCCGAATTCTGCCCGAATTCAGTCAGAGTTCTATTTTTGGAAAAGCTATAAATAGAGAAGCATTTCGATCATTTCAACACACCAATTCACTTTCAATCTTCTCTTCTTAAAGCTTACAATCTTCCAAAGAGTTCTTAAAAAGCTTTCATTTTCAAATCCCAAGCCAGTTACAATCCTCTAGTCGATTTGCCAGTGCGGTACGGTCTAGAAGTTTCAGAGTGATTGTAATCAGAGGCTTGATAGAAGATTCAACTCTTCACAATTGAAGTTGGACGAGTTCTTCATATCAAAGCTCGCGTCTGTAGAAGTTGCAAGGACTTCGTATGAAAACTTGTGAAATTTTCCAATAGTGGATTCAACTGGAAGCTAGAGTTCTTCCGACTGGACTAGTCCTCACCAGAGGAAAACCAGTATAAATCTCGGTGTTTGCGTTTGCCTTCTGATCACTTTTAAATTCTGTCATTTACTTCTTGTGATTATTATTATATCTGTGATCTAACTGCTAACAAGTTTTTAATTAGCAATATTCCGTTGCCTACTCTATTCACCCCCCATCTAGAGTATTCTGCTTTACGATTTCGTTCCTACAATTGGTATCAGAGCGGGTTATAAAGGTAAAGCAAGGTAAAACAGCAGTTATATTCAATTTTATATAGATCACAGCTTTACACATGGCAACTGTGAAATTCACAAGTGAAGGCCAAGCCACAAACAGACCTCCACTGTTTGACGGCACAAACTACACCTATTGGAAAACACGTATGAGTTTCTTTTTGAAATCTCTTGATTTTGATTTATGGTCTGTGGTTACTGATGGCTATAAAAAGCCATCTCGTATAAATGTTGATGGAGTTTTAACTGAAAAATCCCATGACAAATATACAGAGGAAGAAAAGAAAAAGGCCAGTCTTGACGTACGTGCTATTAACGCTTTATTTTGTGCTTTAGACAGAACTGAATTTAACAGGATATCTATCTGCACAACTGCAAATGAAGTATGGAAACTTCTTGAAGTCACACATGAGGGCACAACTCAAGTCAAAGAATCAAAGGTCAGCAGACTTACTCAAGAGTATGAGGCGTTCAAGATGAAGCCCAACGAAACAGTTACTCAGATGTTCGAAAGATTCTTGGATATTGTAAATCCTTTGTCCTCCCTAGGCAAAGATTACAGTAACCATGAAAAGATTCGCAAACTCCTGCGAGCACTTACAAAGAACTGGATTCCGAAGGCTACTGCAATCATTGAAGGAAACGACCTCACTACTATGACACTTGAAGTACTCATGGGTAAGCTACTCACTCATGAACTAGAGTTACAAGAGTTTGAAGAGCCTGCACCAAAGGAGAAGACGATCGCTTTCAAGGCTCAGCACAGAAGATCTGCTGAAGATGATTCAGACAACAGTGAATCTGATGCTGAAGATCAAGCACTCCTTGCAAGAAAATTCAAAAGATTCTTGAGATATGAGAAGAAGACAAAAAAGAACAATGGCGGCAACAGCTGGTATCAAGATGACGCTGTCTGCTACGGCTGCAAGAAGAAAGGACACATGAAGAAGGACTGTCCTACAAACACATCAACAAGCAAGAAGAGCAACAGATACGAGAAAGGGAACCTGAAAAGATCAACATCTCGGAAGTATGCCAACACCAGCATATGGCATGAAAGTGAAGCCAGCGACTCAGAAGATGAACAATCAGAAGACGCTGCAAATGTATGCTTTATGGCATCCGATCAGGTACTCTCTGAACCTATAGTTGATACATATGATGACTTCACCTTTGAGCAATTAGAAGAAGCCTTCAGTAAACTGTTAAGTGATTACAGAAAACTGCGTAGCAAATATCAGACCTCTAAGAAGGTACTCAAAGAGTACAAAGGTGAAATAGGAAGACTTACCGACCTACTAGCTGAGGTTAAAGATAATGTTAGTGAGTCTGGTGAGCTTTCTTCTATTAAGCTCTTATTACACAAGACTACCAAGTCATCCGAAAAAAAAGACAAGGTTATTGAGCAACTAAAAGAAGAACTTTCTAAAGAGAAGAAAAGTCTTCAAAGTGCACAAGTCAGAATGGAAGCACTCACTTCTGACTAATACTAAGTTATATGACACTTCCAAAAGATTGGAAATTAGGTTAGGAAAATAGCCTGAGACTGCTGCTTCCTACCCTAACACATGTAACTTACCGAAAAATTGGAACATTCCCAAACCTAACACTGTCAGACCTAACCCTATCAAACCTTTGCCTAAAAAGGTTATGCCCAACCAAGATAATAGGTATGCTTTCTTCTATACTAGAAAACCTAAACCTACCAACCATGCACACCACTCAGCTTTCAACACTCAATATGCTAAATGTCATTATTGTGGCCTCATTTTTCATATATCTTCTGCATGTAGAATCAGAAAACTAGTAGATCTAAATATTTATGCATGGATACCGAAAACTAACCAGTCAGGACCCTACAAGAAATGGGTACCAAAAGTTTCATCTGTAAATTGTTTTGTAGGTGGGACACCCTTCACATGCTAGGAGCAAATGGATCCTCGACAGCGGTTGCTCACGGCACATGACCGATGACGCTTCATTATTCGCAACACTGTCGAAGAGGAATAAAGAAGGATACGTCTCCTTCGGCAATAATTTAAAAGGGTATATAATCGGTATTGGTTATATTGGTAAAGCTCCCTATCCAGTGATTAAAGATGTTTGTCTTGTTACTGAGTTAAAATATAATCTGCTCAGCATAAGCCATTTAGCTGATCACGGTTATGGTATTAACTTCGTAAAAGACAAATGTACTATTATTGATAGTTCAACTGGTAATACTATATTTGAAGGTATTAGAGAAGACAATATATATGTTTTCTATTTGTTGGAAGATACTAACATTTCAGGTAGATGTTTAATGGCTAAAAGCGATGAGAGTCATCTGTGGCATATGAGACTCGGTCATGCAAATATGGATACTATTTCCAGATTATCCACAAAGAAGCTAGTACGCGGTTTACCAGATATTACATTCAAGAAGGATTCGGTATGCAGTCAATGTGAAAAGAACAAAGCTACTCGATCCTCTTTCAAGTCAGTAAACGCTGTATGTACTACTAGACCTCTACAATTACTACATATGGACTTATTTGGTTCTAGCAGAGTTGCTAGCCTCGGAGATAAGCTATATGCTTTTGTAATTGTAGATGATTATTCTAGATACACGTGGGTATATTTTCTGACACGCAAAAACGATGCATTATCGGAATTTGTCACCTTTTGCAAGAAAGTACAGAATGAAAAAGGTTACATGATCACTCGTATTAGAAGCGATCATGGAGGCGAATTCGAGAATGCAGAGTTTGAGCAATTTTGTGACACACACGGTTTTGTACACGAATTCTCCTGTCCTAGGACTCCACAACAAAATGGAGTTGTGGAACGTAAGAACAGAACTCTATCCGAAATGGCCAGAGTAATGTTAAACCAGTTTAGTCTACCCAAGTATTTCTGGGCTGAAGCTGTCAATACAGCTTGTTTTGTTCTCAATAGAGTTCTAATTCGACCTAAATCGAAGAAGACTCCATTTGAGCTATGGTTTGATAGAATTCCATCAGTTTCATATTTGAGAATATTTGGTTGTAAATGTTTTATTCTTAATACAAAAGATAATTTGGGAAAGTTTGACGAAAAGGCCGATGAAGGTATATTTTTAGGTTATGCGGGCAAAAGTAAAGGATACAGAGTCTTCAACAAAAGAACCATGATCATCGAAGAGTCGATCAAGGTCACCTTTGATGAACTAAATCAAACGACAATCGATGACAATGACGAAGATCTCAATGTACCCAGCAAAGCACCAGCTGATCCTCCTAGAGAAGATCCAGGAACCAGCTACCTTCGGAGTCTGCCAAAAAGATTGAAGTTCACGGCTGATCATCCAAAGGACTTGGTAATTGGTGAGATTACCAAGGGTGTAAGTACTCGCTCCTCTAATAAATATATAGCTTCTTGTGTTGCTTTTGTCTCACAGTTTGAACCCAAAAGTATTGATGAAGCATGTAGTGATAATTTTTGGATAGATGCTATGCAAGAGGAATTAAACCAATCTGAACGGAATCAAGTTTGGGAACTTGTTCCCAAGCCTATTGATCATCCGGTCATTGGCACCCGATGGGTATTCCGAAATAAACTGAACGAGAATGGTTTAGTGACTCGTAATAAGGCTCGACTCGTAGCTCAAGGATACAATCAAGAAGAAGGTATCGACTACGATGAGACTTATGCCCCAGTTGCGAGATTAGAATCCATTCGCATGTTATGTGCATTTGTATGTTTTCATAATTTTAAATTATTCCAAATGGATGTCAAAAATACATTTTTAAATGGTTTTATAAAAGAAGAAGTTTATGTAGCTCAATCACCCGGTTTTTACTGATTTCAAATTTTCTGAATATGTTTTCAAGTTGAAGAAAGCTTTATACGGTTTGAAACAAGTCCCTTGTGCTTGGTACGATCGTCTAAGCTCTTTTCTACTTGATAACGGTTTTTCAAAGGGAAAGGTTAACACTACTTTGTTTATAAAGTCTTTGAATAATAATATTCTTTTAATTCAAGTATATGTAGATGATATTATCTTTGGATCTACTGATGAATCTCTTTGTCAAGAATTCTCAAAGTGTATGCAGAATGAGTTTGAGATGAGCATGATGGGAGAGCTAAAGTTCTTTCTCGGACTGCAAATCAAACAAACCAACAATGGGACGTTCATAAATCAAGCTAAGTACACAAAATATCTACTAAAGAAGTTCGACATGGAAGCAGCAAAGCCACTTAGCACTCCAATGGCGACTTCAACCAAGCTTGATATTGATGAACAAGGCAAACCTGTCGACATACGTAAGTATCGAGGTATGATCGGTAGCTTACTCTATTTAACTGCCAGTCGACCAGACATTATGTTTAGTGTTTGCTTATGTGCTCGTTTTCAAGCCAATCCTAAGGAATCACATCTGTGCGCAGTGAAGCGTATCTTTCGATACCTTAAAAGCACTTCTTCTGTCGGCTTATGGTATCCCAAAACCACGTCGTTTGACCTAACCGGTTATTTCGATACTGATTTTGCCGGATGCAAAGTAGATAGAAAAAGCACCAGCAGCACATGTCATTTCCTAGGAAAAGCTCTAGTCTCTTGGTTTAGTAAAAAGCAAAATTCTGTTGCATTATCAACAACAGAGGCTGAGTATATCGCCGCAGGACGTTGTTGTGCACAAATTTTGTGGATAAAACAAACCTTAGAAGACTACGGATTGCATTTTACACATATACCCATTTTCTGTGATAATACTAGTTCTATTAATTTGACTAAGAATCCAATATGTCATTCTCGTACTAAACATATCGAGATTCGACATCATTTTCTTAGAGATCATCAACAAAATGGAGATATAGACCTTGTATACATAGACACACAGAATCAATTAGCTGACATATTCACAAAACCTTTAGCGGAAGATCGTTTCAACTATTTACGTCGAGAATTAGAAATTTTAGATATCAATAATATTAATTAATTTTTGTTTTATTAATTATTTATTCGATACTTATAAACTGTTTTCGAGACAAGCCTAAAAAGAGTCTGTCTGTCACCACGACTACGGTCGAAGCGAAGCGGTATTTAAGAGTTCCCCGGTGAACCTCCGTTAGCTGGGACAGTACTCATACAGCTAATCTGAGACAGATGCTGAGTAAAGAATATTAATTTGTAAAATAATATTAATTATATTATTTTGAGATTTAAAATTACTAAACTTTGAATTAAGCATTTGAAACGAATTAATAAAAAAGAATGTGGTCTCATTTGATTATATATATATATATATATATATATATATATATATAGCCAGGCAACCCTAGGCGAATTCGGCCAGAGTTCGGCTGGGTGTTTATATATAAGAGCAGCAACCCGAGACCTCCTTCTTCTTCATACTTCCCCACATCCTCATAACAGCAGCTCTGCCCCTCCGAAACCCTAGTTCAAATCCCTCATTGTTCTTCCAATCCTTGTGGAGTTTTTCATCAAAACTTTGGATTCGTGCAGAGATCGTCATCCTCTACAACATATCCGACTCTTGGAAGGTATAATCCCTTCTTTCCACCACTTTTCAATACTTAGGATTTATAGAAATTTTGGGAAAGAATGCCTAAGTTCAATCCCTTCAAGAGGAAGAAGACCAATGCCACTGAAGAAACATCGTCTTCAGATCCGCATACGGATTGCCTCTTTTCTCCGGTCCAATCGGACGATGGTGCGTCGGATGAGTTTTATTTTAAAAACTTCCGATCAAGCGTTATTGTGGTACGCTGATTTTAACATGCGTACTATTTGCACTGGATCACCGATTAAGTGGACTGTCTTTCCGGATCACCGTCCTTATTTTGAGGCATTAGGGTTACAATATTTTGTCACCTTACAATTCCCCATTGCCACTAATGCCATTAGATTATTCTACTGTAATTTCGTGTTAGACACTTTTACAGCGAGGACACATGTCGGAGGAATTGATATCGAATTCACTGATGACACGTTAGCGGAAATCCTTGGCATTCCAAACGAAGGTGTCCCGCTAGATGACATCACTGATTTTGATTTTTCCGATGGCACGACACTCGTTAGTTTCAATAATGAACTTTGTGCGCCCGCATGCGTTCTTCCTGGAAAGTTCAAGGCTAATAACTTGAACTTGTTTAACTACGAATTACATCGCATCATCTATTCCACTTTACTTCCAAAATCCACTTCTAAAGATGATGTCACTGCACTTGAGCTCTCTGCTCTTTATCATATTCTTAAGGGGATTCCTTTTTCTGCCCCTAAGACTATTATTCAGATGATGGGTAGATTTCGCGGGAGAGACCGCAACCTATCTTATGCGATGCTCATTCCTTGCATTTTTTAGAGATTTGACATTGATTTATCTACTTGTGCTGTCGACCCCGAGCCCAAGTTTCTCAAACTCTCTCGTCGCAGCATTGCATCTGTTCCTCCACCCACTGCACCTACTCCTCCTGCACCTACTCCCACTGATCCCGCAGCACCTGTTCCTCCTCATTCTTACCCTATGACATTTGAGGGTATCCATCAGCACTTATCAGATCTGCAGTCTTTTTATGTTGAGACCTCTAGGGAACATGAGTTTCGTGATGTGACTCGGTTCCAGGCAATTGCCAACTCCTTCGCCGATCTGAGGTTTGCGCAGACGGGACATTCTGCTAGCTCTCTGCCTCGAGACCCTTCTGTTTCTGGCTACCGCATTGACAACGAGGCGATACACTCTCTGTTCCAGCCAGGGAACGCATATGATTGGTATCGTACTGCTCGTGCCCCTCCTCGAGACTATGTCGGTGAGTTTTACGCTGGCGCCACTCCTCACACTTCTGGCGCTGGTACTTCTAGAGCTGGTCCATCTGGACATGCTGGAGCTGCAGCTGATGATGATGATGTTGATGATGATGAGTTTTGAGATGTTAGATTATTGAGACTGTTACTTTTTATCTTATGTTTACTTGGAAATGCTCCGACATTCCAAGATTTTATCAGTACTCTTTTTTTTTAGTTATTATCAGTATTTTTTTATTCATGGACATGGTTGTTTTTGTTTATGCCTCAGTTTTGACATCTTAGTCTATTATTCAGCACTCTATTTGTTTCAGTTTATCGTAGCACTATCTATCTTTTATTGCTTCATTCCTTACAAATTGCCTGAGACAAATACATGCATGTGTTGTTATTCTATTTCTCTTACTGTTTCTACCATCTGTCATGATTATTTATTTTTCATGTGTTTTTCCATTGTTTGTTACTTATGCATTGATTGCGGGGGAGCTTTCTCTTTTGCAATTATTTTGCTAAGTGACAACGGAGGAGAAATAAGGATCTAACATGTTTGTGAAATACAGGACTATGAACAATTTTTCTTTACTATTTTGATTTGATTCCAAGCTTAGATGTTATATCGGCAAGGTTTGTTAATTATCAAAATGGGGGAGATTGTTGGCCCATTGGTCATGGTCAAACTTGATTTTAATAATTGATCAAACTTTGTCTCGATATAAATGCAAGTCTACTCAGATGTTTACCTACGACGTTTTGGACACTGCTCAACAATGGTTATCAACAATGTTCAAGACTGAAGCCGTTTGCCATTCAGAATGTACTTCCTGCTAAGCAATGTAATTTTTCTTTTTATTGAGTCTAGGAATTGTACACCGAGTCGTACTGACAAATAAGCTATCCGAAAACGTTTTTCAAAACCATCATATTCTTTTACAAATGATCCATGTTTTTGAAAAATATTCTTTTTACAAAAAGCCTTTGGAGGATTGTTCAAAAAGTCAAAATTTATTTTCTCCAAAAATGAACTGGCAGAACCTCAGGAGAACTCGGCCAGAGTTCGGCCATTTGGAACGTTAGTGAACGTTGGGTTTTTGAACTTGGTCATCCTTCAGTTACGGGTTGTTACAAAGAGTTCTGTCCGAATTCTGTCAGAGTTCTGTCTTTGGAAAAGCTATAAATAGAGAAGCATTTCGATCATTTCAACACACCAATTCACTTTCAATCTTCTCTTCTTAAAGCTTACAGTCTTCCAAAGAGTTCTTAAAAAGCTTTCATTTTCAAATCTCAAGCCAGTTACAATCCTCTAGTCGATTTGCCAGTGCGGTACGGTCTAAAAGTTTCAGAGTGATTGTAATCAGAGGCTTGATAGAAGATTCAACTCTTCACAATTGAAGTTGGACGAGTTCTTCGTATCAAAGCTCGCGTCTGTAGAAGTTGCAAGGACTTCGTATGAAAACTTGCGGGATTTTCCAATAGTAGATTCAACTGGAAGCTAGAGTTCTTCTGACTGGACTAGTCTTCACCAGAGGGAAACCAGTATAAATCTCGGTGTTTGCGTTTGCCTTCTGATCACTTTTAAATTCTGTCATTTACTTCTTGTGATTATTATTATATCTGTGATCTAACTGCTAACAAGTTTTTAATTAGCAATATTCCGCTGCCTACTCTATTCACCCCCCTTCTAGAGTATTCTGTTTTACGATTTCGTTCCTACATTCCCAACTCAAAAAGAAATGACAGTTTCATACTTTGAGACAATCCCTGACGTGCTACAATTCCACAATCACAATTGATTCCTAAATGGACTCTCTTATGCTTCAATTTCTGAGGCTGGGTTTAGGATTGCTTATCTTGGCTGTTTCTGCTTATTTTGTGGAAAAGCAAGCACAAAAGATGTTTGGAAAGCAAGTTCAATTTTGGAACAGCTTTTGACAGCAGGTGGGAGGCTGCTGTCAAAAGCAGCTTCTGCTGCTGCTTTTTGAAAAGCAGCAGCAATCCCAAACCAGGCAAAACCCGACCAAAACTTCAGCTATGGTTTAACATGTACAGACTTCAACACCAAACATATGCAAGAGCACGAGGCCTCCACTATGCAGTAATTTCAACTTCTAAAAACTACACTAAATTTTTTAAGGTTTAGTGACTACCCAGCAAATTGTTCTCCAAAAGTATATTGCAACAAGAACATAAAAGAACACATTACAACAAATTAAATCATTTTCCTGCAAAATTCAACCCTAAAACAAAACTTTTATGCCTCACCAGCCTCCACCAAAACACCAATTGGACCATAACTGAACTTTCTTCAATCTCCACTATATAGGTTACTGAACTCGTATATATATCAGTAATTTCTACCCCGATGCTTTTAGTATCAGATACATTGGACGGACTCGAGTATGACAACAAGGGACAACATCAACCTTGTGTGTCCTAGTGTATTTTGGAGTGTATGTGTCGTGTTTGATACATGTCCGACATGACAGGAGACAGGAAAAAGTACCTGTTTTTGGAGTGTACTTTCTTCCTAGCATAGCACCCAAAAGAATTTGGCATATCCTAACAAAACCTACCTTGAAATTTAAGCTTTCCATGCTTCCTAGCAGAATTGGCGAACTCTCAAACTTTTCCACCATCCACTATATGTCTCAGTGTTCTCTTAAATTTCCAAAAAGAAAAACACCTGGTAAGCACACAAGACTATGCAGTAAACTAAACAAGAAAACAAAATCTCTTTTTTCAGAATTCTACCTCACTGATTCACATTGCAGCAAGAAGATTTAATATTTCCTACACAATTTCCACCTCACAATCTGAAACTTTTCATTCTTCACATAAGAAAATTTGATTGCCTCGTAGTTTTCTCTCAAATTTCCAAATCAAAATACTACATACAACTTAAAATACATAAAGAGTAGGAAGCATGGATACACTCGAAATCAATGCCGCA
Organism: Iris pallida; assembly: GCA_029216955.1. Classification (NCBI taxonomy): domain Eukaryota; kingdom Viridiplantae; phylum Streptophyta; class Magnoliopsida; order Asparagales; family Iridaceae; genus Iris; species Iris pallida. Next base: position 5,588,894 of record JANAVB010038613.1, read on the forward strand.
TCCATTTCAAAGTTGGGTAATACATGTATCGGGCATGACAAATACATTCCAAAGTACACTAGGAAGCGCCAAAAACTATGTTCTGTCCATGTCGCCATGTTTGTAATTCAAGGTTCACAGTATCGGTATCGGAATCGGTATCGGACTATTCCTACGAGTATTGGTATCGACGATATCGGTAGTATCGGCGGTTTTGGATCGGAGTATTGGATTTTTTGGTATCGAAAAAAATTATTAATAAATTATTTACATTTAAAAACATATATTTTATACATTTAGGCATAATTTAAGTATTTTCAGTGTTATTTCGTAGTACTTTTGAAATTAAATAACATTGTAATCACCCTTAGCGATTGGTTTACAAATAATAGATTGATTTTCTTCTTTAACATGTTTTTACAATCTTATTATGCTTTAAGCCCTTGATGATTTATCTTTTTCGTTTAATTTTCTTTGCCGAATTGACCGAAAAAGAGACCCTCAATGTTGGTATCGGTAAGTATCGGATCGGGACATGCCAAACCGTATCGGTATCGGCCGTATCGGATCGGTATCGGCCGATACTTTAAACCATGGTTTGTATCTTGTATCGTATTCATCCCCATGCCATATAGCACAAAGGACATCCACAATATACAAATGGTGGGTATGGTATAGCTTATCAAACTTGTTCCTGCTTATTTTTCTGAAAAGCAGCACATGGGTGTTGGTGGAAGCTGTTTCTGCCTTTTGTTTTTGTTCTTAGAAATTTGTTGCTTTTCATGGGCTGGTTTACTTTCAAAAGCTGCTTCATATTCCTAGTCACTTTTTAGAAAATACCCTACTTTTTTTTATAAAACTTCACCTTATACCTTCCCTCTTTTTCTTTTGAGAGAGAGAGAGGTAGGACCAGTCATTGATGACCTTCCCTATCCTGGGCTATTAGCAAAAGACCCCCCTCACATTTAATTATTGTCCGGGTTGGGATCGAACCCACCCCTTTACTAGTGTTACCACTAGACCACCTACCAGCCCACTATCCCCGCCTCCGAATAGTATTCAAATTCCCATGTCCATCTCCGGTCGGGTTCAATATTTTACCTCCATCCTCATCCCCATCCCCGTTAAACAATACACTCCCCGTCCCATCCCCGTTCCCGTCCTGTTAACACTTTGGGGGCCAATTTTCCCGTCCACGTCCCCCACCCCGTTAGCAATTTTTCCTGTACAGTATAAGTTCTAAAAAAACTGTTTAAAAAAAATACAAGACATGTTACTAAAATCTGGTGTTCATTAAAAAAAACATATACTGCTTGATAGATCACCACGAACCCATATCAATGGATTGCACATATGTGTATAACTAATCGGAGTCGACAGGACCCATATCCGGTCCAGAACCTGACTGGAGAATTTTTTTTAATCCCCATCCCCGCCCGTCCCTGTTTTTAAATTCCCAAACCCGCCCCATCAATAAAAAAAGGTGGTACCTTTACATTAGTATTAGTACATGAACATTTCGATAATTTCATCAAAAGCATAGTATTACCCAACACTTTATTGCTTTTGACAACAAATTTTCAATAAGTATAGTAGGGATTAGCGATCTATGTCAATTTATAAGAACAACTTTTGATAAACTTCAACAGTACCAAACAAAAAAAGAATGCGAATAAAAGCAAATCAAGCATTTTCTAAAACCTTTCCTCTATGAGTAGAAGAACTGAAGAAGTGTAGAAAATTCTCACTTTCTTTTTCTTTCTATACTATTGCTCCAAGTTCTCAAAGAGGGAAATAATACCCGGCAGACGAATCGGGCCGTCGATCTGGCCCGATCGAGCGGCGAGCAGTAGACCTCCGAGAACCGGACCCCCTGCGACTTCAGGAACACCGCCAGCGCCCTCCCCTGCCTCTCCCCGCTCCCGGTGAGCGCTGACCCCGGCCACCTCCCGGTGACCAGATCCGGCCTCAGGCTCGCCGCCGACTCCCCTTCCGTCACCAGCACCACCTCGGCGGTGACCGGATCCCCGCGGAAGCTTCTGGAGGGGAGGAGGAGGAGGCTGCTGGGGCTGCAAGGGTCCCACAGGTGGGCCCCGCCGCCGCCCCGAGGGGTGGCAGCGGCGGAGAGAGGGGAGGCCGACGCGTGGCACGGGAGGAACTCCGGCTCCTGTTCTAGAACCTTCTCCTTGCTTCGGTGGTGATCGTCGTCCTCGTCCTCGTCCTCGTCCTCTGGGAGCTGGGAGAAGGAGGAACCCATTTCGGTAATTTTGCAGTGTTTGAGAACAGCAGAGGAAGAGGAAGATGAAAGGAAAAGAAGTGAAGCATAGAGTTGAGTGGGAAGAACTTTTACGTATAAGTCCCTGCTAAATGTTTTTGTTGGGTATTTGGTGTTTTGGTTTGATTTTGCAAATGTGACAATTCTTTTTCCCTCCTTTTGCTTTTACCATGTTACTTATGTTTATGGTTCTTGACAAGGAATTGATAATACTCTCGACTCTAGTCAACATTATAATTGATAAAACCTTTCTATAAATCTTATGTAATGATCTCTTAAATATGGACTTTCGTATATTTTTGTTCTCCTGTAGATCTTTTTAGCCATGCAAACTGTTTCCAGAATATTTTTCTATTAGGTTCAGTGTAGCCAAAAAAAAAAGAGAATAATAACTTATTGATTATATAATATATATGCATTTACTATTGTAGTAGCATATATACAGTATGCTTGTATTTAATATCGTGGCGTACATGAATATGTTTTTTTGACTTTCATTCCACTTATTAATATGATTTTGTACTTACATTCCAGTTTTTATTTTTTTTAGACTTACATTCCACTTTTCGTCACTAAAAGTATTTTTCGTGACAAAACAAATACTTTTTGTGACAAAATGAATGTTTTTCGTGACGAAAAGTGGAATGTAAGTCTAAAAAAATTAAAAAGAATGATGTAAATACAAATTCATATTAGCAAGTGGGATGAAAGTCAAAAAATTCCTATTTTTAAATCTATTTCAAAATTGTGGAACCTTTTTTTTGTGATGAACCACCAAGATAACCACTACAAATTACATGTTGTAGCATAGTAAAGATAGATGTACAGCATAGCTGTACCTTTGTCAAAAAAAATGCACCTAAAAATGAGGCATTTCATGATACGATCAAATCCTAACAATCCATCAGAACCCATAAAAAGCTCTCCTTGTAACACTTAAAATGCATTAACAAAAAAGGTACAACAGGGCAGGAATGGAAGTCCACCCCATCCCCTCCCTTTTTAACACTTGTTACAATAGACACAAACCGAGGACAAATGAATCAAGCTTGGATGCAGGACCTGCTAGAAACTCGAGTTGGGGTAAGCTGGAGTGTGTTATGATGGGCTAGGTATAGACTGACTTACATAAAAAATTCAAAAAAAAAAATTATACATGAAAAATAAAACTTCTTTTTTTTTTCTTTTTTTTTGGGGGGGGGGGGGGGGGGGGGGGGGGGGGGCTGGAGCCCACCCCAACCCTCTACCTAGGTATGCCCTTGCTTGTATGAGAACAACAATGACGTGAAAAACTTTGATACAGACGTCTGTATCAAAGTTTTGATACAGACGTCCGTTGTATGACAAGTGGACCTCCAACCGGTTGTATCAAAGTTTCGATACAGACGCTGTATGACAAGTGAGAACAACAATGACGTGAAAAACTTCGATACAGACACGTGTATCAAAGTTTTGATACTGCCGTTCGTTGTATGACAAGTGGGCCTATAGACGACTGTATCATATAGCTGTTGTATGACAAAGTGTCCCCCCCCCCCCCCCCCCCCCCCCCCCAAAACACCACTTGCCATACAACGTCTGTATCGGAACTTTGATATAGCCGTCTGTATCAATGTTTTACTCCAACAATGACTGATTCCACCGGGGGACTTAGTTTGGAAGTAAACAACAGTATCCATATATTTCTTCCAACTACAGAGAAGCATGAACGAAGTTTTCAATCTCAGCCATGAAGGGCGTGCAACATGTTAGCTTACATTGGTTTTAATCTTGAATCAATGAGCATTCTAATTATTCAATTCATGTGCTACAACAGTGTGTGTCGACATAGTTATCAACGATCACAATCTCCATCCAGTTCTGGCCTGCCTTTTATTCTCGATGATCTTCTTTACTTTCAAAATTCGTACTGGAGTTTAATGCCCCTTCCCATGCGCAAAGGAACTAAAATCATTTGCAGCATTTAAGAAAGCGGGTAGGGTTCATCAGCTTTCGTCCACGGGATCACCACCGCTACATCTTTGGGGCTGCGTGTCCTTGCGTTCATCTTGGCTTGTGTCAGCTTCACGAAAAGGAATCTTCCAATGCCTCTAGGAAAGAGAGAACAGTGAACTTATCTGCACAGCAGAAAAAGAGATAAGATTATAATCCCCACCGAAGTTGGAATGTGTTTGGTCTATTATCTTGATATATAACCACCGACTAATTGATGGGTTAATTTGAATTATTCCTTCGAAGCATTAAGGGCCTGTTTGGTTCGATGTAGGTGCATGGAAGTGTGAAAGTGGCACTTTCATGAGGTATAACTCATTTCACTTATAATACATTCCACTTTCCAAAATGTGTTTGGATATAGTACTTTTTGTCTGCTGCAAGTGGAAGAAAAATGAGTTTGGTCTTTGGATGGTTGTTATAAGTGAAAAAAAAAAGTAGTTCGGTTGTTTGGATGGTAAGTAGATGTTGGAGTTGGAGATATGGTAACTAATAATTAAATTAATTATTATTATTATTATTATTATTATTATTATTAATTATTATTAATATTAATATTAATATTAATATTATTACCACAAACTCTCCTCCACACATTAAAATTAAATTAATTACCATAATAATAATAGGGAAAATTTATGAAATGCCCAAAAAACGAAAAATGCCCAAAAAACGAAAAAGTTTTATGAAAAACCCACAGCACAAAAAAATTAAAATAGTTAGATTATTCATCTGTTTATATTAAAAATCATGTATGTTATTTAAAAATTAAAATCATGTGTTTAAAATTAAAAATAATTAGTAAAAATTTGAAAATGACATATAATTAGTTTTTAATAAAAAATTTATGTTCTTATCAAATATATATACTTTTTGTCCTCACCAAACTTTTTTGTATGCAAATCGCAACAAAAAAATTACCCATCTCCACTCTCTTCCTCCCGCTACAGTCGGTTCTTCCAACAACAAAAGAAGAAATAAAAAAGCATTCCATTTTCTCAATCACTGGTCTCCGGTGAGCTCTCAGTCGTCCGCCCTTCACCGGCGGCGAGATCCAACCTCTCATTTTTTTTTTTATGAATTTTGCAGCTATTTTTTATTTTTGAGATCCAACCTCGACGTCGAGATCCTGTTTAGAAATTGCAGCTTGCAGTTCTTCCAAAGATTGCAGCTTTTTGATGAATTTTGCACTTCTTTCCATTTCTGTTGTGAAATTTTGCACTTCTTTCTCGTTCCAGGAAGAAATTCCTCCTTTTTTTTTTTTTTTGAAAGTCACTTTCTCTCCTCTTTCTCAGTGAGTTTCATCTCAAAAGAGTCGGAGGTGGAAGTAGAGAGAATGGGGGGAGACATGAACTGCGCTGGGTCACGTCAAGACATTTGCAGCAGTTTCAACTGGGGGAACCAAACAGCTGAACTCGTTTGAGTTCAGCTCACTTCCCATTTTCGGACCACTTTCACCACAGTTTGTAGCAACCAAACAGCCCCTAAGTGCTAAAAGTAATGAATTTGATGGCTCCCACATCATAAGATATAGTTTAAACGACATAAAAAAACATAGTTGGATAATAATACAGTGTTGAGGAAGAAGCCTTAAGGGAACATCATAGTCAAAAAATATATTATAAAATAGGATTATTTTTTATAAGAGTCTCAGGTTTAGGCCTAATTAGACTTTGGATACTGAATTTGTCCGTTGTTGGGTTTGGGTACTCGAAAGTTTTAAGTGACAAATTTTAGTGACGAAATGAGTCTTTTAATGACGAATGTTCGTCATTAAAATGTGTCTAAAAATTTCGAGTACCCAAACCCATCAACGGACAAATCCAGTGCCCAAAGTCTAATTATGTCCCAAACCTGGTACTGCTATACAAAATAATCCTATAAAATATTCAGACAGAAAACCAACACATTTGTGATGCAAAAAGAATACAGAACTTGGATGATGCCAACCTAAAGGATATTAGGTATTTTATTTGAAGTTTTGAACATTGATCTAACATAGATCCTACCCGCTTGCAGCCCTAACGAACATCACAGGAGTGGAAGCAATGTGCAGAGAAGATACGATAGACACTGGTGAGTGGTGTCTGTAACATGTTTTACAAGCGCTGAAAACCTCTGTTTTTCATATATGCAGATAGATGTGAGGGAATTGAAGCAGAAGGGCACTTACATTTGCTTGGGTCAATTCCAAACTGAGACAAATGTACCTGCCCTGTTTGAAGGACCTGTCAAATAGCAACTTAGTTATCAGACGGACACAAAATTTGTATAGACAAATCAATATGATATACCATGCTTTAAGATCTCTCACATATGAAAATGCATCTACTTGTCGACGGAATGGTGCACTTTGTAAAATCTCCATGATACTGCCAGGAGTCCATGAACCCTAATAAAGCAAAATCATTAGAAATTCTGCAAGAATATTGGTCACTTCAATATCCTACACATTAGAGCAACTTGCTGATACCTCGGGTAAGTATGATGCCAATGTTTCAATAAATGGAGAAATAGATCAGGCTTCAAAATATCTAAAAGGTAACATAAATAGGTTGTCCACAATGATATCCTAGACATAAGAACATCAAATCAATAAGCCTTACCTCCATCTGGATCTGCGACACCACCTGATAGCAACAATACGAAGAAAAGAAATTGTCGGTGATCCAGGGATCAAAGAACATAAGTGAGGATGCTCCAATGAGTGGGTAAGCATTAAATGACACCTGGTGGTTGAATACTACTAAATATTCTCTGCAAATCTGATAATTGTACAGGTCCGGCAGAAGAAGTTACTTCACCAGCCAATTCACTGGCAATGTTTTGATTACCAAATTTCCAGCTCTGAAAATAGGAGGTTACATATATATGAAGACAATTTCAAGGTTGCTATAAAAAGGACGACCATGAAACAAGAGACTCAAAATCCAACAAGGTGGCTCTATGAGATACACCTACCTGAATGATATGGAAACTCCAAACACTCAAAAGGGGTAAGAAGGAAAATTTGTGTTTGCCTACTGCAAATACATTTCGAGAAACGTCAAAGTAAATGGTCTAATGTTCTATATTCTATTTTCATGATAGCCAATGTCGTTTAAAGGGCCCGCATCTCAAACTGCGCCACTGGAGAATTGATAACCAAAGAGCTGGTCGAAAGGTGCAAAGCTGTTCACTTAGAAAATTTTAATTAGAAGATCATGAAGAATGTGAGCAAAGACAGTGGGTCAAAGTTAGGGTAGCTATGTCAAAGTAGGCTTGTTAGTTACATAATAGGACTCGGAGAACATTAACCTAACAATTAACTAGTAGATGCAATGTCAATGTTAATGTTTTGAAGTGGCTAAGTTATTACCATGAACCATACCTGCATATCCACGAAGGAAAGGAGGTTAGACACCTAGAACACAATTCCTGGGGCTACTAGGATGGTTTCGATAAATAATAATAATTTTAAATAAATCAGAGAAAAGGAGAGTGACAACTTCAGACAACAGGTTATAATGTAGTGCAAGCTTGGATGCAGCTCCATACAAGTTTCAGATTATAAAATAAAAAATAGAAGCCTAAAACAGATGAGAAAACGAGCAAACCCAGGAACATAAGCAATAGTTGCAAAGCCCAAGTCACGACCTTATCCAGCCATCGAGAAAAAGGCTAAAATCAGAAGCGTAAAATGAACACATGATAAGAAAGTACCACCTGATAGTGAGTAAAAAGAGAGAAGTTGTTGAATATTTGTAATAATTTTATTGATAATCTCATGGCTATATATAGCTTTACAATTCTCCTCATTACATTAAACCCTCTGTGAAATATTCTATGGCATATTCTGACATACAAAATATACCAACAGTATATTCCAATATACTTATTCTAATATACCAACACTCCCCCTCAAGATGGACGAAAGATATTCACTTAAGCCCATTTTGTCACATCCTCTAATCATACTCACAGAGTAAAGTCCCTTGGTCAGTCCATCTGCTACCTGATCCTTGGTTGGAACGTGACCTAGCTCCAGTAATCCACTATCCAACTTCTCCTTGATGAAGAACCTAGCGATCTCGATGTGTTTGGTCCTGTTATGTTGTACTAGATTGTTGGCGATAGTAATAGTTAACCGGTTGTCACACCACAGCTTCATCTTGGCTCCTTGATCCAGCTTCAGCTCCACCAGCATATTCTTCAACCATAGCAGCTCTGCAACTCCCAAGACCATATCTTTGTACTCCGCTTCAGTTGTCGATCTGGCTACCACTGACCGCTTCTTACTCCTCCAAGAGACCAAGTTGCCTCCTACAAATATACAGTATCCCGAGATAGATCTCCTGTCATCAGCACAGCTAACCCAGTCAGAATTACAGTAGCCCTCTATGCTCACGTGATTATTTTTCCTGAATATCAGTCCCTTCCTAAGGGCACCCTTCAAGTATCTTACAATCTGGTACAATGCGTCCATATGACTCTTACGTGGGTCATGCATGTAGTGGCTCACCACACTTACTGCAAAGCAGATATCAGGACGGGTGTGACTCAAATAGATCAACTTTTCCACCAGTCTCTGGTATCTATTCTGATCAACTGGTTTTCCAGCCTCAGCAGCCAGCTTGAACCTCTGATCTATTGGCGTCGCTGCAGGTTTGTATCCCAACATCCATATCTTTGTAAGAAGGTCTAGTGCATACTTTCTCTAAGAAAGAACAATCATCTCTGCTTCTCGAGCAATCTCAATCCCAACAAAGTACCGAAGAAGACCAAGGTCCTTCACCTCGAATTCCTTGCCAAGCTTTTCCTTGAGTCGGGCGATCTCCTGCTCATCATCTCCTGTGATAATCATATCGTCCACATACACCGTAAGCATGGTGATATGGCCCCCAATCCAATGGAAGAATACAGTATGATCAGCATTGATCTGCCGATATCCCATTCATATCATCGTCCTCCTAAATTTATCAAACTACGCTCGAGGAGACTGTTTCAGTCCATAGAGGGACTTCTTTAACCTACAAATCTTGCCAACTGTCTGATTGGTGCTGAATCCTGGTAGTATCTCCATGTACACTTTCTCTACTAGATCTCCATGAAGAAATGCATTCTTCACATCCAGTTGGTGTAGCTTCCATCCACCATTTGTTGCCAGAGAAATCAGGGTCCTGACAGTGCTCATCTTCGCCATTGGTGCAAAGGACTCGTCATAGTCAATGTCGTACGTCTAATTGTATCCTTTTGCTATCAGTCAAGCTTTGTAGCGCTCAACCTGTCCATCTGGGTTCTGCTTCACAATGAAGATCCACTTGCATCTGACTGCCCTCTTCCCTTCTAGCAATTTTACCAGCTCCCAAGTGTGGTTCTTTTCAAGAGCCCCCAACTCCTCGTGCATCATCGCTTTCCACTTTGGATTGTTCTTGGCAACTTGTCAATTGTTAGATATAATAATACTATCCAAAGATGCAATGAATGCTCCATGAGAAGAGGATATATGATCATATGAAACAAACTGAGTAAAGTTCCAACCATATCTAACAAGTGGATTTCTCGTATCGTTGCGAGTGGTCCTCCGTACTGATAATTGTGTGGAAGGAGTAGGAAGAATGATATGATATCACCTGAAGGAGAATCTGGTGGTGGTGTAGGTATCTCAGGAGTCGAGACGGACGCAGGCAGTGGACTTGGCACTGGAACTGTAGGTACTGGTCTTGCAGTTTGTTTTCCTCTCCTGTTGTAGGTAAGTATCTCCTCCTAAGTCATGGGTCTAACACCTCTCATCTCCTCCACATGTTCCTCTTCACCTTCCTGCTTCTCCTCAACCGCGTCTCTATGCCATACTCCTAAATCGGTCATTAGGCTTTCACCAATCTCCCCCTCTCGTCTCATACTCGCAGTATCAGGTGAGTTGTTTGAGGTTCCCTCCTTACGGTAGTATGGGTCATGCTCCCTGAAGTGAACATCCATGCTCACGAACTTCTTCTTCTCTACCGGGCTCCAACACACATATCCCTTCTGAGTCGACGAGTAGCCCACGAAGATGTAGTTTACTGCTCTAGAATCAAGTTTTCCAACTGACGGTCTGTTATCTTTTATAAAACACACGCAGCCAAACACCTTCAGTGGGAGCATACTCACTATTATTTTCTTGTAATATTTTACATGGAGACTTCCATCCCAGTACCTTCGAGGGCATCCTATTGATTAGTTGAGTTGTTGTCAACACTGCATGTCCCCACAGACTTTGTGGGACATTCATATCGATCACATGCTTCTTACCAACTCTAGAAGGTATCCGTTCTTCCTTTCTGCTACTCTATTTTGTGCTAGTGTATGCATAGGTGGTCTGATGTTGTATCCCTGGGCTGACAAGTATTGAGCAAGTGCTTTGTTGGTATACTGTGTCCCAATATCAGATCTCAGTACCTTCACCACTGTCATGTATCGAGTTTGGACATGTTTATGAAAGTCCTGATACATCATTCTTATTCTTTATCAAATACAGCCAAGTGACACGAGAAAACAATCAATGAAGGAAACAAAATAATTGTAATCATTCATAGTAGTAATGGCGCATAGCCCCCAAACATCATAATATATTACATCAAAAACAGACGAGCTCCTATGACCCGTACTAGCATATGAGCTCCTAGTAAGTCTGCCTAAATCACATGCATCACATACTATTTTTCCTTATCTGTTTTCTCATAAATAGCTGGATATAATTTACTTAAAGTAGCAAAAAAGGAGTGTCCCAACCTCTTATGGTGGAGTATTAATGTATCCTCGGCACTCATCTTCAGTCCTCACATTCTTACCTTCTTTGCCATAGACATCAATGTTGAATCCAGCCATTCTTGATCCAGATACCACAGTCCCTTATGCCAAGTGTCAGTCCCAAGTCTTCGTCTCGTTTCTTTTTCCTGGAAGATCACTATAGGAATATCAAAAGAGACAGTACACTTTAGTTGGAGGATTATAGAACTGATGGACAAAAGAATGACTGAAAAAGATGAAGCATGTAAAATATTAGATAATTCTACTGAACATGTACAATTTATAGTACTATTACCGATCACTGGCTGGAAAGTACCATCAGTTGTTTGAATACTGGCTACCGATGCTAGATGAGTGTAGGAGGAGAACTCACTAGCATTTTTCGTCACATGCCAAGATGACCCCAAGTCAATAATCCAGTCTGATGATTTAAGGGAAGACAGATGCAAGGGCGAGTAAATCGTCAGTACCTTCTAATGGATGGACATACATGACGGTGTTGCCTCCGGCGAAGAATGAGGTGGACGTCTTCTCAGTTCTACTCCTCCTGTCTCCATCGCTTGACGCTCTTTACTTCCTTCTCAGTGCCTCCAACATGCCCATCAGTGCCTGATCCTCCTCAGTAAAGGTACCACCAACTCCCTCATCCCCTTCTCCTACCAACTGTTAGACGTAACAAAAGGTTGAACAAACTTTTTGCTTTATTGAACGTTTAAGGTATCTGTGTACAAAGAAGGAAGTCCTAAATAAGATATTCTAAGTACAGGGAGAAGAGGTTTCTGGAAAAGTATGACGATGGAGATCGAGCACTGCAGCGGCTCCTTTATTACGTTGACGATATGACGACGAATCAACCTTTCTATGGCTCTCTGGCGCCTTTCATGGATCTCTGGGGTCACTGATCAAGAGGCTGTCTGGATGAGAAGATCTCTTGAAGATGGTTAGTTGGTTGGTTCTTTGGTTGATAGGTGGATGAGGGTGGTCGACACTTCGTAGATAGAGATCGCTGCTCCTTTGAAGATTGTCAATTGTCAATGTTCCCTCTTTTTTCTCCTTTTTTCTTGATGGAAGAAGAACTCCTTCTATTTATAGAGAACCGATCACATATGCGATGTACATTAGGGTTCCTGAGATGTGAAAGAATCTGTCGTCATTGTACGACTGACAAATGGCGGACATCGAGATTCTCCTCAAAAGAGATCTCTGGTAGTTATAAGCATAACCGAAGGATGTGACATATGGCGCGTGCCGATTTGCTTGCTTGGATACCGTCGAGTAAATCTTGGGATTTTATCGTAGATTTGGAGTCTAATTGATCCTCGTCTAAGATTTAAATCACTCTAATATGATATCAATCATGATTTAATTCCAATCTTCTCTCCAAAAGGCGGTTTAAACAAACTAATTGGGGACGGACCCATGCTTCCTGCGCCTCTGGTGAGGAATAAGTGCTGCTGCGCTTCTGGGGCGACGAGTAGACTGTGCTTCTAGAGACGACGGAACCTCTGTGCTTTCAGACTACGAGTGGACTTGGATTCGAATGACGACGAGACTTATGTGCGTATAGAACAACTTATGAAGCTATGTTTCAAGCTACCAGAGTCACTGTGCTGTAGGCGATAAGTAGGCTTGTGCTTCAGATTGACGAGGTTACTGTGCTTTTGGAGCGATAGGTTGACTTGCATTGGTTGTGATGGGAGTTCCCAAGTCTCTTGTAGAGAAGTGACTTAAGCTTTTGATCCAGAGCAGATGACTGTACCGTAGGAATGGAGACGGTGTGAGCATATCACCATCCTGCACCTCATGCAAATGCAGGTAAGTAGCTGTGCCTCTGAACGGTGAAGGTATTGGCTTCGAAAGAAAGGGTATGACACCCTTGTGCGTCTGAGATTGGCGCAGGCAGATAGCTGCACCTCTGGAATGAAGATACTGGTTTCTGGAATAAAAGAATGGGAGAGGGACCTACCACCATCTTGTTTCTGAGGTTGGCGCAGGGAGGTAGCTGCGCCTCTGGCTTAAAGGCTCTGGCTTCTTCAAAGTGCTGAGTTACTGATATACTTCTGAGAGGCTGCGCCCACAAGAATATCAGAACATGCTTCGGTGGAGGTCAATCCTCCAGTGTGTGTATCGAGAAGAAGGAAGGCTGCGCTTCGATGAAGATTGCATCCCTTGTAGATCCCTCTAGGCTTCTGTCGAATCTGTACTAGATCCTTTGTAGAAGAACAGAATTAGTCTCTTATGTATAGTCCTGATGTGTCTGTACTAGACTTTGGTAGACATGACAATGAAGGGACTTCTCTCCATATCTTATGTTTTGTCTTTTTAGCACTGAGCCTGAGTCTTTTGTATATTCTGTGCTTTGGCAAAGGGATAGTTTGAGTCTTTTGTATATTATGTTTTGTCTTTTTAGCACTGAGCCTGAGTCTTTTGCATATTCTACAAGACCCCCTTCAAAGTGTCCCGAACTTGAGTCAAGCTCGGGATACTTTGTAACGTTCCAGTCCCAAAATATGTAGGACCAAGTACGTAAACATGTCAGCTGTATTCATACGAAGTACGTAGGTCTCGTATGAATACATAAGCTGTAAAATGTAGTAATCCAAGACAAACTAAATCTCATCCACAATAAAAAGGATAATAATATAAAAATCAACTTGAATATTTATGGTACAATCGTTGGGCGGAGACAAAGTCCACTACCAACTATCTCAATGAAAGAAATGTACATGAATCAAAAAATGGTAAGACGAACCAAGCGCAATCGTCTTCGAAGGAATGGAGAAGACCACGACCTTGGCTAGGATACCTGCGGAAGACATAAACACACACCTGGGAAAAAACTAGGTCCTCAGACGGACGTAGCAAGATACAGGAAGAATAAGCTAATATGAACTGTCAGAATAATAAAATAATATATAAAAGACTACCCTAGACACAAATATGCAAAGGAGATTCTAACCGCCTAATGTGCAATTTAGAGGACAACTTTCATGCGCATGGGTGGGATTTTAGGCTATGTGTACGTAACTAGCATCCAGTCATCTGTATCCGTCCGTAACGTCTAAAATGTCAGAGGGCATCTGCAAATAAATCGCCACAGTTCCATCCGGAGACTGTGGTTTACCTGTTTGGCTTCCCATACGCACTAGCGACTGTCCTCCCCCAACATTTCCCACACTGTTCAAGTCATGTCCATGGCTCGTCCAGTTTTGTAACTGCTTGAGTCTCTAAACCCTAGTCATAGCAGTTACGATTATCTACCGTCACACGACTTTAGAGATAGCTAGTCAATAAGTCATGCCCCTAGCAAAATGTCTCAAACCGTGTAGTGTGAGTGTCACAGCCAAAGGAGATATAAGAATGTCCCCCAACAAGAAGGTAGTCAGCTAACACTAAGTTAACATGCATATAGTAAAGTAAAACGACTAATAGAGTCGCTTGCACCCAAGTGTGGCTTGGACGAATAATTTATATCAAAGGAAACTAACAATATGAAATAAAGTAAATAATGCAGTAAATAAATAATTGACAGTTAATTAGCAAGGTATACTTGCCTGGTAGGCCGCCTGGTGTGCTGCGATGATCAATGTGGCACAAAGTTTGACTTCGATGTTACAACTATGCAAGGGAGCCCCTGCTGACGAATGAGTATTCCATCGGGTCCAGAACGGTCGACTTAGTTAGTGTGGACATAAAAAAAGTCTAGAATCGGAGTTCGGCACTGTCACGCCCTAGAACCAGAATACTGGAGAGCGGGAAAATGACTCAGTCAGCTACGTATTACGGGTAGATAAATACCGTATAATACGATCAATGCTGTCTAACCAGACGAGGGGGTGCATACTACATGAAAGTCTTACTATGGTCATTTCACATCTATTGTCTCAATCATTCAAAACAAGAAACAGAAATAGAGAACATGTAAGATAAAGCAGTAAGGCATCCCAAACGCTCAGTCAAAATGTTCTGGAGATCTGGCTTTACAAAACATAGCCAGATGGTATAGTAACATATACACAATTGTTATCAGCTGTAGTCTGACTTTAGTTACAATTATGCAAAAGTAAGTGCAAGACAATCCGACTAACATGTCGGAGCCAAACGGCAGGGTATTAAGTAAATAACAAAACGAGAGGTGAAGTAAGAAAACCCACTCGAGTTCTCCTGCGATCATTCCTCTAGTATTGACCATCTTGGAGGTGGAAGTAAGCTGAGTCCTCGGGAACCGGCTCTAAATCTGGCCATGCAAAACCAGAGAGGTTAGACCTCCAATAGCAAGTACCACAAGGAAGCACGATATGAGGAATTAAAACCAGTAATAAGAGAATATAATAATAGATCTCTGCTTTCCACTAGGATTCACATAACATCACGACACTTCGAACCAACCTCCCAACCAAACAAGGACAGAAGTTAGCCCGTCACGCCCTGACATTCTGATCATCTTAGTTAGGCAACAGAGTAGATACAATACACAAACAAATCATCTTTGAACGGCCAATCAATTCCTACGGCTTGCTATTGTGAGTCCCAAGTTATCCTGGAATTATGCAATTAGGGATTCCTCAGTTCTTACTATGTGCAAGCAAGGCTACTTTATCCAATCAATCAATTGCGCCAATCATGTAGTTAGACGAGTCCCAGCGGGACGCCCGCCGTTATAGCATGTACAATAATATAAGCAGATACCGTTCCCTGCCCGTGTGACAGATTTACCGTATCTGTGGGAACCAGCCGGCCCGTCGGGCACTTAATAGTCCCAAGGGGGCTGCCATGTAAGAACTCGGGAATCCATTCTCTCCATGCCATCATTATTTTATTTAACTTAATAGTCTCTACGTTGCGTGAAGTTCCATGCCGTGGATCATGGTCGTTCAAATGAGTACTTTCGTACGGGGTACGATATGCGCAACTCTACAACGATACCCGTGCGGCTATGTTATAGGTCTTACATAGCATAATGCAACAATCAAATCCAACCACAGAGTAATCATGCCTTGACCATAAAGTACACATGATGTTTTTGTAAGATAAAGAAATAAATAAAAATGAATAATTTGAAGCATGCATGTGCCTGTATGCCAATATTCGGGATCGGCTAATCGAGTATAATAGTTCATTGCATGAACGTGTCTCATTCATTTCATTCAATAAGACGACTAGCCAGTCTCTTAGTTCCAACTAGGAACGCATGATCAATTATTAGTCAAGTAACAGTCGGGGTCAATTCATGATAAGGCATAAAAGTCAAATTAGTATTAATCATGGTCGAGTCCATAACTAGTATAAAATAGTTGGTAATATATTCTTGAATCCAAGGAAAAGATCAACAAATTCATGTTGGGAGTTGAAAGAAATTCTAGCCACAATTCAGTTAATTAGGACATATAACAGTCAGAAACAACCAAATTATGCATATGCGGCCTATTCTGCGACATGCATGCAACTGCGACACCATATGCGCCTACTGCGACATGATATGCGCCTCATGTGGCTCAACTGCGACATGATATGCGCCTATCGCGACATGCGCCTCATGTGGCTCAACTGCGACATGATATGCGTCTATCGCGACATGCGCCTCATGTGGCTCAACTGCGACATGATATGCGCCTACCGCGACATGCACCTCATGCAACATGCGCCTACTGCGACATGCGCCTTAATGCGGCTCATGCGTGACATGATATGTGGCTACTGCGACATGCTGTGTGCCTTCCGCGACATGTGCCTCATTGCAACATGCGCCTACTGCGACATGCGCCTTCTGCGACATGCTGTGTGCCTTCCGCGACATGCGCCTCATTGCAACATGCGCCTACTGCGACATGCGCCTTCTGCGACATGCTGTTCGTGCTGTAGATGAATATAGGAACGAACCAAAATACTTTTTGCCATAACTTCCACAAAATAAATCGAAATCTAACTTTTCAAAAGCCAAACTTTAGTAGAATCAAATTCTCTACAACATGGAACCACTTAATTTCGAAAACAACAATGTTTGATAGATTAAAACCCTAAATTTCATATGAAAACCAAAACTATGAAAACCAAAACTTAAAACTTAGATCTACACCCAACCATCCATGGAAAACAAAAACTTCAAGACCTAAACTTGTAGAGGAAGAGAAGATGAATAACATAAACTAAAAATAATTAGGGATGCATGAAATCCCTCATGGTGTGCAAGATGTACTTGCCTCTCCAAATGGGTTAGGGTTTGGTGGAGGAGTAAATGTGAATGAATGAAGAGAGAGAGTGGAAGAAGAACTTTTATATCAAGGTCAAGTGGATCTCCACCATTCATTCTCTCCACCAAATTCAAGCCATCCATTCCTTTCCATGTTGAACCAAACCGAACCAAGTTGGTTTCCCATGAACCGAAATGAACCAAGAGCCAAGAAAAAACAGAAAATAAAATACAAAAAAATTAATAAGCGCAAATTTGAAGAATTTAAATACAGAATAAATGTATGATAAATATTGAATAAGTACATTTAAGAAGTACACGTATAAAATACTTTATTCTGGGAACGGGGAGTGACATCTCTACCCTCCTTAGAAAAATTCCGTCCTCGGAATTTCAGATCCAAGCAGGACAGAAATGTCGGAGCTAAACTAATACAAGCAATTCTAGTGAGCAAGCAATCATTTTACCATATCAAAAAACAAGTACTATATATGTAAATTCATCAATCTATGATATCAAGTAGTTCTACCCATAAGGTGATAAGCATGAAGAATCAGGACAATCAAGGTATACAGAAAGAGGTATACCTTGTGAGTCAAACATGTGTGGATACCGTGATCGGATATCATCCTCACGTTCCCACGTTGACTCTCCCAATGAGTGATGACCCCAAGCAACACGGATAAGACTAATTGTTCGGTTCTTGAGTATCTTCTCTCTTCGGTCCAAAATGGACACAGGCTGTTCCTCGTAAGACCGGTTGGTACCAACAACCAGCTCAGAGTGATCGAGGACATGGCTTGGGTCCGATACATACCTACGTAACTGAGATACATGAAATACGTCATGTACCTCTCGTAACGAAGGTAGAAGGGATAAACGATAAGCAACATCGCCTATCCTATCAAGAATAACAAAGGGTCCTACGTATCGCGGACTCAACTTCCCGCGAACGCCAAATCTACCCCACGGGTAGGTGAGATCCGCAAGAACACGTGGTCCCCAACAGAAAACTCTAGCGGCCTACGATGCTGGTCCGCCCAATGACGATGCCGATCCTGCGCAACTCGAAGTCGCTCTCTAATTCCCTTAACTAATTCAACTGTTTGAACAATCATTTCTGGGCCTAACATCTTCCTCTCTCCGATATCATCCCATGCAAGCGGTGACCTGCACCTCTTACCATATAGTGCCTCGAATGGCGCCATCTGGATACTGGCTTGATAACTATTGTTGTATGAGAACTCGACCAAGTGCAGGTGACTCTCCCAAGACCCTCCAAAATCCAAAGTGCAAGCTCGCAACATATCTTCCAAAGTCTGAATCATTTTTTCTGATTGCCCATCCGTCTGCGGATGGTAGGCCGTGCTAAATCTTAACTTGGTACCCAGACTATGATGTAAGCTCTTCCAGAAATGTGATGTAAAGCGGGTATCTCGATCCGACACAATACTGATAGGGACTCCATGCTGCCTGACTATCTGTTGCATATACAACTCTGCCAACTTTTCTATAGATTGCCCTAATCTGAAAGGAAGAAAGTGTGCCACCTTCGTAAGTCGGTCCACTATCACCCAAATAGCGTCCTTACCACTTGGTGATCTCGGTAAACCGGTCACAAAGTCCATTGTAATATGCTCCCATTTCCATTCCGGGATAGGAAGCGGTTGCAATAATCCAGCTGGCCTCTGCTGTTCTGCCTTCACTTGCTGACATACCAAGCAACGGGAAACAAATCTTGCTATCTCTCTCTTCATCCCGTTCTACCAGAAATGCTGCTTGATATCTTGGTACATCTTGGTTCCTCCAGGATGAATAGAATACTGAGAACTGTGAGCTTCTGACATGACCTCCTGTCTGATATCTCTACTAGGCACACATAGACGTGATCCAAACCTAAGTGTACCATCTTTATAAATTCTCATCTCCTTCCTGAGTCCCGACTCGCATTCTGTCCTAAGCTTCTGAATCCTTGGGTCTTGTGCCTGAGCTGCCTTGATCCTGTCTACCAAATCAGATTGAACTTGTAAACTTGTTAGAACTCCTACATCACCAGGAAGTATAACTTCGATGCCCATCTCCTGAAGGTCCTCTAAGATATGCTTCTGTGTTGTCAACATAAATGCGCCGCCTCTCCTGCTAAGAGCGTCTGCTACTACATTAGCCTTGCCTGGATGATACTGAAGCTCCACGTCATAATCCTTGATCAACTCTAACCATCTTCTCTGTCTCATGTTCAGCTCCTTCTGGGTAAAGATGTACTTTAGACTTTTATGATCTGTGTACATCTTCACTCGGTCACCATATAAGTAATGCCTCCATAGCTTCAGAGCAAACACTACTGCCGCCAATTCTAGATCATGTGTTGGATAATTCTTCTCGTGGTCCCGAAGCTGCCTAGATGTATATGCTATCACCTTCCCATGCTGCATAAGGACACATCTAAGTCCTTTACCTGACGCATCACAATATACTGTAAAACCTCCGGGTCCAACTGGTAATGTAAGGATAGACGCTGATATCAACTTCTGCTTCAAAGTCTCGAATGATGCCTGATATTCTGCCGACCAAACAAATGGTACATCCTTCCGGGTCAAGCGGGTCATGGGTGCTGAAAGCCTTGCAAAGTCTGACACAAACCTTCTGTAATATCCTGCCAATCCTAAGAAACTCCGCACATCTGCTACGGTCTTGGGTTCTGGCCAACTCTCTACTGCTTCTATCTTCTTGGGATCTACTGCTACTCCTGCTCCTGATATGATATGACCCAAAAATGAAATATGATCCGACCAAAACTCACACTTACTGAGCTTGGCATACAACTGGTTCTCTCTCAGAACCTGTAACACTTTCCTGAGGTGGTCTTCATGCTTCTCTTCACTGGCAGAATATACGAGAATGTCGTCAAGAAATACAACGACAAACTGATCTAAGTATGGCATAAAGATGCGATTCATCAAATCCATGAATATTGCTCGAGCATTGGTCAAACCAAACGGTATTACTAAGAATTCATAATGCCCATACTTCGACCTAAATGCTATCTTGGGAATATCTTTCTTCCGAACTCTCACTTGATGGTACCCTGAACGAAGATCTATCTTGGAGAAAACTCTAGCTTTGCCTAACTGATCAAACAAGTCATCGATCCTGGGTAGTGGGTACTTGTTCTTCACTGTTGCCGCGTTAAGCTTCCTGTAGTCAATGCACAATCTGGATGACCCATCCTTCTTCTCCACAAGTACTACTGGTGCTGTCCATGGTGACACGCTAGCTTGGATGAACTTCTTCTCCTTCAATTCCTCTATGTGCTGATATACCTTGGCCTGCTCTGAATCCGCCATTCTGTAAACTCGATCTGATGTTAGTTTAGTTTCTGGTGCTAATTCTATGCTGAACTCAATATCCCTAACCGGTGGTAGACCTGGAAGTTCTTCAGGAAATACGTCTAGAAATTCTTCAACTACCTTCGGAATCTGAACTTCTTCCATTGCTGTTACTACTCCCTGCTCTTGCTGAGTTGCCTCTGACCTGACTAAGGTGAACCTCTTCATGCCTGGAATATCAAAAGATACACTTCCACTGCGACAATCTATTGTCGCATGACTGTCTTTCAGCCAGTCCATGCCTAAGATAACGTCGAAATTTCTAACAAGAAATTCTATCAACCGGGCAGGTAAGGAATGCCCGCAAACTACGACGCTACACGCTAGAATAACTCTACTAACTCCTACGAGCCCATTGCCAGTGAGTATATTCAACCTCCCTGGCAATGCCTCGAACTCCATTCCTAACCGTGTTGCAAATTGTGCAGATATAAATGAATGGGATGCTCCCGAATCAAACAATGCTACTGCGGAATATGAGGCGACGAGAATGTTACCTGCCACAACATCTCCCGATGCCAATGCCTCCTCCAAGGACAGAGTGAATGCATGTCCTCGACCTCCTTGCTGATTCCCATGCTGCGGCCTAGCCTGATGCTGCTGCTGGCCCCTTCCTTGATGATGCTGGGGTGGTCTATGCTGGTGTTGCTGCATCGGCGGTCCCTGCTGCCGAAACATTTGAGCCTGCGGACGCTGTGCCAACGGCCTAACGGCTATTGTTGGTCCTCGATACTGGCCTGCCCCTGGTGCTGGCAGAGCAGGAAACTGCTGCCCTGGTCCTCCTGACCTCGAATTTATGGGACATGTGGTAACCCGATGGTCTAGATTTCCACATATCAGACATAGTCCATTCAATGTCCGACACACATCTCTAGTGTGCCCCATCTTCCCACAATAAGTGCAGCCCGCCGGGGGTTGCTGGTTCTTCCTCTGTTGCTGTTGTTGTTGCCTTGGTGGTGCTGGTCCTCGTATCGCCACATCGTGGATACGAATGCCAGTGGATGGTGCTGTTGTTCGGGGCGCTGCTCCCCTTCCTCCTTCAATCTGACTGTGGGATCTCTTCTGACCCCCAGTCCTTACTGCAAGCCTCTGAATGGTGATTTCATGCCTTCGAGTCGCCGTCAATATCTCATCAAAAGTCTGGTAATTGTGCCCCTCTATCAATTGCAAGAGTTCAAGATGAAACCCTTGCTGAAACCTCATGGCCCTCTGGCTCTCTGTTGCTACCATCTCTGGGGCGAATCTACTCAATCTGCAGAACTCCGCTGCATAAGCATCTACAGTCTTGCCAGCCTGCCTGAGGCTGATAAAATTCTGTTGTAGCTCAAACTGTGCCACAACTCCATAGTACTTGGTCTTGAATCTTGTAGTAAAATCGTCCCAAGCTACAGGACGTCTGATGTCCACTTCCTCTGATTCCCACCAATCACGTGCGAGATCCTGAAGTAATAACTTCACCAGATCCACACGTTCTTCCGCCGGTACTTTAGCTGCCGTCAGAATAGCCTCCATATCCTTAAGCCATGCATCTGCTGAGATGGCATCCTCCGTGCCCTCGAAACGGCGGGGGTTGTACTTGCAAAACCTGGCTGATGCTCCTGAATCTGGCCTTGCCCCTCTTTCCAATGCTGTCTGCAATCCTTGGTTGAGTAGCACATTCTGCTCTTGTAGCTGAGTGTGCATGCGTTGCTGGGCCAACATCTGATGTTGCTGAGTAGCCATCATTCCTCTCATGATCTCCAGAAGGGCTGGTGTGTCTACTTGGGTAGGTGGAACTGTCGGTGGTGGTGGAACATCCGGATACTGCGACCCAGCCGCTGGTTCCACTATCACTTCTTCCTGGGTGGCCTCTTGAGTTAGTACCGGCCCTTGTTGTTGACCAACAGGGTCAGGTTGTCCATGTTGCTGTCCATGTTGTTGCTGTCCAGCTCTGACAGGTGCGGACGAGGTGCCCCTAAGAAAAGGTATAAGAGAACAATCAAGCAACCGGACATGAAGGATCAATGAAGTCAAAGGATACCAGAATGTCAAGCAAGGGTTGAGAATAACGAATTATGAGATCAAGGAGGAAACACGTGTGATTGAGACATCCTATAAATCAAAACACCCCACAAGTCTGAAATCAGACCTGCATGGGCCACCACTAAAACCTTGTCACGCCCCAGAACCAGAATACTGGAGAGCGGGGGAATGACTCAGCCAGCTACGTATTACGGGTAGATGAATACCGTATAATACGATCAATGCAGTCTAACCAGACGAGGGGGTGCATACTACATGAAAGTCTTACTATGGTCATTTCACATCTATTGTCTCAATCATTCAAAACAAGAAACAGAAATAGAGAACATGTAAGATAAAGCAGTAAGGCGTCCCAAACGCTCAGTCAAAATGTTCTGGAGATCTGGCTTTACAAAACATAGCCAGATGGTATAGTAATATATACACAATTGTTATCAGCTGTAGTCTGACTTTAGTTACAATTATGCAAAAGTAAGTGCAAGACAATCCGACTAACATGTCGGAGCCAAACGGCAGGGTATTAAGTAAATAACAAAACGAGCGGTGAAGTAAGAAAACCCACTCGAGTCCTCCTGCGATCATTCCTCTAGTATTGACCATCTTGGAGGTGGAAGTAAGCTGAGTCCTCGGGAACCGGCTCTAAATCTGGCCATGCAAAACCAGAGAGGTTAGACCTCCAATAGCAAGTACCACAAAGAAGCACGATATGAGGAATTAAAACCAGTAATAAGAGAATATAATAATAGATCTCTGCTTTCCACTAGGATTCACATAACATCACGACACTTCGAACCAACCTTTCAACCAAACAAGGACAGAAGTTGGCCCGTCACGCCCTGACATTCTGATCATCTTAGTTAGGCAACAGAGTAGATACAATACACAAACAAATCATCTTTGAACGGCCAATCAATTCCTACAGCTTGCTATTGTGAGTCCCAAGTTATCCTGGAATTATGCAATTAGGGATTCCTCAGTTCTTACTATGTGCAAGCAAGGCTAGTCTATCCAATCAATCAATTGTGCCAATCATGTAGTTAGACGAGTCCCAGCGGGACGCCCGCCGTTATAGCATGTACAATAATATAAGCAGATACCGTTCCCTGCCCGTGTGACAGATTTACCGTATCTGTGGGAACCAGCCGGCCCGTCGGGCACTTAATAGTCCCAAGGGGGCTGCCATGTAAGAACTCGGGAATCCATTCTCTCCATGCCATCATTATTTTATTTAACTTAATAGTCTCTACGTTGCGTGAAGTTCCATGCCGTTGATCATGGTCGTTCAAATGAGTACTTTCGTACGGGGTACGATATGTGCAACTCTACAACGATACCCGTACGGCTATGTTATAGGTCTTACATAGCGTAATGCAACAATCAAATCCAACCACGGAGTAATCATACCTTGACCATAAAGTACACATGATGTTTTTGCAAGATAAAGAAATAAAAAAAAATGAATAATTTGAAGCCTGCATGTGCCTGTATGCCAATATTCGGGATCGGCTAATCGAGTATAATAGTTCATTGCATGAACATGTCTCATTCATTTCATTCAATAAGACGACTAGCCAGTCTCTTAGTTCCAACTAGGAACGCATGATCAATTATTAGTCAAGTAACAGTCGGGGTCAATTCATGACAAGGCATAAAAGTCAAATTAGTATTAATCATGGTCGAGTCCATAACTAGTATAAAGTAGTTGGTAATATATTCTTGAATCCAAGGAAAAGATCAACAAATTCATGTTGGGAGTTGAAAGAAATTCTAGCCACAATTCAGTTAATTAGGACATATAACAGTCAGAAACAACCAAATTATGCATATACGGCCTATTCTGCGACATGCAAGCAACTGCGACACCATATGCGCCTACTGCGACATGATATACGTCTCATGTGGCTCAACTGCGACATGATATGCGCCTATCGCGACATGCGCCTCATGTGGCTCAACTGCGACATGATATGCGCCTCTTGTGGCTCAACTGCGACATGATATGCGCCTATCGTGACATGCGCCTCATGTGGCTCAACTGCGACATGATATGCGCCTACCGCGACATGCGCCTCATGCAACATGCGCCTACTGCGACATGCGCCTTAATGCGGCTCATGCGCGATATGATATGCGGCTACTGCGACATGCTGTGTGCCTTCCACGACATGCGCCTCATTGCAACATGCGCCTACTGCGACATACTGTGTGCCTTCCGCGACATACGCCTCATTGCAACATGCGCCTACTGCGACATGCGCCTTCTGCGACATGCTGTTCGTGCTGCAGATGAATATAGGAACGAACCAAAATACTTTTTGCCATAACTTCCACAAAATAAATCGAAATCTAACTTTTCAAAAGCCAAACTTTAGTAGAATCAAATTCTCTACAACATGGAACCACTTAATTTCGTAAACAACAATGTTTGATAGATCAAAACCCTAAATTTTATATGAAAACTAAAACTATGAAAACCAAAACTTAAAACTTAGATCTACACCCAACCATCAATGGAAAACAAAAACTTCAAGACCTAAACTTATAGAGGAAGAGAAGATGAATAACATAAACTAAAAATAATTGGGCATGCATGAAATTCCTCATGGTGTGCAAGATGTACTTGCCTCTCCAAATGGGTTAGGGTTTGGTGGAGGAGTAAATGTGAATGAATGAAGAGAGAGAGTGGAAGAAGAACTTTTATATCAAGGTCAAGTGGATCTCCACCATTCATTCTCTCCACCAAATCCAAGCCATCCATTCCTTTCCATGTTGAACCAAACCGAACCAAGTTGGTTTCCCATGAACCGAAATGAACCAAGAGCCAAGAAAAAGCAGAAAATAAAATACAAAAAAATTAATAAGCGCAAATTTGAAGAATTTAAATACAGAATAAATGCATGATAAATATTGAATAAGTACATTTAAGAAGTACACGTATAAAATACTTTATTCTGGGAACGGAGAGTGACAGGCACGATAATCGAGGTTGAAAGAGAAATCCATGGTTAAGAATAGAAAATGACTATATTTGTCATGACTATGCCTTAAAGGAAAAATACATATATCTATTTTAAAAATAATTATAATACCATATTTGAGAGAAAATATTATACCTAAAATTTTATGTAACTACTTGACTATAATTTATATATAACAATTTTGAAAACTACATTTTATTAATCCAAAATATTTTTAGGCTCAAAACTTATATTTTGATTAAGAACTATATAATAATATATTTTTAAGGCCAACTTAGGTTTGAAAGAAAATAGCTAGTATACTTTATTAAAATCTTAGAAAATGCAAGAAACTAATTAGGAATATAACAATATTAGAAATGTTAATAAAACCAATGGATATATCCTCAATAGTATTAAAATGTATTGGTATACAACTATATTACACAAAATATAAATAATTAAAATAAAAATAGTATATACATATATTATATTTAGTAAATTAAATTAGTAATAATGATGGTGATTAATAATAATAATAATAATAATAATAATAATAATAACAACAAACTAAAAAACAACACTAATAATAAAAAATTAAAAATAATAAAAATAAAATAAAACCCAAGTGTCAACTGCTGCATCCTGATTCCTCTCATTAGAGGGGAGGAGAGAGGGTGTTAAAAAAATATTTTTGTAAAGATATTAACACTGAGAGATGGGGAGATCGAAGAAAAAGAGTGCGGAGGAGGTCGGGGTTCCGGCCAGGGGTGGTTGATCGGGAGGGAGAGTAGGCATTAGGGGTTCGAGAGGCAGGAGGAGCCGCGGGAGAGTGAAGGTGGAGGCGGGCGGAGGAAGTCGGAAAGAGGCGGTGGTCGGGCATCGGCGACGCGGCGGCGGTGAGGAAAGGCGGAGAGAAGGGGGTTTTTGAGGAAGAGACTGAGCTACCGGCGGGCGGCTGGCCGCGGCGGACGCGGGGGAGAAACATGGGGCTCGGGCACGGTGGGTTACCAACGGTGTGCGCCGCTGGACGAGGCTCACCGCGGCTGGGGGTCTGCCAGTCGGAGAACGGCTCTCGGTGGCCGGGGGCGCAGATCTGGGTGGCGTAAGAAATCAGAGAGGGGAAAGGAAGGGGAAGGAAACTGGCGGAGGCTGTGGGTTCCGTTGGTGGGTGATTTGGATTTAAATTTATTAGTAGCTATTTAACTCCGGCTACACGCGTTCGAGGTGGCGTCGGCTCGCCGGCGGGATGCACAACCATGGGCGCTGGCTTGGAGGGCAGATTCGGGCAGCGAATTGGTGTCGGAGGTGCCGGGGTTCCGGTTCGGCGTTGGCGCTTTGGCCCAACGGCATGGGAAGACAAGGTTAGGGTTCCCCCTTTTCCTACTTTCTCCTGGTGGTGCTATCGCAGATTTTAGGGGCGGTGCCGGCCGTGGCAGGGCGGTAGGATTGCTGTGATGTCGAATTGGGGTTTTGGTGGTAGTGTAGATGGTTGTGGTGTCGACCGAGGCATTCCGAAATTTTGTGGCCGGCGGATGTCGCCGATGATGGTTGCTGGGTGGTCGGATGGCGATGGGGGTTCAGCGAAGGGTTTCGTCGGAGTTCGGGTTTGGGTTTGGGGCTGTGGTGGAGTCGCTAGGTTGTGAGGATGAACGGGTTTGGCCAGAGGGCGGAATTAGCTAAGATAGATTTAGGATTAGGATTTTGGTGTATCGAGCCGGGTTTGTCGGCGTGGAGGAGGAGCAATGTATATGTATAATAATGGAATAAGAACGGATGGGCACAGACACGATGCACTTATTTATGGAGAATTTGTGGATGTGAGGAATTCATGGAAGAGTACCTGCCTATTTATAGGATGTGAAAATTCCCATTTGGATAAAGATTTAGATTTATTTAAAACCCCAATAGATAAATAGCTACTAATAAATTTAAATCCAAATTCAAATCCAAATCCAATCTAAATCCAAATTCAATTTAAATCCAATTAAATTCCAACCTTTAGCTTAAAATTAGATAAGGTAAATCAAATTTTAAAATATAGATATTATTTTAACTATTTAAATAAATTCATAGAATCAATTCAAGATTTAAACCGCCATAATAATTCAAAAATATATTTTCCAAAATACCTATAATATTAATTTCGAAAATAATAAATATTATTAAAAAATAAACTAATAAAATATTTATGAAATATATATGTATGTACAAAGAATATTATTTACTATTAATAACTGTATAAACCAAAGGCTTTTTATAAATAAATTTATAAACTTGGAATTTTGATACGATAGCTAAAAATAATTATTATATATATATTATTTTGAAACGATACAAATAAAAAAATATTTTTAAAATAAATATGTAACGCTCGCACATATTCGCACTCGTCGAGCAAATTTCGAAAATTAAAATTTCGCGCGTGACGTATAATACGACTATGCGACGTACGATACAAAATTCTAAATCAGTACCAAAAATTTAAAAAATACAGTAGAAATTAAGGGGTTTTACATACTTTGAACATAAGCATGAACACGCGTCAGGACTGTACGAGCTGGGTAATGGCTGGTGTCACGCCTAGCTCTTAGCATTAATTGTCCTAAGTCGTCATTTCAGAGCATGGGCTCCTGATGGCTTCTTGATATTAGAGCCTCTCGCGTCTTTGCAGGGATCGCGAATCTCTTTAGCAGAGGAGGTTCAGAGTCACGTTCCTTTGGTCACTCGCAGTACTGCCATCTGTCATAGAGTGGAGCTTTAGCTTAACTTGTAAGCTTCCTTCTGACCGATGTCTGGCTCGTGCTCGGACCATGCGAACATCCTACATAAAGGACTGTCCTCCTTCAAAAGAAGACTCAACTTCTTCAATAATGGCCTTGCTTGCCCGATGTTCGGCTCCGGATGATCCTAGAGTTTGCTTGAGGCGGTCATCGGTGGCAAATCTTTTTATCCAAAGAAGCTGTAGTAGAACTACTATTGGATCTCGAGACGTCCTACATCCTGGATGTCGTGGGCGTCATTGCTTCCTGGGTTTGGATTGCTTACCATTCTGACCGAGGAATAGCAAGGCATGCTGCTGTGGTTGCTCTCGCCGGCCAGCTTGTAACGCGCCAGTCCCAAAATACTTAGGACCAAGTACGTAGACATGCCAGCTGCATATATACAAGGAATACTCCAATATGTGGAATCCTAGTATATATACATAAGCTGTAATAAAATAATCGCAGGCCAGAACATCAATAAACTATATCTTATCCACAACAAATACAGAAGATAAAATAGATCCAAATAGAATAAATGAGTGAGTCAAAAGATAGCCGGGTGGACATGCCCACACCAAACAGCTAATAAAAATAATCTTAAATAAAGTAGATGTCCACTATGAGTCTCCTGATAAAAAACAACAACATGAATCTAGATATCAGTGGAAGACGCCTCGTCATCAAGGTATGAAGGGTCCAGTACTGAGCCATACTCCTGCGGGAAATTATCTATACCTGGAGAGATCACCAGGTCCTCAGAGGGACGTAACAAGATACAGGAAGAACATGCCATATGAACTGAATATAAATGTACCATAAAATAAAGATAAAGTAAAAGTGTCCAAACCATAACACGGCTCAATATTCCATCATCAAAATAGTAGGCTACCCCTACAACCAAACAAGGACAAGGGGTAACTTACTTTTCTGCGATGTGACATTTTTCTATGCCATGACTGGAACATAAAATTTGCTAGGGTCTCCTAACCTTTCTAGTAGGCAATTTAGAAGACATATCGATGTATGGGCAGGTGAAGGCTGACTCCCCCAGGACAAAGTAATAACTCACAACACGCACACGTCAAGTACCAATACTATCAGCCGGTATAACTCGAGGCTAGCGGCCCACGTGACCCATCAGTCCACATAGCTCGAGGCTAGTGACCCTCGTGACTCGACTACCGTAGTACGCAGTTACTACAGCTTTTGGAATTAGGGCATCCCATACATTTAACTGTCTTCTCCCTCCCAAGGTCACTAACAAAAGGTAGTTCGCTAAGACTAGGTCCATATGCATACAAAAAAGGCAAGAAGGAAAAATAACTGAAAGCAAAATAAAGTGAACTAAAATAGCAAGTAATGGATCCAACTGAGAACAGATAATAAATATACAGTAAATAAATAAAGATGCAAATAATTATAAACAGTAAATAAGGCAAGGTATCTTGCCTGATGGTACAAAGTGGCAAGTCCCGAAAATCACAATGTCAGCCAAGAAACGTCACAATCTCTAAACAACTCCGGACGCTGAAACAAACATAAAAAATGTACTTGGTATAAAAGATATACCTAGAAATGCCTGTCCAAAAGTTAAATTCTGGAACAGGGGTAAAATCGTAATTTTGGGTCAAAACGATGTACGTCGTTGGATCCGCTTTGCACCGAAATACGTGCCAAAGTCTATGGTCTCTAAAGTCATCAAACTACATATCTACGGATTCAGTTTGAGGAGAGGAACTCAACGATATGTCCAGTTTTGGATTCCGAGGAGCCGCGTACAAAATCTTCCGTTTGAGTGGGTCGCGGGCCCGTCAAAAAGGGATTTCGATTCGACCTTCTCAGAATCGAACCAAACTTGGCACACAGGACCAAAATTTTGATTCGAACCTGTTGGCGCAAGTTTCGTCTCGAATTGACGACTGTACATGAAGTTAGGGAGAAGTTTGCAAATTGGCGATACGGAGGTACCTTGACGGATACAGACTGATTTCGTCGCGTACACACGACGAAACTGAGTTTCGTCAATTCCTACACGTCGACAACGTCCATACGCTCCTTTCGATGCGTATAGCGTGCGACCACGTCGTCCGGTTTGTTGGGGCACACGCCGTATCGGGAAAAGTTTTCTAAAATTTTTGTTTTCGAACTAGGTTTTTCTGGATTTTTAGACTCGAATAACTTTCTGCACAAAATACAAAAAATGGTTCTGCAAAAAGGTTTCTTATCTCGTATATGTTTCTTTCAAACATGTTAAATTATATTTTTGAAACTATTGTAGAACTGGTGAAATTTTGCCTTCCAATGCTAGGTTCACAATCAATTGTTGTATGCTAATTTCTGTGGGTTTTCCTAAACTTTTAGGAATTTATACGACTCAATCATGGCAACCCAAGTTAATCCAGTTAATGGGATTGACAGGGGGTCATCTAGACTCTCCGTAAGATTTTACGGAGCACGAATTGGTTAGCTAAAATCGAAGAACGATAGAGGCGAAGTCATGTACCTAGCTGTGAGTAAAAATAGGGTGTTTCCCTGTTCTCGGCCGAACGGGCGGAGCCCCGACGATCGACGGGTGGCACCGACGTGCAGGTGGTCGGGGACGCTCGCTAGGACGTCGAGATGCTCAGGGATCGGGTGGTTGTGGTTGGGGAGGAGTGTCGAGGAAAAAAATTTCTCTCCTTAACTACTTTGACGCCGACTACAAGATTCAATTTTTTTATCGAATTAAATCCCAGTTTTTAATCCGATCTGATGTAATCTATGGGAGATTTAGATAAGGTTAGATCTCTAAAAGATTTATCCATAATTGGAAGAATTTGGAGGAATTTAAATTCCTCCTCGGCCCCCTGTTCTCTACAGCGGATCAGTTTCTAATGAGAAGTTCATCTCACGAGTTATTCATAACTCGCGAGATTTTGGTTTAATTTTTTTTAAAACTATTATATATGTAGGTATGTATATATAGATATACATATGAACACATACATATATACTTTAAATGACCCAATAAATTTTTCTATTAAACTCCTAAAATCTAAACAACTTCCCAAACAATTTAATAATTATCAATATATAAAAAGTAATAAAAATTTAGAAACGACCATGATATATATATAATACCATTATTTCTAAAATATAAAAATTCCTTTAAATACTTAATAAATTCCTAAAGAAATATATTCTAGAAATTTTTAAACAAAATATTTGTAATTTCTAAAGTATTTGTAAACTATAATATAGAATTATTTTGTATAAAATAACTCACACATAATAAAAATAAATTTCTACTCACTTTATCAGGCTAAAATAAAAAATACCAATTAATTTTATTTAATAATAATAAATAAATGTAGTAAATTTTTGAGGGTTTAAATCCTACCTAACTTATAAAAATTTCGTCCTCGAAATTGAATATAACCTTAGTATAAGAGGGCAAAGAAGCTAGAATTGAAAGTACAGTTAGGCACGTCAAACCATACCAAAGATTTTGAAAGGATGGAGAAGATATTCTACGATTTACTTCCTAGTTCGACTTCACCTCTATGCGACATGGCGTATGAAGTTTACGGCTCTACCCAACTTATAGATATTGGCTAACCGTAAAAGTTGTCCTTACAAAACTTTCTGAGGAGGGTGATTTCTAAAAGGAGGCACGAGAATATTGGACACTTATGTTCGTAACTCGCATTCTAAGTGGGCCTAAATATTGTCATGGCATTCTCGGCCGATAACTATATACAGGAAAGTTTACTGAATTAACATTGCTGAAATAATGTCATGCTATGGCAAGACAGTAGGAATTGTACTGGTCGAATAACAAATGGGATAAAATAGTACAGACAATTTTTTTTTTGAAGTAATCTTGAGTTAACCTTTATTGACTGGTCAAAATCCTGTAGAATAAATCTGAACCACCCCTATTAGGTTAGGGTAACCTAGAACAGTTTCTAGCTCGAGTGGTTGGGCTAGTTCCGAGTCAGGTTGGTCAGATAAGTGTCATAAGTCTGAAAATGTGCCTTTCGTGATTTTTTGTGTATAAGTAGCACCCGGGGATTCCATTGATTGGCACACTAGTAGCATATGCGTAATGGGCTTCGAGTATATCACGCCCATATATTGGGTCAAAATATTTGAGTCAAAATTGGGCTTCCAATCGAAGTCGAAAGTTCATCAGTATTACGGTAATGGTTATAGTTGGTCTTTTTTTTACCCGAAAGTCGCATCAAAAAATAGAGTACAAGGGAATATGTTTGTGTGGCACATGATATGCCTAGTTGGAGGTTGGTTCGTCTAGGGCCCGCATATGAAATTTGTTGGAAGAAAATGCTAGTGTTGTGCTCCATCTTTCAAAGTTATGGTAGGAGCATTGATAGAGATACGGTTAGAAGTAGACGTTGTGAACCACTGAGTTACTTGATTGATTTGAGAAAATGTGTCAAGTTGAAGATCGTACTTTGAACATCGAACAATGGAGAAATGACTATGTAGGTCATCCTTGTGCTTCCAAGTTGGCGAGGGATGCCCTGATGACACATGCACCAGGGGAATTGAATGATTCACCCTCATATTGCACAAGAAAATCACTGATGGGGTAATAAATTATAAGGTACGTTATGTAAGATCTCTAACTACTAACTCTTAAATCACTAGTCGTAGTAAGTCTGCTAGACTATGGTCAATAGATTTCTAATGGTGTCGAAAGTAGTGCATATGCAGTGTTGCTGATAACTAGTGATTCATACTAAGACAAGTATTATGATATGCATGTTGACCACGCTAAAGGATGTATTGTTCTAATGCTAAGCCATGTCTAAAACAAATAAATGGTGTAACTAGAGTAATACCTGCTAAATCTTCCACCTCAGGATGGGTTTCTATCATGGCCATGCTAAATGCTTGTCCATACCTTTATCCATCCTGCCTAACTTGTATAGATTGGTCAGCTAAGTGTGATCCTCTAGGATAACCTCCATGTGATAGTTGACTGGGCTCTGCTATTGGTCTTGGTGCTACGGGTCCTTGTATCCGATGTTGTGTTGCCTTTAGTTGTTCTGTACAGTCTCGGGCCTTGTGATGATTGGAGCCACAAATTATGCATTGTCCTAATCTGCAATGACAATCCTTCATGACATGACCTTTCCTATGACAGAAGTGACATGTAAGAAGCTCATCAATTGGATAAGGTGATGCTCTTGTTGGTGGTTGTGTCATAGAATGTCTGATTGGTCCACCGTGGATAAGGTTACTTGGCCCAGTTGCTGGAATATGGCGTCTCTGAGCCTGTTGTATTTCCATGTCAAGGAGTTCCTGGCTTCTAGCTTTTTCTAACACTGCAGCATAAGAAACCCTAGACTGTACTGTAGTATTCTTCTTGAGCTCTGGTGTCAATCCTTGGTAAAATCTCTTGGCCTTTTTCTGCTCAGTAGGAATCAGTGTCTCACCGAATCTGCTCAGTCGACTGAATTTTGCATCGTACTCATCTACGGTCATGTTCCCTTGCTTGAGGTATAGGAAATGATCATAGAGGGCATCACGTACATGGATAGGAAAGAACCTCTCATTGAAGTGTTTGTAGAATTTTTCCTAAGTCTGTTTGGCTCCCAAGCTTCTTCCTTCGGCTTCCCACCAATGATGGGCATTGTCTTCCAAGAGCAAGTCTACTGCTGTCATCCAATCATTTGTTGGCAACTGGGACACCCTCAGTAGCTTCTCCATGCCGATAAGCCATGTAGTAACCTCTAGGGGTTCTGTAGTGCCCCGCTCCTCGCGGTCCACTATGTAATACCTACGGCTTGTTGACTTAGTCATGAACTGAGTATCTGGTGAAACCTTTGCTGGTATTGATTGATCACGGATGAAATGCAATAAACCTTTCCAATTGATGGATTGGCTTCTATTGAAATGAATCCAAGAGTTTTGCTGAATGTTTTCTCTCGCTGCTTGGTTTTGATGAATGCGTTTTTATGTTGGTTTTCGATGATTGGTTTTCATTGTTCGCTTTCATCGCATTTCGCATTCATTCCTAATCTTGAGAGAAAGAGACGAAGTATGCTAATCAACTGTTAGTGCCAATGTAGGACGCGTGAATTATTCGTGAATGGTGCGTGAAGTCCCTCCTTCTCTCAACCAAGATTCATCTTGGTGAGTTGCTTCAACCGAACAAACATTGATCTGTACGCCTAAGAAAAATAATCTCTAGTCCACTCTGTTGCCTTATCCCGATGATCAACGATACCCCATCAACAAAAGATAAGAGAAGATAATTGAATTGATTTAAATGCAAGAATATGTATTTGCTACTCTATCTGCTCGATAAGAATGATCACCTGTTCGGTTACCAAGTATGCTTGAAAATGTAGACATGTACAGACGAACTTGTACGTGTTGAGATGAACTTGAAGGCACGAGATGAACGTGTCGTATATCTGTGCATAAGTCCAAATGTGTCTTATCTGATAGAACGGCTAGAGCATGTATTTGGTCTCGGACAACTTGTATACAAGGAAACATTTGTCTCTCGGGTGGTATCTGGAGGCACCTGGAACCGTTCGGCCTATGAGAGATTAGGGCCTCCATGTGAAAATGGGAGTCGATCTGAGTCCTTAGCGATGAGCTGAACCAAAGAGTCACAGCGGCTAATCATGGGGATAACCCATGGACCAACATGTAGAATAGTCCACCTGCATGACCCAAATGACAACTTCAATATCTGCAAGAATGAATCATGAATTACTCGTTATGCAAATTGTGCTAACATATTTTGTGCATGGATGACTATCGGCGTTGGTAAGTTGCTATGAAATATTTCTACTATAATATTCTTATGAATTGTTAAAAAGAACCTAGACAAGTAGAAAGATCACTAGTAAATGCTAGCTTCACATGTTGATTTAGTGCAGAGATTTACGAGTTCGGCGAAAAGCCGCTCGCCAGTACATGATGTGTGCTGACCCACGTTGTGGGCATCCTTTTCAGAAAGCAAAAGGAGACATGAGGATTTCAAGTGAGGCACCGAAGCTCGTCTAGCCCAGTAGAGCTGTGGATTGCCTCGAAGCTTCATTTTTATTCCAGTCAAGTTTTAAATTTTTATTTCCTTTGAAGGTGTCTTTTCAATTTCAGCTTGTAATAAAGGGATATCATGTATGGGCATTACGACTATTTTTAAAGAGAGTTTGAAAGAGAATCATGTAGCCAATATAAGGCAAAATCTGAGTTTGTAAAGCTTTGTACTTGTATTCCTATCAAGTTTATCAATAAAAGAAGCATTTCCATTTCAAATCTCTGTGTCCAATATTTGGTTTTCTACAATGAATGGGTGGGTACGTGTGTTTTTGCTTAACTAGTGGGTGCGTGCGTGTGTTTTGCTTGACTAGTTGTTTTGTGCAGGTACATGGCCTTGTGAAAGCGCAACTTAGGCTTGCACGGCATCATGCCTTAGCGAGGACGATCGATCCCGCAGGGATCCAGGCAAGACGGACGACCCTAGCGGGATCGGGGCGTGACAAAGTGGTATAAAAGCACGGCTTTACGTCCTTGGCCTCTTGCAAATATCATTTTCAAAAAAGCATATAAAGTATTTTGATGGCTTTCAAAAGAGTCCCGATTTTGAGTTATGAAAACCAATGCCCCATACAATAAGTCCATAATATTTTATGAGACTGACGGAAGTTATACTCTTTTGTAGAGAAATGGCCCCTACTCGACCAGCTGCCTCGACCGATCCGATGGAACGGATCATGACATTATTGGAACTACAAAGGCAAGACAATGATGAACGTGGCCAAATGCAATAGGCCCAAATTGAGGCACAACAGAAACAGTTGGAATCCTTGACCCAACTTGTAACGGCGCTAGCGGCAAATCGAAATACCACCGTAGCGACTAAACCAACGGGAACGCCCGAGATTGAGCCTGTAGAGGGTGACGAGTCCCAGCCGGTGCAAAGGTATACTTCATTTAGGCCAAAGGACTTCTTAGACGCGAAACCTCCGGAATTTGAAGGCAGGACATCACCCGATAAGGTGATGGACTGGATTGATAAAATGGAGTGTCTGTTCGCGTTCGTAGGAGTTCCAAGTAGCAAGTAGGTAGTTTGTGCCGTTCTGCTTCTACGGCTATGGACAAAGGATTGGTGGAAGACGAAGAATCCGACGCTGCTCGCAACGGCTAGGAATGGGAAGATTTCATGGGCCTTGTTCAAGAAGGCATTTCTGGATCAATATCTGCCTCCAGCCATGAGCTAGAAGATGGAGAATGACTTCATCTCACTGAAACAAGAAGATATGTCCGTAGAGGACTATAAATCTGAATTTGCCAAGTTAGCAAATTTGCTGCCGTTATGCTTCCCACCGAACAGACTCGCATAGATCGATTTGTTAGAGGTCTGAATGACGACATTCAGCTGAGTGTGTTGAATCGAAAATGTGGGTCGTATTCTCAGGCCTTTGAAGCGGCGCTACAGGTGGAACAGTTTTGCCTGAAGAAGGCGTCAACTAAAATATAGTACAGTCGGAATCAGCCCGCCAAGAGATATCATGACGGAGAGAAAAAGACTGACGGTGAACAAAACAACAAGCCTGTATGCACCTTCTGTGGTCGACGAGGGCATGTGAAAGAAGACTATCGCTATGTGAATGGTCAGAGTTGCAGTTACTGTGGCAAGAGTGGGCACATCAAGGATGACTGTCGTGCCGCAAATAACGCTTGCTTTGGTTGTGTAAACCCCCTAAAATTTCTATTACAATTTTTTTTATTTTTGTATTTATTTTGTACTTCGCATACGAGTTCGCATTGTGGTATTGTGTAGCGTATGAGATTTGCGTTTCGTAATTTTTCGACGAGTGCAAATATGTGCGAGTTACATATTTTTGTAAAACATTTTATTAGAGATTTTATATATAAAAGAATTTAATTTTCAAAATAATATGTGGTAAATATTTTTATTTCTAAAAAGTGCTATTTTGTTCGTCATTTAAAAATAATTGGTGGTTAGAAAAATTGCGCTTTATATGAAAGTATTCCAAATATTTTGCAAAATTTGAAAGTTGATATTTAAAATACTTTGTTATTTATAAAAACTATTTACAATTTAATATTTAAGTATTTATCGTGATATTTGAAATTAATTATTTCTATATTTATTTAATTATGAAAATGATACTTGAGATTT
This sequence comes from Iris pallida, assembly GCA_029216955.1. Classification (NCBI taxonomy): domain Eukaryota; kingdom Viridiplantae; phylum Streptophyta; class Magnoliopsida; order Asparagales; family Iridaceae; genus Iris; species Iris pallida. Next base: position 5,626,397 of record JANAVB010038613.1, read on the forward strand.
TGTTGATCTTAATATCTGATTAAATATGCTAATTTAAATTAGAAAAGTGTTTATTGGAATTTGAATTAAATGAGTGGAGGTTTTATGTTTGATTTGGATTTGAACGATTTAAAGTTTAAAGCAAATTTAAATATAATATGATATTATCTAGGGGAAATTTAAATTCTCCTAATCCCTATCCAACTGGGAATTCCCACCTCCTATAAAAGGAGAGGTACTCCTCCAGAAATTTCTACCATCGACAGATGTGCATCGTGTCTGTGTCCACCGTTCTTATTCCATATTATACAAGTACATCAAATCCCGTGACGGACACCCCCCGACACAAATCAAATCCTAACCCTATCTCTAAACTAATTCCTGGTCCTAACAGCAGCTTTCTGATGCCGCGACTCCCCGATCATCTCTCCGCCACCTCTCCATCGCGGTAACCTCCGCCACTGCCATCATCACCTCTGACTTCACCCCCACTATCACCGTCACCACCAGTACCGAAGACCTTGCCAAACCCATCGGCGCCAACGAATTCGCCAACGCCACAACCATCACCAACATCGTCATCATCTCCACTACTCCCCGGCTATCTCCTCTATGCTACCACCACACACCCCCACAACCACCGCTGCCCGCACCCAAATCCGCCACCGGTCGTCTCGCCTGAAAAACTTTGAGTCACCACCGTGGTCACCCCAGACCCGTCGCCACTGCGTCCTTACCCTCTCCTCTGAACCCATCACCCCCGCCACCACCAGAAATAGAGAAAGGGGAAGAAACTCTTACCTCGGTCGTGAAATTTAGCGTTCCCGTACAACCGTCGAGGAGTCGTCGGTGTGCGCACCGACACCGCTGGGGATCTTCGACACTGCGCCAGACCGCGTGGACCCCTGCCGTGCCGGAGCTCCGTCGTGCCCTCCGAGCTCTCCGCCTCCACCGGATCGTCGAGCTCCGGAAACCCTCCGCCACAACCCTAACCACCGCGCGAGCCATCCTCTCTGCCTCACCCGTCCACGGAGTGCCGCTCCACGTCGGCAGAGCGCCGCCAGGCCGAGCGCCTGACCACCGGGGCTCCGTCGTGCCCCTCCGCTGATGACCGACGCCGCATCTCCGTCCAAATCCGGCGCTGACCTTGCCAGCCGCGCCGCCCTCAGCGAGCCGCCGCCTTCCGCCGGAGGCCGATCCCGCCGCCGGCCACCCGGCCGAGCCCCTCGGTAAACCTCTCCCCGCTTCTTCTCCTTCATTTTTTCTTCTCTCTCTCTCTCTCCTGTTGGGAAAAGAGGGAAACAGTATATATTTATTATAATTATAGTTTTATAACTATAGTTTTATAATTATAATTATTAGTATTATTATTATTATCATTAGTTTACTGTTAAAATAATTATTATTATGATTATTATTATTACAATTATTACTATTACTGTTTTTATTATTATTATCCTTATTATTTTTATTATTATAAATAATATTATTATCAAATGCTGCTATCAGTATAGTATTTTGCTATAGCTTTTACGACATTGTTATTTTATCATTAAAATTATTATTTTTGAAGATTATATATTGTTATTTTACATGTATACAAAGTTATCTATATAATTTCAAATTTTGGGGTTCCTAGCCCTAAAATAATTAAATTCATTTTATTTATCTAATATAAAATTCTTGACTAGAAAAATCGTAATTTCCAAATTGCTATACAATAAGTATTTTCAAGAAATTCCCTAAAAATATTTTTTGCAAACATGGTTTTCAAGTATTATACGTAATTTTTCTAAGAAATAATATACGTATTTCTTCACTCAAATTTCCTCAATTATCTTGATTGCAACTGATCATCTTTCCTATTTCCTCGCGACTTTTGACCTTTGTACCATGACTATGGCTATTGGACTATTGGGATATGAGAGAACATCGCACACAGGCGTAACAACAGGCAAGATACTATGCTATTATACTGTTTATTTTTAGTTTGCATTTTATTACATATCACTGTTCATTTATTTCTAGTTCTTGATTTACTGCCTGCTCAGTGATATTAGATGTAACCTAGAGTTAAGGGACTACCGTTGTAGTGTATTACATATACCTTGACACAGTTGTACCACGAGGATGTGTGAGATGAGTAGCATGTAGAGGTTCTTGCGTGTGGGCTGATCCCCCATGTGCATGCGTTAAGGCTAACTGCTAATAGAGGCGTGTTAGGAGACTTAGCAGTTAGTAGAGGTACATGGACGTGGATGCGACTTGATAGGTACATTGGACGGAGAGAACATTTCCTTGTCGTATGGGCTTCGATTGCCCTTTCCTTATAACCCGGAAGCTCCGCTGGAGATACGGGTATGAGCCTCTCAGGTTGGCCACTGTCGTTTTTGAACGTCATGCTCTTAGGTCACTGGTGCCCAAGTGGGGACTATACCAGATCCCATTTACAGCCAGGGTTCATGCGACGAAAGGTTTGTTCTCACTGCATGTTCACTTTAGTATGGTTAGATTACCTTATTGTGTCTTGTCACTTTTCTTGATTGTGGCATATTTTATATTCAGTATTTATATGGCATGTTTATTGTATCTTGTTACGTCCCTCTGAGGACCTGGTTATCTTGCCAGGTGTGTGTGTTTTCTTGTCTTTCGCAGGTGTTCTAGCCGTGGCCATGGTTGTCACTATTCTTCGAGGATGATTGCGCTTTGATCGCTTTCGCTTCGCCCGCCAAACTCATTTTATTTCCCGTGTATCTTTCCTTACTTGTTGGTAGTGGATTTGTCTCCGCCCAACTATTGTGTACATGACAAACTCAAAGTTGCTTTTATTTCATTATTTATCTTTGTGGATGAGATTTAGTACCTTGGTTACTGCATTTTACTGCTTATGTATATATACGAGGGTCCATATACTTCGTATGTTTACAGCTGGCATGATTACGTTCTAGTCCTACGTATTTTAGGACTGGGACGTTACATATTTTTGTGGTGGCCCATGCAGGTCGAGTTTGTCACTTCGGTTACGTAATTGTACCGGTATGAGCCTGCAATATAGGATTAGAGTTTAGAATCTCATCCACCTACTTGACTTCCTTTCTTGACTTCAAATTCCAAACTCTTGTTCGACCTCCTTGAATTATATCTTGCTTCACTACAACAAAAAACCCTTTTAATAACGCTCGATAAGACGTATTTATGACGCATGATACCTAAGCGTTATCAAAGTTCGAAATACCTTTATTTCTATGACGGTTTTTACTAATTCTGGGCTTTTTATGACGTTTATAAAGCAAAGCGTCATTAATTGTTTAGAGCGGTGGCAAACTTGTAATTAATAAACTTCCAACAAAACCCTTCACACCCGATCATTTTTAGATCTTCCCTCCTCCCCCTCTTTCCTCCTCTCCCTGGACCCTAAAATTTTTCAAACCCCTTTCAATTTCTTGCTCATTTCCATCTCCATGAACCCTAAAATTTTCCTAAACTCTAATCTCCTCCTTCTTTCAACCTCCTACAAACCCTAACCTTAGCCCCAACGCCCCCTCCGACAAACCCTAACCCTAACCTTAGCTCCATCGGACGACGACGACGAAGGAGTTGAGTCTCTCGGCTGACTGGAGCAGGTCATCGAATGGAGTCGGCTCCGACGGGGACCACTGTAAGCGTCACCGACTGGAGTTGGCGCGAAGTTCCCATTCTCGAGCCTAGAAATTGGGGGACGGGAGTCTCTCGGCTAACCGGAGATGTCCCCAAATGGAGTCGGCTCCGACGGGGACCACGGGAAGCGTCACCGACTGGAGTTGGCATCGAACTTCCCGTTCTCGTCGTTCGCGAACGCGATGCAGAGGAGGATCAAGGTGCAGTACGACGGTTCAGACTAGGCCAGGAAGCTGACCATGGCTCAGGTACACTCTTGAATTCCCTTTCTCTCTCTACTCAACATAGTAGGAAAGGTGTTTGTTGAAATGTCTTAGTTATAATATGTGCGATAATATATTCTTGAAACTGTACACGTTTATTGGTGGCGACACTGTTCTTGAAAAGTACACAAAATGACGTACTTTACAGGTGCTGTGTTAGCATTGATACCTTTACAAATTCTTAAAATCTTGAAAGATACAACTGAACTTTATATGTTAATTCTCAGCCAAATTTTCCTCACAAATCTTGAAAGAATAAGCTTAGGCAAGTTCAGAAATGCCAAATTTTCCTCACAGGATTTGGTTGAAGGGAGAGTAAGTATAAGAATTTTGACATTTATTCTTTTTGTAGTGCAGTCTTGCTATGGCATTCTTGAATTATTCGAGGTGTCTGCTCTGTTTGCATTTATTCTCGGGTTTGTTTTGATATACTTTTCTATGTGAAATACACATTTCTATCTATTTATAAAATAAATTGTTTTGTTATGATTGGTTTAGCTTCAAACTAGTTCATTTTGTGCACCTTTATGCTTCAAAACAACATTCTCTTGGTATAGTGATCTAGCCTTCATGCACTTACTTTTCTATGTGAAAAAAAGGGAAATGGTCCCTAGGGACAAATGTTTGTAATATATCTGCTAAGAGTAATGGCTCAGGTATATGTTGGACCTCGTGATGTAGCTAATGGGACTGTGGTTGTATCTCGAAGAGACATCCCTGGAAAGCCAGGGAAAGATTTTGGGATATCTATGGAGCCTTCAGTTTTGGAAGCCCATGTCAATAGCAGGTTGGGGGACATCCAGGCATCTTTGTTACAAAGGGCTACCTTGTTCCGTGATAGATAAACTTCAAAAGTTGTAGATGTGATTTATAATGTGGCAAGAATCTTTTGTTCAGTGATACTTGTTCTCTTCATCTAGTAATGGTTGCAAACAAAAGATGGAAGAGGAAATATTAGTACAAAAAAGAAAGAAAGATATGGTTCTTCTTTTATGTATACTTTTTAATATCTTTATGTGGTAGAAGTTTTATTGACTTGACAATGTCCCTTTTGTTCACTTAATTTCAGTAACCATACAAGTGAAAATCTTTGTTCTTGCACTGTTGCCCTAGGTTTAGTGGAATATGCTTTCCATTAGCTCTTAAGCCTGTCACTTTAATGGCGGATATTGACCAATCTCAACCACGTTCCTGATTTACTGTTTAAATGAGGGCACTTTTTGTTATTCCTACTATATTTTTTTTCTGAAGTTTAACTTGTTGCTTGTGCAGCAATATTGTGGATGTGAGTTCCTACGAGGAGTTGAAGACGGTTATTTCTCAAAGGAAATGGGCGAGGGGACCATGGTCTGCTAGGTGAGGAACCTCAAAACTTCATCTTTTCTTATTTAATCTGAATTAGAACATGGAAAACTGATCATATGCTAACATCTATCACATGGCTTGTAATTAAATTAGTGATGCTGAGGAGTTGAAGGTGAAAGAAGAGACAGGTGCCACGATACGATGTTTTCCCATTTGAGCAGCCTGAGGGGCAGAAGACGTGCTTCATGACAGGTAACCCAGCTGATGAAGTTGCAATTTTTGCGAAGTCTTACTAGGAGGTTTTGTATGTTGCTTTTCAATTTAATACAACTGAATCTGGCCTTTTTTTAACTCCTGAATCCTGTGTAACGTTACATATTCATTGCTCCTGAATAATTCAAATTCATGTTTATTGTACTCGTTCTGGTAATATTTCCAAGCATAACATTTGTAAATTAAGAAGAATTTTGTAAATTCAAAAGAAGAAAAAAACCCAATGATCCTGTAAAAGTAACCAGCTGTGTACGACAGAGAGATTTAACATATACTTGTGAATAGAGAAATTTCTTGCAATTGTGTCAAATGTTTGTAATATATCTGCTAAGAGTAACAGCTGAATATAAATTATTTAGCATTTCCATCATTTGTATGTTTTAACCATGTCTAATCGGCCAGCCCCCTGTAAATGTGGAGTCAATAGTTCTAAATTGCCATGCAAAACCATAGAAATAACTGAAGATAAATCCATTATTATTGGAAAGGCTTGTGATGAAGGCCACAAGTGGATTTGCTCTAAGACAATATCTGATTGCGTAGAGGCTCTAATTGGGGCATATTATGTTGGTGGCGGATTAACTGCTGCTCTTGCTGTATTGAAATGGTTAGGCATTGATACTGAACTTGAGTCTGAAATGGTTGGGAAAGCAATGACCACCTCTATGTCATTTTGGAGTTGTGTTCCCAGATCTAATGACATGGAAATTCTGGAAAAGAAATTACGCTATGAGTTTGCTATTAAACGCCTTTTATTGGAGGCAATAACTCATGCTTCTGAAATTGGAACTAGCTACTGCTACCAAGTAAGCAAGTTTGGAAGTTTTTTCCTAGTTGATACTAGATACTGATATATTTATCATTTTTTGTTTGACACTCAAAATTACTTTTCATATTTATAATCATGCATTTGACTTCTTTTTCTTTATTTTTTCAAAACCAGAGGCTTGAATTTCTTGGTGATGCAGTACTAGACCTACTTATCACTTGGCATCTCTTTCAAACTCATACAACTATAGATCCTGGGGTGTTGACTGACTTGAGGTCGGCATCAGTTAACAATGAAAGATTTGCTAAATGTGCAGTCAAGCATAAGCTTCAACACCATCTTCAACATTCATTATGGTTGCTTGTAGAGCAAATAACAGAATATGTCAAGAAACGGGAGGAATTACAAGAAGTCGAGTGTCCGCTTGTATCAAATGCTTCGTCCAAAGGCTACAAGGTAAAGTTTTTTATGAAAGCCTAAACATCATATAATGATGACTGAGAAATCTAAACATTATGTATGATGATTTTTCAGAGTATCTAGCATTGCTTTTTACGGTGTTATTTACTTTGTATCATTTTTGCTGTCGCAGGTTCTTGCAGACATTGTCGAAAGCATAGCAGGTGCTATATTAATTAATACAAGGCTCAACCTACATAAGGTTTGGGAGGTATTTGAACCATTACTTACTCCCATTGTATCACCTGATAGTCTTGAACTGCCCCCTCTGAGAGAATTGTTTGAGTTGTGTAGTCATCTTGGCTACTTCTTTAACACAAAGTGTATAATGAAGGGAGACATTTTTCAGGGTTTTGCTACGTGATGCCGACAGTTTTGATGTGCTCAAAGTTGAAGCCAATGTACTAATAGTTTTGAGGGTCTACTTACTAGTAGTAGTTGTAAATATATGTATTTGGATGTCTTATTTTGAAAAAATGTAATGAAGATGGTGATATATGTTATGTATATATTTGTAAATGGATTAAATGGTACTCTATAACATTTAGATGTTTTCTTGTGAATATGGTTCAAAATGAATGTTTTGAAATTGAATTGAGCAACATTGAGCATTGATCTATAATTTTTTGGAAAGTAATATATAAATGTGCAGAATTGAGCGTTATAAATGTGCTGAATTGAGTCTATACAGATTATCTATTCATAACGCTTTCAAACTACGCTGAAAATAAGTGTAGCAGAAACTCATTATATTCATGACGGTTATTTTATGACGCTTTTAAAAAACAATTATAACACCCGTTTTCATGACGGTTGCTGTGGAAAAAAAAAGCGTCATGGTACGTCATTAATGACGCTTTTTAGCCGTCATTAAAAGGGTTTTTTGTTGTAGTGCTTGACTCCTTCTACCGTAAATTCTTATTTTCTTGTTTAGTAAGATGACTACACTAGTATATGCCCATAGGTTAAACACATGGCTAGATGGATTGTATTGACAATTAGTATGCATTGGGGTTTTATTTGAGTTATAAATGCATTTACTTTCCTAGAAATATGATCTTAAGGATTAGTTAATTCCAAGTTGGGTAGTAGCATATTACCGCTTCCAAAAGATAGTTGGAATTTTATTTTGATATTACAAGGTGGTAATACCCAAGAGGATAGCTAGATCGAGAAAACAAATTGATTTGAATTTGCGTTTTGATTTTGGAGAACTTTGAACATTTATGATTTATTGAGTTATAGCTATACATCTTTTGGAGGGATATAAATTTGATTTAAAAAGGATTATAAAATTTTAAACTATGATCTACGGTTGACCAAAATTTGAGGATGATGGAATGTTGGTAAAATATTTTTGAATTAAATTACGTCATGTGATCTATGATTTATAAAGTAATTAGATTTCGAGTTTAAAGCCTTGATTATGGATATTTAAATTTTGGAAAAAAAATTGAAGAGTAGTTGTGACTTATTGGAGGCTAGATATACACATTGAAGGATATAGAATTAAATTCGGGAGTTATTTAAATGATACATTTTTTAGTATGAAATTCGGCTGATAAACTTATTAAATGTTGAGTTTAAGATTTGAAAAAAAATATATTATTATTCGATTTGCGACATACAAGGGTTGTTTTGAGATTGACTAGAGATTTAAAATTTTGATTAAATTGGTAATTGTGGCAGAGTATCTTGAAAATTTTATTGAGAAACTTTGAGGAACTTGAAATTTTAGATTAGATCGTATATTGGTGAAGGACCAAGAAACAAGTAAGGTCACCCTAATGAGATAGAAGTATTCCACATTAGATTGCCATACCACCTATAATTATAATATTGCAAGAGTAGTTAGTCATCTACGAAAACCATGTGACCATATATTTGATTTACTCGATCTTCCCTCAAATCTAGATCTTTTATCGAGACCATCTAATTGTTTGGAACTTAGAAATGATTAGAACCATCCCCTTGACCATACCCTTATCTATGAGACTATCTTCCCTCTAGAAACTGTGTCTCTAACTTATTTTACCTTGACCTACGAGATTCATAATTATCTATACTTCGTGCCCTAAACCTTTTATTTTTGTGCATTAATTAGTAACTTATGAAAATCCACTTTCTATTTTTGATCATTTGGCGTCCCTATCGTGACTTTGATAATTGGAGCACAACACTAGATTTTTTCTTCCCACAAATTTCACATGCAAGACCTAGACGAGCTCACCTTCATGTAGGTATATCATGTCCCACTAAAACACGTCCCCTTGTACTCTATTTTTATGGTATGACTTTTCGGCCATAAAGACTCAACCATAACCCTTACCATGGTACCGATATACTTTGACTATATATTTGGACTCAATCTCGACTCAAATCTTCGGCCGATTGCGAGCTACTAAATCCTTTAAATGCTTAACTTTGCATTTTATCTTGACTGCTTAACCCTTGTCATTTTATTTTCTTGTATTATCTTGATTTACTTAGACCCATAACACCTTTTACTCATCATGCAATATTAGCAACACTTACTTTTCTCCCTTCCAATTAAAATTGCTTACTCATATTTTACTATGATTTCTCCATTGTTTATGCAACCTTGTTCCTTGTTTGATTCCCTTATGCGAAATAAAATTTGATCATGACAATCTTGGGCTAGTAGAGGTTAGATTGGAGAACCCCACAACATGGATAAATAATATAGTGGTTAAGATAATTACAAGATTACGAGGTATAGATGGGACATAAATGGAAATGTGCAATAAATCCGAATCAATGAAGTAAGGAATGATATATTATGTTTTGATGAAACACTCAAGGGTAAATAGACTTCTTTCAAAATTTGTTTTGAGGTAACTACATATCGAGTGAAATTTTTTCCAAAAAAGCTTGGGTGGTTAAGAACCAAATTATACACTAAATTTATGGGTGCAAATTTTTGATAAAGAAAAATTGTTGACATTGCCTTCGATGACATATAGTGTTATGATGATATTTTCAAGGATAACCAATTATTGAAGAAAGAAACATTTACATTTTTAATGCATGGAGAATTAAGTTGTAAGGTGATTATGAATAAGAAGTTAAGATGAGTTTCATTTCTACCATCAAGAAACTGAGATTGTTGAAATTCAAATTTTTGAGAGAAACTAATATTTAGGAAGCTTTCAATTATGATGATAGAAGATTGAATGTATACTGTTAGTTTTCGAGATTTATTGAACATTGAAGACGAACTTTTATTTTGTCATCTATGAATGCATGGTACATCGACCAATAAATACGAAATTACAGTAAAGAGATTTTAAATTTCTACTTGGGCCAAATTGGTTGAAGGTTTGAAACTTTTAATTAGAGGAAATTATAACTTGGGAAGATATATAAAAATGAGCTATGAAGATTATGGAAGTCAAAATTTGAGGCTATTTGAAATTCTATGACGAAATAGAGAAAAATTAGTTACATTTATAATAATAATGGTTTTGTTTAAGGGAACGTGGAACGGAAGTAATTTTTGGAAAGAACGATTTATGATAAGAGAGATTACACGAATATTAATGATATCAAAGGATTAAGGAGATTATTACCTACTTATGAGGTTGTCCCTTTTTAAGGTTAATGTTAAGGGTGATTGAGCTTAGTCATTGATCGATTGTCATGTACATGATCGTAATCTAAAACCATCGGAATTTTGTTCTAGTCGATCGAATGACACATTGCCATTGAAATGTCACTCGCCTCCTCGACGAATAATTCGTTTGCATTCTCATGATCTCGTACAATTCGAATAAACTCTTTCCATCCCTTTCGCCTTACCTACCCTAATTTTTTCTAAATTTCGAGGACAAAATTCTTTTAAGTTGGGTAGGATGTAAACCCCCTAAAATTTCTATTACGATTTTTTTTATTTTTTTTATTTATTTTGTACTTCGCATACGAGTTCGCATTGTGGTATTGTGTAGCGTGCGAGATTTGCGTTTCGTAATTTCTCGACGAGTGCGAATATGTGCGAGTTACATATTTTTGTAAAATATTTTATTAGAGATTTTATATATAGAAGAATTTAATTTTCAAAATAATATGTGGTAAATATTTTTATTTCTAAAAAGAGCTATTTTGTTCGTCATTTAAAAATAATTGGTGGTTTGAAAAATTGCGCTTTATATGAAAGTATTCCAAATATTTTGCAAAATTTGAAAGTTGATATTTAAAAACTTTGTTATTTATAAAAACTATTTACAATTTAATATTTAAGTATTTATCGTTATTTTCAAAATTAATTATTTTTATATTTATTTAATTATGAAAATGATACTTGAGATTTTGTTGATCTTAATATCAGATTAAATATGCTAATTTAAATTAGAAAAGCGTTTATTGGAATTTGAATTAAATGAGTGGAGGTTTTATGTTTGATTTGGATTTGAACGATTTAAAGTTTAAAGCAAATTTAAATATAATATGATATTATCTAGGGGGAATTTAAATTCTCCCAATCCCTATCCAACTGGGAATTCCCACCTCCTATAAAGGAAGAGGTACTCCTCCAGAAATTTCCACCATCGACAGATGTGCATCGTGTCTGTGTCCACCGTTCTTATTCCATATTATACAAGTACATCAAATCCCGTGTCGGACACCCCCCGACACAAATCAAATCCTAACCCTATCTCTAAACTAATCCTTCGTCCTAACAGCAGCTTTTCGATGCCGCGACTCCCCGATCGTCTCTCCGCCACCTCTCCATCGCGGCAACCAACGCCACTGCCATCATCACCTCTGACTTCACCCCCACCATCACCGTCACCACCAATACCGAAGCCCTCGCCAAACCCATCGGCGCCAACGACTTCGCCAACGCCACAACCATCACCAACATCGTCATCATCTCCACCACTCCCCGGCCATCTCCTCTACGCTACCACCACACACCCCCACAACCACCGATGCCCGCACCCAAATCCGCCACTGGTCGTCTCGCCTAAAAAACTCCGAGTCACCACCGTGGTCACCCCAGACCCGTCGCCACTGCGTCCTCACCCTCTCCTCCGAACCCATCACCTCCGCCACCACCAGAAATAGAAAAGGGGAAAGAAACTCTTACCACGGCCGCGAAATTCAGCGTTCCCGTACCACCGCCGAGGAGTCGCCGGCGTGCGCACCGACACCGCTGGGGATCTTCGGCGCTACGCCAGACCGCGTGGACCCCTGCCGTACCGGAGCTCCGTCGTGCCCTCCGAGCTCTCCGCCTCCACCCGATCGTCGAGCTCCGGAAACCCTCCGCCACAACCCTAACCACCGCGCGAGCCATCCTCTCCGCCTCACCCGTCCACGGAGTGCCGCTCCACGTCGGCAGAGCGCCGCCAGGCCGAGCGCCTGACCACCGGAGCTCCGTCGCGCCCCTCCGCTGATGACCGACGTCGCATCTCCGCCCAAATCCGACGCTGACCCCGCCAGCCGCGCCGCCCTCAGCGAGCCGCCGCCTTCCGCCGGAGGCCGATCCCGCCGTCGGCCACCCGGCCGAGCCCCTCGGTAAACCTCTCCCCGCTCTCCCCGCTTCTTCTCCTTCCTTTTTTTCATCTCTCTCTCTCCTGTTGGGAAAAAAAGGGAAACAGTATATATTTATTATAATTATAGTTTTATAACTATAGTTTTATAATTATAATTATTAGTATTATTATTATTATTATTATTATTATCATTAGTTTACTGTTAAAATTATTATTATTATGATTATTATTATTACAATTATTACTATTACTGTTTTTATTATTATTATCCGTATTATTTTTATTATTATAAATAATATTATTATCAAATGCTTCTATCAGTACAGTATTTTGCTATAGCTTTTACGACATTGTTATTTTATCATTAAAATTATTATTTTTGAAGATTATATATTGTTATTTTACATGTATACAAAGTTATCTATATAATTTGAAATTTTGGGGTTCCTAGCCCTAAAACAATTTAATTCATTTTATTTATCTAATATAAAATTCTTGACTAGAAAAATCGTAATTTTCAAATTGCTATACAATAAGTATTTTCAAGAAATTCCCTAAAAATATTTCTTACAAACATGGTTTTCAAGTATTATACGTAATTTTTCTAAGAAATAATATACGTATTTCTTCACTCAAATTTCCTCAATTATCTTGATTGCGACTGATCATCTTTCCTATTTCCTCGCGACTTTTGACCTTTGTACCATGACTATGGCTATTGGACTATTGGGACATGAGAGAATATCGCACACCAGGCGTAACAACAGGCAAGATACCTTGCCATTATACTGTTTATTTTTAGTTTGCATTTTATTACATAACACTGTTCATTTATTTCTAGTTCTTGATTTACTGCCTGCTCAGTGATATTAGATGTACTTTGTTATTTATCCTTTGATTGCATATGGACCTAGAGTTAAGGGACTACCGTTGTAGTGTATTACATATACCTTGACACAGTTGTACCACGAGGATGTGTGAGATGAGTAGCATGTAGAGGTTCTTGCGTGTGGGCTGATCCCCCATGTGCATGCGTTAGGACTAACTGCTAATAGAGACGTGTTAGGAGACTTAGCAGTTAGTAGAGGTACATGGTTGTGGATGCGACTTGACAGATACATTGGATGGGGAGAACATTTTCTTGTCATATGGGCTTCGATTGCACTTCCCTTATAACCCGGAAGCTCCGCTGGAGATACGGGTATGAGCCTCTCAGGTTGGCCACTGTCGTTTTTGAACGTCATGCTCTTAGGTTACTGGTGCCCAAGTGGGGACTATACCAAATCCTATTTATAGCCAGGGCTCATGCGACGAAAGGTTTGTTCTCACTGCATGTTCGCTTTAGTATGGTTAGATTACCTTATTGTGTTTTGTCACTTTTCTTGATTGTGGCATATTTTATATTCAGTATTTATATGGCATGTTTATTGTATCTTGTTACATCCCTCTGAGGACCTGGTTATCTCGCCAGATGTGTGTGTTCTTGTCTTTCGCAGGTGTTCTAGCCCTGGCCATGGTTGTCACTATTCTCCGAGGATGATTGCGCTTTGATCGCCTTCACTTCGCCCGCCAAAATCATTTTATTTCCCATGTATCTTTCCTTACTTGTTGGTAGTGGATTTGTCTCCGCCCAACTATTGTGTACATGACAAACTCAAAGTTACTTTTATATCATTATTTATCTTTATGGATGAGATTTAGTACCTTGGTTACTGCATTTTACATCTTATGTATATATACGAGGGTCCATATACTTCGTATGTTTACAGCTGGCATGATTATGTTCTAGTCCTACGTATTTTGGGACTGGGGCGTTACAGGTTGTGGCCAACAGGGTCTGTCACGTCCCGCTCCCGTAGGAGCGATCGTCCTCGCTAAGGCGTGATGCCGCACGAGCCTAGATTGTGCTCGTGCAAGACGGGTTCCATAACGGCCGATTTCAGCGGCTGCGACGTGGTCGTCGCACAGAAGTCCCATGCAGAGACATTGAATAATAGCAGCAGAAATTAGAACAAACACAAGTCATTCAGAAGAAACTCTTTTATTGATATTGAAACATAGATTACAATGGGGTGCAAGGCCAAGATTACAATCACTCGAGCTCACTCTTCTCATATTTTACAAGTTCACTCATCTCTCTCTCATCTCTCAATTACAAGTCTTGATCCAGCGGAAGCTTCGGAAGGCGATGTCCATACATTATGTCCCATATAAGTCTTTAATCCATACGGCCGCACGCTTCCAATCGCCAAGGAACTCCGTGCCTCGACGCATCCAAGCGTGCTCCGCGCCACGAGCTTCTACCTGCGCCTGCACATGTAAACTATGTGGGTGTCAGTACTCAACTGTACTGGTGGAATGAGCTCCTCGCCCACCCATACAAAACCAACACGTTTACTTTACTTTGTGCAACATAGTCCCCTTTATGATTGACTTTCTACTCTTGTCTTAGGATCAGTTTTAGGACCGACGCCTTGGCTATTTGTGTCTTTAGACCATCCCGTGCTTGCAACAACAATGTCGACTCAAACAACGTTAACCTATCAAGTCGTGCTTGTCTTAGGCCAAAATTAGAGACGCAATTACGCGATGAGGCTTCATTCCCATATGACCGTGCTGTAAGTCCTTTGTGCCGTGCCTCGCAGCCCTTTGCTACTAAATCATCCTACTGACCCAATCAAGACTTGTGGGTTAAGTGTCACTCGACCAACTTTGCCTTGCGGCCTTTCCTGACTTAGACTCAGGACAACTCGCATCCCAACTATGCAACTTATATACTGACAACATTAGACTCGACGCCACATCTCGTGCTGAAGCACGTTGCCTATGTTGATGCCACATCTTAGGACCAAACATTGTATTCCGACTATACACACATTCAATAACTCAACTCAATCCAAAGGCACACACGCGGATTACCGCCATGCCGACTCATCTATATGATTTGGTCACTGACTCCCAGAGCCATTGTGGACTCCTCTAGCTTTTGTTAGACGGGCGTCCCTTTCAGCGCAAGGTAGCTAGCCCCGCTGCAAGTCCCCGCCTAACCCGTGCCCAGCACAGCTAATTACTCGTTTTCAATCGCGGCCGCAACGGTCCCGTGGCCGCCGGGTTGCCGTTCCGAGAAATGACCCACCTTGTCGACAAGTTGTCCATGACCATGCAAGACTCGACTCAAACTGACGTCTCACACAGTCATGCTACCTCTTTCTTCTAAGACTGCCTCGCCGACCTGTAGTCGCGAGCATACTTCTTTCTCTTGAGACCGCCTCACCGACCTATAGTCGTGAGGCCTCGCCGACTTGTAGCCGCGAGCATTCTTTCCATGTTACCCTATCATTTTATTCAACTCAAAAACGACCATTTGATAGCCCTTTTTCTAAACTCACTTTTGAATCAGCCGTGGCTCGTGCCTTAAACACTAAGTCCGTGCATCGTGCCTCAAACCGACTTACGTTCTACGCGACGCTATCGCCCAACTCATATTTTATATGACGGGCCTTGGGATCGTGGGACTATTTAACTTGACAACCGCAGAATGAGCGGGACAGCACTTGGAATGACTTAGATCGACCGGCATAACTTTGCCTAACTTACTCAAGCCTACAACTTAACGAGCAAAGGCTGCGTCAAGCCTTGCCTCGATGGAACGTGTCGTGCACGCGTTCAACTTTGAACGACCAAGTCATTTGGGTGCTTAGACTTACGCCAGCAGTCGTACGACGCATATTAACTCATAGGACGGGTCAAGGCTATGCCAAGCCTTGGACGATAGGACTGTACATGCTTTATGAAGCATTCATGTGGGCGACGCCTAAGACTTAGGCTACATTCATAACTTTGTCTACTCAACCAACTTTCCTTCTCCCAAGCTACGGGACGAAGGACCGAGTGTCATTTTCAAAGAACGCCGTGCACCAACTCTAAGCCGACCATGGGACGTTTTCCATGTTCTAACTCATTTTGACCCATCGGGTTTATTCCCTTAGCTATGTGGATTCATCTCTTTTATTATTAAGCCTACTTGTGCAAGTTAAAAACACGATTTATTATGTGAAGGCAAAGATGAGACAAGTTCACCGAAACTACCCCACCTGAGCGAGCGGTCGCCTCGACCGAGCGACGTCTCCGAGTAGCCGTGCAAGGCTAAGTCCGAACGCCGTCGGCGTTTCGATTCCTCCGATTGACTGAGCGGGACGGGGCACTACATCATACACCACTCAAAAAAAGTTTAGTCCTCGAAACTAACTGAGTGCTTACTTATTTACTTATCACTTTACTCGACATTCAAGAACTCTCGCACACACTACGCCTATGCGTTTTCTCAATCTGAGCCACGCTCGCACTATCCTTAATCTTTTCTTTGAAACTCTATTTCGAAATCCTCAACACTTTTCCATTCCTCTAGTTCACTCGATTCAACATATCACTTAGTTGGATCGTGCACATGTTCTAGGCGTCCCCAAAATACATGTATTTTAACCAAGCCTCGTGATAGAGAATCTACCATCACCACTTGAGTCGGATCGTGCACATATTCGGACGCCCATAATATACGTGCATGTCAACCGAGACTCACGAGTGGTGCCTCCGTAACTCCTATCGCTTCGCGCTCGGACGTTTGCCTAACCGCAAGGCTATGTCTTTCGGCTAAGGTTATTCGTCAGCATTGGAATCATAGTTCCCAAACAACAATATCAACACTGACCCCATCCTAAGGTCAAACTAAGTTGATAGTACGGATTTTCTACCCAAGCTCGCATCACTCTGATTTTTAAACATCGAGCATCGATTCCCTACGCACATCCCAACATTCGTCGTACGGGGTCTGAGTCATTCAGCAAAGCCATCCTACTTCAACTTACGTTCAACCAAATTCCACGACGTATCAATATCACTCATTCAACAAACCATCTTGCATAGACTATCTCTTCGAACACGTTCGACATAATTCGCCTATCAATCATTCCAAGTTAAGCACGCTAAGACACGATTCATCTCTAAACCATAATTCATATTTCATATTTCCTAAGTCATTCATCCCAATTCACGTAGTCGATCACGAGGTCATCTGACTTAACAATACGTTGCGCCCCGATCTCACGCGAGTCAGATTATCTACGGTGGGCACGAATCACCATGCACACTCCCGCGAGATAATCATTCTCATCGGGACGTAACTCTTGTTTTGTGTCTAGACTAATTCATTCTCGATGCGCGGATTGGACTTACTCCATCCTCAAGTTTATTCAATCATCAATCGCAAGTCCTACAAATCCTCGAATTCACCTTCGCGTCAAGCCAACAAGTCGAGACAATCAACGTTGCCGCGTCCTAATTTTTCGAGTTCGATCATTCCCGCGACATGAATCACCATATCAACGCTCACGCGGAATGATCGCCCCAAATCTAACGCAACACATGTGCGAGGCTAGAGTTGCGCTCGCGCAAGACAAGATCGTCGACGTTGTGTCTATCTGCGTAACCATTAAGACACGATCACTTTCATCCAACATTCATCTCGATCAAAATCCTAAGCATGCATCCAACCGAACAATAACACTTGCACGATCGTCATTCGTCGAGTCAGAGTACCCCTGAGTTATCACATGTCGATCTTTGATACGCCTCAATACCATCGATGACATGCGTAACCTGACGATCTTCCTTTGCAACCAATTTCGAGTCGTGCGAATGATGCCATCGTTCGACTGGATAATCTCCTCGATACTCAATTCAAGTTCGATCATTATCCCTCAAACTATTTGCAACATCAATTTCCTCAATTTGTATCATTCCTTTATTAATCGATCGACATCCCTGAGGCTATCGCATACACCACTCAGGGATGAAGTCATTCAACAAATCCTCAACTTATCATTCGAATCAAAATCGACTTCTTCAAAATTTCTGTTCGAACCATTCCTCGAATTTCCAAGCATGCTAATCTATATCGCACCGACGCTATCGTCGCTCGATACCACCCCTATCGATAGTCATCTCACTTTACTCAATCGAGTTCAACTCATTCTAGCTCGACACAAATCAATTCCCGCACTCGACTCTTCTAAGGTCGACGTAACTTTGGTGTATATGCCCAGCCCGACTTAGCCAACCGTGCTTACGCGAACCATCTTTTTGTTTTGTCAAAAACTGTTCTCCTACGTTTTGCAAAATAGATAGACTTATTGTATGGACATCCCGTAGGACAATTGAGAGAGAGTGCACCAACGATTTCAACTTTGCGGAAGCAACGATTCAGAGTTTGCGAAAATAATGGAGTTAAAGAATTCAATCGGTAGTCCAAGGACGTAAAGCCGTGCTCTGATACCATTATGTCACGTCCCGCTCCCGTAAGAGCGATCGTCCTCGCTAAGGCGTGATGCCGTACGAGCCTAGATTGCGCTCGTGCAAGACGGGTTCCATAACGGCCGATTTCAGCGGCTGCGACGGGGTCGTCGTACAGAAGTTCCGTACAGAGACATTGAATAATAGCAGCAGAAATTAGAACAAACACAAGTCATTCAGAAGAAACTCTTTTATTGATATTGAAACATAGATTACAATGGGGCGCAAGGCCAAGATTACAATCACTCGAGCTCACTCTTCTCACATTTTACAAGTTCACTCATCTCTCTTTCATCTCTCAATTACAAGTCTTGATCCAGCGGAAGCTTCGGAAGGCGATGTCCATATATTATGTCCCGTATAAGTCTTTAATCCATGCGGCCGCATGCTTCGAATCGCCAAGGAACTCCGTGTCTCGACGCATCCAAGCGAGCTCCGTGCCACGAGCTTCTACCTGCGCCTGTACATATAAACTATGTGGGTGTCAGTACTCAACTGTACTGGTGGAATGAGCTCCTCGCCCACCCATACAAAACCAACACGTTTACTTTACTTTGTGCAACATAGTCTCCTTTATGATTGTCTTTCTACTCTTGCCTTAGGATCAGTTTTAGGACCGACGCCTTGGCTATTTGTGTCTTTAGACCATCCCGTGCTTGCAACAATAATGTCGACTCAAACAATGTTAACCTATCAAGTCGTGCTTGCCTTTCGGCCAAAATCAGAGACGCAATTACACGATGAGGCTCCATTCCCATGTGACCGTGCTATAAGTCCTTTGTGCCGTGCCTCGCAGCCCTTTGCTACTAAATCATCCTACTGACCCAATCAAGACTTGTGGGTTAAGTGTCACTCGACCAACTTTGCCTTGCGGCCTTTCCTGACTTAGACTCAGGACAACTCACATCCCAACTATGCAACTTATATGCTGACAACATTAGACTCGACGCCACATCTCGTGCCGAAGCACGTCGCCTATGTTGATGCCATATCTTAGGACCAAACATTGTATTCCAACTATACACACATTCAACAACTCAACTCAATCCAAAGGCACACACGCGGATTGTCGCCATACCGACTCACCTATATGATTTGGTCACTGACTCCCAGAGCCATCGTGGACTCCTCTAGCTTTTGTTAGACGGGTGTCCCTTTCAGCACAAGGTAGCTAGTCCCGCTGCAAGTCCCCGCCTAACCCGTGCCCAGCACAGCTAATTACTCGTTTCCAATCACGGCCGCAACGATCCCGTGGCCGCCGGGTTGCCGTGCAGGGAAACGACCCACCTTGTCGACAAGTTGTCCATAACCATGCAAGACTCGACTCAAACTGACGTCCCATACAGTCATGCTACCTCTTTCTTCTAAGACTGCCTCGCCAACCTGTAGTCGCGAGCATACTTCTTTCTCTTGAGACCGCCTCACCGACCTATAGTCGCGAGGCCTCGCCGACCTGTAGCCGCGAGCATTCTTTCCATGTTACCCTATCATTTTATTCAACTCAAAAACGACCATTTGATAGCCCTTTTTCTAAACTCACTTTTGAATCAGCCGTGGCTCGTGCCTTAAACACTAAGTCCGTGCATCGTGCCTCAAACCGACTTACGTTCTACGCGACGCTATCGCCCAACTCATATTTTATATGACGGGCCTTGGGATCGTGGGACTATTTAACTTGACAACCGCAGAATGAGCGGGACAGCACTTAGAATGACTTAGATCGACCGGCATAACTTTTCCTAACTTACGCAAGCCTACAACTTAACGAGCAAAGGCTGCGTCAAGCCTTGCCTCGATGGAACGTGTCGTGCACGCGTTCAACTTTGAACGACCAAGTCATTTGGGCGCTTAGACTTACGCCAGCAGTCCTGCGACGCATATTAACTCATAGGACGGGTCAAGGCTATGCCAAGCCTTGGATGATGGGACTGTGCATGCTTTATGAAGCATTCATGCGGGCGACGCCTAAGACTTAGGCTACGTTCATAACTTTGTCTACTCAACCAACTTTCCTTCTCCCAAGCCACGGGACGAAGGACCGAGTGTCATTTTCAAAGCACGCCGTACACCAACTCTAAGCCGACCGTGGGATATTTTCCATGTTCTAACTTATTTTGACCCGTCGGGTTTATTCCCTTAGCTATGTGGATTCATCTCTTTTATTATTAAGCCTACTTGTGCAAGTTGAAAACACGATTTATTATGTGAAGGCAAAGATGAGGCAAGTTCACCGAAACTACCCCACTTGAGCGAGCGGTCGCCTCGACCGAGCGACGTCTCCGAGTAGCCGTTACAAGGCTAAGTCCGAACGCCGTCGGCGTTTCGATTCCTCCGATTGACTGAGCGGGACGGGGCACTACAGGGTCACTCTATCAGGAATTGCCCGAAAAAGAATAGAATGGCTCAAAACCGTAATGACACTGAAGAGCGTGGGCAGCTGCCAGGCCCACCGCCGCTCCGAGATAATTAGCACAATCAACAATTGCGGAATGCCAACACGGCGACAGCGCACGTCTTTAATCTCTCCACGTTGCTTGATCAAGAATGCAACAATAGTAGAGGTGAGTTTGTTTCTTAAGTTTTGAGGACAACTTTTTTCTCAGTGGGTTATTATATAGTGCCTCGCTCCTCGCGGTCCACTATGTAATACCTACGGCTTGTTGACTCAGTCATGAACTGAGTATTTGGTGAAACCTTTGCCGGTATCGATTGATCACGGATGAAATGTAATGAACCTTTCCAATTGATGGATTGGCTTATATTGAAATGAATCCAAGAGTTTTGCTAAATGTTTTCTCTCGCTGCTTGTTTTTGATGAATGCGTTTTCGTATTGGTTTTCGATGATTGGTTTTCATTGTTCATTTTTATCGTATTTCGCATTCATTCCGAATCTTGAGAGAAAGAGACGAAGTATGCTAATCAACTATTGGTGCCAATTTAGGACGCGTGAATTGTTCGTGAATGGCGCGTGAAGTCTCTCATTCTCTCAACTAAGATTCATCTTGGTGAGTTGCTTCAACCGAACAAACATTGATCTGTACGCCTAAGAAAAATGATCTCTAGTCCACTCTGTTGCCTTGTCCCGATGATCAACGATACCCCATCAACAAAAGATAAGAGAAGATAATTGAATTGAATTAAATACAAGAATTGTATTTGCTACTTTATCTGCTCGATAAGAATGATCACCTGTTCGGTTACCAAGTATGCTTGAAAATGTAGACATGTACAGACGAACTTGTACGTGTTGAGATGAACTTGAAGGCACGAGATGAACGTGTCGTATATCTGTGCATAAGTCCAAATGTGTCTCATTTGATAGAACGGCTAGAGCATGCATTTGGTCTCGGACAACTTGTATACAAGGAAATATTTGTCTCTCGGGTGGTATCTGGGGGCACCTGGAACCGCTCGACCTAGGAGAGATTAGGGCCTCCATATGAAAATGGGAGTCGATCTGAGTCCTTAGCGACGAGCTGAACCAAAGAGTCACAGCGGCTAATCATGGGGATAACCCATGGACCAACATGTAGAATAGTCCACCTGCATGACCCGAATGATAATTTCAATATCTGCAAGAATGGATCATAAATTACTCGTTATGCAAATTGTGCTAACATGTTTTCTGCAGGGATGACTATCGGCGTTGGTAAGTTGCTATGAAATATTTCTACTATCATGTTCTTATGAATTGTTAAAAAGAACCTAGACAAGTAGAAAGATCACTAGTAAATGCTAGCTTCACATGTTGATTTAGTGCAGAGATTTGCGAGTTCGGCCAAAAGCCGCTCACCAGTACATGATGTTTGCTGACCCACGTTGTGGAAATCCTTTTCAGAAAGCAAAAGGAGACAGGAGGATTTCAATTGAGGCACCAAAGCTCGTCTAGGCCAGTAGAGTTGTGGATTGCCTCGAAGCTTCATTCCAGTCAAGTTTTAAGTTTTCATTTCCTTTGATGGTGTCTTTTCAATTCTAGCTTGTAATGAAGGGATATCATGTATGGGCATTGCGACTATTTTCAAAGAGAGTTTCAATCATGTAGCCAATATAAGGCAAAATCTGAGTTTGCAAAGCTTTGTACTTGTATTCCTATCAAGTTTATCAATAAAAGAAGCATTTCCATTTCAAATCTCTGTGTCCAATATTTGGTTTTCTGTAATGAATGGGTTCGTGCGTGTGTTTTTGCTTAACTAGTGGGTGCGTGCGTGTGTTTTGCTAGACTAGTTGTTTTGTGCAGGTACATGGCCTTGTGCAAGCGCAACTTAGGCTTGCACGGCATCACGCCTTAGCGAGGACGATCGATCCCGCAGGGATCCAGGCAAGACGGATGACCCTAGCGGGATCGGGGCGTGACAGGTTCCTCGGTACCTCTGAAGAGCTTGGGATTCATATCCATGAAGTCATTGATAGAGCCCTCATATGGATGTAGGGCTGGTGCTGGTACCGGTGTCGGAGGTGGAGGTGGGGGCCTAGTTAGTGCTTCTGTCATGCTCTGTCTCATCAGCTCAACCTGTTGCCACTGAGTATGTATCATGACGTACATGAACTATGTAGTAGGGTTCCCATCCTCTGGTAGGGGAGGCATTTGTGGTCCGCACTGAGGTGGGTACTGCTGAGTGAATGGTGGTGAAGGTGATGGTACATTCTCCTCGGGTGGTACTATGGTAGCCTGCCCAGTCTGTATTACTGGTGGCACTTGGGTTTCCTGTTGTACCATTGATGGGTTTATGGTAGTCTGTGGCTGTCCTGGCTGATACAGAGTCACCGGGGTCATTGGAGGATTCTGCTCCTCCTGGGTAGACGCATCATCAGAGGTGAGGGCCAAGGTAGAGCTGCGTCCACTTCGTAGATCCATACTGCTGGCACGAAAATAGGATAATGTTAGAATAGATTCAGGCAAGTTTCAGGTCAAGCAGTTGAGGGAGAGTTGTCCACGCAGTTGCGGATGAGATTTTCGGGAAACAAGTTAACTATATCTCATTGAATAATTTTATGAAGAGCGAACCAAGTGCACTAGGTTGATCAGACCATCATGCACCGGTTCTGATAAACAATATGTTAGTGGGGTACCTCCAATAACATATATGTCATGAACAAGCTCGAAAATGAATAGGCTTACAAATCTAGGCTATAATAGCAGCATTGGTCAAGATAGTAAAACATAAGTACGCGAGATAATGATAAAAGAATATAAAAATTTCAGTCTTTTAAGAATCGAAGTTTTGTTCGGGTTTCGTGCCCATATAGACGTCATACTGTCTTCTTGTCTGAGGCATGGTTACGGTCAAGGAAGGGTTAGATCGTGAGGCATTCTACCCAACTTATAAGAGTTAAGCTAGTAACGATGGAACATGTCTACCTAGTACGAGTCGTCGTCCTAACCTCTACCAAGCATGAATTAGACTGATATTATGAAGGGCTAGATATTAGGCAGTACAGGTAATCAGAGAGTTCGAAAAGTTTGGAGGTCAAAGGAGGCAATAATCATGGATGAGATACTATTCCTATTCCTATATGCAGGCTTGTTGGGCACAGTCATGTAACCCAACAATATTTTCTGACCTGCATGGGCCATCACAAAAACATGTAACGCCCCAATCCCAAAATACTTAGGACCAACTACGTAGACATGCCAGCTGCATATATACAAGGAATACTCCAATATGTGGAATCCTAGTATATATACATAAGCTGTAATAAAATAATCGCAGGCCAGAACATCAATAAACTATATCTTATCCACAGCAAATACAGAAGATAAAAGGGATCCAAATAGAATAAATGAGTGAGTCAAAAGATAGCCGGGTGGACATGCCCACACCAAACAGCTAATAAAAATAATCTCAAATAAAGTAGATGTCCACTATGAGTCTCCTGATAAAAAAAAAACATGAATCTAGATATCAGCGGGAGATGCCTCGTCATCAAGGTATGAAGGGTCCAGTGCTGAACCATACTCCTGCAGGAAATCATCTATACCTGGAGAGATCACCAGGTCCTCAGAGGGACGTAACAAGACACAGGAAGAACATGCCATATGAACTGAATATAAATGCACCATAAAATAAAGATAAAGTAAAAGTGTCCAAACCATAACACGGCTCAATATCCCATCATCGAAATAGTAGGCTACCCCTACAACCAAACAAGGACAAGGGGTAACTTACTATTCCGCGATGTGATATTTTTTCATGCCATGACTGGAACATGAAATTTGCTAGGGTCTCCTAACCTTTCTAGAAGGCAATTTAGAAGACATATCGATGTATGGACAGGTGAAGGCTGACTCCCCCACGATAAAGTAATAACTCACAACACGCACACGTCAAGTACCAATACTATCAGCCGGCATAACTCGAGGCTAGCGGCCCACGTGACCCATCAGTCCACATAGCTCGAGGCTAGTGACCCTCGCGACTCGACTACCGTAGTACGCAGTTACTACAGCTTTTGGATTTGGAGTAGCCCATACATTTAACTGTCTTCTCCCTCCCAAGGTCACTAACAAAAGGTAGTTCGCTAAGACTAGGTCCATATGCATACAAAAAATGCAAGAAGGAAAAATAACTGAAAGCAAAATAAAGTGAACTAAAAATAACAAGTAATGGATCCAACTGAGAACAGATAATAAATATGCAGTAAATAAATAAATAAATAAATAAATAAATAAATAAATAAAGATGCATATAATTATAAACAGTAAATAAGGCAAGGTATCTTGCCTGATGGTGCAAAGTGGCAAGTTCCGAAAATCATAATGTCAGCCAAGAAACGTCACAATCTCCAAACAACTCCGGACGCTAAAACAAACATCAAAATTGTACTTGGTGTAAAAGATATACCTAGGAAATGCCTGTCCAAAAGTCTAATTCTGGAACAGGGGCAAAATCGTAATTTTGGGTCAAAACGATGTCCGCCATTGGATCCACTTTGCACCGAAATGCGTGCCAAATTCTATGGTCTCTAAAGTCATCAAACTACATGTCTATGGATTCGGTTTGAGGAAAGGAACTCAACGGTATGTCCAGTTTTGGATTCCGAGGAGCCGCATACAAAATCGCCCGTTTGAGTGGGTCGCGGGCCCGTCAAAAAGGGGTTTCGATTCGACCTTCTCAGAATCGAACCAAACGTGGCACACAGGACCAGAATTTCGATTCGGACCTATTGGCGTAAGTTTCGTCTCGAATCGACGACTGTACACGAAGTTAGGGCAAAGTTTACAAATTGGCGATACGGGGGTACCTCGACGGATACGGACTGATTTCGTCGCGTACACACGACGAAACTGAGTTCCGACAGTTCCCACACGTCGACAACGTCCATACGCGCCTTTCGATGTGTATAACACGCGACCATGTCACCCGGTTTGTCGGGGCGCACGCGATGTAAAACCCCTAAATTTTTACTATATTTTTTTATCGATTTTGGTACTGATTTAAATTTTTTGTATTGTACGTCACGTAGTCGTATTGTACATTGTGCACAAACGACGTATTTCATAATTGTGCGTCGAGTGCGAACATGTTCTAGGTACATATTTTTTAGGAAAAATGGTTTTGATTATAGATTTTATTAATGAAGATAGTTCTCAAAATAATATGTGATAATTATTTTTAATTACTTAAAAAGTTGTGAAAGCGCGACTAGATTTCCAAAATACTATTTCCAGAACACACCCAATACACGATTAAAAAAAGTTGGTACAACTTGAAGTTAGTCGATACATGGCCAACACAGATTGATAAGTGGCTGATATAGAGCAGGTTTGCCCAAATTTGGTGGGAACTGACTAAAATTTGATCAAAACTTGTGAAAATGTTGTTATAGATGATAGACACGGACGTGGACTAATTCAGATAAAAGATCACTAAATAGCTAAAAGTTGGTCAAAAGTTGTAAATACAGATGATACATGGATGACAGTCCAATACTAACCAACTTTTCGTTAATGCATAGTGGACAAGCATGAATTTCTAGTCCGCTAGCCGGTTAGTGAGTCGGTCGTTGAGTCGGTTGACTTGACAAATAGTACCACCTATATTTTCTACAGATATGCGGTCGAACGATGGTTGACAACTACAATAGTGGTTGACAACGAAAATCTCAAAGAAGTTGATGGTGATGATGCTAGAAGCATAGTCGAAGAGAATGGTGTGTCGTGTCGGATCTTGATGCTTGGAGGTTTGCACTCGAAATCCAAGTCGATGTCCACGAAAGCAATGTTGATGGTGATGATCTCAAATTTATAATATTTGGGGGAGAGTAAATATGAAAAAAAAATGGTTAGGAACTCTTTTCCCAATTAATTTCAAGTCAGTCTCTCTTTACTTTTTGTGTTCAAAATAATGCCTAATTCATAGGCTTCTCTTCTCTAAATCTCAATGGATAAACCAAAAAGAAATTACAACTTCTACCATGGATTTTAACAAGAAAAAAGGTCTAATTTAAACATCCATGTAGGTTGGCCATCTTAGTTCTACTAAAACAAAGCGGTACAATTGAAATACCAGCCACTAGGAACATTGACATAAGCATGCAAAAAGAAATTTGGTATTCATTAGGTTACAAGAAAAGTTTCTACAGTCACATTTTAATTCATTTCGTATATCAAATAATGAAAGAGAAGTAACAACAATGGATATTATACCTGTTATTGCGCTCGAAGATCAGAACAATCAACGGGATCGGATGTAAAGCGAAGCTCTCTTACTCCAAGCAGTTGATCTCCTTTACACACCCAACTACAATCTTCCCCTACTAGTCGATCTCCATTCCATCCTTCGCCACCACATTCCATATTAAATGTCGCTCGAAGTACTCCGACGCCCCCACCCGATATCCGCGTCCACCAGCAACTCCGGGTCGTCCTCCTACACTACCGCTCCTGCCTCCTCCTCCTCCTCCACTACCGGCCCTACATCCTCCTCCTCCTCCTCCTCATCGTTCTCCTACCCTCCTCATCCTTTAGGATTTTAGCAGGATCCTTCTTCCTAATCAAACCGATATATAAGAGAAGGAGAAGAAGAATCTAAAACCCTAAAGCCATAATCAAACCAAACTTAAAGAAAAACATACCAGATGGAGGACTTCTCGCCTCTTGTGCTTAGCCGGTGATGAAGGAGTGCCGGTCGTAGTGGGCGGCCACAACCCTGTGTGTTTTTCTTTTGTGAAAGTAAAAGTGAAAGAGGGGGAAGGAAAGAGAGGGAATCGTGTATGTGTTATGTGAGGGGAGGGATAATTAGAGGGAGTAGTGAAAGTAAAAAAATTGAGTGCGGGAATTGAAAATTTTCAAAGGATTTTTTATCCTAAACAACTGTTTTCATCCGTCAAATCCAAATTTACTATTTTGGTAAAATAGATTTTGATATTAAACAACAGTTTTAATCCGTCGAAAATGTAATGATAGTTTTAATATGTCGTTGTTGGATAATTCTAATTGTCGCAAATCGTCCATTTTGGTGTAGTGTTTTATCGTATAAATATAATTAGTAGTTTAGAAGAGTATTATTTTATGTATAATATTTTGTGCGAGAGGCAGAAAATTTATTTCATGCTCACTTTGGTTTTTCGAAGTACTAATTGTTTTATCCAATTATCAAAAAGCTATTTCCAAATATTTGAATACTTATTGTGCTTTTCGAAAAAATATTTTTTATTTTTTTATTGAAAAAGTATTTTAAAGATATTCCATATTAGTAGTTAAATATTTATGGTAATTTTTGAAATTTTTTATTATTAATTTTTTATTATTTATGAGGATATTTTGAAAATTATACTTAATGTTTAAATTACTTTGAGTTTATGGATTTTATTTTAGATAGATTTAATAATTATTTTCGAAATTAATTAATATGATTATTTTAGTATTCATAAATATATTTTAAATGGGTTGATTGATGTTTAAATTTATGGATTTTATTTTAGATAGATTTAATTAAATTGAATTTGAATTTATGTTTACTGTATTAATTTGAATTTAATTATGAAATTATCTATGGAGATTTAAAATCTCCACAATCCTATCCAAATGGGAATTCCCACATCCTATAAATAGGCAGATACTCCTCTATATAATTATTCTACAAATTACTCCAAATTCTCCACAACCATCTCCACAAATTCCTCCACCACAAATGTGCGTGCACCGTGTCAGTGTCCATATCTTATTCCATTATTACAAATACATTCATCCTCTTCTTGGTGTCCAACAATTTCGGACCGCATCATCGTCCTCGTGTCCGACACTTGGACACGATCTATAACCCAAACCCTAAACCTAGCTCGACCATCCCTAGCACCACGCTGCCATTCCTCGTCCCCCTCTTGTGTCCAACCACCGACGGTAACTCCGCCACCTCCACAACACATGTCGGCACCCTGTCCCAAATACAACACCCCTACCAGCCCACCGTCCGACCTCGCCATCCCCGGCCATCCACCGACTAAACCCAAACCATCATCACCACACCACCACCGCAGCCACTGCCGCGGCAGCCCCGCCACCACCATCAGTAACATCAACACCACCAAAAATCATCACCACAAAACCCTAACCCTAGTTTACCTGACCATTGGCGTGCGACGCTTTGTCGGCAAAGATCTTGCCGAGCCCCGCCTTCCTCAAGAGTCCCCAATGCCGCAGACCTTCCGTCGAGCTCCTCTTCCCCGGTTCCTGCAGTCCCGTCCGAGCGCGAGCGCGCCGCCCGCCCGCAGCTCCGACTTCCCGATCGAAACCCCTGACCGCCGCCTTTTTCTCTTTTCGCCGTCGACCTCCGCGCAGATCGGCGCCGCCTCCACCAACATCCGCCGGCGACTCCACTCCTATGCGTCGAACCGCCTTCTCCGATGCCACGACAGGAGAGCTCCGTCGAGTCCCGCACCTGCAGCCTCCGCCTCTCCTTCCTGTGCTTCCCGACTTCATTCGTCCGCTCCGCCCATATTTTCCCGCTGTCAATCGGAGCAGTGCTCCACCACCTCTTCCGACCGCCCCGATCCTCGCCCGCTCTCTCCGCCTCTCTCTCTCGGCACTCAATCCCATTTCAACCACTCTGTCCTTTGCAATGTGCAGCTTGTACATTGATTAGGAAGGGGACACAGAACGAAGACATTTTTTTACACAGCTTTACTTATTATATTTATTATTTACTTTTAGTATTTTCAACAACTATATGTATCTATAACTTATAGAAAGTATTATAGAATCAATATTATCAGTATTATTATTATTGTGATTAATCGTGGTTAAATATTATTATTATTATTATTATGTTATTTCTAATTTTACAGTATAAGTATTTTATAATAATAGTTATTTTACTGTTAATATTATATATACAATATGTATTAATATTGTCATTATTATTAATATTATTTTATATATTTTTTATTATTGACTAAGAATTATGGTTAATGTAGTTTTTATTAGAAATTGGTTTTTGTATAATTAGGTGTAATAAGCTTTCAAAATTTTCTTCTAAAAATATATATACGTATTTATACAAATATTATATTTGGCTTGGCCTTTATTTTAAAATATGGTTTTAGAACCCTAGATAAAATTTCGAGATTTTTAATATTTATTTAGAAATATTTTGACCCGCAAACTCAATGATGTTTTTGACTCAAATTAGGTTTGCCTTAAATAATTATTTTTGAATTATCTAAAACTATGCTTGAAAATATAGATTGAGCTAAAATATTATTTAACAAACTTAGAGTTTGCCTTAAAACATTTTCATTTTTCAAGTATCTATATCTAAAAACTATTTTAGCTAATAAAAATATATTTTCAAGTATTATAAATAGTTTTTCTAAATCATATATATATATTAATTATCTAAATTCTTTCGACTATCCTTCCGTCCGTAACTACGCCCATTATTCCTATCCTCTTGCCAATTTTGTCCTTCCTCCTATCAATCTTAACTAATTTGAACCTTCTGGACCCAATGGAATGTCCGTGCCACCATCAGAGGTCACCTTGTATAGTTGTTGCACCGAAGTTACAGTTTGTGCCACCTTGATCATTGTAGTATACCAGGCGTCCTACCAGGCAAGACACCTTGTCATTTGCTGTTTATTTATTTTAGCTCATATTTCATGCATTATTCATTATTTTCTTTATGCAAAATAAACTGTGATACATGGCATAACCTGTTAGAACTTACTGTTCATTTATATTTCTTGCTATGTATTAGTTTTTCTTACACATTAAACCTAGATTTAAGGGACCACCTTTGTGTGTTGCATTCATTGGCCTTGACACGTTGTACCACGAAGTTGTGTGTCGCATGTAGAACACGGACATGCGTGACTGGCTGGCCACCGGTGCGTATAAGCCGTACGATAGGAATAATCGCTAATAGAATTGCATGATAGTTTGACTTAGCGGTTATAGAGGTTTACTGTTGTGGATACAACATAGTAGGCATTGAATGGGGAGGACAATTCCTTAGCGTATGGGCTTCGATGCACTTTCCCTTTTGTAACCCGTGAGCTTCGTCGGAGACGCGGGTCAGATTACCCATGATTACTGACGGCCACTGACGTTCTGCGGAACGTTATGCTCTTACTGATTGGGCCTCTGGTGCCCCAAGGGGGGACTATGCCAATCCTATTTAGCCAGGGCCCATGCGTAGGAAGGATTGTTTTTGACTATATTTCACTTAGAATGGTTAGGCTACCTTATCCGTTAGGTATGAGTACTTTTGGTTTGGGTACTTGTATCTGACCGTGGCTTGGAACAATAACTTATCGCGGATTAGTTTGTCACATCTTGTCCTTGTTTGGTTGTAGGTGTGGCTTACTACTTCGATGAGAAGGTATTGAACCTTGTTGGGGTCCGAATACCATATTGGATTCATAGCATGGAATACGTCACCGTAAATTAGTTTACCATCTCCTGTCCTTGTTTGGTTGGGGAGATGGTAAGCTAGTTCAATAGGAGTGTATTGGACCATCTTATAATTCAATTGACTTATTTATTTGAGCAATATTTATTCAGTTTATATGGCATGATATTATGTGTCTTGTTACGTCCCTTTGAGGACCTGGTTATCTCTCCAGGTGTGTGCTCTTGTCTTTCGCAGGTGTTCTAGCTCTAGCCGTGATGATCGCTATTTCTTCAAGGATGATTGCACTTGGATCGTCTTCGCTTCGCTCGCTAAACTCATTTCATTTTCCATGTATTTTTCCTTCTTTTGTTGGTAGTGGATTTGTCTCCGCCCAACATATTGTATCAAGACAATTCATTATCATTATATGATATCTTTTATTCATTTATTTATGTATGAACGAGATTAGTTATGGCTCTACTGTATTATACAGCTTACGTATATTTATTATACGGCTGACATGTCTACGTTCCTAGTCCTACGTATTTTAGATAAGGTTAGATCTCTAAAAGATTTGTCCGGAATTGAAAGAAATTTGGAGGAATTTAAATTCCTCCTCGGCCCCTGTTCTCTACAACGGATCGGTTTCTAATGAGAAGTTCATCTCGCGAGTTATTCATAACTCGCGAGATTTTGGTTTAAATTTTTTTAAACTATTATATATGTAGGTATGTATATATAGATATACATATGTACACATACATATATACTTTAAATGACCCAATAAAATTTTCTATTAAACTCCTAAAATCTAAACAACTTCCCAAACAATTTAATAATTATCAATATATAAAAAGTAATAAAATTTTAAAAAGGACCATGATATATATAATACCATTATTTCTAAAATATAAAAATTCCTTTAAATACTTAATAAATTCCTAAAGAAATATATTCTAGAAATTTTAAAACAAAATATTTATAATTTCTAAAGTATTTGTAAACTATAATATAGAATTATTTTGTATAAAATAACTCACACATAATAAAAATAAATTTCTACTCACTTTATCAGGCTAAAATAAAAAATACCAATTAATTTTATTTAATAATAATAAATAAATGTAGTAAATTTTTGAGGGTTTACACAGCTGGGGAGATGGGGGAGTCCTGTGCTGGTCTTCATCCCCGGCTCGGGCCAGTAACAGCTTCGGGTGGTGGCTTCCTTTTGACCAGGAAGTGGTTGGCTCTGTCGCCGCCTCGCCCATGCTATTGAGAGCTTGTACCACAATTTCAGCTCTCTTATTTTGGCTTCTGTGTATGTAACTACGAAGAGTTTGTAATATGTCTTTGTAGCCACATGTTTTTATATGTAGAAGCTTTCTTGTTTCCTTTACTTTTGTCTCCAGAATAAGAGAAAATTTTTATGATGGATTTGCCTAACCAGAGGTAATATGGATGTGGTAGGCTTGATCTTTGCCGGGGTATAGAACAACTCAGATGTAACATAGATTTGAAGGGTTCTATAGATGACGATTGTAGAGAATCGTCAGGGAAATGGGGCATTTCTCAAAGGTTATATGGACGTGGCACGCATCCTTCTTCCTAGAATAATAGTTCAGAGGTAATATGGACGTGACTATTTTTTTCTTAGGGAGTTATGACAACTTTGGGGTTATCATAACGGGGTGACTACTCATAGGTAATATGGACATGGTAGACACGATGTAGAATAACACTTCAGAGGTAATATGGACGTAAAATATTTTTTAAAATATTATGACAGCTTACAGCTATTGTGGAGGAGGTGACTACTCAGAGGTAGAAAGCACATGGTAGACACATCTTAGGATAACAATTCAAAAGCGAGGTCATGAAATGTTTCCCGAGAGATTCATGATGATTACTGGTTTATCATGTCGGAAGCCTGGTCCGGATGGACCTCATGACTCTGTCTTGAGTTGTGGAGAATGGGATGACCCTTTGAGCATTGTCCCATGCTGGCAGAAGGTTGACTACTTCCATTGTCGCCTTTGGAATAGGGATGACGCCATCTTGTACCTCTGTGGCCGGAAAACTCCCGAACTGGAGAGTAACCATGTTGGCCATAACGGTCTTCTCCTCGTAATCCAACGATATAACGTTGGCGTTAACAAGGTACTGAATTTGCCCCTTCAATACATAGCAGTCCTGTGTTGAGTGATAGACGTACCGGTGATAATGACAGTACTTGGGATGGTCCACCTTTCCTACTTCATCAGGACGCCTAGGTGACATGATGGACAGTTTGCCACGCTTCGTAAGCATCTCGAAGAGGTCCATCGTATCCTCGTCTTTGAAGGAGTAAGTCTCTCTCGACCTCTGCGCTTCCGTAGACTTGGGGTTCGCAGCTGCTGAACCTTTGAAGATGTTGACGGTCATGGCTTGCTTGCATTTTCCGTCTTTAGGGTTATTGCTGGACGAGCGTCTCCCTTTGTCTTCGGGCGCGGGAAAGTGTATCCCTAGGAGCTGCGCGTCCTGGGCTTTCCTTTGTGCGACATCCGCCGCTTTAATAAAAGGCGTCCACTTCGCGCAGGGAGCACTGTGCTACAATTTTATAGCGGGCAGCATTTTCTTGCGGCACGAGTCCATGAGCATGGGCTCGGGCATGCCGGGTAATAATCTGAGGGCTTCCTGGCGAAAGCGCTCTACTTATGCACGGACTGGCTCTTTCTTCCTCTGGATAATTTCCATGAGGGTTGACATGGTCATATCCATGCCTCCTTCGTAGAATCGGTCCACGAATCGAGTCTTCATATCTTCAAATGACGAGATGCAGTCGTCCGAAAGACTGCAGAACCACTCACAGGCTACCCCCTGCAGGGCTCCTATAAATATGTTGGACATGAGGGCGTCATCCTTTGGCAGGTGCCCCGTTAATGAGACAAAGTACCTCAAGTATTATCGGGGAGATCCCTTCCTTTCATAAGGTATAAGCGTTTGTGGATTGTATTTGGGAGGATAGACGACGTTGTCCCACTCAGCAGGGTACGGCTGTCGGATCCCCATCTTTCGAAGCATTGCTGGCTTCTCCTTGGTTTCATGACGAGCATACAGCTCCTTGATGGCCTGTTGTATCTCAGCTGGCATTACGGAGCCTGTAGCCGATGGAGTAGATGAAGATGGTCCTGCCTGATTGGCAGTAGGCAACCTGTTGGATTCGTTATTAGTTGGCGAATCACGTGCAGGTGTAGAGGAAGCGGGGGCCATGCTACTCTTGAGGTCGATTATGACCGAGGATAGGGTCTTCATGGTGTCCGTCAGCGTATCTAACTTCGTCTTGAAAACTTCGATACGTCTGAGAGCTTCGTTGTTGTCTTCCTCATTGTGGTTGGCCATGAACATAGACCGAGTGTGAGGGTGACTCGAGGGAGCCGTGGATTCTTCACTTTCTGGCTCAGACGCCTAAGTCTCGCTGTCCTGAGGATATACCGTAAGATTGTGATCTTCTTCAGACTCAGTATGGTTGCTACCCTCGGTCTGGTGACTGGTTGCGCCAATGGAGACATCCATGTCGTATTACGCCTTGTCAGATTGGAACACAGGGTTGTTGTGTATGGTAGGAGGCTGTCTACCCCCAGTTTTTGATAAGGCATCCAATACAGATTTAGAACGAGTGCCTAGGAACACACCTGTATTGGGTACCTTAGCTTTACTGTTCTCTGACCTCCTCTTCGATTTAGCAACCGATATGGGAGGATTCTGGGTGGGCTCCTTCAAAGCTCTGGAACCCTGCGCTGCATAGCATATGGCGATGCGGGGCTCGTCTTCTCTATGAATCACGGACCCTCTGTTAGGCCTCTGGCATAGAGTCGGCATGGAGTAGTGCCTCTGGAAGACGGAGCGCCTGTTCGGCAATGGCGCAGCCGTCTGCTGACAACGGTAGTTGATAGTAATCTGGGTACAAGAGTGCCTTGATTTAGGTACGTCTTGTATCACGATCCGTACCCGAATATACCGGTACGAATACGTGAGCCACGCCCAGGCTATACCGTAGTATCGGCGGTAGAGCGTTGTCAAGTACCCGATACTAACTATGACATCTAAAAGATCCATCACTATAAAGGTACTCATATCACATCACAATGCTAAGGAAGATAAGACATGAAAGATAACAATATCACTAGAACAACAAGAATCTATAAAAGGATCATATGAGACAAGAATGAAACAAAGAAAAAACAATAACAAAACTAAAACAACTACCAGACCTAGAACTCCTGGAAGATAACTCACGGTGAAAGAATATCGAGATCTGCCTCAGCTAGCATCATCCTGTAGTCCAATAACGAGGGCATAATAACTCCTAAAAATATTATCAACGTATCCAGTCAGGATGGAAATGAGTACATAAACTAACAGCAGTTCCATGTGAATTGATAAATTCTATAAGAGACAATTATAATAAAATACAAGATAATCAAGATTTGAATATAAATAGGATATGTAAAACTAGATATCATGTCAGGGTGTGAAATACAGGAATATAGAACAGTACAGAAGTATCTGATGTATAATATAAACATAAAACGATGCCTTGAGATATTAGAGCGTTATGTGATCGGCTTAGAAACTTGTACAAGAATATGGCCTGGCTAGTCATACGTGAGGTATATGACTAATACTTGGCTAATCATACATGAGTTGTATGACTAACACTCACATGAAACATGAATGGTGGGGTATAATCACATAACATCTAATAACTCCCCATCCCCGAGTAGTATAATGGATCCGGATATGTCACGTCATGATACGGGATTCTCTAAGAGGGTAGCAAATCTTCTTAGGAATCAGCGTCTATACAAGTACAAGAAAACAAGATCGAACAATATACCAATGTACCATGGTAACCCAGAAATGGCGTCTCATGACAGGATCTGACGTATACTAGTCCATGTACCATCGTGTCAGGAATCAAGTAAAACACTAAAACTGAATCGGATATAGCAGATATCAAGACAATGAAAGCTATCAGAGAATGTACTCGCTTGTTGTCCTGAGCAATAAGTGAGGGTCTATGCCAGAACCGACGTCACAGAGACCTAATATGAATATATATAGTTACTTAGTGTTCTAGAGTAAACAATATATATAAATACATTAATTCTATGCTTCTATGCCTATTCTAGGTTAAACTCAGTCAAATTAAGTCAAACTGGGTAAAAGGTTGACTTACAGTTGACTTTGGTCAACTGGTCAACTCATAATCCATTCTAGGTTAAACTAGGTCAAAGCTAGCCGCTATAATCATCCATATGGTCAATTTATCAATTTCAGAGATGTGAAATCATTGGAATCGACGGATCTTTCCGATTCACGGATCTCAAAATACGAACCGAAAAGAGAAGGATTAGAACAAATGGTGATAGATAAAGAAAAGATCTACAAATGTTATCGGATGATGAAATCTTGTACCACAGATTCTTCTTCCATTTGGGAAAGGGTTGGATCTTCTGTCGTAGCACTCCCATTGTACATGCAGGGAAGCTGCATATAAGCAAGGTTAGGGCGGGTCTGGCGAGAAAGCCTCCTATCGCTCATACAGGGATGCTGCTCGTGTGTCTCCCTCTCCTTGAGATGTACCCCCTGGCTTGGCTTACGCACAGGAGCACCCTAGTGGAAGGAAGATTCGACTGGTTGAGGCATCGAAATGCGAGAGCCAGTCTTGTATAGCTTTCTATCGGTTGCGCGTGTTACTGTCAACACGGACCTCTGGTCTGCCACAGGTGTCGCACGCTTGTTGTTCGAAGCGCGAGCAACCTGGGATCTCTTCCTACTAGCCCCAGCGGGTGAGTAGTATTCAGAGTCTGCCAAAGGTTTACCTGAAGGGAAAGCGACTTTGTCGAAGATAGATCTCCTTGCCGGCAACACACCTGTCATGAGGGGTTGGACCAGTATACGATTCCTTTGGCATCGTTCCTTCGTCAGATCAACCATGGAACCACCATCTTCTTTGCATGCTTTCCCGCGATGGGAATTGGACGAGGGGATAAGGTTGTAGCAGTTGGGATCTTTTTTGTGACCTTGATATTGAGGGGGTCCTGAGACGCAGTTCCCGCCATCGTGCTGCTGGCTGCAGCCGCCTTAGGCCTCCAAACACGTTGAGTCTTCTTCGGTTGTACGAACCACTTCGAAGTCTTCTTTTCATCAGAGAGAAAATCTTCAAAAGCCTGCTGGTCGAAGCGTACGACCAATATATCTTGAGAAGCTCCCAGCAAGTTGTCATCAGATTGCGTCACCGCCTTCTCGTTGGAGGAGAAGGTAGTCCCCAGCAGAGTCGTCATTTTATTCGATGTAAGAAAAGGTTAAACGAACTTTTTTGCTTTATAGAACGTATAAGGTATCTGTGTACAAAGAAGAAAGTCCTAAACAAGATATTCTA
The DNA here is from genome assembly GCA_029216955.1 of Iris pallida. Classification (NCBI taxonomy): domain Eukaryota; kingdom Viridiplantae; phylum Streptophyta; class Magnoliopsida; order Asparagales; family Iridaceae; genus Iris; species Iris pallida. Next base: position 5,664,221 of record JANAVB010038613.1, read on the forward strand.
AGTACAGGGAGAAGAGGTTTCTGAGAAAGTGTGACGATGGAGATCGAGCACTACAGCGGCACCTTTACTCCGTTGACGATCTGACGATGAATCAACCTTGCTATGGCTGTCTGGCGCCTTTGATGGGACTCTGGGGTCACCAATCAAGAGGCTGTCTGGATGAGAAGATCCCTTGAAGATGGTTGGTTGGTTCTTTGGTTGATAGGTGGATGAGAGTGGTCGACTCTTCGTAGATAGAGATCACTGCTCCTTTGAAGATTATCGATTGTCAATGTTTCCTCCCTTTTTTTCTTCTTTTTTCTTGGTATAAGAACTTCTTCTATTTTAAGAGAACCGAGCACATTTACGATGTGGATTAGGGTTCATGAGATATGAAAGAATCTACCGTTATTGCACGGTGCGAGCTTCTGTGGTGCTGACACGTGGCGGACATCGAGATTTCTCTCAAACGAGATCTCTAGTGGTTATAAACATAACCGAAGGAGGTGACACGTAGCGTGTGCCGATTTGCTTGCTCGAATACAGCCGAGTAAATCTTAGGATTTTATCTTAGATTTGGAGTCTAATTGATCCTCGTCTAAGATTTAAATCAATCTGATATGATATCAATCATGTTTTCATCCCAATCTTCTCTGCAAGAGGCGGTTTAAACAAACCAATTTGGGTGGACCCATGCTTTCTCGCCTCTGGTGAGGACTAAGTGCTGTTGTGCTTCTGGGGCGACGAGTAGATCGTGCTTCTGGAGACGACGGAACCTCTGTGCTTTCAGACTACGAGTGGACTTGGCTTTGAATGACGACGAGACTTATGTGCGTATAGAGAAACTTATGAAGCTATGTTTCAGGCTACCAGAGTCACTGTGCTGTAGACGACAAGTAGGCTTGTGTTTCAGATTGACGAGGTTATTGTGCTTTTGGAGCGACCGGTTGACTTGCATTGGTTGCGATAGGAGTTCCCATGTCTCTTGTAGAGAAGTGACCTAATCTTTTGATCCGGAGCAGATGACTGCACCATGGAAATAGAGATGGTGTGAGCATATCACCATCCTGCGCCTCATACAGACGCAGGTAAGTAGCTGCGCCTCTGAACAATGAAGGAGTTGGCTTCGAAAGGAAGGGTATGACACCCTTGCACATCTGAGATTGTCACAGGCAGATAGTTGTGCCTCTGGAGTAAAGACACTGGCTTCTGGAGTAAAGACACTGGCTTCTTCAAAGTGCTGAGTTACTGATATACTTCTGAGAGGCTGCGCCCACAAGAATATCAGAACATGCTTCGGTGGAGATTAATTCTCCAGTGTGTGTATCGAGAAGAAGGAAGGCTGCGCTTCGATAAAGATTGCATCCCTTGTAGATCCCTGTAGGCTTCTGTCGAATATGTATTAGATCTTTTGTAGAAGAACAGAATTAGTCCCTTATGTATAGTTCTGATGTGTCTGTACTAGACTTTGGTAGACAGGACAATAAAGGGACTTCTCTCCATATCTTCTATTTTGTCTTTTTAGCACTGAGCCTGAGTCTTTTGCATATTCTGCGCTTTGGCAAAGGGATGTCTTCAGCTGAGATTTTTTATGCTTCTACACCAGCAGGTTCGCTCGATAACCTCCTCGACCACCCCCATCGACCTCCACGACCACGGCCATGTCCTCCCAAATGTCTACGTCTATCGAACTATCTACGTCCACCATCTAGATCTCCCTCCTTAGGTGGTTTGGTGCAAGCATACCGATGATAACCCATCCCCCCGCAGTTGTAGTACTATCGGTTGTGTTGCTAGGGCTCTCCCTTAGGCCCTGTGTCGCTCGAACTGATAGCCGTAATTGCTGACTTTATTTCAGGAGGACCACATTTTTCTGCCTGCAGCTTGATGCAAGTCTCCTTCTGGATCATGACCGAGATAAACTTCTCAATGGTGGGGATCTTCGGTTGGGCTAGAAGTAGTGATGTCCTCTGAACAAATATTGTAGCCAGCCTTTTAAGAAACCTCATCGTCCTCTTCTGCAGACATACATGTCTCTTCTTATACTTCGGGTCCCCGCAACTCGTCCGATCTGAGGAGTGATCGTAATCCAACCACAGATGCTCCAACTCTGTGGTATACTCCTGTATCGTCTTCTCTCCCTGTACGGTGTCGTCAATCTTTCCCGTGATATGAAAAACTCGCAAGTTGTTTCCTACACCATCGTAGGTCCTCCTTAATTTCTTTCGCATGTCCTTCACCATCTCGATGCCATCTACTGTGGCGACGATTGACTGGACTAAAGAATTGAGAAGCCAAATATAGATCACCATATGAGTGGACTTCCACTCGCTGCGTCCTGCCGAGCCCTCGTCTGGCTCTGTCTTCTCTCCTGACAGAAAACCCTCCAGGTTCTTTCCTGCAAGGGTTCTCCTCACCCGCCGTGACCAACTCAGGTAGGTAGCTGGTCCATCAAGCTTCAGATCGATGGAGAGAAGCTCCAACTTCGTCGATGTTTGTGTCACGCTCTTACCAGCCGACAGTTTTATCAGCTTCATCAATGTTGCAACCTTCGCAGGGTCCAGCTTCTTGATGATCTCCTCTATCGATCCTCCTCTTCTCCAATCACCTTACACCCGTTCCACGATTCACGCTCGTCCTCTCCTAGATCCGATCATGTCTCTCTTCTATCGGATCTAGGCCTTCAATATCCGGAATGATCCCGCGGGAGACTTCAGAAACCACGACTTAGCGGTAGTGGGGGCGGTAGGCTGACTGACAGGCGAGTGGGTGCCGTCGGGCGGGTATCTCCGAGCAGTGACCGTCGTGAGCAGCTGCGCGCGTGTAACAGAGGTGTCCACGGAGCAGCGGTTGGCTCGTACGCAAGGTGGTCGACGAGCGACCATACAGTGGCTGGTGCCGACGGCTCGGTATGCGGCAGGGACGGCGTGTAGCGGCTGGTGGCGGCAGTAGCTGTGGTGGTGCGGATAGGTGATGGCGGTGACGACTAGGGTTAGGGTTTGGAAAAGGTGGCAATGACTAGGGTTTTTGGTGGCTCTGATACCATGTTGAATATTTATGATAATTTTATTGATAATCTCATGGCTATATATAGCCTTACAATCCTCTTCATTACAATAAACCCTCTGTGGAATATCTTATGGCATATTCTGACATACCAAATACACCAACAGGATATTCCAATATACTTATTCTAATGTACCAACAGAAGTAATTGGTAAGTTTTCCTATAGAATTTCGAGAGCTAAAGAGAGATGACCCACCTAATTACATATAAGTTAGTTCTTTATAGTTATTCTTATCATCAAGAGGGGAACAACAACTATGCAATAATTCAATACTGCAATCATAGAATAAATTTTAAAAATCTAATCCTGATTTGATTATCACTTTGATTAAAAACTCACTCCAATCCCAAAAGGGACAAAATTATGTGTTTTTGTTTACTGATGATGCTATTTAATTTGCACATATACAAAATGGATAACAAATGCCTTTTTTCACCTTTGAAAAGTTGGCTGCATGATGGATTCATATTTTAGACTTCTATACCTTTGTCAACCTTACAAACATAACTGTTTTAGAATAGAAAAGATGTGTTATTCTTCTCAAAGAAAACTTTTATAACTTGTTTATTACAAAGAATTCTGATTACGAAGAATGCAAGAAATTCTAAGTACAACTTGAAATTCTGGAGAGTGTAGCGATGGAGATCGAATTAGCACGTGATTCTTTTACTCTGTTGACGGTCTGACGTACTTTTGGAACTTCTCAATTTACACAAAATACTGTTAGGCAGAGAATTCTAGACAGAAAAAGCCTAGACTGATAATTATGAGGTGGCTAAATGTTGCATCTGCTCACTGAGTGTGTTAGCACAAAAATCGAGACTATTTATAGTAAAAAAATTCTCAAAACACGATTACTGTTGAGGTCCCACGGGAAAAACTGTCCCTTGGGAAAAGATTGCTCGCAGGAAGCACTGTCCTAGGAGCACAGACTTCGTGTAAAGTTAATGCACGTTCGTACGGGTTAAAGAAGATGACATCACGCAGATGCACGTTCACGCAATCTGTAAGGAGATGCTGCCATGTATTAGTAATTAAATGAGTGGGGCATGCTTATGCGCAATCGAAGCCATGTTCTACTACATAGCTTCCTGTTATTGCGGTTGCACGCACCATGAACACACGATCTTTGACATTTGTCGAAGAGTCGCCTCGATCTCCGTAACGTTCTCCACATTTATCGTGCATTGACACATAGAAATATCACCTCACAGAGCCTCACAGAAAGAAACATTCTTGCGAAGCAAAGGTTGCATGGAACAATATCTGCAGGAAGCTAGATTGCAGGAAACTCATACTGCGAGAAACACGGTCTTGACTATTCCGACTGTCCGCTTCAAATTTTGTGGAACCCTCCAACTGTCGGATGTCATTTCGGATTCTGTGCGATTCATTGTCAATTGTTGTTTTGGATAATGCGCTTACGGTGCATTAAATTTGACTTGACTGCTGTGAGGAGGAAATTCTTCACACGAAGTCAGGTTCGTGCCAAGTGACTATCTCCTTCTGCTTAGGGTTGCTACTCGCAGGGAGATTGTTCCTACGAGATGGCTTCTTGCGAACCACTTGCTTTTTACTGATTTTTTTATGCTTCTACAAGACCTCCTTCAAAGTATACTTTGAATCAAAGATGCATAAATAATAGGCATCGAAACTGTCTTCACTGTTTAGAAATGAACTATCTACAGGAAGATTGTTAGAGTTCTTATTGTTATTTATCTTATGAGGGTAAGATAAAGTAATTATGGGTGTATTTATCATCATATATATTAATATAAATGCACATAAGTTGTAACCTAGGATTTTATGTCCTTGTACTCTTTTTTCTCATATCCTCTGTTCTTCTCTTTTTTTTTTCCTCTCCAAACTTCACTTGGTATCAAAGTATTTTTGAAAGTACTGCAAATCCCATCCACAATGTTGCCGATCGAATTCGGCTGTGAAAAATTTTTTTGCTTGTTTTTTCGGCTGCTTTTTATGATTATGTGGTTTGTTTATGAGATATAGGGTTTCTATATATCTCAGTATTTTGTGTCATGTTTCATGTGCATGTTCCTGAAAGCACCCTAAAGGGAGGGTGAATAGGGTCAAGCTTACTAATCAAGTACAATACGATTGCTAATGGACAATTTAAAAATTAAGGGTGTAAGAGAAGAAGCAATAAGAATACCCAGTCCCGGAACTCTCTCTGTCTTTAATTCACTATTATGAAAATAGTTACAATATGAGCTTCGATTCGAAGGCTCAGAGACTTCTTACACAATAGCTTTGATCTGAAGGCTCTCCGACTTCAATACACAAGAGCTTTGATCCGAAGGCTCTTCGACTTCACACAAGTTTGATCCGAAGGCTTGTACACTTCAACCCCTTTACAAGGTTTTGATCTTCTCACAACAAATATGAAGATCTAACTTTTACAAGTCAAGAACACGCTAACATAATTTATGGATAGACAAGTGAAAGCTTTAGTAAAATTGTTTGTGGATAAGCTTTGGTAGATAGGAAATGTTTAAGCTCAAAGCATCAACCTTGGATGAAGGGACTCAAGGCTATTTAATATTTATAACCAAAGCAAGAGAAAGAGAAAATATGCAACTTTCTGTCAGCAGTCAGAAGATCCATCGGTTATCCATGAAATACCATCAGATCTTTCGCCTACATAATGCAACAACTACAAATAAAGCGTTGGAATTATTGATAGGACATGTTTTGACCGTTAGATTTCGAATGGTAACAATTTGGATTATCCGTCGACATTCTGCGGACTTCCGTCGGATAATCCGGTAGCTTACATAAGGTTTTTTGTGGTCCATCCAGATCATGCTTTGGTGTTCCGCAGAGATCTGTCAAATCTTTCGATTGACAGTCCAAAAGTAATCATGGGTTATTTTCTATCCTACTTTCGATTTTGTTATCCATTTCTTGTGTTTAGAATTATTTTTAAGACTCATTATAGACTCTAGATAGACTATAGCAGATGCAGGCTTCTTTAGAGTCTTAAAATGATGATGGAATAACTTTGCTTCTTCCTTTGAACTGATGGTTTTCACTTGATGACAGATGTACAAAGATATCCAGATTGTGTGCGTGGCCCGGGAGATGTCGTTGGACGGTTCAGAGAAATTTTATGGGATACCGTCGTCTTTGGCACATCATGATTTCTGTATTGCATATGTCCATATTGATCTTACTTATTACTTTTCTGTAAATACATGTTAGACAAAAAAGCAATATACATAATAGCAAGTATGATAAAGTTAATAGACATTAGGACTATGCTAAGTTTAAGTATAAATACTATAATGATAACATGAATATTAGTGATATCATGATGTTAAACTTAATCAAATAATATATATATATATATATATAGTTAGATCATTGGGCTAACAGTACTGGACAGAGAGTTTTCATGTAGGCCATGGCCAAGGGCGGCCTGGACGAGGATGAGTTCGTGCAAGCCATAGCCAAGGGCGGCCCGGCCAACAACGTCTCCACGTGGCACCGAGTCGGCTCTCTGCTTTGAACGGCCAAGGGCGGCTCAGACGAGGACAAGCTCGTGCAGTTCCCGACCTTGTAGGCTGGCGTTAGGGTTGTCATCGACGTTCCCAACCTCGCGACCGCCAACGAATCTGGACCCTCGACCGCCGCTTCCCCTCCTGCTCCTCTGTAATACCCAGTTTTTCCAAATGAGGGTAATTTTGAACTTTTGTATTTTAAATTATTTAATAATGATATTTAAGTCATGATATGATTTTTGGTAATTTTTAGTTATTTTAAAACTATTTAATTGAGTAAAATGTGACATTGGTGTTTTGCTAGTGTAACCTTAGTCATGCATGACCTAGAAGATTAATCATGACCAAGGAGGCCTAGTCATGTAATTAGGAATTCAAATTACCTATTTTTAGCCTAAGGGTATTTTGGTCATTTTGGCAATTTTGTGAATTTGTAATTTATATTAATTAAATATTGTGCTAGTCTTTTAGTGGAGCCTTAACCTAGAAGTTAACCTAACCTAGATTAGTCATGAGGTTAAAATTAGGGTTAGAACATTCCTACTAAGTGCCAAGGTTAGTAATATCTAGATATTATTAGGAAGATATTTTCCTTTTAGGATATTTGTAAAAAGAAGCCTTAACCAATAGGAAATCTTGGAAATTGGTGGAGTGATCCTAACCACTCATCTAAAACCCTAACCCTACTGATTTCAACAGCCACAAGACCCCCTCCCCTCCTATAAAGTCACATTAACAAAGCCTTGGCCTCTTTTACAAACCCTAGAAAAGCCCTACCTTGTTCTTCCCTAAAACTCTCCCCATTAATCCAAATTGAGCCCAAATTGAGTCAAATAAATTGCATCATCCTCCCCAACAGTAGAGGATACTTGTGGGGGCTTGCTAGCAAGGTTTGAGGACGATTGAACCGGAGAAAATCGAAGAAGACATCGAATCGAGGCTCTTTACATTGAGATTCTAGCTCTCAATAGGTAAACCTATCTACACCCATTAAAATCATGATTTTTCTTCATAGATGCATTCATTTAGGGTTCCTCTAGGTGTAGCCCAAGTTTGGTAGGAATCCGTGTCCATTTCGTGTCCGTATCGGACACGTATCGGTGTGATTGAATGGGTGTTTGATGAAATGCTTGAATGAAATGAATGCTGTTAATTTTCAAAACTAATTACATGATTTTGTAGCCCTTGTCATGCTGATCACAAAACCCTAGGACTGAGCACGTTTTCGAGCCGTGTTCGTGTCCAAAATGGACACGAACACGCTGCACGACACTGTCGTGCAGTGTCCTGCTGCTTGATCAAGATTTCTCCGTGTCTGTGTCACTTGGACACGTGAAAATTGACACCCAGCTAGGGGACATGACTGACATGTCATTCCTAAAGTTTCGTGTCAATTGATAACGTGTCGGACACGATATTCGATGTGCACTGATCTTGAACACAGACACACACGCGCGGAAATCCACACTGATACGCCTCTGTATCGTGGACACGCGACCTCGTGGACACTGTCCAGGCACCTAGACACCTACCCCTATACCTAGACTACCTCTGGACACGAGCACGAGGCTCGAGGGTGCACACACGAGCCCCTAGGTCACGCAGCACCTCTGCACGAGGCTGTCAGTGTGCCCTTCTTGCTCTCTGTGTACTTTCGTGACTTAGATACGCCGTGTCCACTTTTGTGGACACGAATCAACCTGTACAACACCATGTTATGTTCATACACCTCTGTCAACCATTTGTTTGAAGTTTTATTGTAATTCGAATATGATTTGGGTTCAAACCTATTTTCTTCTGATACCTAGGCTGAAACCTATTTCTGAGATTTTGTTTGATGTGTAAATTTTAAGCTGTTTTGATCAATTAATTGGGATGTTGGTTCACATATATGTATCAGAGATTGGCCTATGTATTGGGTTCATTTTAGCATAGGTTTTGGCTTTCAAATTTTTGAACTGTCAAGACAAATGGAACCCTGAGTTGTATAGTTCAACTGTCAAACTGAGATTTGAAATTTAATTAGGATTTGAAATGTTCTGAGTTCATATATATCTTGATGTTAGATTTTCATGTTAGTTAAGGAATTGCATGTTTGATTGGGTTTTCGAAATTAGGTTGAAAGATATGTATAACTGCCAACTGAAATTTCCATTCTAAACTATTAACTGGAGATCAAATTCCTGAAACCTGAGTTTTCAAGGGAATGATGGGTTTGTTCACTATAGTGAAATCCTGAGTTCATGAAGAAAATCTGAGAATTATCCTATCAACTGATTTCAAATGTTTTCTTTTAGCAAGGTTAAATTATTATACAATGTATAAATGCACTGTTTTGAACTCTCTGTTCAGGTTTGGAATATAGGTTGTGAGTTTAATTCAGAATTTAGTTGGGGTAAATCATATATGTGTTTTGATACATGAATTCATTTGTATTGTGACGTTGTGAGTAATGCATACATGAATATAGGTTGGAGTTGCATGAGTAAACTGGGAACATGGTAGAAAACCTGAGAAATCATGTAGGAATACCTGAGAACTGTTAACAGTCTAATAACCTGATATGGAATACCTGAGATATGGGGACTTCGATTTGGGTCCATTTTAATGAAGGGGATTGGAACCTGAGATTAAGGATGAGTTGGTTTCTCTGTTTTCCTGAGAAACATTCACATTTGCTTGAGCATCAACCTTAGGATCCTCATGTTCTTTCCCTTGTATTTAATATCACACCTATGTTAATGCTAACAGCCCCACTATATACTTGGGTTAAACCTTGATGAGGGTGAGCTTTGTGTTCAGTTTCCAACTGGACAATAGAGTTTCAGACCCCCTCCATACTCAATCCCAATACCCATTTATGTCCTGTCAAATTATTGCTTAACTGTCTTGTGTACTGAGTTGTGAAGCACTTTTGAACTATTGAAAATTCTGAGAATGGATTATGTGTTATCTTGAGTTTCCTCACTGTTTTTACACTGATTTCACACATGCCTTACACCCTTCACTTATCTATCAATCTATGACACTCACTTCACTGTCTTCTCATATAAAAAACATACACCCTAGTGCATGCCTCACTGCCCTCTCACCACACTCTTGACACTCTAGCTCTACACACACAAGCCCACATGCCCTCACTCTCACTCATGACACACACACTTTGAATATTCATATGTTTCCCCCTATCACTCTATGTATATATATATATACATATTTCTATATGCTAAATACAATAATGTGGTATGTATACATATATATGTATATGATAAATTATATTAAATTAGTGTATATATGAGGTGTGGGAATATGTGATATAGCCCTTATGGCATATAGGCTATGTATATGGTACATGGCCTATGTGTATGGCATGAATGCCAGTCAATGTGTGTTGTTGACTTGTATAGCCCAATTTTGATGTGTGCTTGCTAGTCTAGGCTTGGTTAGCCCTAGTGAGACTTGACTAGACTAGGATTGACCTAGTTTGACCTAGACAGTTGACCAGGTTTGACTTAGAGTTGACTTGACCTAGATTGGCCTAGAAATCATGTAGATTGCATTGTAGCTTTCATTTTCCTTGTTTTGAACATGTCATAACCCATACTGCTCTATTTAGGACATTGTGACTCCGGTGCAGACATCTGATATTATATTACTCTTTTCAGAGTATCAGGCGAGTACATTCTCTGATAGTTCTTTCATTTACTTGTCAATTACTGTATTTCAGTTCTAGTTAGTTGTATGTGATTCTCTGTTACAAACACGTATTATTATTTCTGAATCCATGTATGCGACACACATACTTACTCGTCTTACCTCTATTATTCGAATCACCATACGAATCACCATATGAATCACTATTCGAATCACCCTATTCGTATTTTCATATGTTGGTTGGACTTGTATTCGTCTTATGTGTTGGATTTGGATTCATTTGTATTAGACTGGGCGGGGAAATACTTGATTAGACATGTGAACATTCCCACTATTCGAACCACCCCCTGTGAATATATTCGAACGATAGCCATTCCACACTCGGCCAGGTGTGTGATGTGCCGGATTTACCCTTAGCCGTTTACATGTCTATCTAAGTATTTTAAAACACACTTGGAGAATTTATTCGAATCATTATTAGAACATCATGTGAATCACTATTCGTATCACCTTATTCGTATCACCTTATTCGATTCACCTTATTAGAATAATGATTAGAATTACATTCGACTCATCTTGTATTAGACTCACTTTGGGATTACACTCGACTTATATTGTACATCTGAACTCATTATGTTACTCTAGTTCAGCTAGATCTTATTTTACAGTCTTCTTTGCTATGATTCTTCTCTTGTTTAGTTATTTACTTTCCTTATACTTTATCTGTCTTTCTTATCATCACCTGAACATAAACTGCCATATTCATCAATACAACTGTCTATAACTGCTTTATAGTTCTCTGTCATTTACTTGGAATTTCTTGATGAAATGTACTCGTTCCTGTCCTGACTGGACCTGTTGAAAATATTACAGATGATTGCCCTGAGGACATTTGCCCCACTTGCCTTGGAGCAGGAGATGGCTTAGCTACCTATGGCCCCGACACTCAGGAGTGATCGGGAGACTAGCTAGTAGACTTCGTTTAGTTTTCATGTTTTTAGAACTTGAATTGTAATAACTTGAGATTCGAGTTGGTATTTGAAGTTTGTTTGAGATATTATTATTTAGTAGTTTTTAAATGTTGTTGTTAGTCTTTAGTTATAAACTTCTGTGTTATCTTATCGTTCTTAGACTGTGATTGAGTTTCATTATATCATTACTTGTCCTCCGTTCGGAGTTGAGATTTGACAAGTATATTATATAATTGCGTGAGTTGTTGATTAGACAGTAACCTAGGACAGCGTTCTACCGCCGACACTGCGGCGTAGGCTGGACGTACCCACTTTTCGTGCCCTTACTCTAGGGTGCGGATCGTGACATCCTCCCCCAAACTCCCCCTCAATTGCCGCCCATGACCGCCTCTGCCTCCTCGGCCACTACCGCTCCCTCCACCACTGCCATCGTCCCGGAGGAGCCCGAGTCAGGGAGGGAGAAGATGGTGGAGGAGAGGATGAATGAGACGCTGGTCTAGAAGCTGCTGGCCGGAAGCAGCCTCAGAGAGGGAGAAGGAGGTAAAGGAGACGAGGAAGGTGTTGAGAGTGAGAGAGGACATAAAAATCTAGAAAGTTAGGGGGGACACCCTGTCATCTGGGAGACTGTGAAACAACTTTCAAACTCCCAAAACACTTAAAGTTACTTTTCAAAAGTAACTTTTAAACATGAGATTCAAACAAAAAAAATACAACTTAGTTCCAGAGTTTTCTTTATCCAAACACACTTTTTTTTCTCCCTCTTTCTGAGTTATAACTCCTAACCAAACACAATCTGGCCTCCAAGAACAAGCGAGAGTTTGTCCAAAATTTCCATAATTCTTGATCCGAAATTCAATTCAAGATTTGGACAGAGTTACTCCAGTAAATTTTTTGGGTAAAGACTATAGCAAGTTACTAGTTAACGCAAATATGTAAAAATCTAAATCTACGCAGAGAAAGGTAATGTGCGGGCAATCTATAAAGACTCGAATGCGCAAACACAATTTGAGTACCATATGGTCGAAATTATAGGAAGAGAAGAAAGATAGGCTTTAAAATAGTACATTTAGCCAGAGAGGGATTTAAGTTTTTGTTTTAAAGGAAGAGTTGCTTCCTTATGTAGTGGTTAGACGTAGTCTCCCATCAGATACCATCATGTAGATTTCATGAAGAATGCAAAGAAAAAAGAGATGCTGCAAGGATTGTACTAGATCCTTCACTTGTGCCAGGAAAGGAGAAGACTATTTTTCGTCTGAAGATCCCTTTCTTTAGGAGAGATCAAGGGGGGGGGGGGGGGGGGTTCCACTATGGTTGGCTTTCAAACACTTTGTTAAGAAGAGAAGTGTTAATATATAATTAGTTTAGGATTGAGATTAGATTTCCTATTTAGATTCAGATTCCTATATCATATACGGATATGGATCCGTTCTCTCGCTGTATATATTCATAGTTGTATGACTTTTTACATAATCCATTAATAAAATCAATATTGTTGATTTGTTCCATGGTATCAGAATGAGAAACAAAGACTTTTGTTGCTTCACACCATATGGTCAATCGTTGTGTACAGCCTCTCGAGAAGAGCAGTCATACAAATGCACACATCGCTCTCCTGTAGCGATCGGTGACGTCAGCGCCATACTCGACCTTGCAGTACAGGCAGCAGACCGAGCGCTTGCGTCCTCGCCACCACTTGGTTGCGTCGAAAGCCCCTCTCCAAAGGCTTAAGACGATGTAACACACTAGTAATGCAGCTGCGGAGAAGACGATCACAAGATTGATCAGCAAGTCGTCCTTCTTCTACTCTATGTAGATGATATAATTTTGATTGTCGATAATTCAGCAGGGATTGTAGCTACTCAAAGGTACCTTCATTAGCAGTTTCAAATTAAAATTCTTGGCTATCTTCGCTACTTTCTTGAACTCGAGATTGCACAAAGTAAAAGAGGAATACTTGTTTCTCAACAGAAATATATTTCATATTATTTCGTCTGTTAGTCTATCGGATAGTCAGACGTTTGATACTCCTTTCGAACTTCACGTGAAGCTTCGTCCCACATATGGTGAGCATCGCACAAATCCTACTCGCTACAAACGACTAGTGGGTCAACTTGACCAAGCCAGATATTTCTCATGCAGTTAGTATTGTTAGCCATTCATTTTCGTGTCTCGATCAACTCACTATGGTGTCTTACTCTGGATTTTTCGATATCTTCAGGGCTCAAATACGCGTTTATTATTCATGTCTTCTACATTTACTCTGCAACTTTCGAGCATTTTTTGATACAGATTGAACAGGAGATCCAACCACCAGATGATCTACTACAAGATTTTGTTTTTTTCTTGATGATTCATTGATTTTACGATGAAGTAAGAAACAAGCAATTGTTGCATGTTCTTCTGCTAAGACAGAGTATAGAGCTATGACTGCCACCACCAGGAAGATCGTCCATATACGTAGACTACTCTCTGATATGGGCATTGCTTATACAGAACCTACGTTGATTCATTGTGATAACATGAGTGCTATACAAATTACGAACAGTCTGGTTTTTCATGAACGGGCAAGCATATTGAGATTCATTGTCACTTCATCCGTGAACTTTTTTTTGGCAAGCACTATTTCTCTATCACATGTGACCTTTGTTGGTCAGTTGACATATTTTTTACAAAGTCATACCCCACATAACAGTTTCAATTTCTATTGGCAAACTCATGTTGTTTGACCCATTACGAGTTTGAAGGAGGGTGTTAAGATATAATTAGTTTAGGATAGAGATTAGATTCTCCTATATGGGTTCAGATTCCTATCTCCTATACAGATATGGATCCGTTCTTATACATTCATAGTTGTATAACTTTTTACATCATTCATTAATAAAATAATATTGTTGATTTTTTCAAGAAGAATAACATTGGAAGTGTAGACATCAGTGCAGGAGCAGTTGCACATGACACTATGGCCTCGTATGGTTCATGGAAAAAAAAAGGAAAGGAAATCAATTTTGTGCTCTTTCCGGACATGAGAAATTGCAATTTTCATCCATTTTTCTTTTCGGTGTTTGTAAATGCCAGGAACATAGTCAGTATACATCTGAGCATGGATAGTTTAGTCCTAAATTTTTGTAATAAATACAAAAAAATGGGAAGAAAAAGTGAGTTCTTGGTTGGGTAGGGGAACCATTTTTCTCCCTTTTTTATTTCCTTGGGAAACCATTTTTCTCCTTTCCTTTGGTATCCATACATAAGAAATGAATGATTTTTCTTACCCAAGGTCTGATTCCACGAACAAAATGCAGCCTATATGCAGAGAACTTACTTTGAAGTTTGAAGTTTAATGAATCCGAAGATTCAGAAACTGAGGAGGAGCTGGAGGTGAGTCAGGCATGGGTATTCCACGACGAAGTTGATGGATTGCCTCACTCTTACGGCTGTATCAGTAAACATATTCTGTCCGAAGAAGGAAATGTGGAGCTGACACTGTTACAATCCTCCTCCTGTCGCCGACGAAGAGATGCAGTATCAGAGCCTGTGGCACTTTCAGAGCTTCCCAGACAACATGTGTCAGAAAGATAGCTGTCCTATGTAACGCAGAGAAGGGAACACAAGTGTTCTACAAGATCTTCCCTTGGAAAGACCAAGTGTGGACTATTTACAGAAATTGGGAACTATGATCCGAAGAACAACCAACTCCGGTATAGACTGGTACGAGTCTCGTCAGATTTTGCGGAGGAAGCAGGCGTAATGGCGGCGGTCAAAGCAGAAGGCGAGGAATTATCAAGGGATGTTCCAGAGAAAATTGAATTTATCAAGCACACACTTTATACCTAAAGTATTTTACTTGACATGCAAATATCCTTCTATATATCTGCAACTGCAACAATTATCAGTTCCTTCAGACACAGGGTACAGGAACCTGAATTGCCAGTCACTGGAAGGAAATATATGAGGCCTAACATTCAAGCTAGACCCAATTTCGCTAAATTGGACAGGAGACAGATAAAATCAATCGGAACAGAATGGAATAAGTACCACATTCTTGAAGTCATAATCTGGTTTTCCAACAAAATAAATTCATTCGACACATCAAAACTGTGTGCAGATGGCTGGATCTATAGTAGGCAAAAATATGTATAAATTACATAAGAATATCATGTATTATCGAACTTGGATTTTCTGGTTCTCAGAATCTCAACCACTACAAACATGAGTTACTTGGACATACATAATACTGGTACATTGTGACCTCTAGGAGACCAACATCCGATACAAGTTGGATTTACATTCCTTGGTGACTGAACTTGATCTTCCATAGTTCTTGGAAAGCATTGCTGCTTCCTGCACCCATACCTTTGACGGATGGAATGCGGTGAGAAAACCTAGGTAAATCTTTCTTCGAGAACTTGTGAAATAATCCGAATCCTTCGTGTAACTGCCTCTCGAATGTAGCTTCACATCCTTCAACTCGACTCAGTGCAGCTACGGTTAGTTCACTACCGTCACTGAAATCTGAGACAATTTCTACGAGTTTATACTCATAATAGTTCTTGAAACTGGATCCTGTCCAGTCAATATCCCAGTTCTTGTAAATAGCCCAAACCTCGTTTTTCTTTGGGAAGATTTTGTAAAAAGACCTCATACCTTCCCATTCGTCGAAGGCTACTCTGTGTGAGAGAACCGATAATTCCTTCAAGGCAGTTAATTTAGAGGCTCTGAATGCACCACAGGCCAAGGGCAGGTTTTCTTCTGCCCACTTGATTTCTTCGTCATTAGTGGGGTAGAATTCTAGCAATGATACATCCACCTTTGCTTCTACAGGCACGAATCCATTTATGCGGACATAAGAGCGAGGAATTCCGTCATAGTCATTATACAGTGCCCATACCTGACCGGACTCAAAGTCTTTTGCTGGCTCACAATCATCAAAGTAGTGAAATTTTAGCTTTGGGTCACTTGTTGAGAATTTTCCCTCTACTTCCCGAGCTTCTTCTTCTGCTGACTCCCTTTCATTTTCTTCATCTGAGCTTTCTGTGGCCTTCTCTGAGTGCTCTCCGATTACTTCATTTCCCGTGAAATACTTGATTGCTGAACTTAGAGGATAAGCTCTGGACATCACCAACAGCGAGGGATCGCTGAATCTGAACTCATCTCCTTCTATAGCTGGTGCCAGCAGAGGATCTAGTACAAATAATTTTTCCAGGAAACTGCCTTTGGCTCGGAATTTGTAAGATGGAATGTGGTGAGAGAACCTATAGAGTTGATCCCAAGGAATTCTTAGATTTTCGTATTCAGTACTCCTCCTAAACAAACACTTGAATCCCTCTACTCTTTCTAGGTATCTGGCTTTGATACCCTTGGGCTTTTTTTTGCTGCCAAAGCACCCTGAAATCTCGACAATATCATATTCTAGGTCTCCTTTCTTGCTCGGTTTGCAACCGATGCCTTCATCCTCCATATCCTTGTAGATTCCCCAGACATGACAAGTCTTGGGGAAGATGTAATAGCACGACTTGCCTACGAGTTCGAAGAAATCGTACTTATGAAAGACTGGATGAGAAAGCGAAAGGTTCTCTTGAACACAGTTCTTCTTCATTCTGAAATAACCACAAGTGACGGGAAAGCCAGAATTGTACCATCTCTTCTCTTCTTCAGAAACGGGATGGAATTCCAACGGTAACATCTTCGCCTTGAACTCCGGCTGTGATGTAACACTATCAAGTACAACATAGCTGAGCGGGAGCCCGGAGGAATCATCATAAACAGCCCAAACACTACCATTTCTGTACTCGAATTGCCGCTTCCTAATTTTGGAGTCGAGGAACCCCAAGCACAGGTACCTGTCATCAATCTCCTGCCCCGTATCATTTGCGAAATCATCGATGTACACTGGTAGCGACAAAGGGTCCAATTCCAGGCAACCCATTAGAGCACTCTCTCCGGTAACTACAACATATGGAACCTGATTTGATAAAAAAGTTACGAAATTCGTATGTCATGTTAAAATTGCAAATGGCAGAAATGCAAACAAGACTACCTGGTGTGAGAACCGGTTTAATTCGTTCGGCGGGAAGTAAGCAAAATGTTCACAGACTACCCCCGTACGCCTTCGGAACAGACTCCTGTATCCTCCTCGAACCTTCGTCATGTAGACAGCTCTGACGCCCGTCTCGAGGCTGAAATCCTCAAGAACCTCTACTATCCAATACTCTTCGGTCGTTGGACTGCCCATATCGAATGTGTCCTCGTCAATACCTTTGGTGACTGCCCACACTTGGCCCTTTCTCGGGTAAATGTAGTAGTTAGAATCCCTCATTACCCCCTGCTGCACTTTGTGAGAGAACGCAGTCGAATCGAGGTTCGAGACCCAGTACTGCACGATAAACACCCCGTGCGCGCGAAGGGCTCCCGATTTGTTGTACCATCTGCGCCTGTCCCATTCCTTATGGACCAGAAACCTGACGGCCGTCAGATGGCTGCAGGTGTCGTCGAGGACCTGGGCGTACCTGCGAGGCGCCCCGTACTCGTCGAACGTAGCCCAGACCTCGTCCTTGCAGAACACCAGCCTCTTCCTCCGCTCCTCGAAGTCGAGAAATGCGGCCGGCCTGCCTCCGTCTCCTTCTTGAAGATCGCCGGTGGTTCTCGTCTCGCGGCTCGAGCTCCGGTCGAGAAACGAACGCGAAGAGCTCGACCCCTCATCCCAGTGCTTGTCCTGAGGATCGCCCCCGTCGCCGTCGTCTTCCATGGGACAGTAGCTTTGGGAACCAGGGTCCGGCAACGACTGCGCTGTCACCATGCCTACATCTAAAAGGGGGCGTATGGAACGGGAACAGGGAGTGTAGGCTTCTTCCGAGTGTTGAGTGATTGAGAAAAATTGCAACTATGGGGGGCAATTTTTCTGATCATTCCAATTGGCTTGGGTTAGGAATTCTGGAAACGTCCGTTCTTCAAAGCGGAATTCCAGAACGGACGGGGCGATTCCGGATCAGTAGCTACGGAATTAAAAAGCTTTTTTTTTTCCCCATGATTTTAGGTCTTCTGAGTGCTGAATTTTCTTACCACCATTTGAAGGAACGGAGCACCAAAATTGAGAAGGAGAGGGCTTTCCAAAGAACCAAGTGTGGCTCTTTCCTAATGTGGAGAGCGAAGTTTAGAATGGAGGAGAAGAAGAACATACCGGAACCACCATTTAGGGTTTGCTTTGTTGCTAGTGGAGTGAGTAAGAAGTGATTTCTCAGCATTTGAAAGGAAACACAAATTTTAGCGTTCGGCTGCATAAACTCAAATAAAACTCCAAATAAAGACTAAATTACAATTTAATACCCTCAACTATTTAAATTTTTTAACTTAATAGTCTAAAATTTAATAGTTATCCAACTTGATACCTCAACTATATTAGGCCTCGTTTGGTTCGCAGGATCAGGAACTTGGAAAAGAAGAGTCATTTTTTTCCGGTGTTTCTATGCCAAAGAAAATGAGTAGGAAATGAAATTGATTTCCAAGAGAATTTTTTTTAATAGTTATCCAACTTGATAACTCAACTATATTAGGCATCCATCCCCGACAGCGACAGCGGCGGCAAAAGCGACACTGTGCGGTAGCAGCGACGTGGCGGCAGTGATGGTGGCGGAAGCGACAACAACAATGGCAACACGTGACAGCGGCATCAATGCGAGGGTGGTTATAGTGTCCCGTCTCAACACCGTGTCCTGTTCCTCGTACGCCGGGAGGGCGGTTAAGAAACATTGTCGCTATCGATTGATCGGGGACCGATTGAATTAAGATCATTTTTTCGTTATGGAATGGTTTCTTCGGAATCAAGTTTCATATTCAGCGGGTTGCGCCTCGAGAATGGACTCTGCGGCTGAGTCGGAAGAGACCTCCCGTTGCTCTGTTTTTGTGCTGCATTTGCTTCTTTCGCTTTGGTTTTATGAATACATTTTCGTGAATGATTTCAATGGATTTTATTTCTACGTTTTCGAACTTCGCATTTCATATCGAACTCGGAACAGAAAGGTAGAGTGCTGAATCGTTTGCTTATGCGGTTTCAGGTGATCGTGTATGTCACGTCCCGGTTCTACAGAACCGATCGTCCTCACTAAGGCGTGATGCTGTGCGAGCCTAGGTTGCGCTCGCGCAAGGTGGGTTCCATAACGGCCGATTACAGCAGCTTGCGACGGGGTTGTCGCACAGAAGTCCGAAGGAGAGAAGTTGAATAACACAAAGACGTGTACAAAATGATACTTTTTATTGATGTTAAAAATAAGATTATAAGGACGTGAAGCCAAGATTACAAGTCACTCAGGCTCACTTTCTCTTTGAATACAAACACTCAACTCTCTCTCTTCTCTCAATTACAATCCTCATGCCCGAAGGCTTATAACTTTATGGATGCTTCAGAAGGCGATGTCCATACATTATGTCCCATATATGTGAAGTCTTCAACACGCTCGTACGCTTCGAAATGCCAAGGAACTCCATGCCTCCGTACGTCCAAGCGAGTTCTGCCCCGACGAGCAAGTACATGTAACCTGCGCATAAAAATTGTTGGGTAGTCAGTACACAACCGTACTGGTGGTGTGAGCTCCTCGCCCACCCATACAAAACTAACACGTTAATTTAGTGACTGCAAACTATTCTTTTGATTGTCTTTCTATTCTTGCCTTGAGATCAATTTCATTAGTTAGACTTCTGGCATATTCGTATTGCAATATCGTGGTCGTGCTCCAAAATCTTGTAACTAAACTACCAAACTCATTGTGCCAACATTATGGTCGTGCCAGAATGTCTAATCGTGTATTATCATCGAGATCGTGCCTCGCAACATGGTGTATTTTTACTCAATAATTGCCCTACGGCCTTTACCCCATTTTGTCTCCGGAAATGGCTTATTCATAGAATCTCATTTCGTCTTCGAAAATAACTTGGTCATAAACTCGTGAACTTAGTGTCAACGACTCAATTCACGACATTACGTCTTGTGCCTAAGTACGTGTTTCTGTTATAGCCAAATTTTAGGCTCAAACGTTGTATTGCACACTGTGTGCACATTTTTTGACTTATTTGTACCGTGCATACACTCCTTGACATTTGTGCCATACATACACTTTTTGACTCAATCTAAGGCATGCACGCGGATCGCCGCTGTAAGTCCATGAGCCCAAAAAAATATTTTATTTTTATTTTAGTGTTGACACATATTCAATTCTTTAATAATAACACTAGATAGATTAAATAAGGAAGAGAATAGCTTTTTTTTTTTTGCAAAAATTGAATTTTTCTAAGGGCCTTAACACAAATATGAAGTTCAAATTTCATTTCAAACAGACCGACCCTCAAAGCCAAACACACAAATTTCTCTTCTAATCGAGATACTCTCAAATCCTCAAGAGAAAACTTAAATATGTTTCAAACACAAGCCTAAAACAGGTTACTTAGACCACCCATAAACCAAGGGGGTTGGACAATGGGCCAAGAAGACTAATATTTAAGTAGATTGTTAATCTTTGAATCCAATTGCTTATTGACATTGTAATTCATAAATAGGTTACTTGGACTCAAGTTTGGCACAGGACCCGTATTCGCAGCTCAAGACCACATGCAAGTATACCTTGCCGAACTTATGCAGTATTTACATATTTTCTCTTTCCATGTTACTTTCTTCTCATATTGTACCTGAAATATCGTCTACTACTTTACATATTTCCTCGTTACACGTGCACGTAGAATTGTTCTTATTTTCTATTATTACTTGTCGTATTAGATCTTCGTGTTCTTGTACATTTTTTGAGATTTTCATTATCC
The DNA here is from genome assembly GCA_029216955.1 of Iris pallida. Lineage (NCBI taxonomy): Eukaryota > Viridiplantae > Streptophyta > Magnoliopsida > Asparagales > Iridaceae > Iris > Iris pallida. Next base: position 5,685,212 of record JANAVB010038613.1, read on the forward strand.
AGTACTATGTCGCTATGCCCTTGATTGACTTGATCGGATCTTGTAGGAGAGGAGATTGATATTAGGATTGGCTATTCTCAATTGGGAGTATCTTGCATTGTACTACAATCGAGACATAATATAGATTGAGAGTATCTTGTATTGTACTACAGTATATAGGAGTTATTCGATTGATTGTTAGCCAAGTCTAGTATTACATTTTCCACATAACATGTCGTTTCTTAGATGTTCTTCTTGCAACGTTCTTATCTTCCATACATGTTACAGTCATAGTAGTAGGCATGTTTTTATGTATCTTGCTAGTCCCCTAAGGACCTGATGATCTCTTCAGGTTTAGCCAAGGTTGATCCAAGTGCAGGCGAGCAGGTGTATGAGCCGTGTTACGGTACCACTGCAGCTGATGATGCCATTTATGCTTAGCATAGTCGGATCCTGTTATTTTATTTTCATGTCTCTATTTTATTTTCGTCTACTGGTAGTGGATTTGTATCTACCGGACGTGACTTGAATTCTTCATAACTTAAAACTTCATTTTATATTATTCTACATTATTCTCCTCTCAGTATTTATTTGTTACTTAATGGAGTTGATTGTATCTTTAGTTCTGTGGATGAGATATAGATTGCCTTGATTGTTATAGACTTCTGTGACCGTGAGTTTATAGATAGTGTTCTACCGCCGACACTGTGGTATAGACTGGACTTGGACACAGACTTGTATCCGAAAAGCGGGTGCGGGTCGTGACAAGTTTTTTGGTGGCCCATACAGGTCTACGTTAATCACTTTGGTTACGTTACTGTACTGATGTGAGCCTGCAAATAGTATTAGACTCTTAGGATCTCATCCATATGTCTTGACACATTATTGACCATTATCCTTGATTTTTATTGAATCCTTGACTTGCATCATGCTTGAAATTATTCAGCGGCTAAAATGTTTTCTTTTGTTACAGTTAAATGGATTCTCAAGACAGGAACATCGCTCCCCTGAACATCCCACCGATTGCAGGCATATTTTTCATATACGGGACCCCACCGACGCAAGGAGGCCAGCTTACTCATCTGGGTAACTCGACATAGTTGCAGTTCTCGAGATTTCGCAGAGACGACATTCCACCACCCCCACAGTTTCTTCTGCAGACTCCACCACCAGCACCCGTTCTGTAATCCCCCTTCCCAAAATTTTAATATATTTTTATTTAATTTTATTTGAATTGCGATTTTTAGTTTTATAAATATTTAATTAATTGATTATTATTGAAGGCCCTAAGTCATGGTTAGGATTGGAGTACAAGATGACTAGAAATCGTGGCACGGATAACGTTATCATGTGCCTTAACTAATGTGTTAGCCATGGTAAGGAAGACCCAGCCATAAGTATGTCCCAACTAGGAAAACCAGGCCAAGTTGCGACTTGACCCTGATAAAGAATTTAATTAAGTTATTTATTAATTTAATGACTTTTAGGAAACCCGGTTATGCCAATTTAGTCCGGACTGGACCCGGACCGGGCCAAGCCCATGTAGGCATGCAGCGAGACCAAGGATGCCCATGTAAACATATTTATATATGTGCAAATACTTTGTACATATTTTTGGGAAACGCCAAATATTTTCTAAATATAAATTATACGTATAATATGGATATTAATAAATCAGATGGTATTTTAGAGTATTGATACGATTTCTGGAGCCCAGTAATGAGGGTATATGATATGCTCACCCAGAAACTACTATTGAATTATTTTAACAACTATTGGAATTATTATTATTATTATTATTATTATTATTATTAATGTTATTATTGTGGTTATTAAATATATAAATTATTTATTATTAATAGTTATTATTATTTTATTCTTTATCAAAGAAATATATATGTATATATATTTATATATGTCTAAACTGGATCTAGACTAGAAAACAATATTATGGAGTTTATTTAGACATGTTTATATGTAAAGATATATGTGTGTATGTATATATATATATATATATATATATATATATATATATATATATATATATATATATACATATTAGTTGATAAGGGTAAACAGTAAAAAGAGAATAAATAATCAGAGCCCAGGCCGACTCCCATCCGCATACACATATGCGTCGAGAGAGAGGGGGGATGGGAGCATCAAAATCCAAACCCTAAATCTCACCATCCCGACCTGGCGACCAACCCAGCAGTCGCGCACCGCCGTACGAGCGTCGGACTCGGCCGCACGCACGTGAGCGGCAGGGCAGTCGTGCCCTGCAGACAGCAGCAGCGACGTTCGTGAAGCCAACTTCGTAGCGCATGTTCTCAGCGCACGCTCGATCGTTTAACGATCTATCACTTCAGGTACGTACGAGCACCACATATACACCTTCAAATCCTTTCAGTTGGTTTTTATTTAGACGAACTAGGTTGTCCAGAAAATCGACACAAACGTCGATTAAAAATCTGTTTCGTAAACAGAAACATGGCAGTCCCAACCCCATATTGGAAGGCTGATTTCTGCCAAACCATAGCGATATTTAGAAATCTATTTAAAGGAGATTATAGCCTATATAAACAGTAACAAAACCCTGTTATTACTTTTAATTATAGATGAATATACAATGAGATTATTCAGATAGAAAATGAGGAAAAAACACGAGAACTATTTTCAAAAAACATAGAAAAACCTCCGAGACGACGTGCGTCCCGCCAAACCGGGCGACGTGGTCGCAAACCGAAAGCATCGAAAGGTGCGTATCGACTTCGCGGACGTGTGGGCTTTGACGGAATTCGAACACTACAAAAATTTGTCAGATTAGCGACGTTCCAAATCGTCGCTAAACTCAATGAAAACGTCACAAAACATCGCTAGGGCGACGTTATTTGGCGACGTTATTAACGTCGCTAATTAGCGACGTAATTTGCGATGTTTGATCGTTGACGCTAATTAGCGACGTATAAGGCGACGTTATCGTGTGGTCGCCGTTTAGCGACACTGTTGCGACATTTTGGCAACGACGAGCTGACATCAGATTTTGGTGCCACGTGTTACCACGTCAGCATTTAGCGACGCTTTTTGCGACATTTATTAACGTCTCTAAAATTTAGCGACGAATAGTAACGTCGCTAAAAACGTCGCTAAGTTAAAAAAATATAAAAAAACAGGTTGCAGAATGCAAATGGAGCTGGAGCCTGAGCCAATATACAGAATACAAAATACAAAATACAGAATCCAATCCCTGGGTTCGCCGACCCCCTCGGTGGAACACTCAACACCGGCATGCATAATACAATCCAGAATATACAAAAAATATAAAGAATTAATACTATCCGCAACGAACAATGTCAATATATAATATCCTGAACAAACCAAATCAATATCCGCAAATACGTACAAACTCAATATCCTCAACAAAAAAACTGAATATCCCCAAATACGTACAAAGTCAAAAATATAGTACAGTCCAAAAATGCAGAAACAAAACTACTGATCGCATGGAGCTGGAGCTAGACCCGGTGCTGGAGGAGGAGCGCCACCAGATGACTGTCATCGCACCGTCATGATCGTCTGATACTCCTCCGGTGACAACAGGTGGACGAGCATGTCCTCCCGTGCACCGTCGGATGTAGACGATGCTCCCGGCGTACCAGCAGACGGTCGCTCCGCAGCCATCTCCTAGAAATGCTGCATCTGCTCGACTAACCGTTGCGTAGCCTCCTGCGTAGCGCGGGTTATCTGTCGCAGCGCCTCCGTAGTCTCCTCCAGCCTCTCAAAGCGTGAGATGAGCGCAGAATCATCTGTATGCGACACCCCCATCCTCTGCAGCATCTCGTCACGCAGAGCTGCGATCTGCGCATCGACACTCTGCTGGTGGCAGAGCGACTCCTCAGTCTGTACGAGGCCGGGCAGACTAGTGGCGGTCGCAGAGGCCTGTGATGCAATGAAGGCACCATAGGAGCCCGTACCATAGTACGTACCCCTATGCATGCCACCAACGACCCTCATCCACAGCTCATCATCTGACTGAGCTGCGGCGGCTGGGGGCTGCTGGGAAGTGCTAGCACCAGCTCCCTCTGACCGTGTCGGCCCGGCCTCCCTAAGCCTCAAAAACTCGGCCTAGAAATAACATCTATATGAATTCTCACGTGGTCACTAAAAATTAATACTAATGCACTAGCATTAAGTAAAACTTCTAAAACTCGGCCTAGAAATAACATCTATATGAATTTTCTACGTAACTAAAAATTAATATTAATGAACTAGCATTAAGTAAAACTTACGTAGGTGTCCCGGGCCTTGTCGTCTACGAACCGCTCCCCCTTCGTATGCGTGGCGAGGAACAAGGTCACCATATTCGGGTCTTCTCCCGATTCAACCTGTTACGAAATTATTATATGATTTGTCAGTTAAGTTGAAAAAAATATATTACTATAAAATATTAATTATGGGTATACGGCGAGATACGTACCATATGGGTGAAGAAATCTATGATGGACCATGATCCACCACACCACTGCGACCCCGTCTGTCGTGCTCTTTTAGACTTCGCGGACTTCTCCTTGTAGGCTTCCTCCTTGAATCTCCTCTTCATTACCGCCCAATCGGCGGCAGAGATCCAACCCTGAATAGGCTCTCCCCGACGGTCGCGATCCTTTTGGTCGAGGATCGCGTCCCTAATGAGCTTGCTGGCGACGCTGGAAAATATAGCCTCGACAGCAACGGTGCGGTGGGGAGGGAAAGAGTAAGTCCACTGAAAAAATCATAGAAGTACATAAGTTATAACATAACATACTAAATGTTAAAAGGAAATAAACTTTTACGTACCGAAAAGTGCTCAAACCAGAAGGCCTTCCTGTCGGCCGGGACATCCCTCCAGTTGATCTAGGGCCCCCCGTAGTTCTGTCGCAGGAATGTACCCAGCAACCGGTGTACGAAGGAGGGATGATTCCTGTAAAATGAAAATTAAAATTTATTAAACAAGTTTATAATAAATTTAAACTAATTAAATATAATAATTTTACTTACCGCCTGGTCCGAGTACAGGCCCAAATCTCCAACCTCAGATCCCCCTTCGGGCGACACGGAGGATCTGTCTTAAATGGGAGCTGCACTATGCCCCTGTCCCGTCCCTGCCCCTGCCCCTACCCCTGCCCGCAGCCTGCCCCTCGGCCTCGCCCTCGCCCTCGGCCTCTCCCTCGGCGTGGGCCTCGCCATCGCCCTCGACCTCGACGTGGGCCTCGGCCTGCTCCTCAATAGTGGGGTCGACCTCTGGAATACTCGACGGTACTGGCTGCGTAGAAGAAGAAGGCCCTAGCCTCGAACTACTAGAGCCGAGTATGGAGACACTGCCGGCGACTAGACCGCTAGTGTATACTGGAGTGCGGGAGGATGAGGAGTCGGTAGGAGTGGTAGATGGAGACTGTCGAGGTCGTCGACTCCCACCAGCACCGAAACCAAATGATCCACGTCGAGCCATATCTGAAAAAATACAGAAGTATACCATTCTACATCTTAAAAAAACAAAAGTATACCATACTACAGCCAGGGAACGTCGCTAAGTAAACCATATTATATCTGAAAAAACAAAAGTAAACCATACTACATCTGAAAACGTCGCTTATTAACGTCGCTAAAACAAAAGTAAACCATACTACATCTGAAAAAACAAAAGTCAACCATACTACATCTGAAAATTAAACATATTCAATCTTCTTCTGAAAATTCATCTTGTTCCTCTTCCTCTTCACTTCTATCAACTTTCTCTTCCTCTTCTGATACTTCTACCTCTTCCAATTGATGAAACATGTCATGAGGAACTTCCGTTGAGTCCACATCGACAATATTTGTAATAAGAGGTAGTTCGTCTTTCTGATAAGCTATCTCGTCGACATCGAAGGTATTCTGAGCTTTAGTCTTACAGACTGCCCACCAATCTGATCTTCCGGCTCCTCGTTTTGGATAGCTGGTAAAGCAAACTAGCTAAGCCTGGCTTGCTAGAACAAACGGCTCATAAGCTTGATATCGACGGCGATAATTTATGTCAACAAGACCATGTTTGTCAACTCTTCAACCTCGACCCTGGATCGGATCGAACCAGTCACATCTGAACAAGACGATCTTACAAGGTTCTATAGCATAATTGTATGTCAGTTCCATAATCTTCCGTAAGATGCCAAAGAAGTCATTGCCTGGGTCGACGTCTTTGTAGTTTGAAGATTTTATGCACAAACAGCTATTCTTCGTAGAATCCAAATCCAAGAAGTCGTCTCTTATTCGAGCATTTGTTGACTTGAAACTGAAACCATTTACGCAGTAACTTGACCAGGTCTTCACTTGATAAATTGGCCCCTTGGCTAGAGTTTTAATATATACTCATTCTCAAGGATTGCCTCCGGACGATCAACCTAAATACCATATAAACGATGCTAACTTAATTATTATGTGCAAGTATAAATGTACAGAAAAAGTAAATTGTGACTACGTCCGTACATATGCTCTCAACCAAAAAGGAAAATGAAGTCTCATTTGCTGTTCTACTTCCTCCTCGGTTGCGTACGGATTGTTGGACGTTACCTCATCCTTAAACATGCTGAAAAGCAACGAAGCATAGGTATATTAGTTATATTCAGAAGCAACGAAGCACGCAAAATAATTTTACTTACCCCTCTAGCTTGGCCACTTCTTTCTCGTCGCAGTTGAGCAATACATATAACATTGTAGCGCTAACCTCGTCATCATTTAGATATTTTTTTATTTTACCAGATAGTTTTCTGTAGGCAGTAAATACTTTCAGCTTTGCCTTAATACCAACTTCATAGCCGTCGTCATTTCTGGGAGCCCTTGTTCTGTTTGTAGCAATATGAGGCTAAAAATACATGGAACAGAAGTTTGAAATCTCCTCAAGGATATATGCTTCACAAATAGAACCCTCCACCCGTGCCTTATTTTTCACCTTCCTCTTGAGGTGGTTCAACTGTCGCTCGAACGGGTACATCCAACGATAACCGACAGGTCCAGCAACAAGAGCCTCATGGATAAGATGAATCGGCAAATGCTCCATTGAGTCGAAGAATGCAGGAGGAAAAACTCTCTCAAGTTTGCAAAGTGTTACCACAATGTCCTTCTCTTGCTTCTCTAAACAATCGACGAGCAACTTGCAAGAACAAAGATCTCTGAAGAATATGCTAAGCTCTGTTAATGGATCCCAGACTACCAGCGGTAATAATTCTCGAAATACAACAGGAATTAACCTCTCCATGAATACGTGGCCATCGTGGCTCTTTATTCCGGTCAGTTTACACTCCTTTATGTCGACACATCTTCTTAGATTGGAGACGTATCCGTCCGGAAATTTCAAGTCCTGGATCCATCTACAAAGTCTCACTTTGTCCTCCTTGTCCAGCGAGTAGATTGCCTTAAGCCGCAAAAGCTTTCCCTTCCCGTTGTCTATCATGTGTAATGTAGGGCGTCTGCATATTTTGGCTAAGTCTAATCTAGCCTTCTGATTGTCTTTTGTCTTTTCCTTGACGTCCATTACAGTATTAATTATGTTATCAAACACGTTCTTTTCGATATGCATGACGTCAAGGTTATGTCTAATCAGATTTGTGCTCCAATATGGCAGATCCCAGAATATACTCTTTTTGGTCCAGTTATGATCTTCGCCAAATCCCTCGTAATGGCTGCTCATTGTAGGATCTTCAATAGCACTTGGGATTTCTTTTACTTGCTCCCATGTGTCCTCTCCGGACCACATTGGCGGTGGATCGCCCTTCTCCATAGCTCCGGCACGGAATGTAGTTCTGTTCCTACGGTACAGATGGTCTTCCGGCAAGAACTGCCGGTGACAATCAAAGAAGCATGGCTTTCCTCCGTGTCTCAAACGAAAAGCCTTAGTGCGGTCCATGCAATACGGACATGAAAGCCAACCATGAGTGCTCCATCCAGATAACATTCCATAAGCTGGAAAGTCATTGATTGTCCATATTAGTGCTGCTCGTATCTGAAAATTCTGTTTTTTTGAAGCATCATACGTATACACCCCTGTTTCCTATAGCTGCTTCAGCTCATCTATCAACGGCTGTAAGTACACGTCGATGTTCCTCTTTGGGTTGTTCGGACCGGGGATGATAATAGTTAAGAACATGTAATGTGTCTTCATGCACATCCAAGGCGGTAGGTTGTACGGAGTGAGGATTACCGGCCAGCATGAATATTGGGAGCCTGAAAGACCAAATAGGGTGAAACCATCAGAGCAGAGCCCCAACCTTACATTACGTGCATCAGAAGCGAAATTAGGATATGCTCGATCGAAGTGCTTCCACGCTTCTCCATCAAATAGGTGATCCAACACTCCTTCGGTCTGCTGTCGCTTGTGCCAACTCATATTTTCGGCAGTCTCTTTTACCATGAACAATCTCTGCAACCGCGGCGTCAACGGCAAGTAGTGCATTGAAGCATTCGGTCTTCTAGACTTGCCTGCAGTAGTTGGCTTGTAGCGATCAGCACCACAGAATCCACACACTTCTGCATCCTTGTGATCTTTGTAGTAAAGCATGCATCCATTCTGACAGCAATCGATCTTGTCGTATCCCATCCAGATGGATCTCACCATCCTCTTAGAGCGGTAGAAGTCTTTCGGTAACTTGGCACCCTCTGGCAAGATATCGGTAATCAACTCGAGCACTCTATTGTAGCATTCTTGCGACATGTTAAAGTCAGACTTTATGCTCAAGAGCTGAGATCTAACGGTGAATGGTCCTCATAGCCAGGGTATAAAGGAGTCCTTTTATTCTCCAGCAACTCCATGAACTTCGCGGCATCGGCATTCGGTGCCTCCTTAGCTGCGTCACGATTGTATGGATCGAAACTAGGCCCCGCAGCGTCGAAGACCATGTTCACGTACCCGTTGTTGACACCAGTTCGGTTGTGGACATTCATATAAGTCTCCATAAAGGCTCCACATAAGGCTCCACATAAGGCTCTGCTTGGAATACTAAAGGTACAAGCTCTCCGTGTGCGGTCTATTGGTAGTAATTCGGAAGGAAACCCTTTGTGTATAAGTGATACATCACATCCAATTCTGGTTGAAACTTCATGTTCCGACATTTTGCACACGGGCACTTAATGTCCATGCTGTCCATGGATTGAGGAAACGCCTTCGCGAATTGGAGGAATTGTTCTACTCCGGCGATGTATTCATCTCGCACACCGCACCTGTCATCTCGAATGCGGTTGTACATCCACGAACGGTCTAGCAGATACATGTATATAGCCATTTCTAGATATTTGCAAATATGAATAAACTTCAAAACTAAAACGAATATACTACATACTACGGCCGTGACTCGGGACCATTCCTATGAGTCGGGACCATTCCTACTATATACTACATACTACATACTAAAACAAATAAACTTCAAAACTAAAATGAATATACTACAAACTAAAACGAATATACTACATACTACGGCCGTGACTCGGGACCATTCCTATGAGTATCGGGATCAAAGAATCTACGTATTACAAATATCGGCACTATCGGTATGTGTTACAAATATCGGCACTATCGTGTTACAAATTAACCAACCAACAAAACTACGTGTTACAAATATCGGCACTATCGGTACGTAGTTTCGAATCGGAGTATCACATTTTTCGGTGTCGGAAAACAAATAACTATTACTAAATTATCAGATTTTTCGGCACTATCGGTGCCCCTGACCCGGCCCCCCCCGCACCCCTCCCCCCTCACCCCCTACACCACCCCTAACCCTAACCCGAACCCTATCCCTAACCCCTCCCCCACCAGCCCCCCCTCCCCAGCCCCCCAACCCCTACACCACCCCTAACCCTAACCCTAACCCGAACCCTATCCCCAACCCCTCCTCCAACATCCCCCTCCCCTCCCAAGCCCCCCCGTCCTCACCCCCCCTCGCCCCTCCCCCCTAACCCGAACCCTAACCCTCCCCTTCCCCCAGCCCTCCCTCCTCACCCCTAGCCGCCCTCACATCCCCTGCCCCACCCCCACAGCCACCCCCAACCATTCCTCACCCCCAACCACCCGCACCCCCTGTCCCTCCCTCCGAGCCACCAGCACCCCCACAACCACCAACAACAAATAGAGAGAGAGAGAGGGAGTCACATACCAGAGGAGAGCCGCCGGAGAGAGTGAAGTCGCTGGAGAGAGTGAAGTCGCCGGAGAGAGTGAGAACGAGAGCGAGAGCGACGGAGAGAGTGAGAACGAGAGCGCCGGAGGAAGAGAGTGAGAGAGTAAAATGGATGGGAGGAAATGAATCGGGGGGGGGGGAATTTAATTTAGTTAGAATTTAGCGACGTTATTATTAACGTCGCTAAATTAGTCGCAATTAGCGACGTTTCGCGACGACTAGCTCACGTAACTAATATACGTCGTTGTCACGTCGCTATTTGCGTCGCTAGTAGCGACGTTTATCGACGTTTCATTTATACGCCGCTAATGTCCATAATTTAGCGACGTTTTGGTAATGTCGCTAAATTTACGTCGCCGATTAAGCAGATTTTAGTAGTGAAATTGGTTGCGTGTACGCGACGAATTTGATACGTATTCGTCAAAATTCACCGTATCGAACTCTTTGCAAATTTCTCAATTACTTTGTGCACGTTAGTCAAATCGAGACAAAACTTGCGCCAACAAGACCGTATCATTTTTTGGTCCTGTATGCCAAGTTTGGTCCGATTCTGAGACAATTGACCAGATCGCTGTTTTGTATGCCCCACGATCCGACTCAACGGGCGATTTTGTACACGGCCCACCGGAATCCAACTTTGGACATACGGTTGGGTTCGTATCAAAAAACTGGACCTATAGATATATAGTTTGACGACTTTAGAGACCATAGATTTTGGCATGCTTTTCGGTGCAAAACGGGTCCAACGGCGGACACCATTTTGACCCAAAATTATCGTTTTGCCCCTATGTTCAGAATTGGACTTATGGACAGGCTATCCTAGCTAATTTGACTATTCTGAAAATGTTGGTAATGTTTATTTCAGCATTCGAAGACTTTTGCATGTGTTGACTGTGTGGCTCACTGAGTAGTATAGTATTATCGGTTTCACCAGCTTGGGACATCAGGCAAGTACACTTTTTGATTGCTTTCGATTCATAGTAGTCTTTCCATTTCATGTTTATGCATATATTATCTTGCTTGTTGACATATTATTACACGGATTAATGTTATGGATCTCTACATACATTATTTCTTGATTGTCGTGTTTTCGTGTTTCATGACTTGTTCGAGTCCATGAGTACTAGTTGGGGGGGGGGGAATATCTTAGTAGACATGTGGACTATCCAGAACTATCTTCTGTGTCTTTCGTAGAAAATAGCAGCTGCACACGACACGTACAGGGTGCCGGATTTATCCCCTAGCCGTTCACATGTCGAAACTGGTATTTCAAACCACATAGATAGTTGTCTTTTATTTGTTTTCTTGTTTTCTTCACCGCTTGCCATGACATCAGTACTTTCTAGTTTTCATCTCATATATGTTATTTTTATGTCTTGTGAATTCCATTGTATTTTTGTATTGCCGTAGGTTTGTGTGCTTGTTTCATTCCTGACTGGAAAGCAACATTTTTCAGGTTAGCTGTGGCTTCACTTAGCATGGGAGATACGGGTGTACTTGCAGACCAAAACCTAGAAAGTAGATAGATGTAATATTATTTTTATTACTTGTAAGAACTTTGTACTTTTCTTTAAATGTAAATCTTGTAATAATTTGTAGATTTGATTTAATAATGTGAATGAGCAAAAATATTATATTTTGTGATTTTTTGCATCTTGGTCATGACAGCGTTCTACCGTCGACTCTGTGGCGTTGGCTGGCTTGGACACGTCTCGTATCCGAAAAGTGGGTGCGGGTCATGACAAGTTTTTGTAGTGGCCCATGCAGGTCAGTTTTCACAAATTGTGCGAACTCGTGGTTGTACCATATTAGTCGTACAACTGCGAGCCTGCGACTAGAAAATGCTCATTCACAACTAGGAGTAAGTTAATTTTAGGAGAATTGTTAGGACTAGGAGTCCCTTGTTTAATTTGACAGTTGGGTAGTTAAGGTTGCTACATAGGACTCATCGAATTCTAAATCTTATTAGATGATTTTCATAGAATGATGCACTATTGTATTCTGATTCGATAGTATTTCTAAAGTGGGTAGATTCGTAACCCCTCTTTCCGAAAGTTTGAAAAATATTCTTTTATTTATTTATTTGAATTAAAATATGATTTTTACAATTTTATAAATATTTATTATAGAAGGCCTTAGTCACGGTTAAGTTTTGGAGTGCAAGATAACCAAGAATTTTGGTACTGAGAGTGTGGTCGCGTGCTTTGACTAGTGTTCTAGCCATGGTAGAGGAGGCCGAGTCATAGGTGTGTACTAACTAGGAAAACCAGGCCAAATCGTGACATAACCTTAGGAATAATTTAATTACTTATTATTAAGATTATTGGCTTTTAGAAGACCTAGTTGTTCCAAACTAGCCCGAACCCAACCCAAGTCCTGGTCGTCATGTAGTGCGACCAACGTCATCCATGTAGATATATAGATGTGTATATATATATATATTGGTAGTCCATTTCTAGTATTGTGAATAATTTCTATAAATTATATATTGAATATAATATATGTATTATTGCTATTTAAATTTAAATTTTACTTGGAAATAGGATAACCTTCTCTTAGAATAATATTTTGGGATTTTTGGGATTTACTTAGGCTATACATATATACTTGTGTATAAATATATTCATAATAGGTAGACATAGTACTTTATACATATTTTTCCTCGATCTTGAATATTAGAGAAATATAAATCTAAGTTTATATTTCTTTTGCCTTCGGTCATTTTCTTCCTAATCATGATCATTTGTACAACTTTATCTTATGTCTTTTCTAAACATCGCCATATCATAAGTTCGTAGCACTTATATTCTTTTCCTTGGACCTAAGGAATTATTTTTAAAATAACTTCTCACTCAATTGTCTATTAATCTCGAGTTAAGTTTTTGGATTCAAAAGTTTCCTCTTAATCGTTGAATATTGAATATCCGTGAAATAAGGATTATAAGATTTTTACTTATTTTGACTTCGATCATTATCCTTCCTAACTAATTGTTTTTTTCCTTTCAAGAAGCTGATCTTATACTTGAAGAACAGATACTTGCACTTTTTTTTTCTATCTTTATCAACTTGTATGATATTGTAAACTCCTTTGATATTCTTGGGGATATAGTTAGAATAGTTTTGATGACTTGCGATGACAAGACAGCAGCGTACTATCGTCACTTATTTGAATTATCGAGACTGCGGGTTCACTGCAGCCAGCAGCGCACTAGCGTGGCATGACCCCTAAGTTGAAATAATTTCAAGTAAGCGTGGGTGATCGAACATTATTAAAATTATGTCTTTGTCGTCTTATTTCATCCTTGAGTTGTTATGTCAAGATTAGATAGGGTTGATAGGGTATTTGTAACCGCAACATAACTTGAGTTGTGGAACCAAGGGTTTAATGCAGCCAGTTGTACACTGGCGAGGCATAAATTCTCGGTAAATAACTTCGATTATGTTTACGAGTTTCGAATACCATAGAGACTACGTCTTATTGGCATATAACTATTAAGTTTTCAAATTGATTTGTGCTTATTCCTAGTCACAATCTTCTCAATAAACCGGTAATTCTCCCTTCCTTTCTCAACCTTCTATTTTTCAGATTGTCATCTTTTAATGTAATTTCTACTGGATTCCTAAACTTATCTAGATTTTAATTCTAAACTCGTACCTAAATAATTGTGGATAAATATTTTAAGCATATCGAAACGATTTTGGATTTGATCATCCTTGAACAATTTTGATCATGACTAGACTCCTTTTATTATATTTCGATCGAATCAATTCGTATCCTTTTCTAAGTTTGATTCTATGATCGTGCCTACACAATCGATCATGTTAGAACGATTTCGATTTGGATCATCCATAAATACCTTTTGATCACGACTAAATTATTCGATTCTATTTCGATCGTGCCAATTCGCCTGTCATCCTAGAATTCGATTCTATGATCATGCCTAAATAATTTTGTTTAACTAGTTGTTCATACCAAGAAGATTTCAATTTTGATCGATCTTAAACAATTTTTATCAAGACTAAATCATAACTGTGCCTATAATTTCAACTAAATCATAGCTAAGATTATACTTTCATTCCAACTACGGTCATGACTATTTTGATCATGATCATGCTCGTGCCAACTTTCTATTTTTACCCTGCTTTGATGACTTACACGATTAGCCTTGATCGTGACTGCATCTTAAATGCGACTAAAATCATGTTTAGATTTCATCGAGAACTTTCGTCATTCCTTAAAAAGCTGGCAATGAATCAACCATGCTGACCATAGATTGGTCGTGCCCAACCATTTTAATCTTGATCGTTCTTAAAAACATTTGGTTGTCAACTAGACCATTTGACCGAATATTGATCGTGCCAAATCACACTCTCCTTTTGTCTATTATCTATTATTATTTTGACCGAATATTTGACCGAATATTGATCGTGTCCTTTAAAATTTCTAAGGTAAAACATTCTAAGGTGGGTAGGTCGTAAGCCCACTTTTCGTTTTCTTACATTTTTTATTTAGTTTATCTTATTTTAAGTATTTTTCCAAATCGGAAAATAATTTTCATTCTATTTCTATTATAGATATTTTGAAAAAAAAGAAGTAATTTGCCAAATTTTAGAAGAGATTTTATTCTAGAATTATTTGAATTACTATTTTATCAAGGATTATATTAAATTCAAATTATTACTATATTATTTTAGAAGATATTGTATTTGTGAAAAAATATACAACTATAAATATCTGAATTATATTTTGACAATTGATTTTATTACAAGGATTATTTAAAGTAATAGGTATTATCTTAGACAATATTTTATGATTGATTTGGAGTACGATCGGGTCAAATCCCTAGTTCCCAAAACCTCCAACCATCCAAATCCCTATCCCTAATTCCCAAAATCAATTCCAAATCCCTAACCCTAATCTCCAAATCTAATTCAATTTCTTAAACCTAACCCTAGATTTCCTTTTCCAGAGTTTCAGAAATTTTTATTCATTTATTCATTCACATATTTTATTTGTCGGGGTTGAAGGCAGATTTCGTCGATACTTTGTTCATGATTATTTTTCTCATCAAACTTGTTTCAAAATTAAAGTTGAGAGCATTTTAGAGCTTTTAGAGTTTCAAACATTTTCTTCCTATTTTATTTATTTTATGTATTTGATCAATTTTTCTCTATCATAAAGTTCTACCTACCTCTCACCAATCTACCAAGTCCATCTGTCCTGGTAGTCCTCAAATTCGAGGACGAATTTATTTCTAAGGTGGGTAGGTTTGTAATCCCCCTTCCCAAAATTTTAATATATTTTTATTTTATTTTATTTTATTTGAATTGCGATTTTTAGTTTTATAAATATTTAATTAATTGATTATTATTGAAGGCCATAAGTCATGGTTAGGATTGGAGTACAAGATGACTAGAAATCGTGGCACGGATAGCATTATCACGTGCCTTGACTAATATTTTAGCCATGGTAAGGAAGATCCTGCCATAAGTATGTCCCAAATAGGAAAACCAGGCCAAGTTACGACTTGACCCTGATAAAGAATTTAATTAAGTTATTTATTAATTTAATGACTTTTAGGAAACCCGGTTATGCCAATTTAGTCCAGACTGGACCTGGACCGGCCAAGCCCATGTAGGCATGCAGCGAGACCAAGGATGCCCATGTAAACATATTTATGTATGTGCAAATACTTTGTATATATTTTTGGGAAACGCCAAATATTTTCTAAATATAAATTATACGTATAATATGGATATTAATAAATCAGATGGTATTTTAGAGTATTGATACGATTTCTGGAGCCCAGTAATGAGGGTATATGATATGCCCACCCAGAAACTACTATTGAATTATTTTAATTACTATTGGAATTATTATTATTATTATTAATGTTATTATTGTGGTTATTAAATACATAAATTATTTATTATTAATAGTTATTATTATTTTATTCTTTATCAAAGAAATATATATGTATATATATTTATATATGCCTAAACTGGATCTAGACTAGAAAATAATATTATGGAGTTTATTTAGAAATGTTTATATGTAAAGATATATGTGTGTATGTGTGTGTGTATATATATATATATATATATATATATATATATATATATATATATATATATATATATATACATATTAGTTGATAAGGGTAAACAGTAAAAAGAGAATAAATAACCCGAGCCCAGGCCGACTCCCGTCCGCATACACATATGCGTCGAGAGAAAGAGAGGGGCGATGGGAACATCAAAATCCAAACCCTAAATCTCACCATCCCGACCTGGCGACCAACCCAGCAACCGTGCACCGCTGCACGAGTGCCGGACTCGGCCGCACGCGCGTGCACGGCAGGGCATCCGCGCCCTACAGACAGCAGCAGTGACGTTCGCGAAGCCAACTTCGTAGCGCATGTTCTCAGCGCACGCTCGATCGTTTAACGATCTACCACTTCAGGTACGAGCATCACATATACACCTTCGAATCCTTTCAGTTGGTTTTTATTTAGACGAACTAGGTTGTCCAGAAAATTGACACAAACGTCGATTAAAAATCTGTTTCGTGAACAGAAATAGGGCAGTCCCAACCCCACATTGGAAGGCAGATTTCTGCCAAACCATAGCGATATTTAGAAATCTATTTATAGGAAATTATAGCATATATAAACAGTAACAAAACCCTATTATTACATTTAATTATATATGAATATACAATAAGATTATTCAGATAGAAAATAAGGAAAAAAACACGAGAACTGTTTTTAAAAAACATAGAAAAACCTCCGAAACGACGTGCTTCCTGCCAAACCAGGCGACGTGGTCGCAAACCGAAAGCATCGAAAGGTGCGTATCGACTTCGCGGACGTGTAGGCTTTGACGGAATTCAAATTGGTTGCGTGTGCGTGACGAATTTGATGCGTATCCGTCAAAATTCACCGTATCGGACTCTTTGCAAATTTCTCAATTACTTTGTGCACGTTCGTCAAATCGAGACAAAACCTGCGTTTGGTTCGATTCTGAGACAGTTGACCGGATCATCGTTTTGTGGGCCCCACAATCCGACTCAACGGGCAATTTTGTGCACGGCCCGCCGGAATCCAACTTTGGACAAACGGTTGGGTTCGTATCAAAAAATTGGACCTGTAGACATATAGTTTGATGACTTTAGAGACCATAGACTTTGGCACGCTTTTCGGTGCAAAGCGGGTCCAACGGCGGACACCATTTTGACCCAAAATTACCGTTTTACCTCTATGTCCAGAATTGGACTTATGGATAGGCTATCCTATAGCTAATTTGACGATTCTGAAAATGTTGGTAATATTTATTTCAGCATCCGAAGACTTTTGCATGTGTTGATTGTGTGGCTCATTGAGTGGTATAGTATTATCGGTTTCACCAGCTAGGGACATTAGGCAATTGCACTTTTTGATTGCTTTTGATTCATAGTAGTCTTTCCATTTCATATTTATGCATATGTTATCTTGCTTGTTGACACATTATTACACGGATTAGTGTCATAGATCTCTACATACACTATTTCTTGATTGTCGTATTTTCGTGTTTCGTGACTTGTTCGAGTCCATGAGTACTAGTTGGGAGGAAAAATATCTTAGTAGACATGTGGACTACCCAGAACTATCCCCTGTGTCTTTCGTGGAGAATAGCAGCTGCACACGACACGTGTAGGGTGCCAGATTTACCCCCTAGCCGTTCATATGTCGAAACTGGTATATCAAACCACATAGATAGTTATCTTTTATTTGTTTCCTTGTTTTTTTTACCGCTTGCCATGACATCAGTACTTTTTAGTTTTCATCTCACATATGTTATTTTCATGTCTTGTGAATTCTATTGTGTTATCGCATTGCCGTCGGTTTGTGTGCTTGTTCTATTCCTGACTGGAAACCAACATTTTTCAGGTTAGCTGTGGCTTCACTTAGCATGGAAGATACGGGTGTACTTGCAGATCAAAACCTAGAAAGTACATAGATGTGATATCATTTTCATTACTCGTAAGAACTTTATACTTTTCTTTAAATGTAAATCTTGTAATAATTTGTAGATTTGATTTAATAATGTGAATGAACAATAAATGTTATATTTTATGATTTTGAGAATCTTGGTCGTGACAGCGTTCTACCGCCGACTCTGCGGCGTAGGCTGGCTTGGACACGTCTCGTATCCAAAAAGCGGGTGCAGGTCATGACACGTTCTGCCCCCAGCACCTGTTCCACTACCAGCACATGTTCTTCATCCAGCATACGTTCCGTATCCAGCACCTACCATGCATCCAGCACCTGTTATGCATCCAGCACCTACCATGTATCAAGTACCTGTTCTGCCTCCGCCACCTGTGTCACGCTCCGATCTCGCAGAGTCTTTTCGTCCTCGCTTCGGACTCTTTGAGATCGATCATCCTCGCTAAGGCGTGATGCCATGCAAGCCTAAGTTGTGCTTGCACAAGGCCAAGACCTGAAGCAAGACAAGATAGACAAGATTGACAATACGTAACGGAACATATTGCAGATAATTGAAGCATCAGACATATTTCAAAGTACATGCATTGAACACAATGGTAACAAGAAACAATTCTCTTTATTAATTTCATTTGAACAAATTACAAGCTCTCGATTCTCTCTAATACAATATTACATTCTCTCAGAACTTCACAGATTACAATGATCCCGTTCCCATACATTACATCCTTTTATATACAAAACGAACTCTTGCAATAGATGTCAACTCTTGGCACCTCTTCTGATTTATAGCTTCTGAGGATGAGGCTCGGGCTATCGCTTCAGACTATCCTTCTTGATGCATATTACACCCACATGCAGACTGATGGTAGGTTAGTATATCAGCATACTGGTAATTGTGAACAAAGATCTACATTTGTCTGAAACGATCATTGTTCATTTAGTGAGAAAAACATTTCTTGTGATGTGATCTTGCTACTTTTTACTTATGTACATTTCATGCATACATAGTCAGTTTACATATCTTTTGAAAATATTTTTGAAAAGCCACAATTCATTTCATTCCATTTGAAGCATACAAGGACTATTCAATTCAAGCACGATGACTATTCATTTCTGTGGAGTGCGCAGCGTATTTCATGAGCATATTCATTTCTCTGTTCAAGCAACTCTTAGGGACAATTATAAGCACGATATCATATATTTTCTTTGTAGAACATAGCATTTCTTCGCAACAGATTAACCTCTGCAAGCCCTTCATGTAAAAAACTCAAGCAATATATATGTTTCACTTTTTCAGTGATTTTTACCATAGCCGACCGTCCATCCCCGCATAAGACAAAGATTAGCATAAACATGATAAAACCAACATTATTCCTTGTTCATCTCTGCATCGTTAGCTATTAGCAAAACATTCTTGACACATGCAGACTCGATTGGCAACTGTGACTCTCCGGTTCAGCTCTGCACCAACCAACACCTATCTATATGATGGTCCATGGGAAATCCTATGATTAGCCGGTGTGAGTCTTTGGTTCAGCTCGTCGCTAAGGACTCAGATATCGACTCCTATTTTTACATGGAGGCCCTAATCTCTCCTAGGCTGAGTGGTTCCAGGCGTCCCCAGATTCCACCTGAGAGACAAATTTTACTCATGTACGAGTTGTCCGAGACCAATACAAGCTCTAGCAGTTCTATCAGATAAAACAGATTTGTGATCAGATCTTTCAGATATACGACACGTTTATTTCGTACCATAGCAGATATACGACATGTTCATTTTATGCCTTTTGCAGATGTATGACACGTTCATTTCGTGCCTTTTTTTTATTCATGTCAACACGTACAAGTCCGTCTATACATGTCTACAAATCTCAAGCATACTTAGCAACAAGCATATGATCAAGCATACAATTCGATTCATTTGTCTTATCTTATCTTATCAAGCAATGACAAGCATCATATCATTTCTTATTAGCAGGCAACAAGTCTCCTTCTTAGCATGCAAATTATTTCTTTTTTTGTTCTTAGCATGACAGCATGTGGATTCTCTTACAAGCATACTCAATGATTATCCTCTTGTTATTAGCAAAAGCATTCAATCAAAAACTCAGATTCTTATTAGGCGTAAGAGAATCAGCAAATGAGACTTCGTCCACTCACCCAGATCAATCATCTTCTGTTGCAGAGCCAGCAATCAGATCTTTCTGTCTATCTAGTGCCTTCGCGGAGCGGGACACTACAACCTGTACTGGACAATGTTACGCTTCTCGAAATCTTTCAGCAGCTTATCGCTTCCCAGATAGTGCAGGCCAACATCTTCCGTGACACCTTGAGAGAGGCTCTTTATGCTTCCCAAACGTGTCCAGGAAGTTCGAAGGACTTCATGAATCTCATATCCAAGAAATTCTATGGGACGGAGGGGATTCTCTACACTGACGAGTGGTTAGAAAATGTGGAGCAATTTCTGCGGATGGTCCGAGTTTCGGAGGACCTGAAGGTCGAGTCAGCAAGTGTGCAGCTCTACGACATCGCCCAGACGTGGTATAGAGATTAGCCTTGCCTTTCCGTGCCAGATATAACTTGGAAGGAGTTCAAGCAACTATTCCAGAAGAAGTTCTACCCCGATGTAGCTCGAGAGGCGTTAATGAGTCAGTTTGAGAGTCTAGAGCAGGAAAACCTCACCGTCGACGATTACACCTCGGAGTTTTCTCGCATCAGTCGCTTCGTAGAGAGCATGGTCAACACCTCTGAAAGCAAGGCCCGATAATTCGGAAAAGGATTATCTCACAAGATTTGCCTAGCTATCGCCACCAGTCGAACCACTACCTACGAAATGATCTTTAAGGTCGTACAAGCAGTAGAGGAAGAGCTGAACCGCAAGCCAAAGAGAGACCGAGATGCATACGGAGGAGGTAGCAGCCAATTAGGATCGGTAAAACTTCCCAACGTTCCAGGGAAGACCTCAGTACAGCAGTATCATCAGCAACAAAGAGCCGTCCCATACCCGAATCAAGAGCTTCCAACATGTCAGTATTGCAAAAAGAAGGGACATAGCCAAAGTGATTGCCATTGGAGACTAGGCTAATGTTTAAACTGTGGTTCGGATCAACATCAGTTTCAAGATTACCCAAGGCGTCAACCGCTTCCCGATCAGGCAACACGATTCGCACAGGCCAGACAGCAGATGTCAGCACTACAAGGAGGAGCTGACGGTAATTCCTAGTAGATTATAGCAGTAGGATTATTGATAGGTCTATAATGGACTTTGGCTTGTGAGTACTTGAAATATTATAATGGCAATATTTAGACTCCTTCTACTAGACCATAATCGTACAGGTTTGCACCTTCGTTTCTTTAAATTTTGAGAACAAAATTTTTTTAGGGGGTAGATTTGTAAGTCCATGAGCCAAAAAAAATTATTTTATTTTTATTTTAGTGTTGACACATATTCAATTCTTTAATAATAACACTAGATAGATTAAATAAGGAAGAGAATAGGTTTTTTTGCAAAAACCAAAATTTTCTAAGGGCCTCAACACAAATATGAAATTCAAATTTCATTTCAAACAGATCGACCCTCGAAGCCAAACACTCAGATTTCTCTTCTAATCGAGATACTCTCAAATCGTCAAGAGAAAACTCAAATATGTTTCAAACACAAGCTAAAGCAGGTTACTTAGACCATCCATAAACTAAGGAGGTTGGACAATAGGACAAAAAGACTAATATTTAAGTAAATTGTTAATCTTTGAATCCAATTGCTTATTGACATTGTAATTCATAAATAGGTTACTTGGACTCAAGTTTGGCACAGGACCCATATCCGCAGCTCAGGACCATAAGCAAGTATACCTTGCCGAACTTATGCAGTATTTACATGTTTTCTCTTTCCATGTTACTTTCTTCTCATATTGTACCTGGAATATCGTCTACTACTTTACATGTTTCCTCGTTACACGTGCACGTAGAATTTTTCTTATTTTTCATTATTGATTGTTGTATTAGATCTTCGTATTCTTGTACATTTTTTGAGATTGTCATTGTCCACTACTATGTCTATGCCCTTGATTGACTTGACCGGATCTTGTAGGAGATGAGATTGATACTAGGATTGGCTATTCTCGATTGAGAGTATCTTGCATTGTACTACAATCGAGACATACTATAAATTGTGAGTATCTTGCATTGTACTACAGTCTATAGGAGTTATTTGATTAATTGTTAGCCAAGTCTAGTGTTACATCTTTCATATGACATGTCGTTTCTTAGATGTTCTTTTTATACCGTTCTTATCTTCCATACATATTACTGTCATAGTAGTAGGCATGTTTTTATGTATCTTGCTAGTCCCATAAGGACCTGATAATCTCTTCAGGTTTAGCCGAGGTTGATCCAAGTGCAGGCGAGCAGGTGTATGAGCCGCATTATGGTACCACTGCAGCTGATGATGCCATTCATGCTTAGCAGAGTCGGATCCTGTTATTTTATTTTCATGTCTCTATTTTATTTCCGTCCACTGGTAATGGATTTGTATCCACCGGACGTGACTTAAATTCTTAATAACTTGAAACTTTATTTATATTATTCTCCAGTATTCAACTTTCAATATTTATTTGTTACTTAATGGAGTTGATTGTATCTTTACATTTGTGGATGAGATATAGATTGCCTTGATTGTTCTAGACTTTTGTGACCGTGAGTTTATAGACAACGTTCTACCGTCGACGCTGCGATATAGGCTGGACTTGGACACAGACTTGTATCCGAAAAATGGGTACGGGTCGTGACAGCCGCTAATATGCCGACTCATCTATATGAAAAGGGTCACTAGCATCACAATCTATCTTGGATAATAGACGAACTTAGACAGCGACCCTTTTAGCGCAGTTAGCGAGCCCCGCTAAAAGTTTTCGAATAACCCATATGAGTATTGTATGCCAACATGATTATTTCTTTTACTCCCTCTAGGATCAAAGTCAGTACAGTCTCCGGGCTCTGTTCGAGGAGCCGTTCCTTGTGCACAAGTTATCCAATGACCATGCAGGACTCGTCCCAACTTACCATCCTACATAGTCATTACTTATTCAAAGTGCTTCCATACTTTTGTTTTCTTTCTGCAACACCCATTATTTCAGGGTTTGCCTCGATGAGCTCCCTTTGTTTTAGGGAGCCTTAGCGTGCTACAATTTTGAGTACTTTCTATTCATGTTACGATTCAACTCAGGAACGACTACTTGTAAGTCTCCTGCATATTCAACTTGAACCAACCGTTTTCCGTGTCATGCCACCAATCAAGTCATACTTTATATCACAAGCCTTAAGACTGTGGAAACATATGGCTATATGAATCGTAGAACCGTGGGACCATGCACGTGCTCAACTTGAACAACCATGTTCTTTGAGTGCTTTAACCCGTGGCATCTTCTATGGGACTAATTGTGAGACCGTGACATTTTTACTACGACAAGCAGTGAGATCATGGAATGTGCTTGCTATGACATCGAGTCGATAGCCCATGGCATAACTCAACATAATCCAATTCGTGTTTGGTCAAAATACCGAGTGCCAACTTTGAAAGCCATCGTGTAGTGATTTCTAACCACTAACTTAACCATTTCAAGTACTATATCACCGACTCGAGACCACGAGATTATTTCCTTAGCTATGTAGATTTATATCTTTTATTATTAAGTCTATTCAGTGCAATAAAAACTTCATTTTATTAGTATGAAGGCCAAGTTGAGGCAAGTTTACCGAAGCCACCCACCTGAACAAGGAGTTACCTCGACCATACGGGACTTTGAGCAAGCTGTTGCATGGCTAAGTCCAAATGTCGTTGCATTTTGATTCCTCTGGTTGAACTGAGCGGGATAGGACGTTACATAATACACCACTCAAAAAAGTTTCATCCATGAAACATATTGAGTGCACACTCATCGACTTATCACTTGATTGAACATTCAATGAATCTTGCACACACTCCTCCTATGCGTTTCTTCAATCTGAGCCACGCTCGTGCCTTAGTTATTTTTCACATCGAACAACTATATCTCAAACTTGGGATAACTTATACTCGTCGTGCTCACGAAAACTTAGTTCTAGGGCAACCCACCCAAGCGGTATCCTCAACAATTTTCTGAATCAAAATTTTAACAAGTCACTCATTCGTCGTCTCGTAGTCGAAATCCAGTGTTATCCCTCCTTAACCAATCTCTAAAACCTGACTTACATCAATGCCTCAATCCATATTCGCACGTATCCATATTCAACTATTTTACCTATCAATTTTATTATCTTCCGAATTCATTATTCGATTCACTACAATCAATACGCAATGGTTCTTTCGATCACTCTCGTATGGTATCAACATAATTATGCCGAGTAGCCAGCCTAAGCAAATTTGACTTGTTTACCTCGAAACTGATCAATCAACATTCAAGTTCATTTCATATCCAACGATTGCACTACCATCAATATTTTTTTGAAACACACGATTTCAAAATCCTCCACACCTTTCCGTTCCCTTATTCTTACTTGAATTTAACGTATCACTTAGTTGGATCATGCACATATTTAAGATGTCCCCAAAATATATGCATTTCAATTAAACCTCGTGATAGAGAATCCACCATTACCACTCGAGTCGGATCGTGCATATTTAAGACGTCCCCGAAATATATGCATGCCAAGCCTCATGAGTGGTGTCTCCACATTATTGAATCATTCAATTCACCAATACCAATATCTAATCCTATCAATCCTCAAGATTTTTCAAGAATGATTCGACAACTCTCATTAGGGACGATCGCACAATTTTGATCTCTCCGCACAGGGACGTCCGCTTAACCGCTAGGCTATCTTCACTAGGCTAAAGTCAAAGTCAGTGTTGGGATCATCATTCCTAAACAATAATATCAAAACACTCATCCCTCAATTCTAAGGTCAAGTCATAGTCGATAGTACAGGATCTTCCTACCCACGCTCGCATCACTTCGATTTCTGAACTTCGAGCATAGATTTCTCATATTCGCATTCGCAGCGTTCAGTCCAGGGGTTCGAAACATTCAGCAAAGCCATTCCTAGGATAAATAATTTCACGATCATCCTCGATCATGACATGGTTTAACGATGCAAACTCACAACTCTTGAATTCGTAATTCTCAATCCGTTTAATAGACCTATCAGTCCAAATTTGTGTACCTCGACTACAAAATCCTAAAGTCATAATTCACCGATTACAAGTCCTATTATCGATTTTTAATTCTCAAGTTGCATAACATCAATCATGATTCATCCATCGTAACATCATTCAACTTTTCAAACCTACTAATCATCAATCTCGTGCATCAATCTCATTACACAATCGTAAGATAGCCTACTATAATTGTCTGAGTCATATAATTCTTATATTAATGATCATCAACTATGTCAATATTTTGTTTTGCATAGTTTGACAATCATTTATCCACGCCTACTTCAAATTCATCTAATCAAGTAATCCAAACATTCATTACTATCGAAATCCTAAGTATAACATCCATCTGAACAATAATATTTTATATGATCATCATTCCTCGAATCAGAGTACCTCCGAATTATCACACATCGATCTTTGATACGTCTCAATACCATCAATAATATACATAATCTGACGATCTTTTTTTGTAGCGAATTTCGAGTCATGCAACTGATGCTATCATCTGAACTGAATATACAATAATCTCATCGACATTCAAGATCAAATCCTATCGTTATCCACTGAACTAGTTATATAATCAATTTTGTTCAAGCCTAAATCATATTTGTTATCATCTATCTTAGGCATCATGCAACATAATTCCATAATTTGCAATGTTCTATGCTAACTCAAGTCATCGAGCAACATCTATCCCAAATCCTTAGAGTCATTCTCGTATATTCAAATCATCTCCATGCACACTAGCTTCTAATTATGCTAACTTTTCGTATACGATTCATATCGATTCTTTGACTGAGTCATCCGTTCTTTACACTATAAATTTTCTTGATTCAATCTATCTACTTTTTTTGTTAACATTTCATAACCGACAAAATCCCAAATCGCATAAGCGTCGCCTTCTTGTTCGTCTAACTCAAATCTTATATGATATATCTATAATCATGACTAACTTGGTCATAATCGTTTCTAAGGCTTTCCACTACTCGTGTCACTTGCTGATAGACCCATCGGCATCCCGATCCTCAGTCGATCAACATCCCAAGGCTATCCTATACACCACTCAGGAATGAAGTTACTCGATAAATCCTCAAAATATTTGTTCGAATCACAACCGATCACTTTCAGTAGCCGTTCGAACCATTCCTCAAAATCCCAAGTACGATTCATCTATATCGCATCGATGATATCGTCATTCGATAGGACCTCTATCGCTAACTACCCAACATTTTATGAATCAAGTCTCACTCATTCTTGTCTGACACAAAATCCTGCACACAACTTATAAACGTTGACGTAGTTCTTGGTGTATATGTCCAGCTCGACTTAGCCAATTGTGCCTTACGTAAAACCATCTTTGTTCAACCAAATTTTTTTCATACGATTTTCCAAAATATATAGAATTATTGTATGGAATATCCCGTGGAACATTGAGAGAGAGCGCACAAATAACATCGATTACGAAAACAACATTTAGTAAGAAGGCATCAGAGTTAAAGAATTCAATCGAGAGTCCAAGGACGTAAAGCCGTGCTCTGATACCATTATGTCATGTCCCGGTTCCGAAGAACCAATCGTCCTCGCTAAGGCGTGATGTCGTGCTAGCATAGATTGTTCTCGCGCAAGGCGGGTTCTAAAACAGCCGATTACAGCAGCTTGTGACAGGGTCATCACACAGAAATCCAAAGCAAAGAAGTTAAATAACACAAAGACATGTTCAAAATGATACTCTTTATTGATGTTGAAAATAAGATTATAAGGGCACGAAGCCAAGATTACAAGTCACTCAGGCTCATTTTCTTTCTGAATACAAACACTCAGCTCTCTCTCTTCTCTCAATTACAATCCTCATGCCCAAAGGCTTACAACTTTGTGGATACTTCAGAAGGCGATTTCCATACATTATGTCCTATATAGGTGAAGTCTTCAACGCGTTCGCATGCTTCAAAATGATAAGGAACTCCATGCCTCAGCATGTCCAAGCAAGTTTCGCCCTGACGAGCAAGTATCAGTAACCTGCGCATAAAAAATGTTGGGTTGTCAGTACACAACAGTAATGGTGTGAGCTCTCCATCCACCTATACAAAACCAATACGTTAATTTACTGAGTACAAACTATTCTTTTAGTTGTCTTTCTATTCTTGCCTTAGGATCAATTTCATTACTTAGATTCTTGGCCTATTCGTGTTGTAATATCGTGGTCGTGCTCCAAAATCTTGTGACCATACTACCAAACTCATTGTTCCAACATCTTGGTCGTACCATAATATCTATTCGTGTATCATCATCGAGGCCATGCCTCACAACGTGGTGTATCCTTACACAATACTTGCCCTACGGCCTTTACCCTATTTTGTCTCCGGAAATGGCTTATTCATAGACTCTCATTTCGTCTCCAGAAATGGCTTGGTCATAAACTCGTGAACTTAGTATCAATAACTCAATTCATGACATTACATTTCGTGCCCAAGTACGTATTTCTGTCATAGCCATATCTTAGGCACAAACATTGTGTTGCATACCGTGTGCATATTTTTTGACTTATTTGTATCGTGCATACACTCATTGACTTATTTGTGCCGTGCATACACTGTTTGACTCAATCTAAGGTGTGCACGTGGATCGCCGCTAATATGTTGACTCATCTATATGAAATGGGTCACTAGCATCACAAGCTATCTTGGACAAAAATTGGGCTTAGTCGGCGACCCTTTCAGCGTAGCTAGCGAGCCTCGCTGAAAGTTTTCGAATAACCCATCTGAGTGTTGTATGCCGACACGTCTATTTCTTTTACTCCCCCTAGGATCAAATTCAGTACCATCTTCGGGCACTGTTCGAGGAGCCATTCCTTGTGCGCAAGTTGTCCAATGACCATGCAGGACTCGACTCAACTTACCATCCTATACAGTCATTACTTATTTAAAGTGTTTCCATACTTTTATTTTCTTTCCATAACACTCTTTGTTTCAGGGTCTGCTTCAACAAGCTCCCATTGTTTCAGGGAGCCTTGGCGTGCTATAATTTCGAGTACTTTCTATTCATGTTACCATACCTTTGACTCAACTCAGGAATGACTACTTGTAAGCCTCTTGCATATTCAACTTGAACCAACCGTGTTCTTTGTCGTGCCACCAATCAAGTAATACTTTATATGACAAGCCTCAAGACCATAGAAACATTTGGTTATACGAAGCCGTAGAACTGTGGGACCGTGCCCATTCTTAACTTGAACAACCGTATTCTTTGAGCGCCTTAACCTATGGCATATTCTATGGGACTAATTGTGAGACCGTGGGACATTTTTTCTATGACAGTGAGATCGTGGAACGTGTTTGCTATAACATCGAGTCGATAGCCCGTGGCATAACTCAACTTAACCCAATTCGTGTTTGGTCAAAAGAGCCAGTGCCAACTTTGAAAGCCATCATAGAGTGATTTCTAAGCAATAACTTAACCATTTCAAATTATATATCACCGACTTGGGACCACGGGATTATTCCTTTAGCTATGTGGATTCATCTCTTTTTATATCAAGCATATTTAGTGCAATAAAAACTTTATTTTATTAGTGTGAAGGCCAAGTAGAGGCAAGTTCACCGAAGCTACCCACCTAAACGAGGTGTTGTCTCGACCGTGCGGGACTTCGAACAAGCCATTGCATGGCTATGTCCAAACGTTGTTGCGTTGCGTTTTGATTCATCCAGTTGAACTGAGCAGGGCGGGGTATTATAGTGTAGGTGAACGCACGGCTTAGAAGACCTCTTTCCCTCTCTTCTTTCAATCAACGGTGAGTGGCTAACCCTTCTCTCCCTTGACCCTCTTGCTTTCTAAATCATTCGACAACATAATATAATACAAATGTTAGAAGTGGACGCAGTCGATACCAAGTAGATATGCTTGTCTTTATATAATTGAATCCATAAATTGTTGCACGATTTCTCACGGACACGTGTTATAAAACTGCTAGCATATGAAACTGTTGTATGTTTACTTATACCATACTTGTTTTAGAACTGTAAAGGTAGATAGAATCGATTAACGAATGATGCAACGACAAGGAAAAACACTCTAAATTTGGTTACGTTTATAATAATTTATAGACCATATTGAACAACAGAGTTGGTAGTACGGTCATTGGACAACTTGTGCACAAGGGAGTTAGTTCCTCGAACAGTTGCCTAAGCCAAGGAACCGATTTAGCCTAGGAGGAAGAGGGATAGCAGTGTTGGCCTAACCGAAACTGGTGACTCTGGAGCTTTCAAACAAGGTTGCTACCCGCCTTGAAAGGATCGTCGTCTAACCCAGCTATAGTCCAAGATGGGTTGACATTGCTAGTGACCTTCATATATATACACTGCCTTATCTATTGTATCTGTTGACACGAGAGGGATATATTCTAGTTTGTATAGGCACAGAGACCATGTCGTGCATAAAAGGTAACTACTTTTCGATATACTACGCTTTATATTATAAAATGCTCACATGGAATCCATTAGGATGGTTAGAAAGATCACAAATTGTATTACATGTTTCATATAAATCTTTTTGAACAAATGAGAGCATGGAATTTAATTAGTCATCCACCATGTTTGCCATAAAATATAAAAGGACAGAACAATTATCGGAGGACTGGACTTTTACTTCACGTTACAAACTCGCTTGTACAAAGAAAGCCTAGGGACGAAAACCTAGGTACAGCAATCTAAGTACAATTATTTATTTTAGATTCTGCGGGGTGACGATAGAGGGTCAGAAAAGCGACGGCCGCTCTGTCTTACTCCTTGGACGATCGGTATGCAACCTTGGCTCCAGAAGATTGCTTGGCGTTGAAGAAATGCTCTCTTTTCTCTCTCTCGGCTCTTTCTCTCCAAGTATTCTGGTGCTCTCTGATCTCAAAAAAGGGGTCCTCTTGCAAGGGAATGACACCTTGCTATTTATAAGAAGGGAATGCAATCATTAGGGTTTGCAATGATTGCCCCTTAGAGTGGCGGCGGCCTGTTGATTGATCAATCTGGGCCATTAATCTTGAGTGTGATGAATCTGGGCCATTTAATGTAGATTGTACCAAATCCTATCAGTAATTAATGCTGATTGGAATAAATCTCCGTGATAATGATTTGCTGATGTCTGCAAATCTGAATGAATAAGTTTAATTCATTCTCCTACCACGTGTCCCAGATTATTGGGATTTGACCCAATCTTTGATTGTAGTAAATCTGGGAAATTGATTGGCTTCATGACACGTGTCCTGGGAGCCACTGAGGGGATCTGAGCCGCATGAGGATTGAACCGCATAAGCCCGGCCACGTGTCAAAGTTGTTTGGGGAGTGGCCTCCGAACCTTCAAATCACATGATAATCTGGGCCGCATGGACGCAGGTGGCCGCATAACGGGTAACTCCTTTATGAGCCGCATGGAGATGGTCATCGTGAGCCGCATAGGGGAGCGTCTTCTTGAGCCGCATAGGGCTGTTTCGATCTGGGCCGCATAGGGCAACTTCGGCCTGAACCGCATAGGGAGTCTCCGCTTGAGCCGCATATGACTGTCCACGCGTCTAGGCTACATGGCATTTTTTGGATCTCGGGGGATTGTGTCAGAGATCTTCTTCGTTTTCCTAGGAGTCTGTCATTATGACAGAGTCATAATTACATCTTTGTGTCAGGGCTGTCGTCTTGTTAGAGCTGTCAGCCGTCAAGGTAATTAATGCAGTAAGGGAAAAGTTATTTGTATGCTACGTGGTACTTCTCTTTGAGCCGCATGGAGATCATAGAGCCGCATAGTCCCTTGTGCCGCATGAATCTCTGAGCCGCATGGGCTTTCTGAGCCGCATGGGGTTTCCTGGCCGCATGGATCTTTCTTTATTATTTTCCATGCTTCTACAAGACCCCCTTCAAAGTTTTCAATTTGCAAAATTGAAATACTTTGAATAAGAAGTATGGCTGTGTGCAAGCTCTTCTAGCCGCATAAGGGGTCCTGGCCGCATGGATGTTTCAGCCGCATAGATGGCTTAGCCGCAGGGACTTTCGAGCCGCAGAGTTGTTTCAGCCGCAGGGCCATTTGAACCGCATAGGCTCTTTGCCACGTCATTATGCCATGCGTGCAAATCTTTTCGGGGCAGGATCCCAAGAGTTTAGTCTTTAATTGGCTAGTTTGTCTCAATAGCCGAAGAGTCGATCACGTTGTACGAGGCGTCGGTTCGTGGTCCTCCTTTTTCTATCTATAAATAGAAGGGTATTTGGACGGACTTCTCTCTTAAACTCTTCTTGACTCAGATTCCTGTCTTGTTTTCTTCCTCTGACCGTCAGACAACAATGGCACCTAGGGCTTCCAAGGCTGTGAAGAAGGCTGTAGCGAAGAGTAAGAAATCGGCTTCGTCTTCGACTGTCGCGCCCCCCGTTCGTCTTGACGTTCACGTTGCCATCGAAGGTAAAAACCGTGAAGGAGATTGGGTACTTTGAAACCCTAACAGAGCCTTCTCTGCTGCATGCTTCGTGCATAAGCCTTTGATGAGAAATTTCCAAATTACATGATCCGCATACACGTCCCATGACCGAGCCGCATGGGGGTATACCCTATGTCCGAGCCGCATGAAAGTTGTCTTGAACGAGCCGCATGAATATTTCTGAATAACTTCTGACTATTTTTATTTCCTTTGTCTTTGGTTTTTTGCAGTATCTCCACCGGCTGCTGGGATCGCAGTAACAGAGGAGCCGCCGCCTCCTTTCATCAAACAGGAGTCATCCTCTGTTAAGGAGGAGGCGATGAAAGAAGAACAGGCGCCTGAGGGAGAGGGCAGCCTTCAAAATATCGAAACCGCTGAGGGTAATAGCGCTGGGAATTCCAATTCTTCTGCTCTGGACGAGGATCCTTCTCAATTGCATCCTTCATATGCAAGGTGGTTGAGGGAATGGTATACGCGCTTCCGTAACTAGGTTTCAGGGGCTTCTCATAGATGTCTATCTTTTGTCTTTAATTTTTTTGCTGTAGTTTTCGTTTTGTTTTTCTTTCTTTCTTGTCTGTATGAAGAACTTCTTTGACTTGCTTGTAGTCGTGTGGATGTAACCGATTTCTGAATGAATGGAATATATTTGCTTCACTCTTTTTCTTTGTAATGGTCATCTTATTGGGACATTTTGCGTGGACCTATTGTCCCTAACGTACCCTGGTTTTGGATACGGACAATAAGTTTTAAAAGGAACCAACATACTTACTCAGAGGTACTGAGGACATGGTGAGCATGAGGGTTTCTTTGACGGAGCCTTCATACTCAGAGGTAATGAGGAAATGGTAGGAGTGGGCTCAATGAAGTGGGGTACAAAGAACGACTCAGAGTTAATGAGGACATGGAAGTTCTATGTAGAGGGGTGATTTGTTTTTGGCGGAAGTGGAACGACTCAGAGGTAATGAGGACATGGCCGTTTTGGAAATTTGTGGGTCTGTTATCCTTTTTGTGCACTGCGAGTGCGGGTAGTGGATCATGAGGGAGGATCTCTTTCAGGAAAAAGGTTTAGAGGTATGATCATACATGACTTACTATCTGAAAGAGTGACCGGGATGTGAGTTCAGAGGCACCAACGGGTACATGACTCGATAATTTGGAATATTGTGAAAGTGTGAGTTCAACGGCACCAGCGGGTACATGACTCGATAATTTAGAATATTGTGGATGTGAGTTCAGCGGCACCAGCGGGTACATGACTCGATAATCTGGAATGTGTTGAAGATGCGAGTTCAGCGGCACCAGCGGGTACATGACTCGATGATTTGGAAAATGTTTGTGGATGTGAGTTCAGCGGCACCAGCGGGTACATGACTCGATGACCTGGAATGTCGTTCAGACATAATATTTCTTCAGGAACTTGCCGTTGACGGGCAACATGAGCAAGTCTCCATTTTGTTTTTACGAGGCGGTAAGCACCGTTGGAGAATACAGCCTCAATGATAAATGGACCTTCCCATTTTGGCTGGAACTTGCCGGTGGTCTTGTGAGTCATGACCCTCGGCCTCCGGACTGCCAGAACGAGATCGCCCACTTGGAATGTTCTGATTTTGACCTTCTTGTTGAAGGCTCCGGAGATGCGTGCTTGGTATAGCTCGATTCGTTGCTGAGCCAGGAGGCGCTTTTCATCTAAGGCCTCTAACTCTTGTAGCCGGCGACGGTAGTTATCATCCGTCGTCAATTGATAAGTGAGGGTGACACGAAGTGAGGGTATTTGAGTCTCCAATGGAAGAACTTTCTCACTCCCGTACACCAGGAAGAATGGTGTGTTCCCTGTGGCCGTTCGGACCGTGGTACGATACGCCCATAAGCATTCACTAAGCTTCTTGTTCTAGTCGCATTTGTTGGACAATACGAACTTCTTGAGTAACTTGATGATGGTTTTGTTGAATGCTTCTGCCAACCCATTCGCTGCTGGATTGTATGGCGTCGAAGCAATATTCTGGATGCGATGCTTGTCGCAGAACCGATAGAAGGCGTGGCTTACAAACTGCAGACCATTATCGTAGATGATCCTTCGAGGCAGTCCAAAGCGATAGATGACATGATGCTTGAGGAAGCTGATCATGTCTGATGTTTTGACTTCTACAAGCAGAACAGCTTCCGCCCATTGGAGAAGTAATCTGTGATTGCGAGTATGAAGCGATGTCCTCGGGAGGAAGGTGGAGTGATTGGACCGATGATATCTATTCTCCATGCTTCGAACGGCCAGGACGCCACTATCGGATGTAGAAATTTAGATGGCTGGTGAATGAAGTCCACGTGGACTTTACAGGCTTTGCATTTTCTTGCATAATCTATCGCATCTGCTACCATCATGGGCCAGTAGTAGCCCATTCGGCGAAGATGGTCTTGTAACTTAGGGCAAGGCTGATGGGCCCCACAGACACCATCATGAGCTTCGCGTACGGCTTCTTTAGCTTCTGCGTTTGACAGACACGAAGTAATAATCCATCATAAGATCGACGATACAGCATTTTTGTCTCTGTATCGTAGAAGAATCTGAGAGAACGCCTTCTGATGGAAGTGGCTTCCTTTGGGTTCTCGGGCAGGATGTCGTAGACTACGAAGTCTATGAATGGTTGTCTCCAGTCCGGCGCTTCGTCGATCGTCTGAGCGGAATAACTCGCCACAAACTAAACGTTGTTCTTGGGACAAACCAGTTCGTGGTCTATCACATCTACCGATTGATGAGCATAGTTTGGAACCGAGAAGCGGCAAGGCCAGCTAGGGCATCGGCTTCGATATTTCGGAGTCTGGAAACATGTTCGATGAAGAACCCCTCGAACGATGAGATGATGTTGATCGCTATTTGGTGATAGGGGATCATGTCTTCATGGCGAACCTCATATGAGCCCCGGATCTGATTGACGATTAACTGAGAGTCGCCGTACGCTTCAAGATATTCTACCCCCAGCTCTCTTGCAAGTTGGAGGCCAATGACCAAAGCGTTGTACTCAGCCACATTGTTAGAGCAGGGTTCTGTGAGAGATTAAGCGCGATTGATCACCAATCCGGAAGGAGAAACCAGCACCACCCCGACTCCGACAACGATGTTGCCCTTAGGTCCAGTTCTCGAAGCACCGTCGAAGAACATTCGCCATATATCATCGTGAGAGGTTGTATGCGAGTCGGCGACCTCATCTGGGATCTCTTCATATATTCTGGATGACTCCGAGCCTGGGTGGGCTGCTAAAAAGTCTGCCAGAGCTTGACCCTTAACAGCCTTTTGTGGGACGAAGATCATATGATAGGGGGACAGTAATATTGCCCATGTAGCGAGGCGGGAGCTGAGTGCCCCTGGTTTCGTCATGAGGACCCTGAGAGGATTTACTCGTGAGATCACATGTATGGTTTGTCCTGTGATATAGTGCCGCGTTTTCTGAATGGCGAACACTAGGGCGAGGCATTCTTTTTCCACAGCGGTGTATCGGTGCTCTGGCCCAATCATCATTCGACTGAGGTAATATATGGCCTGTTCATGGCCTGCATCGTTATTTTGTGCCAGCAAAGCCCCGAGGGAATGTTCTATTGCTCGTACGTAGAGCAGGAATGGTTTTCCCGCAACCGGAGCCACCAGGACTGGAGGGTTCAACAAATATTCTTTGATGCTGTCGAAGGCCCGCTGACATTCTTCGTCCCATACAAATGTGACGCCTTTCTTTATGAGATGGGTGAATGGTCGACATCGCCCGGAGAGTTTAGAAATGAACCTCCTGTTATATGTTAGCCTTCCTTGGAGTGTTCTGAGTTCGCAAAGATTTCTCGGGGGACCCATCTCCATAATTGCCTTTGTCTTCTTAGGGTCTACATGGATACCCTGGGCCGTGATGATAAAACCCAAAAAACTTCCTGCTGGATACGCCCAGGATGGACTTCGTAGGGTTCATTTTCAAATTGTGCGCTCGCATCAGATTGAATACTGTCCTCAGATCCTGCAGATGGTCTCCGTTACAGCGACTCTTGACGGAGATATCATCAACATAACACTCCACAGTCTTGCGCAAGTGGTCTCTGAAGATGATACTCATGGCTCTTTGATATGTGGCACCGACATTCTTTAAACCGAAAGACATGACTGTGTAATAGTATATGCCAATCGGTGTTCAAAATGATGTATACTTTTCGTCGTCAGGAGACATCTTGATTTGGTTGTACCCCAAAAAGCCATCCATAAATGACATACGTTCGAAGCCGCATGTGTTGTCGATCATGATGTCTGTGATAGGGAGGGGGAATTCATCTTTTGGACATGCCTCATTCAGATTACGGAAGTCGATGCAGATTCGGATCTTTCCGTTCTTCTTGAGGATCGAAACTATGTTGGCGACCCAGTCAGGATGTTTCTTCTCACGAATGAAGCCGCTGGCTATTAGTTTGTTGACTTCGGCTTCGATCGCATCCATGATGCCTGGGCGGAAGCGTCGCTGTTGTTGCTTGACCGGCTTTACATCTGGCCGAATGTTGAGTTTGTGGAGAGCAATATCGGGATCTAATCCCAGTATGTCTTCATAGCTCCATGCGAACACATCAATATATTCTTTGACAAGTTCCAACAGCGATTCTCGCTCTTCGTCTGTTAGGCTTTTACTGACGAAGATTGGTTTTGGAGAAGATTCGCTACCGAGATCCATCTGTATAACCTCATCTTCAGTAGGGGTTCTCTCAGTTCAAACCGCTTTTCCCATTGTGCATCCAACTATTGGGCCCACGGCTCTAGCTCGAGGATTTCAGGAATGTCTTCATCTTCCTCATAGGCGTCGGCGAATGCCATGTTGACTGACAGGACTTGTCTGAATATGTCTCCGATGCTGGTATCCGAGTCGGAAGTTGGTGACCCGATTGAATGTGACTGCCAGTCACATTCTTCATCTGAACTCTCAGGGGTCGTCGTGGGTGTTACATACCCTAATCCACATCGAGTTTTGCTATAGTAGTCCCGTGGTTTGCCAGCCGGGACCGGTGGCTTCAATGGTAATCGTCGTCCGGTGCCGTAGTTTAAGCCTGGCATAGTCTCCAGATCGTACCCTTGTTTTTGCATGATATATTTGGATTGGGGGCTATAAAGATACAGAGGCAGTCTCCCGGCGTCTGACCCAAGGTCGACTTCTTCTATGGTGAAGGGATGCGGATCGTCCTTCCGGCCGAAGATGATTGGATGATCTCCTCCCTCGATTATGCGGTAAGCGTCTTCCACTAGAATAAGCTGGATTGTGGTGTACACATTTGTCACCTGAGTGTGTAGGTAAGTGCCTATACCATGTTCCATAGCATACATCGTACACAGCTTATTGAGCTCGAGGTAGTTCAAAGATAGCCCTTTATTGATGAAGTAAGGTATCTTTTCTAGGGGGATTACATCATCTGCGGAGGGAACATCAGTGTGGGCAGCCACATACTTGGCTAGCTCCAGTTCCTCTTCGGCTACCCCCTGTATAAACGAAGACTGAGAGGACGACCTGGGCAGTTTAATCGTCAGAGGTTCAGCTGGTAGAGCAGAACGTGGAGTTGTTGGCAGGCTAGCGACCCCCAGCTTGGTACTTGATGCTGGGCGGGGAGTGGTTGGTTCGCTAGAAGCCCCAAACCCAGCATCGGGATGACGACTCTTCTTGGGAAGACGTATCGTCATCGGCTTATCGGAGGGATTGAGCTTCTCCGTTTGTGGCTGGCCGACTCTCGACAGCCTAATTGTTAGTGGCTCCGTTGTGGATCTTGGCACTTTGCCAGACCTTGGCAGTCGGATTATCATCTGCTCTTCTTGCACCGAGAGGCTGATTGCGTCCTTACGCAGAGTGGCTGTAAGGGGTGCGGACTTGCCAGGTTTGCGAGCTTGGAGGTGGATCGTCAGAGGTTCTTCTGATCCTGTGGCTGTCTCGGTATGAGCTTGCACATCTCCTTCACCAAGGTGCTTCTTCGACTTTTCGTACAGGCAGGAGTCTGAGTAGTAGGATTCGACCCCTTTGAAGCGATCGATATCAGCAAATTCTGTTCTCACGAAGCCGTATTTGTCGACATATTTGAAGCACTGGTGCAGCGTGGAAGGCACAATCATATAATCGTATATCCAAGGGCACCCCAAGAGGATGTTGTAAGAAGTATCTACATCTATGACGTAGCAGGTGACTTCTGATTGGAGATCGCCAATCTGACACTTCAGACGAATCTTCCCAATTGGGTAGCTCCTGCCCGAATTGAAACCACTGATGGCGGTGCTTGTAGGCGTCAGGCGATGCATCGGAATATAAAGATTATGTAGTAGACCCTTCGGAATGATGCTTATGGAAGACCCAGGATCAATGTGCATCCGATCCACCTTTACGTCGCCGATGTATCCAGTGTAGTATAGCGGGCGATCGTGCAGGTTGGTTTTGATAAGCATGTCCTGCGGAGTGAAGACAATATTGGGCATCGCTCCTGTGCAAGCGCTGTCTTGGAAATCTGCAGGCGGATTTTCTCCCGTGAGGTTGACCTGAGCCAGGTACGCATCGGCATTTTGGAGTGCATCGCTCAAAGCCGTGCGAACATCTTTTGAGAGTCTCAGAAGCTCGTATAATGACAACTTGGCCGGTGTGTTGGCCAATTACGCCAAGATGTCGAAGTTGTAGGGCTTCTCCAGCCCCTACGGTGCCTCTTTTCGGAGGAATTTGTCAAAGCGAGTCTCCTTCGGCCTAGGCTTGTCGGTCGTCGGAGGCTGAGCCGGTCCCGGAGCGTTAATTGTAGCGGGCTGATGATCTTCAGCCGAGTTATTAGCCATAGGTTGGGATTGTGCCCCAGACCGAGTGACGACGGCTGTAGCTTCTTCGATATTTGCCGAGATTGTTCGGCAGGACCTGACTTTTCTACTCTTTTTCGAGCGAATGGAAGATGGTATGGGCTGAGTCACTTCTGATACCAAGTCTGGATGGACCCACATGACCTCCCTTCGTGATGTGGTGAGGGACACTATCCCCGCAGCCTGATCTCGGGGAGGTAGAAGGTTAGCAATCTCCATTGTCGCCAGAGGGATGGATACCACACCGTCTTGAGCCTCGGTTGGAGGAAAGCTGCCAAATTGTACTGACACCATATTGGCTGCCATAGTTACCTCTTCGAAGTCGATGGCCAGAGCGTTCGAATCGATGAGATTTTGGATGTACCGTTTTAGTTGGTAGCAGTCGTGTGTGGCATGATGGACGTAGCGGTGGTAATGGCAGTACTTTGGATTCTCCATATCTGCCGGCCGAGGTTCCCGTCTTGGTGGAGGAAGCTGAATTCTGTCTCCTTGTATGAGCATGTCCAAGATGGGCTTGACGTGACCGTCTTCGAAGGAGTAAGTAATTTACGGCCATTGTTTGTCTGTCGATTTTGGCTCAGGTTTCTGTGCTGTATCGGCCACCATAGCCTACTTACCCCTGCTGTCCCGATTGTTGGAGGGGCTACCCCCATTGTCATTGTTGGGACGCTTGCCCTTGTTCTCTCCGTCCGAGATGTGCAATCCCAGTTAGCGAGCCTTCTTCAACCATTCTTCGGCGCTAGTGGCACTGATGATAAACGTCTTCCAGTCTTTGAATTGACTTTCGCCCATCCAGAGACTGATTGTTGGAAGCAATCTCTTTTGGCAAATTTCAATTAGGGAGGAATCCGGATTTCCAGACGGCAGCTTCATCGCGGTTTAGCAAAATCGCTCAATGTAATTCCTTGTCAGCTCTTTCTCTCCTTGGACGACGTCCATGAGGGTGGACATTGTGATGTCCTGCCCTACTTCGTAGAATCTCTCCAAAAACATGCGCTTGAAGTCGGTGAAGGAGTGGATGCAGTTGTCTGGCAGGTTGCGATACCAGTCGAAGGCGACTCCTTCTAATGCCCCGATGAATATCGTGTGAGGATGGCATTATCATGGGACAGATAGTCGGTGGTGACCTCAAAGTAAGTAATCTAACGACTTGCCGAGGTCTTACCATCATAAGGATTGATATTGAACGGCTTATATCTTGGTGGGAATGGAACATCCCTCCAGACAGTAGGGTACGGTTGCCGTATTCTGAGGTCTTAAGAATTTTTGCGAGCGTGAAACATGGCTCGGAGCTCCTGGACCTCTCTTCTCGCTTCGCGGGCTTCATCCACGACGGTGGGGGCCGTTCCTTCAGGAGGATTGTTGTCCGGGTTCGGTGCCGCTGAATTCGAGTCCGTATTGACCGCGGGACCCGTGCTTGTTTGGCCAGGCGCTCCTCCCTGCAGAGTTGGAAGAGCCGCTTTGATCTCGTCTACAGACTTGACCAAGGCAAGCAGTATGGCCTCCAGAGTGTCGATGCGTTGGCGATCACTGGAACCACCTTGGTTACTGTCCGTCATGAATATCGTCCTTTTGTGAGGAGAGATGGACGGAGTGGTAGAGGAAGCGCCCTCCGAATCATACTCCTGTAGTGAGAAGTCATCGAGATATGTGGGAATGTTCTCCTCTGGTTCGGACTCGGAAGGAACAGTACCCCCAATCTCCGAGTTTGTCTCGTCTTGGGAGTTGTGGATGTCGTTGGGGACGTCAGGGTTTGTTGCATCTGATGGGAGAGTTGTTTCCCCCGGCTCGTCTTCCTAGAACATCGGATTGTCGTGGAGGTTCGAAGGAGTGCTACCCCCAGTCCCAGCAACCCCCAGTGTTGTGGACGACGAATCTCCCACTGTAGCAGATTTCGTCTTAGAACGGGTGCTTTAGAAAACTCCGGTGGTGGGCACCCGCTTAGACGACAGTCTTTTGGTCAAAGTGGTTAAAATCTTCGGACCAGGAACATTTGTCTTCTTCCCTCTCCCATCGGTGGTGACTTTCTGAGCAGAGTTGCTAGAGACGACGGGAGGTGCCTCGTCTTCTGAGCTTGGTCGTTGCAATCTTTGGAAGACGGACCGCCGGTCTTCTTGTACTGTTGCGTTGCTGCAACAGCAGTTGACAATGACTTGGGTGCAGTGACGTCCGTGGGAGGACTCTTTGTACCCCGGGGCACCTTCTCTTTCCTTGTGTTTGTGGAGGATGGCCTCACGCAAGTCAGATGGGTCCGGATCGACCATATTTGCTCCCTGGATTTTGGGAGACTTTTGGGAACCTCTCTGTCCGTTTGCCACCGGGGGCTGGACTCGAGTGGTTCTGTACAACTTCCTATCAGAGGCCCGTATAACAGTATGTGGGACGCTCGGATGGTCAGAGGTCGGATCAGCGGACCGAGCTTGCCAAGCTCGTGCTGCCCCAGACTTCTTCGCTCTAGTACGTAAGGGCACATAGTAGGAAGAGTCTAGGTGATGCTGGATAGAGTCAGACATATCTTCTTGGGAGTACAAGAGATCAGAACCATAGGAGAGACGGTCGAAGACAGAGCCACGTGGAGTAGGCGTCACGCGGCTGTCATCAATAACCTTCATGCGGCTGGCAGGCGTAGCCGTATAGGTTTTCTTCATGCAGCTGGGAGCTTCGGCCGCATGAGTTTTCTTTATGCGGCTGGATGATCTGGCCGCATAGACTTTCTTCATGCGGCTGGCAGACTCAACCGTATGAGCATCCTGCATGCTGTTGGCAGACTTGGCCACATGAGCGTTCGGCTTCTTCTTGGGGCGCGTAGAATCACTCTTTGTCCCTGCAAGTCTAGCATCGTAGTGCTTTCCTCTGTCGGACTTGGGGACAACAGAGTTCTC
Organism: Iris pallida; assembly: GCA_029216955.1. Taxonomy (NCBI): domain Eukaryota; kingdom Viridiplantae; phylum Streptophyta; class Magnoliopsida; order Asparagales; family Iridaceae; genus Iris; species Iris pallida. The sequence continues at coordinate 5,726,705 of JANAVB010038613.1, forward strand.
TACGGCTCGAAGTAGAGCCGTATGAGAGTCGTCTTCGCCGTCTTGGGTAGCCGAGAGTACCCCATCTAGAGCTTGTGGAGGAGCAAATGATTTTGGCTTCCACTCGCAGCGAGCTTTCATTATGCGGGTTCGCTTCTGGACCGGGCCAGCGCTTCCTTCAGAGAGCATTTCTTCAAACGCCTATTGGTCGAAGCGGACGACCATCTTCTGTTGCGTGGAGCCAAGTTTGGCTGCATCCGATTGCGTCACCAACTCCTCAGCCGTAGAGAAGTTTGTCTCCAGCAGAGTCGCCATCGTGTTGGCCATAAAATATAAAAGGACAGAACAATTATCGGAGGACTGGACTTTTACTTCACGTTATAAACTCGCTTGTACAAAGAAAGCCTAGGGACAAAAACCTAGGTACAACAATCTAAGTACAATTGTTTATTTTAGATTTTGGGGGGTGACGATAGAGGCTCGGGAAAGCGACGGCCGCTCTACCTTACTCCTTGGACGATCGGTATGCAGCCTTGGCTCCAGAAGATTGCTTGGCGTTGAAGAAATGCTCTCTTTGCTCTCTCTCGGCTCTTTCTCTCCAAGTATTCTGGTGCTCTCTGATCTCGAAAAAGGGGTCCTCTTGCAAGGAAATGGTACCTTGCTATTTATAAGAAGGGAATGCAATCATTAGGGTTTGCAATGATTACCCCTTAGAGTGGCGGCGGCCTGTTGATTGATCAATCTGGGCCATTAATCTTGAGTGTGATGAATCTGGGCCATTTAATGTAGATTGCACCAAATCCTATCAGTAATTAATGCTGATTGGAATAAATCTCCGTGATGATGATTTGCTGATGTCTGCGAATCTGAATGAATAAGTTTAATTCATTCTCCTGCCACGTGTCCCAGATTATTGGGATTTGACCAAATCTTTGATTGTAGTAAATCTGGGAAATTGATTGGCTTCATGACACGTGTCCTGGGAGCCACTGAGGGGATCTGAGCCGCATGAGGATTGAGCCGCATAATCCCGGCCACGTGTTAAGGTTGTTTGGGGAGTGGCCCCCGAACCTTCGAATCACATGATAATCTGGGCCGCATGGACGTAGGTGGCCGCATAACGGATAACTCCTTCACGAGCCGCATGGAGATGGTCCTCGTGAGCCATATGGGGAGCGTCTTCTTGAGCCGTATAGGGCAGTTTCGATCTGGGCGGCATATGGCAACTTTGGCCTGAACCGCATGGGGAGTCTCCGCTTGAGCCGCATATGACTGTCCACGCGTCTAGGCTGCGTGGCATTTTTTGGATCTCGGAGTATTGTGTCAGAGATCTCCTTCGTTTCCCTAGGTGTCTGTCATTATGACAGAGTCATAATTACATCTTTGTGTCAGGGCTGTCGTCTTGTCAGAGCTGTCAGCCGTCAAGGTAATTAATGCAGTAAGGGAAAAGTTGTTTGTATGCTACGTGGTTGTAATACCTGTGGTTCGTATTACGTATTTCTGGAATACGTGTACGTATTTATTCTTGTATTGGATGATTTCCTTGCTTAATTTCCTCCCTGGGCTTGGTTTATTCTTGGTTTGGGTTGGCTTGGTTCGGTTTTGGATTGCTCTTGGTTCATCATGAACCAAGGGGTGAACCCCCTACCTACCACCACCACTCGTATTTATTACCTATTCTTCTTCTCTCTCTTCATTAATCTCCTCTTCTTCTTCCATTTACTCCCTTTACCTACCAGAGAGAGAAGAGAGAGGTCTAGGCAAGTGCAACTTGCTTCCACAAGAGAGCCCATTTTTATTGTTCCATTAGTGGCCCGTCGTGGCGTACTCCTGACAAGTACACTTGGCATGATAACCTGACATGATTATCTCGCATAGCTGTTGCGACGGCTACCTGACATGACATGACCTGTATAATTAATCTGGACACCGTGGGCGATTGTGTTTGTATAAATAAACCAGTCCTGTCTTGCATCATGTCTAGGACAGGGACTCCTGAGTACCACGGTCAGGAGTACCTACTAAAATAGACTAAGGCTAATAACTAGATTAATACATTAGTCATGACGAGATTTTCCAGCTACAAGCAATCCCGTTACCTGGGCACGCCTTGGGATCTGTAGCCTGCTGTCGAATAGGGCACATTTCCAGCACACTGTCATGTGTTGCACCCTTCAAGCTACCTAAGGGTACATTCGTTTCCTGGACGATGTACCCACCTGAACTCAACTCTAATCTTTTAACCCGGGTAACCTGGATGGTCTGCAGGGCTTGTGGCTATGGAATAATCTTACTGCATCTTGTTAGTAATTAGGCTTGTGACAACCCTAGTTAGTTAAAGTATCAAGCCATAATTCTTGCTTGGCCGTGAAGTGATTGGACGGAGTCTAACCAGTCTAGTCTTGCCCTGATCCTGTTCCAGATTATTGAATGACCAGAATGCTAGTATTTATTTTACCGATAAATGGTGAGAATTCAAAGTTCTGTTCAGACGAAGGGTTACAACCCCGGTCCTTGTTTGGTTTACGGGTTGTAACCTGGTTATCTGAATAGTTCTATGGTTATCTCGTCGTATATCATCCTGGTGTATTTTCTTTATTTTCAGTTCTTACTTTTATTTATATCTTGTGCTGATTGCTGGTTTTAGTTCTTAAGTGAAGCCTCCTTTGTGGCACTTGCTCTTTCTGGGGTCTGATCCAGCTGGTTTTATGTCGCCAGATTTCGGAGCAGCTCCAGAGGATCTATCGACCTTTCTGCCAGATGGTGAACACTAGAAGGAATCTCGGCAACGAGTGGGTTTTATTTTGCTCTCCTACTCCCTTGTAAAAATATTCTTTTGAGGCGTTTAGCCGACAAGCACCTGTTTAGCTCGATTGTATTTACTTACTGTCTGCCTACGGGCTGTAACATGATTAACAGATCCTAGGGTTGATCATGTATGACTAAACTCTTGCTAGTCCTGACATTTTGTAACGACTAGCTTCATGATCAACTGAATATGTAATGTTTGGGACGCCTTACTATTGTATATTTAATGATCATACATCTTGTGACTTTTACTTACTTGCTTGTGATTGAGACACTAGGCTTGTTTATGACCTTAAGAGACTGTTGGCTTGTAGATAAACCCTCATGTATCTAGACAGCCGTGATCGTATAGCGAGATGGATTCCATTTCATATACGTAGCTGGCTATGTCTGCCCCCGCTCTCCAGTATTCTGGTTCTGGGGCGTGACATGGTTTAAGTGGTGGCCCATGCAGGTCTTGTAAATCAAGATATGTGAGGGTTTACCGAATAGATGTCTCAATTAGTATTCGTCCTTGATCTCTGCTCGTATCTTCTGAATCCCTGGATTCTTGTCCTGATCATATGCTTGTATCGTTGATCTGTCCTGGTCCTTCCTTATTGTTCCCTATGTCGTCTTCTTCAGCGGCATTGTTCGTGGTCCTACCGACCAGCAAGGCGGAGCACCTCCCGCAGACCAGCATCAACCTGGAGATCAAGCCCAGCATTCCGGAGTAGCCTCCAGAGTCGTGCCTTCTGGCGGAGAGCCACCAGTCCAGCCAGTTCAACCTGTAGAACATGATGACGGCACTTTGGTAGGACTCGTCAAGACCTTGATAGCTTCCCAAGACCGGCTTGGAGATGCCTTGCACCAGGCAGTGATGGATGCTTTGACCCGGGGTGGTCATCAGGGTAACAGCGCGGCCAACAGCTTCAAGCGCTTGAACCCTCCATTCTTCGACGGTAGTGAAGATGCTATTGCGGCAGATGTATGGCTTCAGGACACAGAGGTGATTCTAGAAGCAGCCAGGACCCCAGAGAATGAGAAGGTGGCCATTGTGCGCCTGTAGTTGTTAGATCTTGCCCGCAGCTGGTGGGCAGCGCAGGTCGTTGGATTAGCAGCACCCATTGCTTGGGCAGTATTCAGAGAGAGATTCCAGACCAAGTATTTCGATGCCGTGGCTCGGTATGATCTGCAGACGAGGTTTACCAATCTGAAGCAAGGAGGCAGGACGGTCGACGGATATGCGGTCGAGTTTTCCAGACTCAGTTGGTTTGCTCCCACTTTGGTGGCAACCGAGTATGATAGAGCCCAGCGGTTCCAGCAGGGACTTCACCTGAAGATCTTGTTGGCAGTTGAGCAGTTTGAGCATCAGACTTTTGATGCAGTCTTGAGAGCAGCCCGGAGGCATGAGTATACCTCCCAGAGGATTGTGGATAGGGCCGGAGGTCGGAAGAGATCTCACGGCCAGATGAATCAGTCTTCAGCACCGGCCCCGGCAGCCAGGGCTTTGACTATTGGAGCTCCAAGGCGAGCGGCCTCAGTAACGTCGGTTCAGCATTCAACTTCGACGCACCATTAGCAGCAGAAGCAGAAGCAATCTTTCGCAGTGGGTTGTTCTCATTGTGGAAAGCCAGGCCATGTGGTGGCAGAATATTACAGGGCACAGGAATTGTGTCTGGCTTGTGGAGCATCAGACTATAGGGTTGGATCCTGCCCGAATAGGGGTGGTTCATCATCGTCTAACCTTTCTAGCTCTTCGGTGAGAGGACCAGCTCCGGTCCAGCAGCAGCAGCATCCATTGCCGAGGCCCTTGCCGCCTCAGACCCAAGTGTTCCAGCAGCAGAACCTCCAGCAGTATGCACAAGTCCAAGCCTAGAGTCAGAGCAGGCAGCGAGGATTTCAGCAGAGGGGACCAGCACCCCGAGGGCACGGTCAGGCTATGGTGATGACCGTAGAGGAAGGATTGGCACTAGGAGAGGTAGTGACAGGTACTATTCTCGTCAACTCCTTTCCAGCTTCAGCTTTATTTGATTCTGGTGCATCGCATTCATTTATGTCTGCACGATTCGCAACACGGATAGGACTGGAGCCCGAGTCATTATCAGTAAGGCTCAATTACTTACTGGTAACGGACTTGTGGGAGTAGATAGAGTGTTTTCCTCGTGTCGGATCGTAGTTAGCGGTAGAGAATTCCCCGCTAGATTGATAGAGTTCCCGATGGTATATTATGATGTGGTCCTAGGGATGGATTGGTTGAGGAACCAGTATGCTAGGATAGACTGCCACATTGGCAGGGTTGTTTTTAGCATTCCAGGCGAGCCGGAGTTTTCTTTCTTCCAAGGCGAAGTTGAGTCATCTTCTCCAGTATTGCGGATGGCAGTAGCAGCAGTTCAGTTGCCCAGGATAGTCGAAGAGTTTCCAGATGTTTTCCCAGAAGAACTTCCAGGTATGCCTCCGGAGCGGAAGATCGAGTTCACTATAGACTTAATTCCCGGGACAGCCCCAGTGTCAGAGAGAGTCTACAGGATGGCACCGTCAGAGTTGGAGATATTATACAAGATAATTGAAGAACTCAGAACCAAGGGATTCATTCGTGCTAGTGGATCGCCTTGGGGAGCCCCGATGCTTCTTGTGAAAAAGAAGGATGGTACGTCCAGATTATGTGTTGATTATCGTACCTTGAACTCAGTGACAATCAAGAACAGATACCCTCTTCCGAGGATAGATGACTTGTTTGATCAACTCAAGGGGGCTTCAGTATTCTCGAAGATTGATTTGCGCTCAGGTTATCATCAGATCAGAGTCAGAGAGCAGGACATCCCGAAGACAGCTTTTAGATCGAGATATGGGCATTAGAAATTCCTTGTTATGCCTTTTGGAGCAACCAATGCACCGGCAGTATTCATGGACCTCATGAATCGCATCTTCATGCCTTACTTGGATCAGTTTGTGATTGTGTTCTTGGATGACATTCTGGTCTACAGCAAGAGTGAGGCGGAGCATGAGCAGCATCTCCGTATAGTTCTTCAGATCCTCAGAGAGCACCAGTTATATGCCAAGTTCAGTAAATGCGAGTTCTGGCTCGATCGCATTTCGTACTTGGGTCATATCATCACTCGAGGAGGAGTAGAAGTGGATCCCCAGAAGATTGTGGCTATTGAGTCATGGCCAGTGCCCAGTACAGTTGCAGAGGTTCGTAGTTTTCTTGAATTGGCCGGCTACTACCGGCGGTTTGTTTCAGATTTTGCTCGAATTTCAGTGCCATTGACGTAGTTGACCCGCAAGTATGCACAGTTTGCTTGGACAGCAGAGTGTCAGAGTTCTTTTGAGCAGTTGAAGCGAGGCCTGATAACAGCTCCTATTCTCATGCTTCCAGATGGGACCGGAGGATTCTCAGTGTACTGTGATGCTTCAGGCAGAGGTTTTAGATATGTTCTGATGCAGCATGGGAAGGTAATAGCTTATGCATTATGACAACTTCATGATCATGAGAGGAATTACCCAACCCATGACTTGGAGCTGGCAGCAGTGGTGTTTGCACTTAAGTTGTGGAGGCACTACTTGTATGGTGACAGGGTGGAGATTTTCACCGACCACAAGAGCCTGAAGTATGTTTTCACCCAGAAGGATCTTAACATGCGTCAGAGAAGGTAGCTGGAGCTTCTTGTGGATTATGATGTCAACCTGCAGTATCATCTTGGGAAGGCCAATGTTGTTGCGGATGCATTGAGCATGAGAGCGGGAATTTATTTTCTAACAGCGCAACCAGAGCTGTTAGCAGATCTTCAGAAGATGGGTATTGAAGTTGTTCTCCCTTCCAGTGTGGCCTTGATGGCCAGTATGCAAGTTCAGTCCACTATAGTCGAGAGGATCCGGATGGCGCAGTCGGCAGATTCCAAGCTTCAGCGACTTAGAGAAGAGTGTGAGGCAGGACGAAGACCAGAGTTATGCATTCATGAGGATGGTACACTTCGACATGGTGAGCGTATTTGTGTACCCAGTGGAGATATCCGGCAGAATATCTTGTCAGAAGCACACAGTTTGCAGTATTCCATCCATCCCGGCAGTACGAAGATGTACCGTGATATCCGGCAGCATTTCTGGTGGAATGGCATGAAGCGGGAGATAGCTCGGTTTGTCTTTCGATGTTTGGTTTGCCAACAAGTTAAAGCTGAACATCAGAGACCGGCTGGACTTCTTCAGCCCTTACCGATTCCAGAATGGAAGTGGGAGCATGTGACCATAGATTTTGTGACTGGACTACCTAGATCCCCAGCTGGTAGAGATGCTATCTGGGTTATAGTTGACAGGCTCACAAAAGTGGCTCACTTTCTTCCATTCAGAGTTGGTCAGTCGACGGCTCAGTTAGCAGAGATGTACCTCAGGCAGATCGTCAGATTGCACGGTGTGCCAGTCAGTATCACCTCGGACCGAGATTCAAGATTTATGTCATACTTTTGGCGTAGCTTGCAAGAGAGTTTGGGAACTCATCTCCAGTTCAGTTCAGCATATCACCCGTAGACAGATGGCTAGTCGGAGCGCACGATCCAGACTCTTGAAGACATGTTGCGGTCTTGCACACTTGACTTCGATGGTTCATGGAAAGATCACTTGCACCTGGTGGAATTCTCGTACAATAACAGTTTCCAGGCCAGTATCCAGATGGCACCGTTCGAGGCACTGTATGGTAGGAAGTGCAGATCCCCGCTAGCTTGGGATGATGTTAGAGAGAGATAGATGCTCGGTCCAGAAATGATTGCCCAGACAGTTGAAGTGGTCAGGCAAGTCAGAGCTCATCTTCGAGTTGCCCAAGATCGCCAGCGCCATTGGGCCGATTCTCATCGACGCCCTCTCGAGTTTTCGGTCGGCGATCATGTATTTCTGAGGATTTCACCTAACCGTGGCGTTATTTGTTTCGGCGTACGGGGCAAGCTTAGTCCTAGGTATATAGGACCGTTTGACATTCTGGAGCGAGTAGGAGATGTATCTTATCGTCTCGCTCTTCCACCATCGCTAAGCGAGGTGCATGATGTGTTCTATGTATCCCAATTACGACGGTATATCTCGGACCCGAGCCACATTCTGGATCATTCGGAATTGGTTGTTGGTACCAACCTTTCGTATGAGGAGAGGCCTGTGTCTATATTGGACCGGAGAGAGAAGATCCTCAAGAACAAGACTATCAAGTTAGTCCGAGTTGCTTGGGGTCATCACTCTTTGGGGGAGTCAACGTGGGAGCGTGAGGATGATATCCGATCGTGATATCCCGACTTGTTTGACTCGTGAGGTATAATGTCTTTCTTATGCCTCATGCTTTCGATTCCTTGCTTGAATGAGTGATTGTCTGCCTAGTTATAGCTTGCATGTGATTAATGTAGCTTATCATTGCTCCTCTAGCCTCTTGATTAAATTTTGAGGACGGAATTCTTTTAAGGTGGGTAGAGTTGTAATGCATGTGGTTCGTATTACGTATTTCTGGAATACGTGTACGTATTTATTCTTGTATTGCATTATTTCCTTGCTTAATTTCCTTCCTGGGCTTGGTTTATTCTTGGTTTGGGTTGGCTTGGTTCGGTTTGGGATTGCTCTTGGTTCATCATGAACCAAGGGGTGAACCCCCTACCTACCACCGCCACTCATATTTATTACCTATTCTTCTTCTCTCTCTTCATTAATCTCTTCTTCTTCTTCCATTTACTCCCTTCACCTACCAGAGTGAGAAGAGAGAGGTCTAGGCAAGTGCAACTTGCTTCCACAAGAGAGCCCATTTTTATTGTTCCATTAGCTTTTCCTTATGTTTCTAAGACACATTAGAACTTGTCATTTTCCATTTTGAGGCTTTAATTTTTATAGATATAGAAATTAGTTATTTTCGGATTTTTGGTGGTTTTGATCTATCAAACTTCTTTGTTTTCAAGTTTTGATGGTTCCATGTTGTAGAGAATTTTATTCTACCTAATTTTGACCTTTGAAAAGTTGGATTTGGACTTGTTTTGACCAAGTTATGGACTTTTGAAGCTTTGGGTTCAACTATGGAGTTCTTGCTGATTTGGAGAAGACAGTGAGCAGTGCGCGAGCTTTTTAGCTTACGTCACTGAGCTGCGTGCGCTCTTTAGTACAGCACAGTCTGACTCATATGCTGCCTTTTGGAGGCGTATGTCTTGCATACGCTGCCTTGGCAAGGAGTCGTATGGACCTCATACGCTGCCTTGGCAAGGAGTCGTATAGACCTTATACGCTGCCTTGACAAGGAGTCGTATGGACCTCATACGCTGCCTTGAAGAGGAGTTGTATGGAGTACATACGCTGCCTTTTGGAAGCGTATGTCTTGCATACGCTGACCTGAGCGTAGCCTGACTTGAGCGTAGCCTGACCTGAGCGTAGCCTGACTTGAGCGTAGCCTGACCTGAGCGTAGCCTGACCTGAGCGTAGCCTGACTTGAGCGTAGCCTGACCTGAGCGTAGCCTGACCTGAGCGTAGCCTGACTTGAGCGTAGCCTGACCTGAGCGTAGCCTGACTTGAGCGTAGCCTGACCTGAGCGTAGCCTGACCTGAGCGTAGCCTGACTTGAGCGTAGCCTGACCTGAGCGTAGCCTGACTTGAGCGTAGCCTTACCTGAGCGTAGCCTGACTTGAGCGTAGCCTGACCTGAGCGTAGCCTGACTTGAGCGTAGCCTGACCTGAGCGCAGCCTGACCTGAGCGTCGTCTGACTCAGGCGCAACCTGATGTTTAGGCGCAACTGGACCTGACCCTACTTACCCTGGATCTTCTATAGCCCTGTGTATTGATATTTTATTAGATATTTAACGTCCATTTTATATCCTTACGCCTTTTGTCCTGAACTTGATAATCACGAGTTTACTTGATATGTTTGGAATTGATAATTGAGCATGACGTGATAGTGACCCGTAGTGGTGCACTCCTGACATAATAACCTGACATGACCTGATAGTGGCCCGTCGTGGCGCACTCCTGACAAGTACACTTGGCATGATAACCTGACATGATTATCTCGCATAGCTGTTGCGACGGCTACCTTACATGACATGACCTGTATAATTAATCTGGATACCGTGGGCGATTGTGTTTGTATAAATAAACCAGTCCTGTCTTGCATCATGTCTAGGACAGGGACTCCTGAGTACCACGGTCAGGAGTACCTACTAAAATGGACTAAGGCTAATAACTAGATTAATACATTAGTCATGACGAGATTTCCCAGCTACAGGCAATCCTGTTACCTGGGCACGCCTTGGGATCTGTAGTCTGCCGTCGAGTAGGGCACATTTCCAGCACACTGTCATGTGTTGCACCCTTCAAGCTACCTAAGGGTACATTCCTTTCCTGGACGATGTACCCACCTGAACTCAACTCTAATCTTTTAACCCGGGTAACCTGGATGGTCTGCAGGGATTGTGGCTGTGGAATAATCTTACTGCATCTTGTTAGTAATTAGGCTTGTGACAACCCTAGTTAGTTAAAGTATCAAGCCGTAATTCTTGCTTGGCCGTGAAGTGATTGGACGGAGTCTAACCAGTCTAGTCTTGCCCTGATCATGTTCCAGATTATTGAATGACCAGAATGCTTGTATTTATTTTACTGATAAATGGTGAGAATTCCAAGTTCTGTTCAGACGAAGGGTTACAACCCCGGTCCTTGTTTGGTTTACGGGTTGTAACCTGGTTATCTGAATAGTTCCATGGTTATCTCGTCGTATATCATCCTGGTGTATTTTCTTTATTTCCAGTTCTTACTTTTATTTATATCTTGTGCTGATTGCTGGTTTTAGTTCTTAAGTGAAGCCTCCTTTGTGGCACTTGCTCTTTCTGGGGTCTGACCCAGCTGGTTTTGTGTGGCCAGATTTTGGAGCAGCTCCAGAGGATCTACCGACCTTCCTGCCAGATGGTGAACACTAGAAAGAATCCCGGCAACGAGTGGGTTTTATTTTGCTCTCCCACTCCCTTGTAAAAATATTCTTTTGAGGCGTTTAGCCGACGAGCACCTGTTTAGCTCGATTGTATTTACTTACTGTCTGCCTACGGGCTGTAACATGATTAACAGATCCTAGGGTTGATCATGTATGACTAAACTCTTGCTAGTTCTGACATTTTGTAACGACTAGCTTCATGATCAACTGAATATGTAATGTTTGGGACGCCTTACTATTGTATATTTAATGATCATACATCTTGTTACTTTTACTTACTTGCTTGTGATTGAGACACTAGGCTTGTTCATGACCTTAAGAGACTGTTGGCTTGTAGATAAACCCTCATGTATCTAGACAGTCGTGACCGTATAGCGAGATGGATTCCATTTCATATACGTAGCTGGCTATGTCTGCCCCCGCTCTCTAGTATTCTGGTTCTGGGGCGTGACATGGTTTAAGTGGTGGCCCATGCAGGTCTTGTAAATCAAGATATGCGAGGGTTTACCGAATAGATGTCTCAATCAGTATTCGTCCTTGATCTCTGCTCGTATCTTCTGAATCCCTGGATTCTTGTCCTGATCATATGCTTGTATCGTTGATCTATCCTGGTCCTTCCTTATTGTTCCCTATGTCGTCTTCTTCAGTGGTATTGTTCGTGGTCCTACCGACCAACAAGGCGGAGCACCTCCCGCGGACCAGCATCAACCTGGAGATCAAGCCCAGCATTCCGGAGTAGCCTCCAGAGTCATGCCTTCTGGCGGAGAGCCACCAGTCCAGCCAGTTCAACCTGTAGAACATGATGACGGTACTTTAGTAGGACTCGTCAGGACCTTGATAGCTTCCCAAGACTGGCGTGGAGATGCCTTGCACCAGGCAGTGATGGATGCTTTGACCCGGGGTGGTCATCAGGGTAACAGCACGGCCAACAGCTTCAAGCGCTTGAACCCTCCATTCTTCGATGGTAGTGAAGATGCTATCGCGGCAGATGCATGGCTTCAGGACACATAGGTGATTCTAGAAGCAGCCAGGACCCCAGAGAACGAGAAGGTGGCCGTTGTGCGCCTGCAGCTGTTAGATCTTTCCCGCAGCTGGTGGACAGTACAGGTCGTTGGATTAGCAGCACCCATTGCTTGGGCAGTATTCAGAGAGAGATTCCAGACCAAGTATTTCGATGCCGTGGCTCTGTATGATCTGCAGACGAGGTTTACCGATCTGAAGCAAGGAGGCAGGACGGTCGACGGATATGCGGCCGAGTTTTCCAGACTCAGTCGGTTTGCTCCCACTTTGGTGGCAACCGAGTATGATAGAGCCCAGCGGTTCCAGCAGGGACTTCACCTGGAGATCTTGTTGGCAGTTGAGCAGTTTGAGCATCAGACTTTTGATGCAGTCTTGAGAGCAGCCCGGAGGCATGAGTATACCTCCCAGAGGATTGTGGATAGGGCCGGAAGTCGAAAAAGATCTCACGGCCAGATGAATCAGTCTTCAGCACCAGCCCCGGCAGCCAGGGCTTTGACTATTGGAGCTCCGAGGCGAGCGGCCTCAGTAATATCGGTTCAATATTCAACTCCGACGCACCCTCAGCAGCAGAAGCAGAAGCAATCTTTCGCAGTGGGTTGTTCTCATTGTGGAAAGTCAGGCCATGTGGTGGCAGAATGTCGCAGGGCACAGGGATTGTATCTGGCTTGTGGAGCATCAGACCATAGGGTTGGATCCTGCCCGAATAGGGGTGGTTCATCATCGTCCAACCTTTTTAGCTCTTCGGTGAGAGGACCAGCTCCGGTCCAGCAGCAGCAGTATCCATTGCCGAGGCCCTTGCCGCCTCAGACCCAAGTGTTCTAGCAGCAGAACCCCCAGCAGTATGCACAAGTCCAAGCCCAGAGTCAGAGCAGGCAGCGAAGATTTCAGCAGAGGGGACCAGCACCCCGAGGGCACGGTCAGGCTATGGTGATGACCGTGGAGGAAGGATTGGCACCAGGAGAGGTAGTGGCAGGTACTATTCTCGTCAACTCCTTTCCAGCTTCAGCTTTATTTGATTCTGGTGCATCGCATTCATTTATGTCTGCATGATTCGTGACACGGATAGGACTGGAGCCCGAGTCATTATCAGTAAGGCTCAATATACTTACTGGTAACGGACTTGTCGGAGTAGATAGAGTATTTTTCTCGTGTCGGATCGTAGTTAGCGGTAGAGAATTCCCCGCTAGATTGATAGAGTTCCCGATGGCATATTATGATGTGGTCCTAGGGATGGATTGGTTGAGAAACCAGTATGCTAGGATAGACTGCCACATTGGCAGGGTTGTTTTTAGCATTCCAAGCGAGCCGGAGTTTTCTTTCTCCCGAGGCGAAGTTGAGTCATCTTCTCCAGTATTGCGGATGGCAGTAGCAGCAGTTCAGTTGCCCAGGATAGTCGAGGTGTTTCCAGATATTTTTCCAGAAGAACTTCCAAGTATGCCTCCGGAGCGGGAGATCGAGTTCACTATAGACTTGATTCCCGGGACAGCCCCAGTGTCAGAGAGAGTCTACAGGATGGCACCGTCAGAGTTGGAGATATTGTACAAGATGATTGAAGAACTCAGAACCAAGGGATTCATTCATGCTAGTGGATCGCCTTGTGGAGCCCCGATGCTTCTTGTGAAAAAAAAGGATGGTACGTCCAGGTTATGTGTTGATTATCGTAGCTTGAACTCAGTGACAATCAAGAACCGATACCCTCTTCCGAGGTTAGATGACTTGTTTGATCAACTCAAGGGGGCTTCAGTATTCTCGAAGATTGATTTGCGCTCAGGTTATCATCAGATCAGAGTCAGAGAGCAAGACATCCCGAAGACAGCTTTTAGATCGAGATATGGGCATTGGAAATTCCTTGTTATGCCTTTTGGAGCAACCAATGCGCCGGTAGTATTCATGGACCTCATGAATCGCATCTTCATGCCTTACTTGGATCAGTTTGTGATTGTGTTCTTGGATGACATTCTGGTCTACAGTAAGAGTGAGGCGGAGCATGAGCAGCATCCCCGTATAGTTCTTCAGATCCTCAAAGAGCACCAGTTATATGCCAAGTTCAGTAAATGCGAGTTCTGGCTCGATCGTATTTCGTACTTGGGTCATATCATCACTCGAGGAGGAGTAGAAGTGGATCCCCAAAAGATTGTGGCTATTGAGTCATGGCCAGTGCCCAGCACAGTTGCAGAGGTTCTTAGTTTTCTTGGATTGGCCGGCTACTACCGACGGTTTGTTTCGGATTTTGCTCAAATTTCAGCGCCATTGACGTAGTTGACCCGCAAGGATGCGCAGTTTGCTTGGACAGCAGAGTGTCAGAGTTCTTTTGAGCAGTTGAAGCGAGGCCTGATAACAGCTCCTATTCTCACGCTTCCAGATGGGACTGGAGGATTCTCAGTATACTGTGATGCTTCAGGCAGAGGTTTTGGATATGTTCTGATGCAGCATAGGAAGGTAATAGCTTATGCATCACGACAACTTCATGATCATGAGAGAAATTACCCAACCCATGACTTGGAGCTGGCAGCAGTGGTGTTTGTACTTAAGTTGTGGAGGCACTACTTGTATGGTGACAGGGTAGAGATTTTCACCAACCACAAGAGCCTGAAGTATGTTTTCACCCAGAAGGATCTTAACATGCGTCAGAGAAGGTGGCTGGAGCTTCTTGTGGATTATGATGTCAACCTGCAGTATCATTCTGGGAAGGCCAATGTTGTTGCGGATGCATTGAGCAGGAGAGCAGGAATTTATTTTCTAACAGCGCAACCAAAGCTGTTAGCAGATCTTCAGAAGATGGGTATTGAAGTTGTTCTCCTTTCCAGTGTGGCCTTGATGGCCAGTATGCAAGTTCAGTCCACTATAGTCGAGAGGATCCGAATGGCGCAGTCGACAGATTCCAAGCTTCAGCGACTCAGAGAAGAGTGTGAGGCAGGACGAAGACCAGAGTTATGCATTCATGAGGATGGTACACTTCGACATGGTGAGCGTCTTTGTGTACCCAGCGGAGATATCCGGCAGGAGATCATGTCAGAAGCGCACAGTTTGCAGTATTCCATCCATCCCGGCAGTACGAAGATGTACCGTGATATCCGACAGCATTTCTGGTGGAATGGCATGAAACAGGAGATAGCTCGGTTTGTCTTTCGGTGTTTGGTTTGCCAATAAGTTAAAGCCGAACATCAGAGACCGGCTGGACTTCTTCAGCCCTTACCGATTCCAGAATGGAAGTGGAAGCATGTGACCATGGATTTTGTGACTGGACTACCTAGATCCCCAGCTGGTAGAGATGCTATCTGGGTTATAGTTGACAGGCTCACAAAAGTGGCTCACTTTCTTCCATTCAGAGTTGGTCAGTCGACGGCTCAGTTAGCAGAGATGTACCTCAGGCAGATCGTCAGATTGTACGGTGTGCCAGTCAGTATCACCTCGGACCGAGATTCAAGATTTATGTCGCACTTTTGGCGTAGCTTACAAGAGAGTTTGGAAACTCATCTCCAGTTCAGTTCAGCATATCACCCGCAGACAGATGGCTAGTCGGAGCGCACGATCCAGACTCTTGAAGACATGTTGCGGTCTTGTACACTTGACTTCGGTGGTTCATGGGAAGATCACTTGCACCTGGTAGAATTCTCGTACAACAACAGTTTCCAGGCCAGTATCCAGATGGCACCGTTCGAGGTACTGTATGGTAGGAAGTGCAGATCCCCGCTAGCCTGGGATGATGTTGGAGAGAGACAGATGCTCGGTCCAGAAATGATTGCCCAGACAGTTGAAGTGGTCAGGCGAGTCAGAGCTCATCTTCGAGTTGCCCAAGATCGCCAGTGCCATTGGGCCGATTCTCATCGGCGCCCTCTCGAGTTTTCGGTCGGCGATCATGTATTCCTGAGGATTTTGCCTAACCGTAGCGTTATTCGTTTCGGCGTACGGGACAAGCTTAGTCCTAGGTATATAGGACCGTTTGACATTCTGGAGCGAGTAGGAGATGTATCCTATCGTCTCGCTCTTCCACCGTCGCTAAGCGAGGTGCATGACGTGTTCCATGTATCCCAATTACGACGGTATATCTCGGACCCGAGCCACATCCTGGATCATTCGGAATTGGTTGTTGGTACCAACCTTTCGTATGAGGAGAGGCCCGTGTCTATATTGGACTGGAGAGAGAAGATCCTCTAGAACAAGACTATAAAGTTAGTCCGATTTGCTTGGGGTCATCACTCTTTGGGGGAGTCAACGTGGGAGCGTGATGATGATATCCGATCGCGATATCCCGACTTGTTTGACTCGTGAGATATAATGTCTTTCTTATGCCTCATGCCTTCGATTCCTTGCTTGAATGAGTGATTGTCTGCCTAGTTATAGCTTGCATGTGATTAATGTAGCTTGTCATTGCTCCTCTAGCCTCTTGATTAAATTTTGAGGACGGAATTCTTTTAAGGTGGGTAGAGTTGTAATGCATGTGGTTCGTATTACATATTTTTGGAATACGTGTACGTATTTATTCTTGTATTGCATGATTTCCTTGCTTAATTTCCTCCTTGGGCTTGGTTTATTCTTGGTTTGGGTTGGCTTGGTTCGGTTTGGGATTGCTCTTGGTTCATCATGAACCAATGGGTGAACCCCCTACCTACCACCACCACTCATATTTATTACCTATTCTTCTTCTCTCTCTTCATTAATCTCTTCTTCTTCTTCCATTTACTCCCTTCACCTACCAGAGTGAGAAGAGAGAGGTCTAGGCAAGTGCAACTTGCTTCCATAAGAGAGCTCATTTTTATTGTTCTATTAGCATTTTTTCATGTTTCTAAGACACATTAGAACTTGTCATTTTCCATTTTGAGGCTTTAATTTTTGTAGATCTAGAAATTAGTTATTTTTGGATTTTTGGTGGTTTTGATCTATCAAACTTCTTTGTTTTCAAGTTTTGATGGTTCCATGTTGTAGAGAATTTTATTCTACCCAATTTTGACCTTTGAAAAGTTGGATTTGGACTTGTTTTGACCAAGTTATGGACTTTTGAAGCTTTGGGTTCAACCATGGAGTTCTTGCTGATTTGGAGAAGACAGTGAGCAGCACGCGAGCTTTTTAGCTTGCGTCACTGAGCTGTGTGCGCTCTTTAGCGCAGCGCAGTCTGACTCATACGCTGCCTTTTGGAGGAGTATATCTTGCATACGCTGCCTTGGCAAGGAGTCGTATGGACCTCATACGCTGCCTTGGCAAGGAGTCGTATAGACCTCATACGCTGCCTTGACAAGGAGTCGTATGGACCTCATACGTTGCCTTGAAGAGGAGTCGTATGGAGTACATACGCTGTCTTTTGGAAGCGTATGTCTTGCATACGCTGACCTGAGCGTAGCCTGACTTGAGCGTAGCCTGACCTGAGCGTAGCCTGACTTGAGCGTAGCCTGACCTGAGCGTAGCCTGACTTGAGCGTAGCCTGACCTGAGCGTAGCCTGACTTGAGCGTAGCCTTACCTGAGCGTAGCCTGACTTGAGCGTAGCCTGACCTGAGCGTAGCCTGACTTGAGCGTAGCCTGACCTGAGCGCAGCCTGACTTGAGCGCAGTCTGACTCAGGTGCAACCTGATGTTTAGGCGCAACTGGACCTGACCCTACTTACCCTGGATCTTCTATAGCCCTGTATATTGATATTTTATTAGATATTTAACGTCCATTTTATATCCTTACGCCTTTTGTCCTGAACTTGATAATCACGAGTTTACTTGATATGTTTGGAATTGATAATTGAGCATGACGTGATAGTGACCCGTAGTGGTGCACTCCTGACATAATAACCTGACATGACCTGATAGTGGCCCGTCGTGGCGTACTCCTGACAAGTATACTTGGCATGATAACCTGACATGATTATCTCGCATAGCTGTTGCGACGGCTACCTTACATGACATGACCTGTATAATTAATCTGGACACCGTGGGCGATTGTGTTTGTATAAATAAACCAGTCCTGTCTTGCATCATGTCTAGGACAGGGACTCCTGAGTACCACTGTCAGGAGTACCTACTAAAATGGACTAAGGCTAATAACTAGATTAATACATTAGTCATGACGAGATTTCCCAGCTACAGGCAATCCCGTTACCTGGGCACGCCTTGGGATCTGTAGCCTGCCGTCGAGTAGGGCACATTTCCAGCACACTGTCATGTGTTGCACCCTTCAAGCTACCTAAGGGTACATTCGTTTCCTGGACGATGTACCCACCTGAACTCAACTCTAATCTTTTAACCCGGGTAACCTGGATGGTCTGCAGGGCTTGTGGCTGTGGAATAATCTTACTGCATCTTGTTAGTAATTAGGCTTGTGACAACCCTAGTTAGTTAAAGTATCAAGCCGTAATTCTTGCTTGGCCGTGAAGTGATTGGACGGAGTCTAACCAGTCTAGTCTTGCCCTGATCATGTTCCAGATTATTGAATGACCAGAATGCTTGTATTTATTTTACCGATAAATGGTGAGAATTCCAAGTTCTGTTCAGACGAAGGTTACAACCCCGGTCCTTGTTTGGTTTACGGGTTGTAACCTGGTTATCTGAATAGTTCCATGGTTATCTCGTCGTATATCATCCTGGTGTATTTTCTTTATTTCCAGTTCTTACTTTTATTTATATCTTGTGCTGATTGCTGGTTTTAGTTCTTAAGTAAAGCCTCCTTTGTGGCACTTGCTCTTTCTGGGGTCTGACCCAGCTGGTTTTGTGTGGCCAGATTTCGGAGCAGCTCTAGAGGATCTACCGACCTTCCTGCCAGATGGTGAACACTAGAAGGAATCCCGGCAACGAGTGGATTTTATTTTGCTCTTCCACTCCCTTGTAAAAATATTCTTTTGAGGCGTTTAGCCAACGAGCACCTGTTTAGCTCGATTGCATTTACTTACTGTCTGCCTACGGACTGTAACATGATTAACAGATCCTAGGGTTGATCATGTATGACTAAACTCTTGCTAGTCCTGACATTTTGTAACGACTAGCTTCATGATCAATTGAATATGTAATGTTTGGGACGCCTTACTATTGTATATTTAATGATCATACATCTTGTGACTTTTACTTACTTGCTTGTGATTGAGACACTAGGCTTGTTCATGACCTTAAGAGACTGTTGGCTTGTAGATAAACCCTCATGTATCTAGACAGCCGTGACCGTATAGCGAGATGGATTCCATTTCATATACGTAGCAGGCTATGTTTGCCCCCGCTCTCCAGTATTCTGGTTCTGGGGCGTGACAGTGGTACTTCTCTTTGAGCCGCATGGAGATCATAGAGCCACATAGTCCCTTGTGCCGCATGAATCTCTGAGCCGCATGGGCTTTCTGAGCCGCATGGGGGTTTCCTGGCCGCATGGTTCTTTCTTTATTATTTTCCATGCTTCTATACACCAGTACACGATAATGTACTGATTCTCGCTCTCCACGGGTACTACAAATCAGGAGGAGCGTATCACCTAACAAGGTGACATTTTATTGTTTTGAAGCCTTATTCGTGTGCTTGAAGGCTTGAATATACACTTCTGAAGACTCTACATCAGTCCAAAAAGAAGGCTCGACCCCCCACCCCCCGATTGAATGTTTTGTATTTGAATCTTTTGGTTGTATAAAATGGGAATGTAATGTATAGAATGATTATCTCGTCATCGTTCATGTTTGAGTCTACTTGTAAGCCCGTGTGGTATGTTTTGTAATCGAGTCTGTAATATGATGTTCATTATCAATGAAGTAAAGTTTATTTTGTTCTCAAATGTGTTGTTCAATTTCTCTGTGTACTCTCTCTCTCTCTCTCTGATGTTGTGTTTCGGATAACCTTATAATTTTGCCTTATTCGACCGTAATTTAGGCTCGTACGGAATCACAAAAAACTTTGGCATAATGGTATCAAAGCACGGCTTTATGTTCTTTGGTTTTTCGTCTTGAGTCTCGAAACCTTTGACCTTGTGCCGATAAAATGAGTTGTTCCATACAATGAGTCCGTAATACTTTCTGAGACTAATGTGAGTTTTCTTCTAAATTCAGAAGTTGCAGAACCTTCAGCCACGAACGATTCGAGCGCATCGAGTGGCTCTAGCAGCTCAAAGGCCGAACCATCGGTTGACCTAATGGAATGGATATTGTGCATGATAGAAGCGCAACAACAACGAGCTGATGTTTGACAAACATAGTTCGAGAACAGGTTTGTGGATCAATTCAAGGTGCAGCAGAAGCAACTTGACACCTTGCAATAAATCGTCCAGACAATTGCGGCCAATAACAATCAGTCTACGACCACGCCTGTCATAATAGAGCCGATGAACCAATGCAGCGAAGTCGACCTTGACGAGCCTCATCCTGCACCTATGAAGTATATCTCCTCCAAAATCTTAGAATTTAAGAAGGTATGCAATAGTTTGTACATGGGAACCGAAGATCCTTCTATGGTGCTCGACTGGTTGGCAAAATTGGAAGACCTCTTTGAAGCATTCAGCATTGAAGAGTCGAGGCAAGTTGCCTACGCTCAACTTCAACTTTGGTTGAACGCGCACGATTGGTAGGATGTGTAGAAGCGAGTGATCCTTCGAGACAATAAGACGACGAAGACACTTGGGCCACTTTCCGTAAAGCATTCGAAGAAGAATTCCTTCCTCCGGCAGTTCGTCAAGAAAATGAGAACGAGTTCATGCAACTGAGGCAGGGGAACATGACAGTTCGCCAATATGCGTTTGAGTTCAACAAGCCCGCCAATTTTGTAAGTACGCTTATGCCTGATGTCGCGAGTAAAACATGATATTTTGAAGCTAGTTTGAGGACATCCATCGTCGCCCATATGACTATTCCAGAGTATCAAATGGTGCGAGCAACCCTCCATCATGCTTTCTGCCTCGAGCCCCAGTATCCTCTAGCTACTTTAGGTATTGTACATCATGTCAATCACAAACGTCATAGTAAAGCAGGGGCAATAATGCGTATAAGCATCCCAATCACAGCACCAACAACGGCTACCAAGGGCGAAACCATATACCTTATTGTAACAAATACAACTAGGATGGCCATCACACGAATGATTGTCGAACGAGAGATGGCCTACTTCAAGTGCGATCGAGTAGGTTGCCTCCGACGCAACTACTTGGAAGGAGGGCCAACTCAACACCCTCTAAAATCGCAAAATTAACAAAATCGATGTCATATACCTCGAGCTCCTTCGATTGCACAACAAAATGGCCAAAACTGTTACCTCAATGCCCAGAGACGCGTCTATGCCATGACTCGGGATGAGGCGTTCACCTTGAATACAGTCGTGACAGGTATATTACTTTATAATAATGTGCTTGCTCGTGTACTATTTAATTCAGGTGCAATGCATAGTTTCATATCAGCAAATTTTGTAAAAGAACACAAATTTCACCTAACATTGCTTAGACTTGACCTTAGTTTCAGTACCCCGTCGGGCGTGCAAATGCCTGCACACTTGGGCTTAGAGATTACTTTATTTGTATCGGTGGTAGGAAATTCTCTCTCGATATGATAGTTCTAGACATCCAGGACTACGATATTATTTTGGGAATGGATTGGCTCGGGCTTGCAAGACCACCATCAACTATGCAGAAAAGAAAGTCGTGTTTCGCTTACCTGGAGAGACTGAATTCTGTTACTCGTGTGATGAAGCGTCGACGAACTATATGGTGATTTTAGCATGTCTGCTCGGTGGATGCTGTATTCTAGCTGCAAAGGATATATGACATCTATTTGAGAGACACGACAGCTGCTGCCAACGCATGTCAAGCTAAAGTAGTGGCAAACTTTTTCGACGTATTTCCAGATGGGCTTCCCGGCATGCCACCTAATCAAAAAATCGAGTTCAGCTTGTCACCTTTTGTCACGACCTGACCCCAATATACTGGGTCCAGTCGGATCATGCCCAGCCTGCACCGTTGTGAGACGGCGGCAGTAAGCTGTATCAAGCAGTAGTAACACAAGTAGATAATTCTAAAATGGGAGAATAAAAACATTTATTTGAACTTTGGAATTAAAGCTAAATGTATAGATGAAACAAACACACAAACAAGTAAAATATTTAGTTATTACAACTGTTCTTTATTACAACTGGAAAACAGGAAAGCTAAGCAACGGGCACGACTAGAAATCCTGGACTCCCTGGTCAGGTTCGGCTACCTTTTTAGAACTCGGATCGGGTCCGTAGTAGGAACTAAAGGCAAGCTCCTCGTCTTTGCAATCACCTAAACTATTGCTCTCCAGTTAGGAGGGGAGCAAGAACATATATCCATATCCAGTATTCTAAATAATAATAAATGATGCAAGGGCATTTTTAAAGTATTATTATATTTTTCTAAATAATAATAAAGAATCAGCAGGACAATGAAATCTCAAGAGCTACAATCATGCAATCTACAATGATTCAATATTGATTTGAGCGTATAGCAGATATGTGGTCGGCTGGTAGATTCAATGTGTATACTAACATTTTGACCAAATGTTAGTATACGATGTGGCTCAACCCCCTGTGCAATAGGGGTTAGCGCGAGAGAGGCAATATTAGTAATATTGCTTTGGTCATAGTTGCTATACTACCCCCCTCCCCAATCCCCAAGTCAATGAGTCAATCAAGCAATCAATTTGGGGTTCGAGAGGGACCCCGTGAATCAGTTTCGAAATAATATATATATATATATATATATATATATATATATATATATATATATATATATATATATATATATATATATATAGTCCTACTAATGCAGTACATTTAGTTATTAATTAAAATACGAACATGAACAGTATGAAACTTGCCTCGGTGTTTCTGGTACTGTAGATGACGACAAGGAGAAATCAGGTTAAGTCCTGGAACTAAACCCTACAATAGCAAAATATGACTTAGTTACCAATCTACGGTTGCTACAATTCCAATAACTTATTAATGATACGAATAATCGTCTCGACTCTAAACTTACTAATAATTATAATAAAGCTATTGTTTAATTATAAAGTATTTTAAAGAACTCTAAGTGGGTAAAATAAGAAAAATACGGTTTTTAATAATGAAATAGAAAAAACTATTATATCATCAAATGAAATTATCATTAATGTAATTAATAATAAATACGTGAAATTTTAGTAGATATTTGACTATGAAGATAATTTATGTAAATTACACTTTTAATACTTTTAGCATAATAAACGTATTTAGCTACTACTAATTAAAAGGATCTTTTAAATAACTAATTATTTATTTAGTAACGTGAAAATTACTATTTAATTAAATAAATATGTTTTTATTTTATAAGTATAACTTATACAAATATTCATTTTGGTAATAAAATCTACTTGGGGAATTAAAATAACATTTTTATCTACGTAAAATTATAACATATTTAATTACTCTAGTATAACGTGATTTTCTATGATAATCGTTTATTAAAAATCGCTTAATTAACCATTCTACCATAATCATCGAATCTAATAAATTACTAATTAATCTAAAAATTTATATAACATCATAATTATTACTAACAATAATCTAACATTTAAACATTAATTAATTATTAATCCTATTAACAAATTGTACGGTCAAAAATAGAAAACTAGCTATCCCGAGATTGACAGAGCTTTACTCTGTCAATTTCGGTCGGACAGAAAATGGATTTCTCATTCTAGAATTTATACAGAAGGTTCAAGGGCTTACCGGAAGGTTGGAGAAGGAGTACCGAGGGGAGGCCTTGGACTCGGGTCACGCAAAGGTGATGAAACAGGGGCACGAACGGGGCACATATGCGAGGGAGGAGCACAGCACGCGGGCGGCATGGACGCGAGACACGTGGGGACAGCCGCACGGCTGCTAGCACACGGGGGTATGGCCGGGCTGGCGCGCAGGGCAGCGCGCCCAAGCTGGCGTACGGGGCGGTGCTGGTACGCGTACGGGAGTGCGCTGGTGTGCGCACAGTTGCGCCGGCGGGGTCCGACCGGTCGGTGATGGCCGGTCGCGATCGGGTGGTCGACTGCGTGCTTCGGAAATGCCCCAAGTGGAGTATTGATACGACCGGAGTGTCGCGGGTAGCACCGGGGCATGCTTGGTTTTGGAAGAGGATGAATATAGAAGGAGGTACGGGGGTTTGGGAAGGTGGTGAGAGGGAGAAGGTTCTGTGAGTTATGTGAAGGAGAATAGGTTTTTGAGTATTTTGATCTGCACGTAGAGGTTGCAGATCCGGGAGAGGGGGTTTCACGTGTGGTAGCCGGAAGACTGGGGGTAGTGGATTGAACGGGTTTGGGGATTAAGTTAAATGGGTTTGGGTAGGAATTAGTCTAGCGGGTTTAACCATAGGGAAAAGGGCTCTAGTTATGGGCTTCAACTAGCTAGGGGTTAACATTAATCAATAAAATTTTATAATTAAAATTATTCCTATATTCCGACTAAATAATAATAAGTAATAATAATAATACACATTATATAAAACCTATTATTAATTATTCTAAATCATGGGTTTTACACCTTTCCGGACACTGGACAGATTTCTAAGGCCCCATACAGAATGGCCCCTGCAAAACTGAAGGAGCTTAAGGTCCAATTACAAGAATTGCTCGATCGGGGATTCATTCAACCTAGTGTCTCGCCATAGGGAGCGCCCGTTTTGTTCGTAAAAAAGAAAGATGGCTCGATGCACCTGTGCATCGACTATCGAGAACTAAATAAAGTCATCATCCAGAGCAAGTACCCATTGCCCAGGATTGATGACTTATTTAATCAGCTACAGGGTGCCTCGGTATACTCCAAAATTGATCTTCGCTCGGGTCGGGTTATCATCGACTCAAGATCAAGCCAGACGGTGTACCAAAGTCTACCTTTCATACGCGTTATGGCCACTATGAGTTCCTGGTGATGCCATTCGGCCTAACAAATGCCCGTATTTCCTTGATGGATCTAATGAATCAGATTTTTCGACCATTCCTAGACAAGTTTATGGTAGTCTCTATCGATGACATTCTCGTCTACTCGAAGAGTAGAGCAGAACATGCATAACTCCCGTGGACCATGCTCCAGACTCTTCGAGACAACAAGTTGTATGCGAAGCTGAACAAGTACGAGTTCAGGCTGAGCAGTGTATCATTTCTTAGGCGTGTCATTTCTGCTGTAGGCATATTAGTTGACCCAAAAAAGTTGAAGTTGTTGATTGGAACGACCCTCATCTGCTAATGAGATCTGAAGTTTTCTCGGATTGGCGGGATATTATCGATGATTCGTGAAAGACTTTTCAAGGATCGCATCGCCTTTGACTCGCCTCACTCAGAAGGGAGTCGTATTCGAGTGGCCCGATGACTACAAAGCTTGCTTTCAAGAACTGAAGGGACGGCTTGTCTCGGCCCCGATACTTGCACATTCGGATGGGGTAGAGGGATTTCAAATTTTCAGCGATGCTTCATGTCAAGGTTTAAGGTGTGTGCTCATATAATGGGATAAGTTGATATCTTTCGCTTCAATACAACTGAATTCGCATGAGAAGAACTATCCGACGTACGACTTGACGTTAGCGGCGATTGTGTTCACATTAAAATTCTGACGACACTACCTCTATGGTGTGGCTTGCCAAATTTATACGGATCACATGAGCCTCAAGTATCTCTTCACCCACAAAGAGCTGAACTTACGACAAAGGCGATGGCTGGAGTTGATCAAGCACTACGAATTAATCGACTATATATCGGAAAAAGGCAATATCGTGGTGGATGCACTGTGTCCGAAGTACGTAGCATGGCTATCCATCAACGACCGACTTTTACGTGACTTGGAAGAAATGGACATCGAACTCTGGGTTCATTTCTCGGGAGCGCTGGTGGCTCAACTACATATGGAGCCAAGTTTGTTAGAGAAGATCAAAACCATCCAGAAGGACAACCTGTACCTAAAGAAGATGCAGGAACTAATCTCAACGGATAAGGCGACCGACTTTGAGGAAGACGAGATCGGAACGATGCGAGTAAAAGGTCGACTATGCGTTTCGGGGCGTAGAGAAAAGAGATCATGAAGGAGACCCATAATGCAAGGTATTCCATGCACCCTGGGAGTATGTAGATGTATAAGGACCTCTGAACGATCTTTTGCTGGCACAACATGAAGAAGGATGTAGCACTCTTCGTGTCACAATGTATGGCCTACAAGAAGGTGAAAGCCGAACACCAGAGACCGGGTAGGGAGATGCAAAACGTCGTTATTCGAGAATGAAAGTAGGAGCACATCTGTATAAATTTTATTGTTGGCTTTTTGAAGACACCATGGGGGAATGATGCCATCTGGGTCACCGTCGATCGACTAACCAAGTCAGTGCACTTCATAGCCATCAAAGTTACTTGGAGCATCGATCACCTAACACATATTTACCTTGACTAAATAGTACGGCTGTACGGAGTTCCAGTAACCATCGTCTTAGATCCGAATAGGCGATTCTTGTCACACTTCTGGAGTAGCCTTCAGTCAGCTATGGGGACTAAGTTAAAGTTTAGCACAGCCTATCATCCTCAAATCGACGGCCAAACAGAATGGGTGAACCAAATCTCGAAGACATGCTGCGGCTCTACATAGTAGACTTGAAGTCAAGATGGGACGTTCATCTACCGCTATCAAAATTTGCATACAATAATAGCTACCAGTCCAGCATTCAGATGACACCGTACGAAACTTTGTACGGGCGTAAGTGCAGATCACCCATTTGCTGGGATGAAGTCGGAGGGCGACAAATTTTAGGCCCAGAACTGGTGGAGCGGACCGTGTAGAAAATTTTGTCTGATTCAGAAGAGATAAAAAGTAGCGCATAGTCGACAAAAGAGCTACGCCGACACCCAGCAAAGGCCACTTGAATTTATAGAGGCGACCACATGTTTTTGAAAGTAACGTCCATGCGAGGAGTCATCAAATTTGGAGCTAAAACCAAGTTGAGTCCAATATTTGTTGGTCCTTTCAAAATACTAAAATGAGTCGTCCCAGCAGCTTATCAGATCATATTTTTGCCAGCAGTAATGGATGCATAATATTGTCTATATATGTCAGTTGCGAAAGTACGTGCATGATCGGAACCACATGATAGATTTGGGTCAGCTGAATCTAAAGGTAGACTTATCGTATATGGAGGAACCGGTCCAAGTATTAGAGTACAAGGATAAGTTTCCTCGTAATCATGTGATCCCTCTCGTTCGCATGCTCTGAAGGAACCATTCGGTCGATGAGTCAACCTGAAAACTCGAAACAGAGATAAAGGAAAAGTTTCCATCATTATTTTCTTAGAGGTAGGTTTTATTCTTAAGTTTCGAGGATGAAACATTTTTTTTAGTTGGTTAAGATATAGTGCCGGTTCCAATATCGTGCTCTATTCTTCATTTGCGAGGATGTAGTTAAGAAGCACGGTTGTTATCGATTGATCAGGACCGATTGAATTAAGATCATTTTCTCATTATGGAATGTCTTCTTCAAAATCAAGCCTCATATTAAGCGGGTTGCGTCTCGAGGATTGACTCTGTGGCTGAGTCGGGAGAGGTCTCTTGTTGCTCTATTTTTATGTTGCCCTTGCTTCTTTATCTTTGGTTTTATTAATGTATTTTTGTGAATGATTTTGATGGATTTTATTTCTGTATTTTCGAATTTCATATTTTATATTGAATTCAGAATAGAATGGTACAGTGCCGAATTATTTGTTTATGCAATTTCAGGTAATCATGTAGGCGAACGCACGACTTAGAAGACTTTTTTCCCTCTCTTCAATCAATCAACAGTGCATGGCTAACCCTTCTCTCCCTTGACCCGTTTGCTTTCTAAATCAATTAACGACACAATATAATAGAAATATTAGAAGTGGATGCATTCGACACCAAGTAGATATGCTTGTCTTTATATAATTGAATTGATAAATTGTTGCACGATTTCTCATAGGCACGTGCCATAAAACTGCTAGCATATGAAACTGTTGTATGTTTACGTATACCAGGCTTGTTATAGAACTATGTTAAAATTAGATGGATCGATTAACGAATGAGGCAATGACAATGTGAAACACTCAGAATTTTGCTAAGTTTATAAGAATTCATATACCATGTTGAACAACTGAGTTATTAGTATGGTCATTGGATAACTTGTGCACAAGGGAGTTAGTTCCTCGAACAGTTGCCTAGGCCAAGGGACCGATTCGGCCTAGGAGGAACAGGGATAGCAGTGCTGGCCTAATTGGCACGAGTTATTTGGAAGCTTTCAAATAGGGCTCGTTACCCGCCTTGAAAGGATCACCATCTACCCAGCTGTAGTCAAAGACGACTTGATATTGCTACTGACCTTCATGCATATACACTACCTTATCTATTGATATATGTTAACATGGGAGGAATATTCTGGTTTGTTTAGGTGCAGAGACCAGGTAGTGCATAAAAGGTAACATAGTTTTCCATATGCTATGCTTTATATAATGGTCACATGAAATCCATTAGGATGGTTAGAAAAATCACAAATTGTATTACATTTTCATAAAAATCTTTTTGAACAAATAAAAGCATGGAATTTAATTAGCCATCCACAAGTACATGACAATTTTAAGATCCCCGCTCCCCATAGGTACTACAAATCAGGAGGAGCATGCTACCTAATAAAGTGACGCTCGAGTGTTTTGAAGCCTTTATCGTGTGTTCGAAGGCTTGAATCAACATTTTTAAAGACTCTGCAACAGTCCAAGAAGATGGCTCGACTCCCCTCGATCGTAGGTGTTTGAATGTTCTTGTTGTATAGAATGGGGATGTAATGTATGGAATGACTATATCATCATCGTTAATATTGGAGTCAAGTTTTAAGCCCGTACGGCATGTTTTGTAATCGAGACTGTATATAATGTTCATTATTAATGAAGTAAAGTTCATTTTATTTTCAATGTGTTGTTCGATATCTCTGCCTACTCTCTCTCTCTCTCTCTCTCTGATATTGTGTTTTGGATAATCTTATGATTTTGACTTGTACGAGCGCTTGCACAGCATCACGTCTAGGGGATGACTATTGATTCTTCGAAATTGATGCATGATAGTAGTAGCCGCAACGGGTGCAGGCAGGGCATGGCGAAGGAGGAGGTAGGGGGTCAGGCCAGGTGGAGCGGTCGTGAGGGGGTCGCGGGGGGGGGGGGGGGGGCAACTGAAGGGTGCAGCCAGGGGAGGGAGAGAAGGTTGCAGCCAGGGGTCGGAAGAGTGCAGCCGGAAGGGAAGGGGCAGGGGTAGGGGCGCACACCTAAGTGTGGGGGAAGCATAGACGCGAAGAGGAGGGTGGTGGAAAGGGAGAGGGGGGCTTCAGAAAGGTGAGGGGGTATTTTAGTCTTTTTTAACAAAAAAGTTAATGCTGAGTGACATAGGGTACCATAAAAAAAAATTAATAGTTATTGGTATCAAGTTTGTGCCTATCAAAGTTTAGAATATCAAGTTAAGATTTGAATAGTTAAGGGTATCAAGTTGTAATTTAGCCTTAAATAAAATAAAAATTTGCAGTATGGTTGTGACATAAAATTTACTAATATTAAAAATGTACTTATTTTTCTCTTTAGTCCCTTAAAAAATAAGGAATGGGATACATTTAATCCAACAGCTTTTCGTAGTCGAATTTTAAAAATTAAGTACTCGTGAGTTCCTTTAGGATTTTTGCAAATTTTATAACCAAACAAAGTTTATATCAAAATCACTTTATATCAAGGTGCTAATCGAACGTGTACACTCAGTTTTGATATAGAGTTTTGTTTGTACAAATTTAACCAAAAATCCCAAATCTAGCTCGAACCCAAGGCTCTAGTAACGTAGTGCACCGCTCATAGATGTAGTATTATGGTAACTTGGGATGATAATTTGTTGGCTTGAATAGCATAGTTGGATTTGGTTTGTGTGAAAATCAATAGATTTGGGAGGTGACATGGACTTGATTAATTGTGTTGGATTGAATGGTTATCGGATAAGGTCCATTTTTATGGTTATACTAATTAAGAATGTCTCACATCACATAAAATCATATATTTGAAAATCTTCAGTATTTGTATGTGTAACGCCCCAGTCCCAAAATACGTAGGACTAAGTACGTAGACATGCCAGCTGTATACATATGAGTAAATATACAGCTCGTATGTATACATAAGCTGTAAATGTAGAAAGCCATGATACTAAATCTCATCCACAAAGATAAATAATAATATAAAGCAATTTTGAGTTTGTCATGTACACAATAGTTGGGCGGAGACAAAGTCCACTACCAACCATTTTAAATATAGAAAAATATACAAGGAAATAATTTAGCAAGCGAGAGCAAGTGACGAGTCCAAAAGCAATCATCACGGAGGAAGGATGGCCTTAGCTAGAGCACCTGCAGAAAATATGAACACACACCTGGGGAAAAACCAGGTCCTCAGAGGGACGTAACCCGACACATAATATCATGCCATAAACTGAATAGTAAGAGCTCAATAGAAAATATACATGCGTTAAGGTTCCTAACCATTCTAGATGAAATACACTTTGAGAAGACAACGTTCTACGCAGGAGCTTAGGTGTTCAGCATAGATGGAGAGAGAGTAGTAGTAGGTAGCGCTCATAAGAGGCACTATCGACTATGGGCAAAAAGTAGTTCTCATACGAGAACTATCGGCCCCGGGGCAGTAAGTAGCGCTCATCCGAGACCTATCGGCCCAAATCTATGTGTGTACTGAACATGTAGCCCCTACGCTAATAACTGTCTCCCTCCTCCCCATGATACTATATATGTGTCGACTCCACGACACTATTTAATCCTTAATAACTGCCAAGTCTTCTACATAATCTAATGGCAGTTATATCCTAACGCACGACCTGTACGCACTGATGTACGGTCGGTACGCAAGTTCGAGGCTATATGCGACTCATCACTCACACACCATCCGTGGCACATCGTGACAGTTTATGATATGCACTAAACATATGGTAGTCCCTTAACTCTAGGCCAATTGCATAAAATATAATAATTTGCATATATATATATATAATTTTGAAAGAACAACATAAAGAAAAAGTATGCATGATATTGAGCAAGAAATTAAACAGTAAAGGCAAGGTGTGACCGCGTCCCCGCCGACGAACTTGCCGCACCGTCCGCGAACTCCCCGCTCGGGCCACCACCGTCTCCGGTGGTCGAGCCTTGCCCGACGACCGCGCCTCCGCTGCGGCGCTCACCGTCGCGGGTCCGACCCAGTTCCCCAACCCCGGTGCGCGACCGCCCCATCCGCGCCGCCGGACCTGGACGCCGCGCCTCGCCACCGCGATATCTGCCGACCCTGGGCGCCTCGCCTCCGCAAGATCCGTCGACCCTGGGCTCCGCCGCAGATCCGCGCGCCGCCCTTGATCTTCCTCCGCCTCATGTGGACTGCCGACCTCCGTGCCAAGCCGAAGAACTCAGATCCGGCGAGCTTCTCCTCTACTGGACCTCCTCCGAAGCCGCGATCCGCCGCCACATGACCCACTCCGACATCCGAGCGGCGCCCATCTGCGTCCTCCGACTACCACGCCGCTTCCCCGGTGCTCCGCCCCCTGGAAATCCGGTGCGCCGTCTTCTCCCGCCAGTCTGCCACCATGCCAGCAGCGCCGCCTCGGTCACTCTGACCTCCGTACGCCGGTCGCCGCCATCGGGTGAGTGCCCCCTTTTTCTTTTCAGTTTCCCGCACTCTTCTCTCCCTCTCTCTTACTGAAGCAGATTTTTGGGGGGGGATTAGAATGTTAGGGATTTTACTTATTATTATTATTATTATTATTATTATTATTATTATTATTATTTTTAAATACTTTATTACTAATATTATCAATACAAACTATAACAGATTATTATTAATATTATTATTATTTTAGTTTTATTATTGGTAACACTACTACTATTATGATTATTATTATGATATTATTATTATTATTAATATTTAGCATTACTATTTTATTATTATATTATTATTAGTTTGTTGTTTGTTAAAATTATTATTTACACTATTACTATTATTTTCTAGCAAAATTTCAAAGTTAGTTTTTAAACACAAAAATATTCTTTTCGATTATATGTACATATACTTGACCAATTATACTTTTTGGTCTAAATGAATTAGAAATATTTTTAAATATTTATCTAAAATAGATATTTTAAATTACGAAATATAGTTTCCCTCTTAAATAATATTTTACAACTTGGAGTATTTTGACTAATAAGATAAAATTTTCAATATAAAATTATTATATGTAAATATTTTCAAGTATTGTCGTAAATAAATTTTTACAAGTAAACATGTTTTTAAAAGTAATGTAAAATATTTTCTAAGAAATTGTATATTTATCTACTTCCACAAATTCTTTAATTATTCTCATTATTCATGACTAATCATCCTCCCCTCTTTTCTTGTGAACTTTGGTCCACCGACCACTGCAACCATGGTTAACGGACTCTTCAGGACTTGTCGGAATATTGCATCACACCAGGCAAGACACCTTGCCTTTACTGTTTAATTTCTTGCTCAATATCATGCATACTTTTTCTTTATGTTGTTCTTTCAAAATTATATATATATATATATACAAATTATTATATTTTATGCAATTGGCCTAGAGTTAAGGGACCACCATATGTTTAGTGCATCTCATAAACTGTCACGATGTGCCACGGATGGTGTGTGAGTGATGAGTCGCATATAGCCTCGGACTTGCGTACCGACCGTACATCGGTGCGTACAAGCCGTGCGTTAGAATATAACTGCCATTAGATTATGTAGAAGACTTGGCGGTTATTAAGGATTAAACAGTGTCGTAGAGTCGACACATGTATAGTATCATGGAGAGGGGGAAGACAGTTATTAGCGTAGGGGCTACCTGTTCAGTACACACATAGATTTGGGCCAATAGTGTCTCGGATGAGCGCTACTTACTGCCCCAGGGCCGATAGTTCTCGTATGAGAACTACTTTCTGCCCATAGTCGATAGTGCCTCTTATGAGCGCTACCTACTACTACTCTCTCTCCATCTATGCTGAACACTTAAGCTCCTGCGTAGAACGTTGTCTTCTCAAAGTGTATTTCACCTAGAATGGTTAGGAACCTTAACGCATGTATATTTTCTATTGAGCTCTTACTATTCAGTTTATGGCATGATATTATGTGTCTTGTTACGTCCCTCTGAGGACCTGGTTTTTCCCTAGGTGTGTGTTCATGTTTTCTGCAGGTGCTCTAGCTAAGGCCATCCTTTCTCCGTGATGATTGCTCTTGGACTCGTCACTTGCTCTCGCTTGCTAAATTCTTTCCTTGTATATTTTTCCATATTTAAATTGGTTGGTAGTAGATTTTGTCTCCGTCCAACTATTGTGCACATGACAAACTCAAAATTGCTTTATATCATTATTTATCTTTGTGGATGAGATTTAGTGTCATGGCTTTCTACATTTACAGCTTATGTATACATACGAGTTGTATATTTTCTCGTATGTATACAGCTGGCATGTCTACGTACTTAGTCCTACATATTTTGGGACTGGGGCGTTACATATTTTTGTGGTGGCCCGTACAGGTCAAGTTTGCCGTTTCGGTTACATGACTGTACCGAGCGGGCCTGCAATATAGGATTAGAATCTAGGAATCTCATCTACATACATGATCACCTTCCTTGACCTTCCTTGATTTCCATATTCCGACTCCCGTGGCTTCCCTTGATTTTTGCATCTTGCTTGAACTCTTTCTACCCATACCCTATCATCTCGTGCTTAAACATGGTTAGAGAGATGACTACACTATATATACTTATTGGTCAACTCTATGGCTAGAAGGATTATATTGACAAATAATATCCATTGAGGTTATATTTGAGTATAAAGGCATTTATTTTCCTAGAAATATGACTTTTAAGGATTAGTTTATTTCAAGTTGGGTAGTAGCATATTACCACCATCAAAGGATAGTTGAAATTTTATTTTAAATTTACAAGGTGGTATACACGAGAGGATAGCTAGATCGAGAAAACAAAATTTTTATGAATTTTAAAATTGTGAAATAGTTATGATTTATTAGGGATATGAAATCAATTTGAGAAATATCTTGAGTTTTTATATTATGACACATGATTTACGGTTAACTTTAAAAGTTGGATTATTATATTATAAAGTTTATCTTGAGATTATTTAAGGATTTTTAATTATGATTTTTAGACAATTAGAGAAGACGGAAGTTTAGTTTGAGAGAGCTTGAGGTTTAAAATTGAGTCGTACGATTTATAAGTTTATTTAATTTTGAGTTGAAGGAATGATGGTAAAAATTTTATTTAAATATTTGGAGGATATGAAAGCGACTTTGAAGGAAAAATTTAAAATTTAAATTGTGACATATGATCTATGATTTAAGAAGTTATTTAGATTTTAAGTTTAAAAGCCTTGATTATGGATATTTAAATTTTGGTAAATTTTTTTTTAATTTAGGTTACACGATTTGCGAATAACGAAATAGGCCAAGAGTTTATCTTGAGGTACATTTGAGAATTGAAAATTTTAAAAGTGATGGCTTATTATGAAAATTTAGTTGTGCCACATTAGATATGATGAAGGATTTTTGGAATTTATTTAAAGGAAATTAAACTTTAAGTTATGATTAAATACTTGATGGAGTATCTTGAGATTTTATTTTGAAACTGTGGAGAAACTGGAAATTTAAAATTTGATCATATATTGGTAGAGGACCAAGAAGCAAGCAGGTCACCCTAATGGGATGCAAGTATTCCTCATTTGCCATGATAGTTGTATGTACTCGAGTGTAGTTAAGTCATCTGCCAGACTATGTGAAGATATTCCAATTTGACTCACTCGACACTCACTCAAACCTAGATTTATCGTGACTTTCTCATACTCCATCTAAGTGGCTATCATATCTCTAGAAACTGTACTCCTAATTTATTTTACCTTGATTTGTTAGAATCTAAGTTATCTTTATTTCATGCTTTAGCTCGGTCATTTATTTGGTTCGTTAATCATTATCTCATGAACTCCCACTTTCTATTTTAATTTCTTTTGTGTCCTTTACCGTGACTTGGGTATTTGGAGCACATTTCCTTCCCACAAATTTCACAAACAAGACCTACACGAGTCCACCTTCATGTAGGTATATCACGTGCCACTAAAACACGTCTCCTTGTACTCTAATTTCATATTGCGACTTTCGGGTCAAAATGACTGGACTCAAATCCCTACCATGAAACCAATATACTTTAAACTATAGATGAGACTCGACCTCGACTCCATTCTTTCGACCCGATATAAGATTTTGTTCTACTTAATTCCTTACATGCTTAAATCTTGATTGCTGGACCTATTACACCATTAGTTTAATTCTTGTAAGTTGAGTAGAATATCTCATGACCTAACCAACATTTTTGTGGACCACATTGATAGGTTCACTTGGACCATAGAATTTAGTAGACCCTAACTTATCTAGTCAACCAAGCCGACTGCATAGGCCCAAATTTCGGGCGAAACTTAGATTTTATAAGATCTTGGACTAATTGATTTCTTTCATCATTACCCTTTACTTATTATTTTAATTACCTATGATGCTAAAATAGCTTAGTTTTGCAAGCGTATTCTTTATCAAGCTTGATCATGACATATGTTTTATTGGGTCGCTCCCACTAACATATTGTCTAATCAGAACCGGTGCATGATGGTCTGATCAACCGAGTGCACTTTGGTTCGCTTTTATCTGTCGTCCTACGTGGATGGGGACATAGCTAAACTTGCCCTCTAGAATCCCATCCACGACTGCCTTGACAATTCCTTTGAAATTATTCGATCGTCTTTGAATCACGTATTCGTATTCGATAACGCCTCCTTCGAACTCTATATTGCTTTCGCCTTCACCTATTTTGGAAGGACGATGGCGTTATACTAGAACTTCCTCTAACTGTCCTATCACCATGACCATTACCACCCAATGTAACTATATCTTTGTCTTGAACTACCCGACCTTTCCCTCGACCCTAAATTTACAATCTTGACTTTCTAATCACTTGAATTTAAGAGTGATTACAATCGTCACTTAATCATATCCTCAACCTAGACTACGACCATATAAACTTTGAACCCTTCTATCTACCGTAGTGTCTTCTCACCCCCTACGAATTCTTAATTTCGAGGACGAAATTCTTTTAAGTTGGGTAGGATGTAAAACCCCTAAATTTCTACTATTTTATTTATTTATTTTATTTAAATTTTGGTACTGATTTAAAATTTTGTATTATACGTCGCGTAGTCGTATTTTACGTCGCGCACAAAATTTTATTTTTGTAATTGCTCGACGAGTGCGAATATGTGCGAGCGTACATATTTTTAGGAAAACTATTTTTTTCTTATTTTTATATAGTTTCAAAATATATATAATAAGTATTTTAGTTATCGTTCAAATTTGTTATTTTATTTATAAAGCCTTTCTAGTTATAATAATAAATATGTTTATTATAAAATGGTATATTAGAAAAAAAAAGTTTTATATTTTAAAATTTTTATTCAGTATATATATGTAATTTTCGAAATTAATTAATAGCATATTTTAATAGATGTGAAAAAGATATTTTTATTCTTGTTTAATTTAATAGTTTATAAATTTGGATAATTTAAATTGGAAAGAATTTTATTGACCTTATTTTAAAATGGCTTTTAAATTAAAGATAAATTTTTATCTATATTGAATTGGATTTTTAAACCGATTTAAATTAATGGTAGAATTTATATTTATATTAGAGATTATATGATCTAGATTTAAAATGGAATTTAATTTAAATTGAGATTTGATTTATTTGAATTAATATTTATATTATCTAAATAGGGTTTAAACAAACCCAAGCCTTATCCTAATGGGAATTTCCACATCCTATAAATAGGCAGGTACTCCTCCATAAATTTCGGGCATCCACAAATTTCTCCACAACCCATTGTGCTCCGTGTCTGTGCTTCCCATCCACTATATTGTTTCCCAATACAAATACATAATATCATGTCCGACAAATCGGACGATCACCTCGTGTTGGGACACACCTTCGACACGACAAAACCCCATCTCCATCCTCCTCCACGTAGCTCGGCACCACTGCCCCTCGTAGCAGCATCTTCGTCACCACCGCCACGGCCTTTCTCGGCCGCAGCCACCACCGCCTACACCAACCTCACCGGACCACCATTACCACCACCGTCCAAGATTTCCCCGACAAAGAAAAGGAAGGGGACAGGACTCTCACCTTCGCCGTGCATGCTCGCACCGCTCCGCACCCTATTCGCCGACCGACCCCGGAGTAGCTACCGTCGCTTCCTCTTCTTGTCGGCGACCGCGTCCCCGCCGACGAACTAGCCGCACCGTCCGCGAACTCCCCGCTCGGGCCACCACCGTCTCCGGTGGTCGAGCCTTGCCCGGCGACCGTGCCTCCGCTGCGGCGCTCACCATCGCGGGTCCGACCCAGTTCTCCAATCCCGGCGCGCGACCGCCCCTTCCGCGCCGTCGGACCTGGATGCCGCGCCTCGCCACCGTGAGATCCGCCGACCCTGGGCGCCTCGCCTCCGCGAGATCCGTCGACCCTGGGCTCCGCCGCGGATCCACGCGCCGCCCTTGATCTTCCTTCGCCTCCTGTGGACTGCCGACCTCCGCGCCAAGCCGGAGCACTCAGATCCGGAGAGCTTCTCCTCCACTGGACCTCCTCCGAAGCCGCGATCCGCCGCCACACGACCCACTCCGACATCCGAGCGGCGACCATCTGCGTCCTCCGACCACCACGCCGCGTCCCCGGTGCTCCGCCCCCTGGAAATTCGGTGCGCCGTCTTCTCCCGCCAGTCCGCCACCATGCCAGCAGCGCCGCCCCGGTCACTCCGACCTCCGCACGCCGGCCGCCATCGGGTGAGCGCCCCCTTTTTCTTTTCAGTTTCCCGCACTCTTCTCTCTCTCTTACTGAAGCAGATTTTTTGGGGGGGGGATTAGAATGTTAGGGATTTTACTTATTATTATTATTATTATTATTATTATTACTATTATTATTATTTTTAAATACTTTATTACTAATATTATCAATACAAACTATAACAGATTATTATTAATATTATTATTATTTTAGTTTTATTATTGGTAACACTACTATTATTATGATTATTATTATGATATTATTATTATTATTATTAATATTTAGCATTACTGTTTTATTATTATATTATTATTAGTTTGTTGTTTGTTAAAATTATTATTTACACTATTACTATTATTTTCTAGCAAAATTTCAAAGTTAGTTTTTAAACACAAAAATATTCTTTTCGATTATATGTACATATACTTGACCAATTATACTTTTTGGTCTAAATGAATTAGAAATATTTTTAAATATTCATTTAAATAGATATTTTAAATTACGAAATATAGTTTCCCCCTTAAATAATATTTTACAACTTGGAGTATTTTGACTAATAAGATAAAATTTTCAATATAAAATTATTATATGTAAATATTTTCAAGTATTTTCGTAAATAAATTTTACAAGTAAACATGTTTTTAAAAGTAATGTAAAATATTTTCCAAGAAATTGTATATTTATCTACTTCCACAAATTCTTTAATTATTCTCATTATTCATGACTAATCATCCTCTCCTCTTTTCTTGTGAACTTTGGTCCACCGACCACTGCAACCATGGTTAACGAACTCTTCAGGACTTGTCGAAATATTGCATCACACCAGGCAAGACACCTTGCCTTTACTGTTTAATTTCTTGCTCAATATCATGCATGCTTTTTCTTTATGTTGTTCTTTCAAAATTATATATATATGCAAATTATTATATTTTATGCAATTGGCCTAGAGTTAAGGGACCACCATATGTTTAGTGCATCTCATAAACTGTCACGATGTGCCACGGATGGTGTGTGAGTGATGAGTCGCATATAGCCTCGGACTTGCGTACCGACCATACATCGGTACGTACAGGCCGTGCGTTAGGATATAACTGCCATTAGATTATGTAGAAGACTTGGCGGTTATTAAGGATTAAACAGTGTCGTGGAGTCGACACATGTATAGTATAATGGGGAGGGAGGGAGACAGTTATTAGCTTAGGGGCTACATGTTCATTACACATATAGATTTGGGCCGATAGTGTCTCGGATGAGCGCTACTTACTGTCCCGGGGCCAATAGTTCTCGTATGAGAACTACTTTCTGCCCATAGTCGATAGTGCCTCTTATGAGCGCTACCTACTACTACTCTCTCTCCATCTATGCTGAACACCTAAGCTCCTGCGTAGAACGTTGTCTTCTCAAAGTGCATTTCACCTAGAATGGTTAGGAACCTTAACGCATGTATATTTTCTATTGAGCTCTTACTATTCAGTTTATGGCATGATATTATGTGTCTTGTTACGTCCCTCTGAGGACCTAGTTTTTCCCCAGGTGTGTGTTCATATTTTCTGTAGGTGCTCTATCTAAGGCCATCCTTCCTCTGTGATGATTGCTCTTGGACTCGTCACTTGCTCTCGCTTGCTAAATTCTTTCCTTGTATATTTTTTCATATTTAAATTGGTTGGTAGTGGACTTTGTCTCCGCCCAACTATTGTGTACATGACAAACTCAAAATTGCTTTATATCATTATTTATCTTTGTGGATGAGATTTAGTGTCATGGCTTTCTATATTTACAGCTTATGTATAAATACGAGCTGTATATTTACTCGTATGTATACAGCTGGCATGTCTACGGACTTAGTCCTACGTATTTTGGGACTGGGGCGTTACAGTATGATCAAAAATAATCTATTAGAGTTATCTTATGTAACATCAAAACATTCAGTTGGCCCTCCCCATCCTTCATTGTTTGTTGTTCAGTTTTTGTTGTGTTCATATTTAGTTTTCGTAAAAAGATAGAAGTGTGTTGAAACATCGTCGGTTGATTTCAAGCAAATACTAAGGTAAGCCTTAGTTGCAAAGGAATCTCCTCCTCCTTTCAACATCTCTTCAATCTGTTGAGTGGCTTTAACCCTTCATTCCTTTGTCTTCACTTCTGAATAACTTAAACCACAATTTGATGTCTTCTAAAGTCGGGTGTAAAATTTGTATAGCTTGCTGGTGTTTTCCATTAACAAAAAGTTGAAGAAACTTTTGTATTAAAGTAGTAAGAAATCCTAAATAGGAGATCTAAGTACAATATTTTTTATTCTGGGGAAGTATGACGATAAAGATCGAGTATTGTTGTTGACTCATATTCTACGTTGTCGATCTGACGTTGAAAGAGAAATGTAAGTCTCTGCTTACTGGCAAGAATGACAGCAACGGGGCTCTCTTAATTTTGTGTAAAACTCTCATTTTTCGTGATAAAGGAAGGCTCATATTTATAAAGTTCTAGAACAAGATATCCATGCGCACACGAGTGCAGCGTGCATGATTTTGGTTGCCGCATGGTGTTCTGAACAGAATACGGTTATAATTGCACGTACATGTTGCAGCTTGATCTTCATGTGTTATTGACCTGATTGTTGCTAAACTCCTGGGTTGTTGCTAAGATTCTGGGTTGTTGGCACCCGTCGTATATATGACAAAGTCAGTGACACGTAGCATGCGCTGATTATGTCAGAATCTTGGTCAGTTACAACAAAAGGATTCTACCATATGGAGTTTCATGGAAACACTGTCGCATTATAATCCGACGTATAGGATTTTAACTTTATGGGAGAATTGGCGTATGGGAGACCTGCTGCATGTGCGACTTTGCCACATGGGAGGTCTTGCTGCATGAGGGGGGTTTTGTCTTTTCTCTTTATCCCGGCTACACATGTGGACTTGTAGCCTGCCGACGAGTAGGACGCATTTCCAGCACAATGTCATGTGTTGTACTTCTTGAATCATAAGCACTAAAGTACACCAGTAATCTTGATAACTCTTGTAACCCTCACCTGGATAACCTGGATAGTCTACAGGGCTTGTGACTGCGGGAACATCTCATTGCATCTTGTTAGTAACTAAGCTTGTGATTACCCTAGTTAGCTAACAATAGCAAGCCGTAGGACTTGATTGGCCGTGCTTGAATGAATTATCTTATGATTAACATGAGAATTATATTCCACCTCTTGTTCCTTCTACTGCAAGCTAATATTTTATGTTAACTCAGTCTTTCATGTTATTTAACTATGCTCTTTTATCAGTTCTTCTTTTAATATATGTTGGTTTTAGTTCCTAAGTGGAGCCTTCCTTGTGGTACTTGCTCTTTCTGGGGTCTGACCTAGCTAGTTTTGTATGGCCCAATTTCGGAGTAGCACCCGAGGATCTACCCGCCTTCCAGCTAGATGGTGAACACCAGGCGTAACCCTGACAACGAGTGGGTTTCTTATTTTTCTCTCTCACTCTATTATAAATTATTCTTTTGAGGCGTTTAGCCGCCGAGCAAGTGTTAGCTCGTATTAAAACTTAAATTTCTGTCTGCCTAAGGGCTGTTACATGGTTGACAAATCCTAGGCTTGATCATGTATGACTTAAACTCTTGCTAGTCTTCGCATTTTGTATGACTAGCTTCATGATCATCTAAATATGTAATGTTTGGGATGCCTTACTTTGTATGTCTGATGATCTAACATCTTGTAACAATTATTTACTTGCTTGAGATTGAGACACTAGGCTTATTATTGACCATAAGAGACTGTTGGCTTGTAGATGACTCCCGTGCATCTAGACAGCCGTGACCGTATTGCGAGGTGGATTGTACTTTAATGTACGTAGCTGGCTGTGTCCGTCCTCCGCTCTCCAGTATTATGGTTCTGGGGCATGACACGGTTTTAGTGGTGGCCCATAGAGGTCTTATAAATCAAGATATATGAGGGTTTTTTCGAATGGATGTCTCAATCAGCATTCGCCCTTGATCTCTACTCGTGCTTTCTAATCTTCCTGAATCTTGGCCTGATAAGGTGTTTTATCCTCGATCTATCTTGGTCCTTCCTTATTGTTCCCCATGTCATTTTCTTCAATGGTATTATTCCTGGTCCTGCCGATCAACCGGATAGAGCACCCCCAGAGAACCAATAACAAGTGAACCAGCCGCAACTTAGGGACCAAACCCAGCACTCAGGGGCAGCATCCCGAGTCATACCTTCTGGGGAGCAAGAGCTGCTAGTTCAGCCAGCCCAGCCTGCAGAGTCTGATAATAGAACCCTGATGGGACTCATCCGGGACATGCTTACATCACAAGACCATCGGGGCGATGTCCTGCAGCAAACAGTACGAGATGCCATGGACAGAGTTAGTTATCAAGGGAACAAAACGGCTAACAGCTTCAAGAGTCTGAACCCTCTTTTCCTTGATGGCAGTGAAGATACTATTGCCGCTGATGCTTGGCTACAGGATATAGAGGTTATTCTGGAGGCCGCTAGGACTCCAGAGGAAGAGAAGGTAGCCGTTGTGCGCCTGCAATTATTGGACTTAGCAGCTGGTGGGCGATGCAAGCAGTTGGATTGGCGACACCTGTCTTGTAGGCAATATTCAGTGACAAGTTTCAAATGAAGTACTTTGATGCAGTAGCTCGATCTGATCTGTAGATAAGGTTGAGCAATCTCAAGTAGATGGAAACGGCGGTCGATGGATATGCAGCCGAGTTTTCTAGGCTTAGTCGATTCGCTCCCACCTTGGTGGCTAACGAATTGGACCGAGCGCAACGATTCTAGCAGGGACTCCACCTAAAGATCATTCTAGCAGTAGAGAAATTTGAGCACCAGACCTTTGATGCTATCTTGAGAGCAGCTAAGAGGCATGAATATACCTCCCAGAGGATAGTAGATCGAACTGAAAGATGAAAGAGGCCTCATGGTCAGCTGTTTCAGTCATCAACACCAGCCCCAGTAGCTAGGGCTTTGACCATTGGAGCTCCTAGGAGGGCGACCCCAGTTTTGTCGGTTCAGCACTTGACTCTGACATATCCTCAGCAGCAGAAACAGAAGCAATCTTTCGCAATGGACTGCCCTCATTGTGGGAAGCCTGGGCACGTGGTTTCAGAGTGTCGTAGGGCACATGGGTTGTGCTTGGCTTATGGGGCATCGGATCATAACATTGGGTCCTGTCTGTATAGAGCCAGTTCATCGTCATCAACCCTGACCAGTCCATCGGTTAGGACACCAATACCAGTGTAGCAACAACATCAGCAGTACCAGACTCCAAGGCCGTTACCGCCTCAGGCTCAATAATATGCTCAGGTCCAAGCTCAGATTTAGAACAGGCAGAGAGGTCACTGTTTGCCATTAAAATTGTGTTATTGCAAATTTTAATACAAACAGAACAGTGTTACAATATAGAACTTAGACGTAGTCCTAGGAGTACACTTTTGTTTATCTGGGTCTCTTGTGCAGATGGAGCGAGTGGTAATGCGTTAACTCCGTTGACGATCTGACGACGGTTCTCGGTTCTCTGAAGGTTTGGGTTGCTCTGGGTGCTGGAGCTTGCAGAGAGAAGGAAGACGTTGAGTGTCTGTATCTGCCTCTCTGTGTATGCTCGCAGGTCTGCCTCTGTATATGTATGCCAGTGCTTGTATGATGTGTGTGGAAGAAGGAAATGATCTCTCTATTTATAGTCTGCTGGCTGGCTGCTCATGCGTGCATATGTCGGATGCGCCTGGTCATGGGAATGCCACGTGGTAATTGCTGATGGAGGCGCATGGATGATGCGCTCTGATTGAGGAGTTGAACCCTTCCTGTTGCTTTTGTGAGCTGCGGCTGAGCTGACACGTAGCAAATGGAGAAGATCTTTCAGTTGCTGAGATCTTGGGTGATTAGCACCCCTTCATAGGCAGAATCAAGTCAAAGGACACGTGTTGTAGGTCCATGGCTCGAAGATCTCGGATTTGGTGGGGAGTGATCTGATAGGATGCACCTGGAATTGGGCGCATGAGGA
The DNA here is from genome assembly GCA_029216955.1 of Iris pallida. Classification (NCBI taxonomy): domain Eukaryota; kingdom Viridiplantae; phylum Streptophyta; class Magnoliopsida; order Asparagales; family Iridaceae; genus Iris; species Iris pallida. The sequence goes on from JANAVB010038613.1 coordinate 5,770,317, forward strand.
GACTTTGGCTCATAACCTTTAGGAGTCACAAACCAGTCGGGGCGCATGGCTTTTGAGGCACATACAGGGCTTCAATAGTGACTTTGACTTCTGTCTTTAGGGATCAGAGAAAAAGTCTGAGGCGTATGGCTTTTGAGGCGCATGCAGAGATTTGGGTGCATGGCTGTGGAGGCGCATGCGAGATGGTTGGGCGGCCACGTGGCTTGTAACCGTCGGAGGAGAGTAATGATAATGCTGATGTTGGTGACGCTTCGTCTTCTGAAAAAGCTGTCAACTGTTCAGTCCTCGGGGGACGTGCTGCCAGACTTCAGCATTTAATATTCTTGACAGGTGATGGGCCTTTGAGTGGGCGCATCGATCGGTGTTCCACTAGGCGCATGGACGCATGGGGGTGCATCCTTGTGAGGCACTTGGTGTTGAAGGACGCATCCTTGTGAGGCGCATCTGTATGATGCACGGTCTGATCGGCGCATCCGTTTGCATGATACGTCTTTAATGGCCCGACTGTTACATTCATCGAGTGCTTTAAATAGCCGTTTTTGATTTGGCTGAATTCAAAGCGTCAGGTTCATCACCATTTAATACAAATTTATTGCACAAAATTCGGAGAGCCAGCCACTTGGCGCATGGGTTTGATTTGCCCGGCCTATAAATAGTGGCATGGAGAGGTTTTGCTTCTCATTCTCTCACGTCCTCCCGAAATGAACTTATTTGCCCGAGCGCATTCTGTTGACGAGATGCTCCTGAGGGTGAAGATGCGACATATTGTCTTCATCGACGTACTTGAAGGTGACTGTTACATCCAAAAGTCGGGGTCGAGGGCTTCTGACGCAGGCAGAAGGTGCCTGTTGCATCCAAAGATCGGGATGCTCGAGCCTCGTCTCCGTTATGCTGGAAGAGCCGCAGATCGGAATTACGGTGCTCCGATCATCTTCCTTGGGGTTTGGGAGAGCTCCTCCTCCCGCTAGAGTGGGTGTTGCCCATTCTGGTTGGGTTGAAAGCTGCTCCTTTAGCCGTGTTTCGATTGCGGTCTTCCTTGGTCTTTGGAGGCTCTTTCGAAGCTAGAGGGTTGATTGCCACCCTCGTTCTGCTCAATAAATGCTTTATTAGTCGAAGCATTTGATGGCACATATGCTGACACTTCATGATGGGATGCTGAAGGGCGGCACATAACTGAGCTGCTGAAGGAATGACATAACTGAGGATGCACATAACTGAGCTGCTGAAGGGATGCGCCTGTCTGAGAGCGTATGGCAAGATGCGCCTGTTTGGGAGCACCTGGCGAGATGCGCCTGTTTGAGAGCGCATGGTGAGATGATCCTGTTTGAGAGTACATGGTGAGATGCGCCTGTTTGGGAGCGCATGGCGGTTGCTGCACCTATTTGAGGGCGCACGGCGATTGCTGCGCTTAGCTGTAGACTTAGGATCTTTGTACAGCTCTCTTTTTTTAGATATGTAATAGACTTTTATATGAATAAAAAAATCCTCTTTTAATGTCTTTTGCGGTATCCAGTACTTCATCTGAGCTCCCTGGCGTATGTAGTGTTTGGCGCATAGGATTTTTGGTCCTGAAATTCCATGCTTCTACAAGACCCCCTTCAAAGTTTTCAAAACTTTTCGTCAAGTTTTGGAATACTTTGAATAAGAAGCATGGTGGTCTTGGCGAATGATTATTCGGGCGCATGAATATTCTGCGCATAAATGATAGGGCGCATGCTCCTCTCAGTTAATGCAGATGATAACGCTTCGATAACCAAGAAGATTAATGATGATCTTTTGGGATTTATTTGCAGTTATCTCCTCACAGAACCCGAGGTGACGGCTGAGGTCACACTTCATCGGTTCACGCGTGCGACTGAGCCTATAAATAGGCGTGAGATGGGGAGAGAGAGAGAGTTCTTCCTCTCTTTGCTTTCCTTTTTAGAGTTCTTTTGAAAAACCCTAACTTTCTTCCTTCAAGAAATGGCTCCCAAGACTCCTCGCGGCGGTGCTGGCAAGGGAAAGGAGCCTACGGAGTTCGTCGAGAAGGACGCTCCTGTCACCATTGTGACTCCGGCCGACGTTCGGCCTGCGGTGACGGGTGGGTTGTGTTCTTTTAATCTCTTTAGACGAGTCTGGAGCACCTGGCGGCGTGCTCTAATTCTTTGTCGCCGACGCGTATGGACTTCTGTCCTGATGATGCGCCGAGGCTATTCCGCCGATGCGCATGGGTCTATGCCTTGATTATGCGCCAAGGTCTTACTGGTAACACGCATGGGTTTACACCCTGATGATGCACCGAAGCTTCGCTGCTGACGCGCATGGGTTTACACCCTGATGATGCGCCGAAGCTTCACTGCTGACGCACATGGGTTTAGACCCTGATTATGCGCCGGGCTGCTTTAATACACTTTGTCTTCTTAAAGCTTCCTGCCTGACTTTGCTTCTGCTGTGTCAGTGTCGATGACTATCCCTTTGCTGAATGAAGTCCTTCTGGACGCTTCTCTTTGTCAAATGGGGGTCAATTTTGACGAGAAGGTTATTAACCCCGCGAAGGCTGCTATCCTACTGAATCAACCTTCCGAGAGAATGCTGCAAATCCAGAATCAGTCGCCTATTTTCCTCCAGAGTATAGAAAACCCGGGCTTCAAAACCGGGTGTCAGTAAGCCGAATGAGGTGGCAAGCTCTTCTGATGAGCGCATTCCTCCGATTGTAATGTCCCCTGTAGAGGAGGATCCTGACAATGTTGTTCCAGCGGAGGTTTTGGTATCTCCAGATTATGTTGGAAGGAAAACTGAGGTTGAAGCAGTTTCTGAGGTGGTGCAAACCGCCGTAGGGACCTTGGACATTGAGGGTCCAGCGGAGACGGGGCTTCCAGGTGAGGAAGTAGAGTGGAGTTCGTCGTCTTCATATGACGTTCCTGCAGAGATGCGTGAGCCTGTTGCGGGGGCAACAGATGCGATTGAAATAGAGGAGAGGGTTGATTTCCATCCTTGTTATGATGAGGGGAGGTCGACTGCAGCATTGCCGAGCCCTACCCAGACTCAGCAGCGGAGGCTGAGGTGGCTGCTGACCGGGAGGTAGCAACAGATCCTATCCTTGCGGAGGGATTTGATGGTGAAAGTGGGACTTGTCCGCCAATCCTGACTCCAAGGGAGCTGAGCCTGGAGACAAGTGTCGATCTTGCTGTTCTGGCGGAGGAGGAATGTCCCGTACAGCCTGCTGATAGCATGTTGGGGACGGATGAGGTAGCCGCTGATGTCGATGGTCCCTCTGTGCTTGAGAAGGGTAAGGGTTTGCTGGGACCCTCCGTTGCTCCTTCTACTTGGGGCACGATATCAACGCCTTTCCTGGCTCCTCCTGTTCTTTTGGCACCTCAGGCTCAAGCCCCTGCTGAGGAAGAGTCCGTCGATGCCGAGGTTTCAGCCTCGCAAATAGAAGCCGGCAGGCCGTCTTCCGGTCCGCTGTCTAGAGCAGCTCCTCCAACTCCTGTTATGATGCCCCATGTGCTGGCGGATGCGAATGAGTATGTGAAGTTTGTTATTAAGGCGGTGTATAAGATGCTGCAGAGGGGTGTATCGGCGGTGATGGATGCCAACGGAAGCTTCACGACGGCAAAGACCCTGGCACTCCTTCACATCAATCTGATACATTCCCATCAGGGCCATGATCATATGGCCGAGATTCTGGAGGCCTCAGTGGCTGAGCTGGACCAGCTGCTTTCTGAGTTTCAGTGTATCCAGCGAAATGATCTCTCCGCTCTGATAGCCACGGAGAAGGAGAAGTTGATCGCTGAGGCTGAGTCTTCTTACCAGGCTACCGTGGGTGTCTGGGAACGCGAGGTAGCTGAAACTGAGGCTGCAGTGGAGAGGTTATCTCAGTCCACGCAGGAAAAGGTGGAGCTGCGAGCTGCGTTGGACGCCAGTATAGCGGAGGTTGATGCTAAGATTCGCCTTCTTGAAGACCAACGGGCCCAACTCTTATTAGATGCAGAGCGAGTCCAAGCTGAATATGTAGCATATAAGGAGAAGGAAGCGGCTTTCACCCGCCAGGCTCTTTCCCTGGCTCAGCAACGGCAAAAGTTAAACTAGAAGCATGAGGATGACACTTCTCCTGAGGCCATAGGAAGGATGCGTCAAGAAGCCGAACGCCGGGTTCTGGCGACCGTAGAGACTCGGGCGGCAGACTTGAAGCGTCGGATTGAAGAGCTTTCGGCCAACCCTGGGGATGTTTGGGGATTGTAATCTTTTCTTTTTTTGTGTAATTTTGTAACTCTTATTGGAGATGAAATCCTTTATTTTTGAATAAAGAATACAGAGTTTTTGTGGTGTGTTCATTTTTGCTGTCATGAACTTGATTTGTGTGGACCTATTATCTTTTGCGCACCTTGGTTTTTAGGTACAGATAATAAGTTCGAGAGAACCGACATGTTTGCTCAGAGGTGATGTGGACGTGGCAAATATAGGATTTAAGTGATGGAATCTTCCTACTCAGAGGTGTTATGGACATGGTAGGAATGACTCTGGGGGATACGCGGAACTACTCAGAGGTAATGTGGACGTGGAAGTTCTACGATCAATGTACGGCAACGCAGGGGTTGTCCGTACGGGATATTTACTCAGAGGTAATGTGGACGTGGTAAACATGATAGGTAGCATAGTCTTACGGAGTATAAGATTTCGCTTTGTAGGGTGTAGGAGAACAACTTAGAGGTAATGTGGACGTGGTTGTCCTTCTATTGGGGGATAGAACACCACGAAACAGCTGGGTTCCGGAAGCGTAAGATTTTGTGGAAGGGAATTGTACGTGAGCCCCGATGATTGGGTCCATAGACTCCCTTGTTGGGTGGAGATAGAAGTACATGACTGAAGGATATCAAGAGTAGTACTTCTTTAGGAACTTGTCGTTGATGGGCATCATGAACAAGTCCCCATTGGGTTTGGCGAGGCGGTAAGCACCGTTCGAGTATACCGTCTCTATGATGAAAGGTCCCTCCCACTTGGGCTCGAACTTTCCAGGTGTCTTGTGAGTCAACACCATCAGCCTCCTGACTGCCAGAACCAGGTCGTCTACTTGGAAATTCCTCTGTTTGACCTTCTTGTTGAAAGCCTGTGATATACGGGCTTGATAGAGTTCGATGCGTTGTTGAGCTAGGAGACATTTTTCATCAAGTGCCTCCAATTCTCGCAGACGGTGATGTTAATTATCTTCTTCTGTGAGTTGATTTGTGATCGCTACATGGAGCGAGGGTATCTGAATCTCGAGAGGCAGTACCGCTTCGCTCCCGTAGACCAAGGAGAATGGCATGTTGCCCATCGGGGTCCGTACCGTTGTGCAGTAGGCCCAAAGGCATTCGTCGAGCTTTTTGTTCCAGTCGCGTTTATTAGATGACACGACCTTTTTGAGTAGCCTGACGATCGTCTTGTTGAACGCCTCGGCCAATCCGTTTGCTGCCGGATTGTAGGCGGTCGATGCCAAGTTCTGAATGCAATTCTTGTCACAGAATCTGCTAAAAATATGGCTGATGAATTGTGGACCGTTATCATGAATAATCCTTCGAGGTACCCCGAAACGGTAGATGACATGGTGCTTTATGAAGCTGATCACCCTGAAACTCTTTACTTCCGCCAGTGGGACTGCTTCTACCCATTTGGAGAAGTAGTCGGTGATGGCTAGGATAAAGCGGTGTCCCCTTGATGAAGAAGGGGTGATTGGTCCTACAATGTCCATGCCCCAGGCTTCAAAGGGCCAGGAGGCGACCGCAGGATGTAGTGGTTCTGACGGTGTATGGATGAAGTCGGCATGAAGCTGGCAAGCATGGCACTTCTTAGCATAGTCGACTGCGTCGGTTGTCATGGTTGGCCAGTAGTAGCCTATGCGTCGCAGTCGATCCTACAACTTAGGGCCAGGTTGATGGGGCCCACAGGTTCCGTCGTGAGCTTTTCGAAGGGCTTCGGCTGCTTCTTCATTGGAAATACATCGAAGGAGAAGTCCATCGAAGGAGCGTCGGTACAGCATTTTAGTAGCTGTATCGTAATAGAATCGAAGGGAACGCCTCCTGACTGAGACGGCTTCTTTCGGGTCCTCTGCAAGAATTTCGTAGACAGCGAAGTCGATGAACGAGAATCTCCAGTCTCGGACATTAACACCAGTACTTGTTGACCTGGCCTGGGCCATTTGTGAGCATAGGGTGTTTTTAGGACAGACCAAGTCTCGACCAACTACCATGACATAGTGTTGAGTCCCGAGGGGTGCTGCCAATGAGGCTGCGAGGCCAGCTAGAGCGTCAGCCTCCAAATTTCGTAGACAAGGTACATGTTCGATGAAGAACTTGGTGAAGGTTGAAATGATGTTCAACGCAACCCCATGGTAAGGAATCAGATCTTCATGGCAAACTTCGTATTTCTCTCTGATCTGATTAACGACGAGTTTTGAGTCGCCGTAGGCTTCTAGATGATTCACCCCCAGCTGTTGCGCCAGCTGGAGTCCCATGATGAGAGCGTTGTACTCAGCAATATTGTTGGAGCACGGCTTTGAAAGAGAGTAGGCACGCTGGATGACCAGCTGATCGAGGGAGACTAAGACTACCCCCACTCCTGCGATGATTTGGCCTTTGGGGCCTGTTCTTGAAGCACCATCGAAAAATATCCTCCAGGCGGAGTTTTTTTCGGTGACGTTTGATTCTTGGACCTCATCCGAGATATCTTCATAGAGTCTTGAGGACTCTGGGATGGGGTGCGCGGCTAAAAAGTCGGCCAGAGCCTGACCCTTAAAGGCTTTTTGTGGAACGAACACCATGTTGTATGGCGTTAGCAGGATCGCCCATGTAGCTAGCCGGGAGTTCAATGATCCTGGCTTCGTCATGAGGACTTTGAGTGGATTGACTCGGGAGATGACATGAATTGTCTGGTCTGAGACATAATGGCGAGTCTTCTGGATAGCAAATACCAAAGCCAAACACTCTTTTTCAACGGGGTTGTACCGGTGTTCGGCCCCGATCAGTATTCTACTGAGGTAGTAGATAACTTGCTTATAGCCTGTATCGCTATTTTGAGCCAGCAAAGCGCCAAGGGAATGATCCATGACACGGACGTAGAGGAGAAATGGTTTGCCAACGACGGGTGCCACCAGGACTGGCGGGCTCGTCAAGTAAGCCTTGATATCATCGAAAGCTTTTTGGCATTCCTCTGTCTAGACATAAGAGACTACCTTCTTCATAAGCTGGGTGAAGGGTTGACATTTTCTGGAAAGGTTTGCTATAAACCTCCAGATGTATGCCAAACGCCCTTGCAGGCCTCGAAGTTCTCGGAGGTTCTTCGGAGGGTCCATATCAAGGATGGCTTTAGTCTTCTCGGGATCGACATAAATGCCTTTCGTCGTGATAATGAAGCCTAAGAACTTTCCGTTAGAAACCCCTAGGAAGGATTTAGCGGGGTTCATCTTGAGTTGATGCGCTCGCATGAGATCGAAGACTGTCTTGAGGTCTTGTATGTGATCTCCTTTGAGACGGCTCTTGACTGCGATGTCATCAACATAGCATTCGACTGTCTTACGAAAATGCTGACGGAAGATAGTGCTCATAGCTTGTTGGTATGTTGCACCAGCGTTCTTCAAGCCGAAGGGCATCACTGTGTAGCACAAAACCCCCTTCGGAGTCCTAATGATGTGTGTTTTGCGTCATCGGAGAACATCTTGATCTGGTTGTAGCCCGAATATCCGTCCATGATTCGGTGATTGGAAGTGGGAATTTGTCCTTCGGGCAAGCAGTGTTAAGATCCCTGAAGTCGATACAGACTCGTATCTTCCTATTCTTCTTGGTGACAGGGACGACGTTGGCCACCCAATCCGGGTGTTGTTCTTCGCGAATGAATCCACTGGTCAGGAGTTTGTCTACTTCCTGATCGATAATGTTCATGATGTCAGGACGAAAACATCGTTGTTGTTATTTTATAGGCTTGGCATCTGGTTGAGCCTATGCATCGCGATCTGGGGATCGAGTCCCGGCATATCTTCGTAGCTCCAGGCAAAGACATCGATATATTCTTTAGCCTGCTAGATTAAAGAATCCTGGTCTTCTCCTTTTAGGCTTTTGCTGATGAAGATGGGTTTGGAAGTAGATCCATCCCCAAGGTCGATCTGCTCGACTTCGTCTTCGGTAGGGGGTTCGCGTAATTCAAAACGAGATTTCCATTATTCTCCTAGGCCTTGAGCCCAGGGTTCTTCTTCAAAGAATTCTGGCACTTGGACTTCGCCTTCATCTTCTTGAGATTGTGCAGATGTCATGTTGGCTGACAGCACTTTCTTGAAGACTAATCCGATGCTGGTATCGGAATCCCAAGTTGATGCTTTGGACGAATGAGAATGTTCTAATTCTTCTGCCTTCGAGCTCTCTGGAGTTGACGGCGGCGTGACATAGCCCACCCCCCGTCGAGTTCGATGATAGTAGTCCTGCGGCTTTCCTTTAGGCGTTGGAAGCCGGAGAGGAAGACATCGACCCTTGCCGTAGTTCAGGCCTTTGTTACTTTTTAGGTCGTAACCCATCTTTTGGATGAGGTACTTTGCCTCGTCCGTATACCGATAGACTTGTATTCTGCCGGTATCCGGTTCTTGTTCGAGTGGCAGGAGGTCTTGATGACACTCGACTTTGCCGAAGATGATAGATTCTTCGTCTCGATTCCGCGACGAGACTACAAAACATACCCCTTGGGACGGGACTACTCGATTTACATGATGGACAGTCGTTATTTGTGTTTGCAACGACCGTAGAGCATTATCTAATGTATACATGGCATTCCAATGTGGAAGACTAGAATAATTAAAAGACACTCTATTATTGATGAAACACGAGATTTTATCCCGCGGGATTACATTATCCAGAGAGGGTGCATCTACATCAGCAGAGATATATTTTCCTAGCTCTTCGTCTGTGAGTACTGGGGTTGGATCGGAAGAGTCTACCGCAGCTTTGATCTTGGGGTCCGAGAGGGCTATGTGGGCCTTCTCCGGCAGCTTGGATGAGACAGATGATTACGACGGCTTGCCCTTAAGACGCACCTTCAGAGGTGCCTCAACTGCGCCTTCAGTGATTGGTGCCTTCCCCTGTAGTTTTGCCACAAGGGGAACCGATGTTTAAGGCGGCTTTCCCTTGAGCCGAGTCTTCAAGGGAGCTTCAGTAGGTGTTCTACCCAGAGCAGTTGGTGCTTTTCCAGGTAGCTTGATGCTCATGGGAGGCAACGTCTGAGGCGGCTTCCCTTTGAGTCAAATTTTCAAAGGAGCATCGGGAATCATCTCGGGCTCCATGTCAGGCTCTGCTGCCATTTCTGCTTCATCGTCAGCATCATTGGCTTCCTCCTCGTCGGGCGACTTGTACAAGGTAGAATCAGTGAAGTAGGTTTCGACTCCCTTAAAAGGGTCGATGTCCGCGAACTCTGTCCGGATGACGTCATTGGTGGACACGTACTTCATACATTGGTGGAGTATAGATGGCACCACCATATACTCATGCAGCCAAGGTCGGTCCAGTAGGAGATTGTAGTTGACGTCAGCGTCCACGACGTAGCAAGTCACCTCGGTTCTGAGGTTACCGATACGACACTTTAGCCGTATTTTGCCCAGCGGCTCGCTTTTGCTAGCATTGAAGCCACTGATTGTTGTGTTGGAAGGCGCCAGTCGGTACATTGGGATCCCCAGTGTTGAGAGCAGCATCTTCGGAATGATGCTGAGGGAAGACCCCGGATCGATCTGAATCTGCTTTACCTTGACGGAACCGATATACCCTGTATAATACAGCGGCCTGTTGTGTCGGTTGTGCTTGAGCAGCATGTCTTGTTGGGTAAAAGTTATGTTGGGGATAACTTCATCCGCACAATGATAGTGCGCACATGTAGTCGGAGTATCCTCAGGCTGCTTGACCTGGCTGATGAAGGACTCAGCATCCTTCAGGGCTTCACAGAGAGCTTCCCGAGCGTCCTTGGAAAGACGAACAAGCTCGAACAGAGATAGGCGGGCAGGAGTACTGGCAAGTTGTGCCAGTATGTCGAAGTTGTGGGGCTTGGCTAGCCCCGAAGCATTCTCCTTTCGCAGAGGCCTGTCGAAACGAGCCTCTATATGCTTCTGCTTATTGGCTGTTGGAGGCTTAGATGGGCCCTTTTCCTGGGCAGCAGGGATAGTGCAGGGAGGCACCGCCTCGACGACAGCTTCGTCGGGTTGGACGTTCTGATGTGAACGCGTCTGTACAGGAAGTGCCTCTTCCACAGAGGAAGAGACCATGCTGCAAGACTTGATCTTCCTGCCCTTAGTTTTGGAGGCAGAGCATACCTCCGGTTGAGTAACCTCGGAGACGAGGTCAGGGTGAACCCACAAGATCTCTCCCCGGGATGTGGTGAGTGGGATGAGTCCACTCACGTTGTCACGAGTATGTGGTAAGTTAACCACCTCCATTGTCGCCTTTCGGATGGAGACGACGCCATCTTGTGTTGTAGTGGGCGAAAAGGTGCCAAATTGGAGTGACACCAGGTTGGCCGAGACCGTTTTCTCCTCGTAGTCGACGGAGTTGACATCCACATTGATCATGCATTGGATGTAGTTTTTGAGGACGTAACAGTCCTTAGTTGGGTGTCAGACAAACCGATGGTAGTGACAGTACCTCGGATTGTCCACTTTCCCAACCTCGTCGGGATGCTTCGGGTCCGGCAACTTGATCTTGTCCCCCTGCTTCAGTATCTCAAAGAGTTGCAGGGTGTCTTCATCGTTGAAAGAATAAACCTCCTTTGGCCTTGGTGCAAGTAGAGGGTTCCGAGTAGCTGCTGATGCACTTTTGGAGGCATTGATAGTCAACGCCTATTTCTCCTTCGTCTCTCATCCGGGGTTGTTGGATGCAGGCCGTTTCTCCTTGTCTTCAAAGGCAAGAAAACTAACCCCCAGAAGGCGAGCATTGGACGCCTTCTTTTCTGCTGCTTCGGCCTCGATGATCAAGGAACTCCAGTCGGGAGGAGGAGTAGAGTTGAGCCAGAGTTTGATTGTAGGCAGCATGTTCATGCTGCAGGAGGAGAGCAGTGCGTATTCTGGCATACCCGAGGGCAGTCTGAAGCAGGCCTGTTGGAAGCGTTCGATGAATACTCGAACAGTTTCCTTCTCCTTCTGGCGTATCTCTATAAGCGACGCCATTGTTATGTCTTTTCTGCCGTCGTAGAAACGGTCAAGGATGAGACGCGTCAAGTCGTCGAAGGAAGATATGGAGTTATCGGGAAGACTGCAGTACCAGTCGTACGCCACTCCTTTCAGTGCCCCGACAAATATACTGGTGAGTAGTGCGTCCTCCTTCGGAAGATGTCCCATTTGAGACTGGAAATACGTCAGATAGCGGCACGGAGAGTCCTTCCCGTCGTATGGCGTCAGTGTTTGTGGTTTATACTTAGGAGGATAAACCACTTTGTTCCACTCGAGGGGATAAGATTGGGGAATCCCTATCTTTTGGCGCTCCTCTTGTCTAGTCTTGGACTCAAAGCGCTCGCGCAAGTCCCTGATCATCTCGACCACGTCTTCCGTGGAGCTGGGAGTCGGGGAAGGCGGTACCACCTGGAGTTGAGCATTTGAGGGCTCCGACGTCCGAGGTGCCTCGCGACGATCTGTATCCAAGGATACCCGTTGAAGGGGTACACTTGATTCTCCATTGGCCCCTGGGTCAGGGCCAGTAGACGGTGCCTTGGCCAAAGCGGACCGTATTTCAAACACTGCTTGAGTCAGTATTTCCATAGAGGCAGAGAGGGTTTTGAGTCCTCCCTCCAGGGTATCCATGCGCTGGACGAGGTCTGCTGGCGGCACATCAGGCTCGGTATCACCCCCAGTCATGTATACTGTCATGACACGGCTGGAGTCAGATGGATCAGTTGAGGCTTCGCTTTCAGCCTCACTCTCCTGTAGAAGGGAAGCTTCCCCCGGAGCCTCATCTTGGCTACCCCCGGCTATGTTTTGGGGGACACCCTCGTCTTCAGGAGCGTCCTCAAGGGCCTGATTACCCCCAGTTCTATCTTGGAGGTCTTTGTCTTCGAGACGCAGATCCACAGGGGATAGACTACCCCCAGCTATGTCCGGGAGGCTGATTTCATCTCCAGGATGAAGATCCACCCCAGCTGTGCTTTGGAGGACATCTTCGTCTTCGGAAGGAGGATCAACGAGGGCTTGACTACCCCCAGCTTCCTCCAAGATCTTCTTTCTCCCCCGAGTGCCTTCAAACACCCCGAAGGACGGGACACTTGTCTTGGTTTTCCACGGCTGGCTCTTGGACGAGGACGAGGAATTGCCAGTCGTCTTTCGAACTGACGAGGAGTTGGAGATTACATTGCATGAAGCAACCTTTAGTTCTGGCTCCTCTTTTGTTGACACCTTCTTCCCGAGGCGACGTCGAAGGGGTGTTGATGATTGCAGCCGCTGGAACACCGACTGTCTTGGTGGCACCGCTGTCTTGCAACAGCAGTTGATGGTGACTACAGCACAAGTGTGCCCTGTGAGGGGTGCCTTGTGCTTGTCATTCGACTCTCCTGATCGGCGTTTGTGAGTGATCACGTTACGTAGATCGTTGGAGGAGAGTGCCACCTTCGCACCCCCATCAGGCGCATGGCAAGGCCAAGTGCCAGGGTGGTTAAGTAAATACTGCGCCCCCTGATCCAACACCAAACAGGCGCTCGGATCAGTATTGGAAGAACAACATTTACAGTGATTTGAACGAACCTCAAACGCACAACCAGTGGAGGCACGGGAGTTCAAGACCACAAGGTTTGCCTTGTTCGACTTGGTTACGAACGCAACAGATGCGCCCAAGTGAGACAAGAACTTTGAAGGTCGACCCATTTTCGGTGCAGAAGCACCCGAGTCGACCTTATACAGCTTATCATCAGCAGCGTGCATGATTGTGAGCGCATGCTTCTGATTTTTTGCCGACATAGCCCGTTTGAGGCGCATGGCCCGTGCTGCCTTGGGCTTCTTCATACCAGCCCACTGGGGCGCATAGTACTCAGAGTACAAATTCTTCTCGCCACTACAGCGAGTGAGTCTGTCAAAAACAGAGACTTTCAGTGGCGCATCAGAGGTGATGCGCGGGACATTAGCTGCGTCCCTGCTCCGTCGGTGCATCTTCCTCGCCTGAGAGGGAGATGGCTGGAGAATGTAGTCGGCCGCATGTTTCCTCGAGAGATACATTGCACCGGTGGGCGCATCTTGGTTACTGAGGACGTCAGTAGGAAGGGAAGGCTGTATTGGCGCATCCCCTTCGGTGGTGGTGGCAGAGGCATCGACCTTTTGGCACCCAGACTCGGCGAGTCTTCTTCGGCTTCGGCAGCCGCTTCGAAGGACTCGCACTGCCTTCAGAGATGAACTCCTCATACGCCTGTTGATTGAGGCGTACGACCAGCGTCTTGTGGGAGGAGCCCACCTTCACGTCGTCAGATTGTGACACAGCTTTCTCGGTGGAGGAGAAAGAAGTCCCTAACGGAGTCGCCAGCTTGTTTGCCATTAAAATTGTGTTATTACAAATTTTAATACAAACAGAACAATGTTACAATGTAGGACTTAGACGTAGTCCTAGGAGTACACTTTTGTTTATCTGGGTCTCTTGTGCCGATGGAGCGAGTGGTAATGCGTTGACTCCGTTGACGATCTGACGACGGTTCTCGGTTCTCTGAAGGTTTGGGTTGCTCTGGGTACTGGAGCTTGATGAGAGGAGGAAGACATTGAGTGTCTGTATCTGCCTCTCTGTGTCTGCTCGCAGGTCTGCCTCTGTATGTGTATGCCGGTGCTTGTATGATGTGTGTGGAAGAAGGAAATGATCCCTCTATTTATAGTCTGCAGGCTGGCTGCTCATACGTGCATATGTCGGATGTGCCTGGTTGTAGGAACGCCACGTGGTAATTGCTGATGGAGGCGCATGGATGATGCACTCTGATTGAGGAGTTGAACCCTTCATGTTGCTTTTATGAGCTGCGGCTGAGCTGACACGTAGCAAATGGAGAAGATCTTTCAGCTGCTGAGATCTTGGGTGATTAGTACCCCTTCATAGGCTGAATCAAGTCAAAAGACACATGTCGTAGGTCCATGGCTCGAAGATCTCGGATTTGGTAGGGAGTGATCTGATAGGATGCGCCTGAGATGGGGCACATGAGGAGACTTTGGCTCATAACCTTTAGGAGTCACTGTTTGCAAAAATAAAAGTATAGAACTTTATTGATACAAACTTTGTAAATATTAAAAGAATTCTGGAAAAGATACAACTTTAGGAATCCAATCTAGAAGACGATTGCTTTATCCCTTGGACGATGTGAACTTTGAAGACGATAGCCTCTGAAGTTGACTTGAAGGCAAAAGCCTCGGAGAATTGAAGGCAAAAGCCTCGGAAGAATGCAGCAGCACTTTGGCAAGAACTCCTGAACTCTCTGATTTCTGAACTTTTATTGTCTGATCCCCTTGAATGGAGACTTGAAACTCTATTTATAGAGTTCTGGAAATAACTAACTTTTAGTTATTCTGGACTGCGCATGATGGATTGCGCAGCAATTGGATTGCGCAACAGTGGACTGCGCAGGCAGTTGTTGGATCGTGGTCCAACTGTCTTGGACACATGGCAACTTTTGATTGAATTGCGCATGATCGTGTGTAGACGGTTGCCACGTAGTGAGGTATTGATGGCATGAGTGCCACGTGTACTTGATCAGTTGTATTGATGGAATGCGCAACATGAATTGCACTGACATTAGATTGCGCAAGAATGGATTGCGCAACAGATTGGTTGGCTGATTGTGCTGCCTTCGATTGCGCTGCCAGCTGTCCAGCCGTTCTCGAGCACTGTGCGGCACAATAAACGAACAGTCTCCTTGTTCTTCGTGTTGTCAGCTGTCAGAAGATTTGATTGTGTCAGGTAATGATGACTTTTGCCATGTCAGCCTGCGCGCTTGGGAGTGTGCGCAGTCTGGTGTGCGCAATCTGTATGCTGCGCAATCTGATGTCTGCGCAGTTCATTTGAAAGATGTATTTCTTGATCTTCATGACTTTGTTGATGTGTGCAACTTGATTTTTTAGGACCTACAAGACCCCCTTCAAAGTTTTCGAAAGTTGAACTTTTTTAAAATTTCAAAATACTTTGAATTTTGAATTTTCAATCAAGTTGCGCATGTGATGATTTGTCTGCGTAATCGGATGAATCAATCCAATTTTTTTGGCGTAATCCGAGGCATCCGTTACTCTTTGAAAAACTATAAATAGTTCTCTTCGATATTCATTTCATTCTTTACTTTGCTTCCAAGAGAGAGAAATCCCTGAGCTCATCCGACTTTAACTTTTCTTCCCCATCGAACTTCATGGCACCAAAGAGATCCTCCGCCGCCGACAAGGGCAAGGCCCCCGCCGAGCCTTCAGCAAGAGTTGCACGACGTCCTTCTCGCCACGAGGTTGCGCATCCCGCGTTTCTAGGTAGATGACTCAGTCGAAAACCCTCTTTAGGGTTTTTCGTCTTCATTGATTTTTCAGAATCCAACTCTTTTTAGAGTTGTGATCCTACTGCACCACCCCTTTTTAGGGTTCTGGTTTGCACGAAAATAGTTTATTCTTCATTTTTATGAAGAATAACTTCTTGCGCAATCGGTTGAACTGCGCTGGCAAAAGTCAGCGCAATTTGCTGATTTGCGCGAGATTATCAGCGCAATTTGATGGTTGCGCAGTTTGATGGTTGTGCAATCTGATAGTAGCATCCTTGATTTTTTCTGTGCTAATTTTTTTTGTTTTCTCTGTTTGATGCAGTTAATACCAGAGAAGATCCGAGTTATGAGAACTTTATAGAAACTCTTTCAAAATCGGAATACAAAGAGGACCTGACCCATGTGCACTATCCACAGTATGATTTGCCAGCTTCCCGCCAAGCTATCTTGGTAGCCCAAGATAATGAAACTGTTATGTCTGATGAATGGGCAACCTTTGCAATCAGTAGATGCCATGGTTCACAAGAAACCCCTATTTCTGTTTTGGCGAGGCTTTGAGAAGAGCTCTCAGCCGAGGCCACGGATGGAAGAACGAATTTTCTAATATAAAGACAAGACAGTCTTGATAACAGATGTTTCCCGCTGCCTCCCTTTATCTCGATATGCTCATGCAAGCTATCCGAGGAAAATGGAATGGAATCTCATGCCTTTTCAGGATGCTCGTCCAGGAAAGATTTATGTAAAGAAAGGGCCTAATAAGAAAGACATGTTCTACAGTTCTTCGAAACGATACAGTGTCTTGCTCAGAGGTTTAAAGCCCGGTTGTATTCCGCCGGAGAATTCCTCTTTGTTATTTCCCGTGAGAACTCCGATATTCGCGAATGAGTTCGCGAAGGTCGAAGGGAAGTATACAGAACAAGACCTCAGATTAACTGGACTGGTGAACCCAGACTTTAAGAGATGGAATTGTGTAGCAAACTGGATTTTGACTAAGTTTGAAGGCAAACTTCAGCAGATTAATTTGTATCAAGCAGTACATGCCACTGTTTACGGTTTCGCCCCCACTCGCATCTATTCCTGGCTCTAGCAGAGAGATATAACTACAGGACAGGGACTTTTATGACTCCCTGCGGAGAGATCGGGTTTGTCCTTCACGAGATGCAGTACATCTCTTACCTGCCGATGGGGGATAACTCGTATGAGGAATTTGTCCCAACTAATGATGAGTTGGACAAACTTCGAAAAGAGAACGCAGACATGGTAGCAGTCTTCGAAGAACTGCTGTGTCATTATAAAATCTGTTCTTTGTTTTATCAAAGTGGTACATCTGGTACCTGCTATTCATCCAAATGGTTGCCTTATCTGTTCCTCAACTATATTAAAGAAAAGAAGACCAAGGAACATGATAACTGCAATCCTGACTTCTTCAAGACACTGAGCAGCACTGAAGTGGTAAAGTTGATGGAGGAAAGTGGGGACTTTGATGTCGAGATCAAGGACGATCATCAATGTCCTCCTCTAAAGGAAGGAGACCTTCTCGAGAGTTATATGAGAATGGGATATCGATTTATGTCAAAAGAAGCCCAATTAGCAGGATTTCTGACGTATTGGCTCCGTCGATTCGTCGTCCCCGGATCAAGTACTGTAGACCGCTTCCACCGCGGTGTCCTTTTTGCTGCCGTTCGGTTAGTCTTTGGCTACAAAATGGATCACTTATCGGCGATGGTTTGTAGATTGAACGCCAGTCTCCGCTTATACGTCGAATTGATGCTGAAAGCTAAGGGCGAGAAAGAGTTCCCTCGGCTAGAATTGCCGTATACTTATCTGTTCGGGTGGTTGCTTCTACACCATCCTACTTTGATGGACCCCGGCATGGGACCAGTCGGTGGCAGCTTTTTGCGGAGATTCTCCCACAGTAAGTGGAAATACACTTCCTTGAGAGATTGCAGATACGCTTTAAACCTTGGCAAAGGGTGGAACTTCTATTGCACTGATCCTCCCGCTAGATATGAACAGATGCCGATCAACATGATTGACTCAAAGACGCAACCTTTGAGTCGTACAGCTTTTAATTGGTTGAAAACAATTCGACCATCCCACTTGGTATATCGTTTTAAAGAAGAATGCTACTTGGAGCCATATCTTCCCAGTCGATTTGCTCGACAGTTTGGATATGACCAATTCCACTTAGGTAATGCTATCACATGCCTACAAGGAAAAGGTTTTTTGATAGATGGAGCCCGAGCTTGGGCTTATTACAATGCTCGAGATACGAAAGCAACGTTCTCGATGCCGGTGAACAGTACTCATGGCCCCCGTATGCTGTTCACATATTCGGTGTTTTGTACATTATCAAACACTTTTGCCGAGAACTTCAATCTCGCGGATAGCTTCGCGTCTGCAACAAGATTGAAGAAGGGAGGAGTCATCATGTCACTTCCAGGTAATGATGAGGTGCACGAACCAGTGGATGCACCCTTAGAAGTTTTGAGGGACGTTATGTTCCCTGAAGAGATTAACACGCCACTGCGCGTTTCTTTGAAGGTTGCTAAATGTCCGGCTAAGAAGAGAAGGAGAGATGAACCTTCCGTCCCAGCTGCGAAGGAGAAACTGATCTTGGATCACTCTTCAGAAAATATTACCACCAGATCTCAATCTTGGCAGCTGGCCGAGACAATCCAGCAGGAAGAAGCTGCCACCCTGACCTCTGTACAAAAACAAGTCGAGATAGTGAACATAGAGAGCCCTGAGAGGCCACTGAAAAGAAAGAAGAAGCTGGCCCAAAGAAGAAATAGAACGGTCTGTCCTTCTAGACAAGTTCTGTCTTCAATAGTAGTGGATGCTGCGGCGGGAATCACTATGCCATCTCCTACTCCTATTTCTGAGACTGGGAATAAAACTCTCAGTCTAGAACAGAGGGAAGAGATTGAGCAGAGAGGAGAGCTTGATCCGAGAAATGAGGCCGAAGAGCCCAGAGATAATATCGTGGAGGAAGAGCATGATGCGGCACGATCTCCTTCACCTGCTGCGGAGACGACTCACCTTCCTCTTATACCAAGGACACTCCACGATGAGGAGGATCGTGAAGTGATTGCAGCTTTAGAAGATTGCGGCTTCGGACCGTTGGAGGACTATATTGATCAAAATGCTGCAACTACCAGTAGGAATGCATCGAAGGAAGATGAAGATGAGGAGAACTCCTCATCTGAGGATATTGATGAAGATATACAAGATCCCGAAAGGGATAATGAAGAGCATATGTCTCCTAATGCTGCCGATGATACCTTAAATCCTAAAAAGGATGTTGAGGTAGAGACATCTCCAGAGAAAGCAGCAGATGAAGAAGCAGCCCCGGAGGAAACTCCCATCATTGATCGCCAAGGTATAGAAGGAATTTAGAAATCTTCTTTTTATAAATTGATAACTTACGTCTTTACTTGTATCCCATGCAGAAATTGAATCTTCTCCAGCACCTCCAACGTGCACGGACATAGTACCTGTAACGACGGTGATTGCTAGTAGCAGTCATCGCTTATCTTGTGGCTCTGAAGCAGGAAGTAGTCAGGCAGTAGTGCCTGAGGCTACTTCTGCTCAGCTAAAGTCTGTTCCTGCAGATGATAGGCTCATTGCTGGATCCAACCATGGTAAGACCGCTTTCACTTTTGATACTCTTTATCAATAGCCAATGACAGGCAAAATAACAATCTTTACATTTGCAGAGGAACAACCAGGAGGGGCAACTAGCTCCACATTAGTTCTCTTGTTCAAAGAGCTTGTTGTTCATATACGAGAATTTGAACATCCTGCTGCCTCGTCATCAACAGGAGTAGCCGCAACTCCAGGTGCTCTGGTGATTAATCAGCATGTCATCCAATCATTAACAAAATGCTTCTTCGAGTCCTTGGGGCCTCTGGTCAATAGAATGATGGACAAAGAAGACGCTAATTTTTACATGGTTAGAGTTCCGACCTCTTTCTTGGTGAAGGCCATCCGGGAGCAAGGTGATGAGGCTCAGGCCACCTTCCTTGACCATATATTGAATGAGCTAGAAATCTCCACAAAGAACTATAAAGAGCTCAACAAAGGGGCAGTAGAACCTTTAGTGCAGGCAGAGTTTGAACAAAAGGCTCAGGCAGCTGACATTGAAAGAGTGAATCTCCAAAACCTCTTGGATGCTTACTCTACAAAATCTGCTGAATATAAATCTAAGCTGGAATCAATGACCTCGACTGCTGAGAGAAGAGAGAAAAGAATTGCTGAGCTGAGGGTGGAAATTGCTCGTCTGTAAGAAGAGCTAGAAAATGAAGTTACTGAGCATCAGATTGCAATCCAACAATTCAGTGCTCTAACTCAGGAAAGGGATGAGTATGTAGCTGCTCATGATGCGGAAATCACTCGCCGAATGGTGACCATGCCCGTTTTCAATGAAAAATTCGGGATAGAAGAGGCCAGGAGGAGAGTGATGGCATCTCGTGAAGAACGGTTGCAAGTTCTGAAGCAACAAATTGCTAATCTGATAATGCCTCTATCTCAGTAGAAAGAACATCTTATATCTTTATGTCTTTTGTAGCACATGTGTTTTTGTAATGTCTTATATTTTGATTAATAAAAGACATTTTGTTGTGGATCTATCATTTATTGCATATCTTGTTCAGATATAAATAATAGAGATAGAAAATATATTCAGAGGTACAGGACATGATATATTTCTGAATTTTGTAGGAAAATAATTATATTCATTATATCTGCTCAGACGTAATATGGACATGGCAGAATATAATTTGTCGAATATTATTATTTCAATTAACAACTTAATCGAAAACGACAAGTTGCTGATGTAGATGATGAACGATAATGAATCGTCAAAAAGGTGTGAACGAAATGAATCATCAAGATGAACGGGTAAACCGTCGAATGGTGGAATGAACGGACAAACCGTCAAATAGTGATGAATGAACGGATGAACCGTCAAATGATGATGAATGAACGGGCGAACCGTCAAATGAATGTGTCGCTTCGTTATTTGGAGAATCTCTGCCTATAAATAGAGCAAAAATCTGGCAGGAATGAGCACTTCCACCTTTCCAACATAAAAATGTCGTCTGGAGATGCATCCAAGAAGGCTGAACTCGCTCCAAAGGTTGGAGAGGGCGTTGAAGAATATCCTGCCGATCCAGTTCAGCCAAAGCAAGCAGAGACAGGCGAAGGTTCGTCTGCACCTAAGCCACCACGAGACATCCTGGACTTCCTGCTTGAACCAGGAAAGACTGAAGAGGAAGAGGCCATGAGGATGGTTGCTTGCAAGTTCCTCGTGGGTTCCAGCAAGGAGGTTCTCGGCACTTTTACTGATCGTGTCTTTGAGAAGGACGGCAGTGGTCCGCGTCCAAATGTCGAGAAGGATGATAGTGATCTCCTTTAATATCATGTACTATCATGAATTTTATTTATGAACTTGAACTTGTCTGATGATTTACAAGCATTTTACATTTATATATAGTACTTTTTAAGGAATTTGCCATTGATAGGCATCATAGCAACTCGACCGTCTAACTCTGAGAGTTGATAAGCTCCATTTGAGAAGACTTTGCTTACAACATAGGGCCCTTCCCACTTTGCGTCAAATTTGCCTTTGCTCATGTGAGTCATAGTCGTAGGACGTCTGACTATTAGAACAAGTTCTCCTTGTTGAAAGGCTCTGACTTTAACTTTGCCATTAAAAGTTTTAGAGATGCGAGCTTGGTATAACTCAATATGCTGCTGAGCCATTAACCGCTTCTCGTCGAGTGCCTCCAATTCTTGAAGTCGAAGAAGGTCATTGTTCTCTGTAGTGAGCTCGTTAGCAATGGCAATCCTTAAAGAAGGAATTTGAAGTTCTAGAGGAAGAACAGCTTCACAACCATACACCAAAGAGAAAGGTGTAAAGCCTGTAGGGTTGCGGACCGTAGTTCGGTAGACCCAAAGACATTCACCAAGCTTCTCGCTCCAGTTCCGTTTGTTAGTGGATACAAACTTCTTGAGGAGCTTGATAATGGTTTTGTTGAAGGCTTCAGCTAATCCATTAGCAGCAGGATTGTAAGCTGTAGAAGCGACATTGTCAATTCGGTGATCATCGCAGAATCTGGTGAACTTCTGGCTGATGAATTGAGGTCCGTTGTCATGGATGATTCTTCGAGGTACACCAAATCTATAGATGACATGGTGTTTGACGAAGTTGATGACACCGCTAGATTTGACTTCAGCCAAAGGTATAGCTTCAGCCTATTTGGAGAAGTAATCGGTTATTGCTAGTATGAACCGATGTCCTTTAGAAGAAGGAGGATTAATGGGTCCTATGATATCCATACCCTAAGCTTCAAAAGGCCAAGAAGTGGCAGTCGGATGAAGAAATTCCGACGGTTGATGAATAAAATCCGTATGGATTTGACAAGCTCGACACTTTCTTGCATATTCAATGGCGTCTGATACCATAGAGGGCCAGTAGTAACCCATTCGTCGGATGCGATCTTGTAGCTTAGGACCAGGTTGATGTGCTCCATAGACACCGTCGTGAGCTTCACGTAACATTTGTTTTGCTTCATCACCAGCAAGACAGCGTAGAAGAAGACCGTCATAAGTTTGCCGATAAAGTGTCTTGGTGGTTTGATTGTAGTAGAATTGGAGAGATCGTCATCGAATACTCGTAGCCTCCTTAGGATCTTCGGGGAGTATGTTATGAACCACGAAGTCGATGAAAGGAGTTTTCTTGTCTTCATCGATAACGTCGACTTCAACAAAGTTGTTGGACTCAATATTACGATTGTTTTCAATACAGAACAATTCTCGGTTAGAGATAACCACCATCTACTGTCTTTTGATATGGATGGCTAGGACAGCTGCAAGGTTGGCTAAAGCATCTGCTTCAGTATTGCAAGCTCGACGGACGTAGTCGATGAAGAAAGCTTTGAATGATGTAGCCATGTTGATCGCTGCTTCATGATAAGGTACCAGATCTTGATGTCGAACTTCATAGGTTCCTCTAACCTGGTTGACAACCAGCTTAGAGTCGTCGTAAACTTTGAGATATTCGATGTCCAATTACTTGGCTAACTGAAGGCCGATGAGTAGAGCATTATACTCTGCTACGTTGTTGGAGCAGGGTTCATCTAGAGAGTAAGCTCTTTGAATGGTCGATCCGTCTGGAGAAACGAGGACAACTCCAACTCCTGCTACAATGGCACCATTTGGTCCAATTTTGGATGGACCATCGAAGAATAGACGCTAGGTTGGAAATTCTTCAGAGATCATGTTGACTTCCAACGTCTCGTTTGGAATTTCATCGTAAAGCTTGGATGTTTCTGGCACGGGATGAGCCGCCAAGAAATCTGCCAGTACTTGGCCTTTGACAGACTTTTGAGGAACATACACCATGTTATATTGGGCTAGCAAAATGGCCCATGTAGCCAGCCGAGAATTGAGTGTGCTAGGCTTCTTCATGAGTACCCGAAGAGGATTAACTCGGGATATAACATGAATTGTTTGGCCAATGATATAATGCCTTGTCTTTTGAACAACGAACATAAGAGCTAGACATTTTTTTTCGACCGGACTATAACGATGTTCAGCATCAATCATAGTACGACTGAGATAGTAGATGGCCTGTTCATGACCTTCTTTGTTCTTTTGGGCAAGTAAAGCACCCAATGAATGATCCATAGCACGGACGTACATTAAGAATGGAATGCCTGAGATTGGTGGCACCAAGACTGGTGGGTTCATGAGATATCGTTTGATGTCGTCAAATGCTTGTTGACATTCTTTGGTCCAAATAAAAGATACACCCTTCTTCATTAGTTGAATGAATGGTCTGCAGCGTCCAGACAAGTTCGAAATGAATCTCCTGATGTACGCAAGTCGACCTTGGAATCCTCGTAGCTCTTTTAGGTTGCGTGGAGGACGCATCTCTTGAATGGCTTTGATCTTCTCGGGATCCACGTGTATACCCTTAGAGGTAATGACGAAGTCGAGAAACTTGCCACTAGAGACACCCAAGAATGACTTGGTGGGATTCATCTTGAGTTGATGTTGGCGCATGAGATTGAAGATAGTTCTCAAATCTTAAATGTGATCTTCTTTTAGACGACTTTTGACGGCGATATCGTCAACATAGCATTCGACTATTTTGCGAAGATGATCTCTGAAGATGGTACTCATAGCCCGTTGGTAAGTTGCACCAGCGTTCTTGAGACCGAATGGCATCACTGTGTAACAGTAGACTCCACGAGGAGTGCGAAAAGAGGTATGTTTTTCATCTTCGGGATTCATCCGAATTTGATTGTACCCGGAGAATCCATCCATAAAAGATATTTGCTCGAACCCACAGGTATTGTCGATCATGACATCCGTGATAGGGAGAGTAAATTCATCTTTTGGATATGCTTCATTAAGATCCCGAAAGTCGATGCAGACTCGGACTTTGCCGATTTTCTTTAGGACTGGAACAACATTGGCTACCCAATCGGGATGTTGTTCTTCTCGAATAAAGCCACAAGCGATGAGCTTCTTGACTTTATCATCGATCGCGTCCATCATTTCTGGCTTGAATCGTCGTTGCTGCTGTTTGACTGGTTTTGCATTGGGCAAAATGTTCAGTTTGTGAGTAGCAATTTTGGGATCAAGACCGGGCATGTCTTCGTAACTCCAGGCAAAGACATCAATGTATTCTTTAATAAGAAGAATCAACTCTTGTTTATCTGTTTCTGGAAGATTCTTGCTTATAAATATTGGACGAGGTGACCCGCTTTCCCCTACATCAACTTGAATTAATTGATCTTCGGTAGGTGGTTCTCTTTGTTCGAATCGGAGTACCCACTGATTGTCCATCTGTTGAGCCCAAGGATCTGTTTCAGGATTTTCTTCAACATCCTCATCATAGCCTTCTGGAAGTTCAACGGAGACCATATTAGAAGATACAATCACACGATGGACTTCACCAATACTGGTGTCAGAATCCTATGATCTGGAATCAGAAGAGTTAGAGCGTTCTTCGCTATCAGAGTCAAAAACTACTGGGGATAACATTGGAGGAGAAGCATATCCGAGACCTCTTTTGGTCTTACCGTAATACATATCCGACTTTCCTTTTGGGACAGTTGTACGGATAGGAGTTCGTCTACCCTTGCAATAATTGAGGCCATTTTTAAAGTCATAACCCATCTTACGGATGATGTCTTTTGACTATTGACTGTAACGACGGAGTTGGAGATGTCTTGTATCGTTAAGTTTGCTTTCATCCATATAGCTGAATTGTTGTTCCGATCCTTTACTAAAAAGTATTAGACTTTCACCTTTCTTTCGAGCAGGAACAATACGGTAAGAATCATCTGGATCTTCAAATGAGACTTCTGTTTGAAGAGATTGTACAACTCCCATTGTGAATGATTTAAAGCTATCTAACATATCCAAATAGCATTTAGTATGATAAATAACATCAGTATACTGGAAAGTAGATGCTTTTTCATTGATCTGTACATTTGTATTTACAGCAGGACCTTTAGCCTTAGCAGGCTTGGTCAGATTGATTACAAGAGGGGAAAAAGAAGAACGTGGAGGAGGCTTGTTACGATGGAGGTCGATAACAAGTGGCTCAGAGGAGGTGAGCTCCCTTTTGTCCTTGTTGTGAGTTAAATCAACAAGTAGCTCAGAAGAAATGAATTGCTTTTTGTCCTTGTTACGACGTAAGTCGATAACAAGTGGCTCAGAAGAGGTGAGCTCCCTTTTATCTTGATCGCCATCAACCGGTTTCTTCTGAATTGGCAAGTGAATAGCCAATGGTTTAGAAGACTGGGGATGAGAAACGCACCTTTTGACAGGTATAATGAGAGTGTCATTAGGTACTGCTTCTTGGTCTTCTTCAGTATCCATGGCCAATACCACTTTCATAAATTCTTCCTTGTACATACGAGCGTCGTTGCAGTATGCTTCGACACCTTTGAAAGGATAAAGGTCTGCAACTTCCTTGTAAACTTCTCCTTTGTCATCGACATATTTAAAGCATTAATGAAGGGTCGATGGAACAACATTGTGTTCATGGAGGAAGGGTCTTCCCAGAAGAGCGTTGTAAGAACAACCATGATTATCGATGATATAGAAGGTCACCTTTGTGCGAAGATTGCCTATTTGGAGTTTTAGGTGAATCTTACCCAAAGGTTCACTCCTTCCTTGGTTGAATCCCAAGATAGTGGTGATTGTGCTTGAAAGACTATGTACTGGTATCTTCAATGCATCCAGCATCGTCTTTGGCATGATGCTGAGAGCAGACCCTGGATCTATCAGGATACGATCGACTTTCATCGAATTGACATACCCTGTATAGTAGAGAGGACGATCATGTCTATTATCCTCTAGCAGCATATCATCCTGAGTGAAAGTGATGTTTGGAATTAACTCTAATACGCTGTGACAATGACGACAAGAGACCGGTTCTGCTTTCGGCTTTTTGAGAAGAGTTAGACAAGTTTCAGCCTGCATCAGGGCTTCACTTAGAGTTTCTCGAGTTTCTTTAGAAAGACGTAAGAGCTCGAAGATTGATAGCCTAGCCGGTGTATTGGCTAGTTGAGCCAATATATCAAAGTTGTACGGCTTTTCAAGTCCTGTAGGAGATGATTTCTTCAGGGGTTTGTCAAAGCGGACTTGTTGCTTGCCTTTGTCAGCAACCACCGGCTTGGAAGGAATAGGTACTACAACTGGTGAGGATGTAGAAGGAATCTCTTCAAAGGAAGTAGATTGTACTGGAGCAGGTTCAGAAGAAGAGGCGGGATTCTCTTGAGTTTCAGGATACTCCTTTAAGTAGGCTTTCCCTGATCTGGTGCCTAGCAGAATTTTTTCGTCAACTATGGGGTCAAAAGACACCATGTTGCAAGTCTTTGTCTTGCTTTTAGAGCGGTATTTCTTCTTGGAAGAAGAGGAAACTTCAAACTCTGAAGCAAGATCTGGATGGATCCACATAACTTTGCCATTGTCAAGAGACAAGGGGACAAGACCTTCACTTGGTGGAGATGGGAGATTCTCAATCTCAAGAGTAGATTTAGGAATAGTAATGACACCGTGCGGTACCATCTGCGGAGGGAAGTCACCGAACTGGACAGAAACCATGTTTGCAGTAACAGTCTTCTCGTCCTGCTGCAGAGTGACGACACCAGCATTGACAAGCTCTTGAATTTTGTCCTTGAGCACGTAGCATGCTCGATTAGGGTGTCCAATGAACCTGTGGTAGACACAATATTTAGGATGATCTGTTTTACCGACTTCATCAGGTTTCTTTGGGTCTGGGAGCTGAATCTTGTTGCTTTTGAGTAAGCAATCAAAGATGCTTGCAGTGTCATTCTCGTCGAAGGAATATTCTACTTTCGGATGAGGTTCCCTCGGTGGAGGTGCAGATGGAGTGGAATTAGATGTAGGCGGAGCCACATTGACAGCCAAGGAATCTTTATTCTTGTTCAGATTGATGTTTAAAGTTTCTTTTGCTTTGCGGTTGTTCTGGCGGTTACCACCACCTGATGTCTGGTGTTCATTCTGGTCGGGGTTAGACATTTGTACCCCCAATTGCTTGAACTTGTCAGCGCTAACTTCAGCAGCTTTTGCGTTGACAATGAAAGAGGGCCAATCTTGGAACTGAGTAGATCCTGTCCACATACTGATGATAGGCAAAAGATTTGCCTTGCAAGTATCAATAGTGACAGCAGCTGGAGTTCCGGAGGCATCTTCAAGGCTTTACGGCGGAACCGTTCGATGAAACTCTCAGCAGTTTCATTATGTTTCTGTTTGATTTTGTTGAGAGCCGACATAGTCATGTCGTTGAATCCCTCATAGAACCATTCCAGGAAGATTTGCTTGAGACCTGAGAAGAAAGTAATACAACCATCGGGCAAACTTCTGTACCAGTCGTATGCTACGTCGGCTAAACAACCGACGAACACTCTGGTAAGAAAAGCGTCATTTGGCTGGAGTTGAACGGTCATTACCTCAAAGTGGTTGATGAACTGGCTAGGAGAAGTACTGCCATCAAACAAAGAGATCATTGGGATCTTGTACTTTGGCAGGAACGGGACTTCTTTCCATTCAACTGGATAGGGCTGCTTGATCCCCAATCTTTGCAAGTTGTCTTTCTCTTTAAAAGCTTCGAACTGAGTGCGTAAGAGTTTGACAGCTTTATTGGCGTCTTTCGATGACGAAGAAGGAGCAGGTTGAGTCAGAGTGGTAGGAGGAGGAACAACGTTGTAAGCACTACCCCTAGCCCCTGACTGACTGGGTGTAGTTTGAACTTGTACTTGTACATGAGGCATTTGAGGAGACACTACCCCCAGCCCAGCATTGACAGGTACCGAAGATGCTATGATCTTCGGACTCGCAGTAGGTACAGTCGATGGTGTGTCATGTTGTGCCACAATGATAGAATGCATATTAGCAACCATTTCAGCCATGGTTTTTAGCTTGTCTTCAAGTGCAGTGATTCGTTGTTCTTGATTTGCTGAAGTTGAAGCATCTGGATCCTTATTGACAACGTAAGCCGTGACTTCTCTTGGTACAGTAGAAGATACTGTCTGTTCAGAGCTTTCACTATATGCATCATAATCGGAGAAAGAATCGTCTCCTGACTGAGAAGTAGGAAGATAACCCGAAGGATCTTGAGGAAGATTCCTTTGACCGATTGTATCTCGGCTTCGGGAACGGGTATATCGAAATACTCCTTCAGAAGGTTCTTAAAGTAAATCTAGATACTGCTGGCTTGGTCGACGAGGTTTGCCGTGCTTGGAGCACTTTCTACCCCCAGTGTCTCGGGAAGTCATGTTGACAGAAGCGTACAAGACTTCGTCTTCCTCTGACACTACTTCAGAGTTTGCAAAAGTCAAACGATCGAAGACAGATCGTTTTGTTGTTTGACAACAACATTGGATGATGACTTTGTGGTTGCAATGATAATCAGATGGTTGAACTGGAGGTGTTGAGACGTTGTCCCGCTTTTGCCTGAGATGTTCTCGGAGATCGGGAACAACAGCAGGACGAGAAAAACTCTGAGGGATCTGTTCTTTGATAATGTTCGAAACATGATTCTGATTCTTCAACTGTTTAGTCCCTTGAGTGTACAGGGAAGTACTCACCTCATTGGCATAAGTGTCGGGATCTTTGACCTTGGAAGTTTATCTTTGATGTTTGATCTTCGGCATTGGCTGTTTGCGTTTTGCCGAAGTAGGCCTGTTGAGATAAGTCCTTAGATCTGCAAACTCACCCCAGGGGTTTCTGTTTGAGACACCAGTAATTTTCCCTGTTTTGAGCGGGATATCTTGAGAGTTGGGAGGTCTTGGAACTCTGCTACCGGAGTAGGCAGAATACCTCTTTGGTCAGTACAAGTTCTCTTATCATGAAGGAAAGAAGAATCCTTATTTGAAAGAGTTCTAGTACTGACTGGTGCCGAGGCACGTTCAGATTGATCTTCTACAGTAAAAACTGAAGAAGATTAAGAAAAGACCAAAGGGCCTTTTCCTTTGGTTTGTGAAGAAGGGTTAGCTAAAGAGTGTTTCCCTCTGTTATCTTCGAAGTCATGAGATAAGGAAGTCTGAGAAAAGACCAAAGGGCCTTTTTCTTTGTTTTAAGGAGAAAGAGGAATAGCCAAAGGACTACCCCCAGTAGATTGCACCGGAGCAACAGTGTGTTTGGGAGGAGGAGCAGAACTTTTCTCCTTGTTATGAGAAGAAGAGAGTTTAGCCAAAAGGCTGTCACTTTTGGATTGTGCAAGCATGATTTGCGCATGGGTGGATGGCGCATTGGCCACTTGTGCATGAGTAACTCTGGCAGAGGGTGCACTGGTTCTGGCCACAGAGACTGTGGATTGGGCATCAGGAGTTCTTGCCACTGAGTGCCTAGGGTGGACTCTGGTTGCTGGAGTATTGGTTTACGCAGAAAGATTGGCAGCCAACTGTGGCAGAGGCATAGGAGTCTTGTACTCAGCCAAGGCAGCATATGAAGTCTTTTGTGCACTGGCAACAGCAGATTGCGCAGCAATGGCAGAGACAGATTGTGCAGCAGGCTTGGTGACAGAAGCTTTGGACTGCGCAACAGTCTTGGTGGCAGACTGCGCAGGATTCTTGCTGGCAGCATCAATAGACTGCGTAGCAGTCTTTGGGACCCACACTGGGCGCACTTTGCTTGTGGCAGAAGTGGTTGCAGTACGAGGAATGGTCTTGGAGTTGATCATGGCCTTGTAGGCTGTCTGGTTGATCTTCAAAACCAGCGTCTTCTGCGTCTTTCCGATAGACGCTACGTCACATTGAGTTGCTACTTCCTCGTCGGAGGAGAAAGTCTTCCCCAGCAGAGTCGTCATTTTGTTTGCAAAAACAAAAGTATAGAACTTTATTGATACAAACTTTGTAAAGATTACAAGAATTCTGGAAAAGATACAACTTTAGGAATCCAATCTAGAAGACGATTGCTTTATCCCTTGGACGATGTGAACTTTGAAGACGATAGCCTCTGAAGTTGACTTGAAGGCAAAAGCCTCGAAGAATTGAAGGCAAAAGCCTCGGAAGAATGCAGCAGCACTTTGGCAAGAACTCCTGAACTCTCTGATTTCTGAACTTTTATTATCTGATCCCCTTGAATGTAGACTTGAAACTCTATTTATAGAGTTCTGGAAATAACTAACTTTTAGTTATTCTGGACTGCGTATGATGGATTGTGCAGCAATTGGATTGCGCAACAGTGGACTGCGCAGGCAGTTGTTGGATCGTGGTCCAACTGTCTTGGACACATGGCAACTTTTGATTGAATTGCACATGATCGTGTGTAGACGGTTGCCACGTTGTGAGCTATTGATGGCATGAGTGCTACGTGTACTTGATCAGTTGTATTGATGGAATGCGCAACATGAATTGCACTGACATTAGATTGCGCAAGAATATATTACGCAACAGATTGGTTGGCTGATTGCGCTGCCTCCGATTGCGCTACTAGCTGTCCAGCTGTTCTCGAGCGCTATGCGGCGTAATAAACGAACAGTCTCCTCGTTCTTCATATTGTCAGCTGTCAGAAGATTTAATTGTGTCAGGTAATTATGACTTTTGCCATGTCAGCCTGCGCGCTTGGGAGTGTGTGCAGTCTAGTGTGCGCAATCTGTATGCTACACAATCTGATGTCTGTGCAGTTCATTTGAAAGATGTATTTCTCGATCTTCATGACTTTTTTGATGTGTGCAACTTGATTTTTTAGGACCTACAGTCACAAACCAGTCGGAGCGCATGACTTTTGTGGCGCATGCAGGGCTTCAATAGTGACTTTGACTTCTGTCTTTAGGGATCAGAGAAAAAGTCTGAGGCGCATGGCTTTTGAGACGTATGCAGAGATTTGGGCGCATGGTTGTGGAGGCGCATGTGAGATGGTTGGGCGGCCACGTGGCTTGTAACCACCGGAGGAGAGTAATGATGATGCTGACGTTGGTGACGCTTCGTCTTCTGAAAAAGCTGTCAACTGTTCAGTCCTCGGGGGACGTGCTGCCAGACTACAGCATTTAATGTTCTTGACAGGTGATGGGCCTTTGAGTGGGCGTATAGATCGGCGTTCCACTAGGCGTATGGACGCATGGAGGTGCATCCTTGTGAGGCACTTGGTGTTGAAGGGCGCATCCTTGTGAGGCACATCTGTATGATGCACGGTCTGACCGGCGCATCCGTTTGCATGATACGTCTTTAATGGCCCGACTGTTACGTTCTTCGAGTGCTTTAAATAGCCGTTTTTGACTTGGTTGAATTCAAAGCGTCAGGTTCATCACCATTTAATGCAAATTCATTACACGAGATTCGGAGAGCTAGCCACTTGGCGCATGGGTTTGATTTGCCCGGCCTATAAATAGTGGCATGGAGAGGTTTTGCTTCTCATTCTCTCACGTCCTTCCGAAATAAACTTGTTTGCCCGAGCGCATTCTATTGATGAGATGCTCCCGAGGGTGAAGATGCGACGTATTGTCTTCATCGACGTACTTGAAGGTGACTGTTATATTCAAAAGTCGGGGTTGAGGGCTTCTGAGGCAGGCAGAAGGTGCATGTTGCATCCAAAGATCGGGATGCTCGAGCCTCGTCTTCGTTATGCTGGAAGAGCCGCAAATCAGAATTGTGGTGCTCCGATCATCTTCCTTGGGGTTTGGAAGAGCTCCTCCTCCTGCTAGAGTGGGTGTTGCCCATTCTGGTTGGGTTGAAAGCTGCTCCTTTAGCCGTATTTCGATTGCGGTCTTCCTTGGTCTTTGGAGGCTCTTTCGAATCTAGTGGGTTGATTGCCACCCTCGTTCTGCTCAATAAATGCTTCATTAGTCGAAGCATTTGATGGCGCATATACTGACACTTCATGATGGGACGCTAAAGGGCGGCACATAACTGAGCTGCTGAAGGGATGCACATAACTGAGGATGTACATAACTGAGCTGCTGAAGGGATGCGCCTGTCTGAGAGTGCATGGCAAGATGTGCCTGTTTGGGAGCGCATGGCAAGATGCGCCTGTTTGAGAGCGCATGGTGAGATGATCCTGTTTGAGAGCGTATGGTGAGATGCGCCTGTTTGGGAGAGCATGGCGGATGCTGCGCCTATTTGAGGGCGCATGGTGATTGCTGTGCCTAGCTGTAGACTTAGAATCTTTGTACAGCTCTCTTTTTTTAGACATGTAATAGACTTTTATATGAATAAAAATCCTCTTTTAATGTCTTTTGCTGTGCCCAGTACTTCATCTGAGCTCCCTGGCGCATGTAGTATTTGGCGCATAGGATTTCTGGTCCTGAAATTTTATGCTTCTACAGTCACCAGCAGAGGGGACAAGCACCAAGGGGATAAGGTCAAGCTATGGCTCTGACCGTGGCAGAAGAATTGGCATCAGATGAGATGGTGGCAGGTACCATTCTCGTCAACTCTTTTCCAGCATCAGTATTATTTGATTCGGGTGCATCGCCTTCATTTATGTCTATACGATTCGCTACACGGATAGGAATGGAGTCCGAGTCATTTTCAGTAAGGCTCAATATACTTACTGTAAAGATCTTGTGGGAGTAGATAGAGTCTTTTCATCGTGTCGAATCATAGTTAGTGGTAGAAAGTTTTCCGCTAGATTGATAGAATTTTCGATGGCCGACTATGATGTGGTCCTAGGAATGGATTGGTTGAATGATCAATACGCAAGAATAGACTGCCATGTTGGCAGGATTATTTTTGGTATTCCCGACGAAGAAGAGTTTTTATTTTCCATAGGTGAAGTAGAACCTTCTCCACTAGTCTTGCGGATGGCAGTAACAACAGTAATTCAGTTTTTCAGAGTAGTAGAAGAATTTTTTGACATATTCCCCGAAGAGCTTCTAGGCATGCCGCCAGAGAGAGAGATAGAGTTCACCATTGATTTGATTCCAGGGACGGCACCAGTATCATAGAGAGTCTATAGAATGGCACCATCAGAGTTGGAGATCCTGTACAAGATGATTGAAGAACTCAAAACCAAAAGATTCATTCGTGCTAGTGGATCACCTTGGGGAGCCCCGATGCTTCTTATAAAGAAGAAGGATGATACGTCAAGATTATGTGTTGATTATCGTACCTTAAATTATGTAACAATTAAGAACAGATATCTCCTACCAAGGATAGATGACTTATTTGATTAACTCAGTAGAGCAGCAGTATTCTCGAAGATTGACTTGCGATTGGGGTACCATCAGATCAGAGAAAGAGAGCAAGACATCCCGAAAACAACATTCAGATCTAGATATGGACATTAGGAGTTTCTCGTTATGTCAGACCAATGCGCCAGCGATATTCATGGATCTCATGAATCGTATCTTCATGCCCTATTTGGATCAGTTCGTGATAGTGTTCAAAAATGACATCTTAGTCTATAGCAAGAATAAAGTAGAGCATGAGCAACATCTCCGAATAGTCCTTCAGATTCTCAGAGACCACCAGTTGTACGCGAAGTTCAGTAAGTACAAACTTTGGCTTGATCACATTTCGTACTTAGGTCACATCATCACCAGAGGTGGAGTGGAAGTGGACCCCCAGAAGATAGTAGCTATAGAGATATAGCCAGTACCTAGGACCGTCGCAGAAGTTTGCAGTTTCCTAGGATTGGTCGGCTATTACCAACGATTTGTGTCAGACTTTGCTCGAATTTCAGCACCAATGACGCAGTTGATCCACAAATATGTACAGTTTGCTTGGATACCAGAGTGTCAGAGTTCATTCGAGAAGTTGAAGCAAGGATTGACGACGACACCCATTCTCACTCTTCCAGATGGAACTAAAGGATTTTTATTTTATTGTGATACTTAAGGTAGAGGACTGGGATGCGTCTTGATGCAGCATGGCAAGGTAGTAGCTTATGCATCATGTCAGCTTCGTGATCATGAGAGAAATTATCCAACCCATGACTTGGAGTTAGCAGCGGTGGTTTTTGCCCTTAAGATTTGGAGGTATTACTTGTATGGAGATCGAGTAAAAAAATTCACCGACCATAAGAGTCTTAAGTATGTGTTTACCCAGAAGGATCTTAACATGCGTCAGAGAAGTTGGCTAGAGCTATTGGTAGATTAAGACATCAACCTGCAGTATCACCCTGGAAAGGCCAACGTAGTTGCAGATGCGTTAAGTAGAATAGCAGGAGCTTATTTTCTAACAGCACAGCCAGAGTTATTAGCGAATCTTCAGAAGATGGGTATAGAGATAGTTCTCCCTACTAATGTGGCATTGATGGCCAGTATGCAAGTTCAGTCCAGCATAGTAGAGAGAATCAAGGTAGCTCAATCAACAGATTCTAAACTTCAGCGGCTTAGGGCAGAATATGAAACAGGAAAAAGAGCAGAGTTATGCATTCAGGAAGACGACACTCACCGACATAAAAGGCATCTTTGTGTACCCAGTAGTGACATTAGACAGGAGATCATGGCAGAGACTCACAGTTCACAGTATTCAATTCATCTCAGTGGTACGAAGATGTATCGTGATATCTGTCAGCATTTCTGGTAGAATGGCATGAAGAGGGAGATAGTTCGGTTTGTCTCTCGTTGTTTAGTTTGCCAACAAGTTAAAACTGAACATCAGAGACCAGCTTGACTTCTTCAACCTTTATCAATCCCAGAATGGAAGTAGGAGCATATTACCATGGATTTTATATCTGGATTACCTAAATCTCCAGCTGGAAGAGATGCTATATGGGTTATAGTTGACCGACTCACCAAGGTAGCTCATTTTCTCCTTTTCAAGATTAATCAGTCGACGGATTAGCTAGCAGAGATATATCTGAGACAGATTGTTATATTGTATGGAGTACCAGTCAGTATCGTATCGGACAGAGATTCATGATTTATATCGCACTTTTGGCGGAGTCTTCAAAAGAGTTTAGGAACTCGTCTCAAGTTTAGTTCAGTTTATCATCCATAGACAAATGGTCAGTCGGAGCGCACGATTCAAACTCTTAAAGATATGTTATGATCATGTACATTAGACTTCGGTGGTTCATGGGAAGATCACATGCACTTGGTGGAGTTCTCCTACAATAACAGTTTTCAGACCAGTATCCAGATGGTACCCTTTGAGGCACTGTATGGCAGAAAGTACAGATCACCTTTAGCCTGGAATGATGTAGACGAGAGGCAGATGCTTGGTCCAGAAATGGTTACGCAAACTATCGAGGTGGTCAAACAAGTTAGAGATCATCTTCGAGTTGCACAAGATCGTCAGCTACATTGGGCAGATTCTCATTGGCATCCTCTTGAATTTTCTATCGGCGACCACATATTCCTTAGGATCTCGCATACCCGTGGCGTCATTCGATTCGGCATACGGGAAAAGCTTAGTCCTAGGTATATAGGACCATTTGATATTCTCGAGCGAGTAGGTGATATGTCCTATCGTCTCGCTCTTCTATCGTCGTTACGTGGTGTACATGACGTATTCCATGTATCCCAATTACGATGGTACATTTTAGATCCGAGCCATATCCTTGACCATTCGGAATTGGTTGTTGGTACCAACCTTTCGTTTGAGGAAAGACCCGTATCCATATTAGATCGAAGGGAGAAGATACTCAAGAACAAGACTATTAGTTTAGTCCGTGTTGCTTAGGGTCATCACTCTTTTGGGTGAGTCAACTTGGGAACATGAGGATGATATCCGATCACGATATCCACACATGTTTGACTCATAACGTATAATATCTTTCTTATGTCTTATGCTTATAATTCCTTGCTTGCATGAATGATTGCTTGATTAACTGCTAGTCATAGATTGTCTGTGGTTAGTGTAGCGTACCCCGACATTTTTAGCCTCGTGATTAAATTTCGAGGATGGAATTATTTTAAGGGGGTAGAGTTGTCACTCCCGTTTTCCGTTATACGTATTTTTAGTATACGTGTACTAAATTCTGAATTTTATCAGGTGACCCGTATTTTGACTTGTCTTGCTTAGCCTAGTCTTGTTTTAATCTTGTCTTGGTTTAATTTGGTTTGGTTCAACTAGACTTGGCTTGGATTGACTTGGTTTGTTTTGGTTTGAGATGAGAAGCGTTTGTATAAAAACCATCTCTCTCTCTCTCCTCCATTATTTCTTATTACTCCTTCATCTTCTTCATTTACTTCTCCCACCTACCAAGACCTATGCAAGTGTAACTTGCTTCATGATGGATCTCAAATTTTATTGTTCCATTGTCTTCCTTCCTTGATTCTAAGCCTCTTTAGAACTTGGAGATTTTGGTTTTGATGGTTACATTTTTATAGATCTAAGTTTATAGTTTTTTTGGTTTTGATCTCTTAAAGTTTGTAATTTTTGAAAACTAATGGTTCCATGTTGTAGAGAATTCAATTTTATTCAGTTTAGACCTTATTTTGCCCAATTTCGAGTCCTTTAGACCAAGTTATGGACATTGGAAGTTTCTAAAACTCCATGGCCAAAAGCTTGCTGGTAGGGACGACCCCTCGTGCACCTTTTGGTTCGTGCACCTTGCACCTTGCATACCTCTTGGTTCGTGCACTTTGCACCACACGCACCTTTTGGTTCGCGCACCTTGTACCTCGCGCACCTTTTAGTCCGCACACCTTCCACCTCACGCACCTTTTGGTCCGCGCATCTTGTACCTCGCGTACCTTTTGGTTCACGCACCTTGCACGTCGTACACATTTTGGTTCGTGCACCTTGCATCTCGTGCACCTTTTGGTTCACGCACCTTGTACCTCATGCACCTTTTGGTTCGCGCACCTTGCACCTCACGCACCTTCCTTTTGCCCGTGCGCGAATCACTCTAAATGACTATTTTTGCTCGTTTAAGCTATTTTGTAGTTAGAATGTTGAAAAACTCAAAACGTGATAGTTGTAGATCTTTGTCTTGGCTTCAAGAATCTTCATCTATCACTTTAATCAGAGTTCATATGTGACTTATAGTTTCAATCACACATGGGTGTTCTCGATCTTCTTTGCATATTTTCTATACTTGGCCTAAATTGCAACGACTCGACTTAATACTTGATAGTCTTGAGATAATAACTTGAACTTGACTTGAATTTGATAATATAAACCCGTCTTGATAACTCTTGATAAGTGGCCCATCGAGGCGCACTCCAGACAAGTACTCTTGACATGACAAATAAACCTGACATGACATGTATAATCTTGATTGTTGTTGCGACGGCTATTCCTGTCTTGCAAGTGTAACTCTTACCTTAATCCCGTGGTTGATTGTGCCTGTACAAGCTATATGTCTCATCTTGCATCATGTCTAGGACATGGATTCCTGGTTACCACGGTCAGGAATTCATAATGAATCTGACTAGGTTAATGACTAGATTGATCAAGTAGTTCATATAGAGAAATTTTTCAGTTATAGGCGATCCCGTTATCCCGGCCACACCTGTGGACTTGTAGCCTGCCGACGAGTAGGGCGTATTTCCAGCACACTTTCATGTGTTGCACTTCTTGAATCATAAGCACTAAAGTATACCAGTAATCTTGATAACTCTTGTAACCCTCGCCTGGATAACCTGGATAGTCTGCATGGCTTGTGACTGCGGAAACATCTCATTGCATCTTGTTAGTAACTAAGCTTGTGATAACCCTAGTTAGCTAACAATAGCAAGTCGTAGGACTTGATTGGCCGTGCTTGAATAAATTGTCTCAGGATTAACATGGGAATTATATTCCACCTCTTTTCTTCTACTGCAAGCTAATATTTTATGGTAACTCAGTCTTTCTTGTTATTTAACTATGCTCATTCACTACAACAAAAAAACCCTTTTAATGACGCTCGAGAAGGAGTTTTAATGACGGCTGATACATAAGTGTTATTAAGTTGAAAAATACCTTTTTTCTGTGACGGTTTGGGCTAATTCTGGGCTTTTTATAACGTTTATAAAATAAAGCGTTATTAATAGTTTAGAGCGGTGGCAAACTTGTAATAAACTTTCTGTAATATATTCCATCCCCCCTCCGATTTTACTCAGAAGAACTCTTATTCTCCTTCTGCCCCCTCTTCCCTCCTCTCCCCAAACCCTAAAATTTCCCATCTCCTCATTTCAATCTCCCACAAACCCTAACTCAAGGTCTCACTCTAAACCCTAGCTCTAGGTCTCACTCTAAGCCCTAAGCCCCCAACCCCTCCTCCCACGAACCCTAAGCCCTAAGCTCCCAACCCCTCGCTCGTCGACGGAAGCGGCGGCGGCGGGAACGATGTGGTGGGTCGAGGTCGTCCAGGTGTTGTGGCTTCGGGTTCAGAAGATCGGAGAGGTCGGTGCTCATGATGAGTGGGACGACGCTCGGTCGAGAACAGAAAGTGGAGTCGGAGGAGGGCTCGGGAAGGCGTAGGCTCGGGATCCGGTCGGGGTTGTCCTCGGCACGGAGACACGTCGGCATCGACGCTGGATCACAAACCCTATCTAGGTACCTACTCCCTCTATTTTTTTCGGTCGGTTCTGATGGGAAATTAGGTTAATTTTTTTCTTGTAGCTATTGGATTCTTGTGAATTTAGAAAGTTTGTATTTTTTTATTGAAATGTAATTCTTGTGATTCTGATGGAAAATTAGGTTAATTTTTTTCTTGTAGCTAGGGGAGGCGGCGGTGGTGGAGCCCTTGGCGTCTCAAGCCGAAACGATCACCTGTAAATTTGTTGCGGCCAGACTTCGATTTGAATTTTTTTCTTCTACAGAAGAGGTAATTTCTCTACGACAGCATTTTGCTCTTATTTATAGTATTTTTTTTTGTCTCAATTGTTGAGATTTGTTGCACTATTGTAATTTCAATTATTTGTTCCTACTTTTTGCTGGATTTAACAGGATTATAAGAATAATTTGTTTTTGTTGAAAATCTTATTCAAGGTGTCCGCATCGGTCCGTATTGGATACTTATAGTCCGATACGTACCGATACAATAAAATTTCACTGTGTATATACTTTTTCTTTTCCTGGAGTATCGGATCAGACACTTACATCGACATTTACTTTACAACATGAAATGCTTGTGCGATATTTTATTTATTAAGTAAAATATTTATCTAAGTATTACTGAAGAAACTTTTTGTGGATAGATAAAACAGTAACGATAATGTCCAACATAATTTAAAAGATGGTTAGTGTTAGATTACTTAGTCCTCAAGGGACACAGAGTCGTCAATGAGGTTAAACATTTTGGGAAATAAAGGAAAAAAGTGCTGCTTAATTCGAGCATGTAAAGCAGTAGCTTCAGCTGAAATTAGTTTCTATAAACAGTTCATTTTTTTATGTTCCTGATATGTATTGCATTAGAAGCTAAGTTATTTTGGCAGCAAGTTTAAATTTTGTTTCTTTAAGAGGAATAGGCCAAGAACATTTTATTCCTCTGTTGGCTCCACATTTTGCTAGCCTCACTAGTCTGACTCTTACTTATAGTTGATCCAAAATTTATAGTAACCGGATAATTTAATAGCGATAAACTAATAACCTCGGTTAAATAATATTTTTGGCTGGTTTCAACTGGCCAATAATGAGCTAAATTAACAATTTGCTAAATTTGTAAAATAATACATTATATAAAAAAAAATTATATGGATCCCACATAAAATATAAACTAATAATTTTCTGATATACATCATATTTATGATTTATAGACATTCGAAAAATATGACTGAATTATTGTTTGTTTCTTCTTAGAATTGACGTCACATTGAATTTTATCTATAACTCTTTTTTTAACATGGTAAAAAATTCTGGAGTGATTTCTCATATAAAAAATTATGCAATGCTATCTTCAGCTTGAGAACTAGTTCTTGTATGTATCATACATTGTGTTATTATAACTTTTGTTTATTTAAATAGAGTTTTTACACGGTTAAATGTTCATAAAATGATATATTGTATTACATTGAGACTGTACGCATGAGAGGCATCAGGTTAATATCAGTTTCAATGGATGTCATTGACAATGAACATGTCCAGTTGCCACAGTAGTATCAAATATATTTATCTATCATTGTACTCTTGGCTTGGGAAGAATATATAGATATATAATAAAAGGACAATTTAAATGAAAATACAAACTTTGTTATGCTAGAATCAAAAGGGTCCCAAGATGCATGCAAAAGGCATATATACATATAGAAGTTACATATCTGATATGATACAGAAGTTGTTCACTTATACAAACAATCGAAATTTTATGCCGGAATTAAAAAAGATCACCGGGCTCATTGTCACATTTTGCCCCAAGGAACTGGTGAAATAGCTACTATGCTACAAACAATCAAGGAAGCTTGATGACTCCTTGGGTACTTTATCGTAGGACAATGTATTATTTGATAATGTAACTTCTATCAACTTTGTTGAATGAGGTCCTAAAGTGGATATGGACTGTTATAAGATATATGCGAACCTGCCAGACGGAAATTGCAATTAAATCGAATAATAGACTGTCAGTTCATGTTTGTGTGCTGTGCTAAAAGCTATTAGCATGTGAGGCGAAATTTAGACATTGCTGCTTGAGAAGATCAACCTAGTTTGTTTTACTCATTTCTCTTGATATTTCATGATTAGATTTGATTTTTAGGCCTGACAATTATATGGACTGATTTGGTTTTCTCTTTTTCTCAGGATTTCACTGGTGTTCCGGCTGTCGTTGATCTTTCATGATTATTGGTTATGTGGCCAAGTTTTGATGTGGACAATTTTGGTAGTTGTAAATATCTATATGTATTTGGATATTCTATTTTGATAATGTAATGAAGATGTTGATATGTACTCTATTTTGAGAAATGTAATAAAGATGGTGATATATAATGTTAACTTTTTGGAATGTAATATATACTGTGCAGTATAGAGCATTATAAATATGCTAATTTGAATAGTATAAAGTGTTATAAATGTGCTGCATTGAGCCTATACATATTATCTATTCATGACGTTTTAAAATTATTCTGAATTGTGCACTATATATTAACTATTCATAACGTTTTTATAGAAACTATTCATGACGGTTATTTTATGACGCTTTTAAGAAACATTTATAACACCCGTTTTCATAACGGTTGCTGTGAAAAAAAAAGCGTCATGGTTGGTCATTAATGACGGTTTTTAGCCGTCATTAAAAGGGTTTTTTGTTGTCGTGTTTTATCAGTTCTTCTTTTATTATATGTTGGTTTTAGTTCCTAAGTGGAGCCTCCCTTGTGGCACTTACTCTTTCTGGGGTCTGACCCAGCTGGTTTTGTATGGCCAAATTTTGGAGTAGCACCCGAGGATCTACCCACCTTCTAACCAGATGGTGAACACTAGACGTAATCTTGGCAACGAGTGAGTTTCTTATTTTGTTCTCTCACTCTATTGTAATTTATTTTTTGAGGCGTTTAGCCGCCGAGCAAGTTTTAGCTCATGTTGAAACATAAATTTTTGTCTGCCTAAGGGCTGTCACATGATTGGCAAATCCTAGGGTTGATCATGTATGACTTAAACTCTTGCTAGTCTTCGTATTTTATATGACAAGCCTCATGATCATCTAAATATGTAATATTTGGGACACCTTACTTTGTATGTCTGACGATCTAACATCTTGTAATAATTATTTGCTTGCTTGAGATTGAGAACTGGATTTGTTCTTGACCATAAGAGACTATTGGCTTGTAGATAACCCTCCTGCATCTATACAGCCGTGACCATATTGCAAGGTAGATTGTACTTTAATATACGTAGATGGCTGTGTCTGTCCCCGGCTCTCTAGTATTCTGGTTCTAGGGCGTGACACGGACCCTAAGCCACAGATGCTAACGTATGTGTATCAGTGCGGAGTAGAACCGAAGAGTCACAGATGCTGGTATATGCATGTATTAGTATGGAGTTGAGCCTTAAGTCAAATCTGCCATTCGAGTTTGCATGTGTCGATAATAATTTTGTTAAGAGCTAACAATACAGAGACAAACATGGAACAATATTGGTTGTATTATGTTTATTTTAATCCTTGTCCTTTGTATGGATGGATCGTCGGTTATGGTAAGAATCACTGAAAAGTGATGCATGTTACTTATAGAGAATAATCTGTTTCCAAGAAATGTTATGCCCCGTTAAAAAAATAATTATGGCTCATGAAACACGTTGCGCACTTCACATAAAATGGATAGTTATTGTACATGAATAGAATAACCCCTGAATGCTTAAAATGAAAAGATATAAAATGCTGGTTTTTTAAATAGTTTTCAAAAAAGCAGTAATCTAACTATGTACTGCATGAAATAAACGTAGGTAAAAGTAGCAAGATCAATATCACAGAAATATTTTATCACTAAATAAATTAGTAATCGTTTCTGACGATGTAGCCTTTGTTCACGTCACTAGTACATTAATGTAATGACCCACCACCAGCTTGCCTGCAGGTGCAAGGTGGACGAAATGGATGATCCGAAGTAATAGCCTGAGCCTCATTTCCAGGAGCCAAAAATTAGAAGAGATACAAAGAGATGGATTTTCTGTCCAAGATACTGTCATGTGTTGCAAGAGTTGGTTTTGTATATAAAAGGATGTAATATATGGAGCGAGATCATTTTAACCTGTATAGTTCATGAGATATTTTAAGCCAAGTACGACATGTATCAGATAGATAATGAGATCTTTGTAATTGATTCAAGACTTTTTAATAAAGAGATTGATTTCTGTATCATTGTGTTCACTTTGTTTTTCTGCTACATTGTTTGTTGCGGCTTCAATTTCTGCATTTAGGTTCCGATGCGTTATTATCTATTTTATCATTGTACAAGCCTTGGCCTTGTTCAAGCACAACTTAGGCTTACACGACGTCATGCCCAAGCGAGGACGAACGATCCTACGGGATTGGGGCGTGACAGCCCGTACTTTGAAGCATTTTGTCTTTATCTAGGATGACTTCTATGCGCCAAGTTTTCTCTGTCGTATGGCAATACTATCGCATGGGAGTATTGCCGCATAGGGCCATTAATTAATGCTAACGTTTCCTTTGCGTTTAGTCGTCATTTGTGCGTATTCTGAGATGCACTTTTTATCGCGTTTAAAGTGATAGCTGACATGGTTGTCGGTGCATCATTAAATGCCTTCGTTAATGAAGGTACGGCTATGGTTTTAGGCGCATGACCTGTTTGCCGCATCAGCTGTTCGTTGCATCAAGAGCTCTGCTGCCTTTTGAGGCATAGTTTTTAATGTGCATGTGTTGCAGCGCACATGGTTGCAACGCGCATGGTTTCTATGATTCTCCATGCTTCTACAAGACCCCTTCAAAATTTTCAAATTTGAGATAAGTTGAAATACTTTGAAGCATGGACATTAGGTCTTTTTGGCGCATAGCTTTTCTGTCGCATGGCCTGTTTGTCGCATGGTCGTTTTGACAGGCTGTCAAATCTTCTTTGGGATAATGGCTCTTCGATACTCGGGATCTGAACCGTTGCTTGACACAATCTCCGAAGCGATGGCTATGCATTTTGTCATCATCCAATGTCGCGTACTCGTACCTATAAATACGTGGCTTGGTGGAGAGAGTTTTTACTTGCTTTCCAAAGAGAAAACTCTCGAACTTCCTTTCTCTCCAACTTTCTCTGCCACGGCTCCCAAATCCACCATCATAAGCAAAAGCAAGGGCAAGGCCAAGACTACTGAGGCCGGCGCGAGCAAGAGTAGGGGCAAGCCGAATTCCACTGAGGCCGTCGTGGTGCCGATCATCGTCGACTGAACACACCCCAACGTTCGAAAAGAAGTCGAAGGTGATGAGCCGCTATTGATGGCCGCCTTTTTGAACACGAAGACACTTTATGCATAGTATGTCGCATGGATAGGTAACCATCCGGAACATGCGCATATAAACATCCATCGCTGACATGCATGGACGTGACCGTGATGGCTTCGTCATGAAGATGCATCGACGCTCAGTCCGCTGCATAGATGGGTAACCATTTGGATCATGAGCCATACATAAGTCATGTTATGTGGACTTCCATATGGACCAATAAAATTAGGGATACTTTAGCAAATATCTCCACTACAAATTTATAAACTAGCATGCATATACCCCCACTTATTTAAAAACTAGCAAATGCCCCCATTATGAGTAAAATAATCAAAATTTTGGTTAAATAGTGGGGGGTATATCTTAAATTTTTAAATATTGTATATGAATAAATGGGAACATTTGCTAGTTTTTTTTAAATAAGTAAGGGTATATGCTAGTTTATATATTTTTAATAGGGACATTTGCTAAAATAACCCTAAAAATTAAGTGATTTGGAAAAAAAAATTGAATATTAATGTTA
The DNA here is from genome assembly GCA_029216955.1 of Iris pallida. Lineage (NCBI taxonomy): Eukaryota > Viridiplantae > Streptophyta > Magnoliopsida > Asparagales > Iridaceae > Iris > Iris pallida. The sequence goes on from JANAVB010038613.1 coordinate 5,814,529, forward strand.
ATATTATTTTTTTTAATGTTAATATTAATTTTAATGTTAACTAATAATAGTATTATTGTTAATTAATATTAATATTAATGTTAATGTTAAAATTAAAATTAAAATTAAAATTAAAATTAAAATTAAAATTAAAACTAAAACTAAAACTAAAACTAAAACTAAAATTAAAATTAAAATTAAAATTAAAATTAAAATTAAAATTAAAAGTAAAAGTAAAAGTAAAAGTAAAATTAAAACTAAAATTAAAATTAAAATTAAAATTAAATTTAGCATAGAAATTAATATTAAATTTAACATTAACATTAATATTTAAATTAATATTAACATTTAAAAAATTAACATTAACTCTAATATTAAAATTTATTTTTATTTTTATTTTTTTAAATCACTTAATTCTATTGGTCCATGTGGGAGCCGCATGACATGGCTTATTTATGACTCGTATCTAGTTTTTATATATATATATATATATATATATATATATATATATATATATATATATATATATATATATATATATATTCTCTGTGCAGTTTTTACTATTACATTGACATTTGGTCACTTCGACAGTAGAAGAGTGCAGTCAAAACTTGTACTTGTGCTGTTTGAGTTTCTTGGTGAGCAGTAACAAGTTGGAAGAGCATGGGAAGTAAAAACATATAGTGTTTAAGCCCATTGAGCATCTTGGATCTTGTAATTCTAGAATCTGGATCCAAGAAGTGATGGCGAAGTGTACGCTTTTAACCCCACAACTATAGCACTTTTGTTACTTCCACCCTAAAAGTAGGATCTTTGTATACTCTTTGTAAACCATTTATAAAGCAGAAAAAAAAATGCTCCTACGAACAAAAATTTAGGTTTAATTTCAACTTACTATCTTCAACTATTTTAGTTTTTTAACTTAATATTTAAAAAAAATGGTATAACTCAATATCCTGAAAAAAGAGGGACAAAAGTACTAACGTTCAAAACTTAAAACTACCCCTCGTCCACCACATCACCCTCCCTCTCCCCTGCTCTCTCTCTCTTTCTCTCTCTCTCTCTCTCTCTCTCTCTCTCTCTCCGTGGTGCCTTCGTCGCTGGCTGCGTGCGTACAAAGAGGGGGGGAACAGCAGGAGGATTGGGGCAGCAGGGGTGGGGGCGGGGCATTTGGTTGTTTGGGGGGGAGGGGGTATAGTGGTGGCTAGAGTGGGACGGGGGTGGCAAGTGTAGTTTTGAAAGAAAAAAAAGATTAGGGTATGAAGTTGAAAATATTTAATAGTTTATGGTATCAAGTTGTTAAGTAAAAAATTTAGAATACCAAGTTGAAAAACAAAAATAGTTGAAGGTATCAAGTTGCACATAAGACAAAATTTTATAACAAATGAAAAAAAGGAGATTTGTAGAAAATAATAATGCCTTCTCTTTATTGCTAGGGTTTGTTACAATATATATAGTGTCTACATTTGGGCTTATGGGTATAGGCCATATTTACATTACAAATATAATCTAACACCCCCCCTCAAGTTGGAGCATGCAAGTCACAAATGCCCAACTTGGGAAGAAAAGAATCAAACAATTGCTTTCCAAGGGGCTTGGTGAAGATGTCAGCCAGTTGAGAAGAAGTAGGAACATGTGAGGCTATTACGGTGCCATCTCTAATAGCATCGCGAACAAAATGCAAATCCACCTCAATATACTTACTGCGCTCATGAAATATTGGGTTCTGAGCCAGTGCAGGGCTGACTGACTGTCACAATACACCGACATAGCAGACTCCTGGCGAACGCCCAAATACACCAATAACTCCTTCAACCATTTCAACTCACAAACAAGCGCAGCAAGAGATCGGTATTCAGCTTCAGCGGAAGATCGGGAAACAGTTGATTGCTTCTTGGTCTTCCAAGAAATAGGAGACCCCCCCAGAAACACCAACCAGCCTGTAACAGAGCGGCGAGTCAAGGGACAACTTGCCCAGTCGGAGTCACACCAACCAGAAAGACGGAGATCACAATCAGCTTTCAAAAGAATACCCTGTCCTGGTACATTTTTGAGATATCTGACAACTCTCAAAGCAGCATGCCAATGATCTTGTCGAGGCTCCTATAAGAATTGAGACAATATATGCACAGCATAGGCCAAGTCAGGGCGAGTAAATGATAGATAAATCAACCTCCCAACCAGCCACCGATAAGTCTCTGTATCCGCCATCCTTGGACTAGTCGATTCTGCCAGCTTGTGATTGGGCTCCATGGGAAAACCAGCAGGGCGAGACCCCATCAAACCGTAATCTGAAATGATGTCCAAAGCATACTTCCTTTGACACAAGGAAATTCCTTCCGCACTCCGAGCCACCTCTATGCCAAGAAAGTACTTCAACGTACCAAGGTCCTTCATGTGAAAGCAAGAACTAAGGTACTTTTTGAAAGCATTTAAAGCACCTGTGTCATTACCAGACACAATCATATCATCCACATAGATCAAAACATGCAACTCTACCATCCCCTTAAAAAAAGAGAAAAGAGAATAATCGAAATATGATTGAATAAATCCATAGGATATCAGAGAAGCAGTAAGCTTAGCGAACCAACAACGTGGTGCCCGTTTCAATCCATATAGAGACTTACGCAGGCGACACACTTTGTTGGGTTCAAATTGCGAAAAACCTGGCGGCAACTTTATATATACTTCTTCTGTCAGATCTCCATGAAGAAAAGCATTATGCACATCCATCTGGTACAAAGTCCAGCCTTTCATAGCTGCAACAGCCAAGAATGCCCGAACTGTAGGCATCTTAGCTACCGGGGCAAATGTTTCTGAATAGTCGATCCCCTCAACCTGATGATTACCGAACACAACCAGCCGTGCCTTTAAGCGCTCAACACTGTCGTCGGATTTGTACTTTATTTTGTACACCCATCTACTTTCCAATGCTTTCTTTCCAGGAGGCAAATCGACGAGACTCCATGTCCCATTATCTTCCAGAGCATGTATTTCAGTTTGTATAGCTGCGCGCCAGCCTGAATCTCGCGAGGCCTGGCGATATGAAGTAGGCTCAACACCGGCAGTGATAGCTACAAGAAAATCTCTGTGTCTAGCAGTAAATATGTCATAACTTAGAAATTGTGTTAGAGGATACGAAGTACCTGAGGAAGTGACCTCATCGGGCACCTCTGGCAACACTGTATCCCCTGTATCATTAGTAGTAACCGCATCACCCCCAGCGGACTCTCCTGTCAATACTTTTGCATCTACTTGTGCATCCTTGCCACTCGGTGCTAAGCCACCAGCAACCACTCCGGCCTCAGCAACCGTAGCCGGCACCATCCCAAAAGCCTCTATATCGTCTCCCGGCACCTCAACAGATGTATGGCGTGTCGCAGAAGACATCTCGCTAGCAGAGCCACACCCAGGAAATTTTTTTCATAAAAAGTAATATCACGGGACACAAAAAATTCACCAGTCTCCAAATCATACAGTTTCCATCCCTTTTTATCAAGTGGATACCCAACAAAGATATATTTTCTGCTCCTGCTAGCAAATTTATCATGTCGGGATTGCAAATCATATGCATAGCACAGACAACCAAAGGTACGTAGATGATCATACGAAGGACACGAACCATATAAAACTTCATAAGGAGACTTAAAATGCAAGATACTAGAAGGGGTTCTATTTATCAAATAACATGCACCCAGAATACATTCCCCCCAAAAATATACGGAAAGAGAACCCTGAAATCTCAATGCCCTGGCTACATTTAAAATATGTCGATATTTTCTTTCCACCCTTCCATTCTGTTGTGGTGTCCCAACACAGGATATTTGGAACAATATACCTTGAGATGAAAAATAATCTCATAAACAATTAAATTCAGTGCCATTGTCACTCTGCACCCGACAGATATCAGCCCCAAACTGACGCTTCACCATAGTAATGAATTTAAGAAACACAGAATAAATAGCACACTTATCCGTTAATAAAATAACCCAAACAGCTCTAGAAAAATCATCCACCAAAGTCAAAAAATATCGTGCCCCATTAGATGATGGAACACTATATGGTCCCCACAGATCACAGTGTATAAGGTCAAAGCATCTCAAAGCACGACTACTACTATCAGGAAAGGCATCACGAGTCTGTTTAGCTTGATGACAAATATCACAAGCCTTATGAGAAAACACAATACTACCAGAGAGAAAAGGTAAAGTCCGTATTACTTTATCTGAAGGATGCCCCAGTCTACTATGCCAAACCTCAGAATCACTCTCTTTGCATGCCAGGATCACCGAAGCCAAAGAAGCTGGAACCTCCCCCAAGAAGTAAAGTCCACCCCTTTGTTCACCTGCTCCAATCACCATCTTCGTACTTCGGTCCTGAACAAAACACAAATCAGGAGTAAATAACAAATCACAATTTCTGGCACCAATCAATTGTGAGACAGAGATCAAATTGCAAGTCAATGTCGGAACGTAAAGAACATCCGTCAACACCAATGAAGCAGTCAAAAGAACTTTGCCTCTCATAACAGCCTCAATAGTGCTTCTATCAGGCAAAATCATAGGACAGACGGGGCCCTCAAAGCAATCAACTAAACATGCACGAGAGCCTGTCGCATGAAGAGTAGCCCCAGTATCGAATATCCAAGGGACAGAAGAATTCTTACCCATCAGACGGATAGAGTTTGAGGAACCAAGTTTGGAAGGATTGTCGTTACCCAGCAAGCTCATCAGTTTCTGCCATTGTTCACCTGAGAGTGGCGAAGGATACCCTCCATGCATCATGTCTGCCGAACTCCCAGCAAGACTAGCAGGGACACCATGACCAGCAGCTGCGACATGATGAACAACCCCTGAGCCACCAGTACCGCGTCCCCATCACATCTCTGCTGTGGTGCCGGGCCTCTGCCACCGCCAGCACCACGTCTGCCCTCACGCCGAGAACGAGTCTTCCACCACTCTGGATAGCCAATCTTGGCAAAGCAAGTGGTAACATCATGACCTGTTTTCTGGCAATGAGTACAGATCATACCTGATTTATCCCTGGAATCTGAGGTTCTACTATTAAAAGTAGTAGAAAGACGAGGTAAAGTCTTGATAGTCAGTGCCAACACCTCCTCAGCAGCAGATTGGACCTTAGATTTTCGTATATCCTTCTCCTCACGGACTGCCTGGTATGCCCGATCTAAACTTGGCTGAGGATCTTGAGCCAGAAGATTATATCGGGTATGACCATACAACTCAGCATTCAAACCATACATGAAGTCCTGAAAGTGGTCTTCATCATTCATAGCCTGTAGCTTTGCAGCAAGTTCACCACCGGTACAAGTAGGCAATGGAAAATAAGCAGCTTGTTCATCCCACAAAGACTGCAAATTTCCAAAGTAGGTTTTCACAGACATCGAAGCCGTTTGTTTACACTCAGCCAAAGCCACCTTAATTTGTTGCTTTCGAGTGCCATTGCTAACCACAAATCTTTCCTCCAACAAGTTCCACAATGGATAAACCTCCTCAAAGTACGGCAAAGATTTCTTCAAAGATGCATCAATGGTATTAAGAACCCATTGAACCAATAGCGCTTGCACACATCTCCAATCAAGTAATTTACTAGCATCAGTAACAGGTTTGATTTCAGTACCTTCTAGAAAGGTGATCTTTCGCCTAGAGATTAGGGAGAGACGTATCGACCGAGACCACTCAGCATAGTTTGGTCCACGGAAAATAATAGGAGTAATGATATTTCCTGGTTGATCACCAGAACTCAGAAAATATGGATCCTTCGAATTAGGATAATTTGGGTTGGGTGCACCGCCACCGCCAGTCACGACGGAATAAGTGGACGCAGCATCATCTGCCATTGCGGATGTCGTGTGTACAAAAATTTTGTACAACTTCGACGAATCGGCCGCTGATGGACGGGGTCGGCGGCGAATCGGCCGCGATCAGGGGCACCAGGTCTGGCACGTAGGGGCGAGCGGAAGTCGGGTGTACAAAATTTGTACAACTCCGACGAATCTGCAGCTGATGGACGGGGTCGACGGCGAATCGGCCGCGATCAGGGGCGTCGGATATCCGGATATATATATATATATATATATATATATATATATATATATATAAAAATTTTTTATACTGGTGGGAACAACGAGAAGGTCCTCATGGCGATCATTAATGAGACAAAAGATCAAGTGGCTTCTGAGAACAGACTACCTTTGTCTCCACAATGGCTTTATGCTAAGCCTGATATTGAAACTAGTCGCCGCTGGCGGGATTAGGAGCGGGATACTGGCTTGCTTGGGAGGAGAAAACGGCGGATCAGGGTCGGCGCACGGATCAGGGTCGGCGCAGTCGCGGATCAGGGGCGATGCAGTCGCGGTTCAGGCGTAGATTAGGGTCGACGCACGGTTCAGACGTGGATCAAGGTCGGCACAGTCGAAGTCGGAAGGGAGAAAAGGGAGATGAAGAGTCTGGCGGCTAGGATTTTTCGGGAGGCTCTGATACCATGTAGGAAATAATAATGCCTTCTCTTTATTGCTAGGGTTTGTTTCAATATATATAGTGTCTACATTTGGGCTTATGTGTATGGGCCATATTTACATTACAAATATAATCTAACAAGATTAGTTTGGCCCTGTTTGGTTCGTGGAAATGAAAGGAAAGAAAATTAATTCTTGTTCTCTTTTTTTTCCTTCGAAAATTGAAATTTTCATATATTTTTCTTTCTGGCGTTTTGGAGATGACAAAAAAATAGAAGGAAAAGTAAATTTTCTATAATAAAAAAGTGAATCATTGGTTGGATTGGAAAACCTTTTTTAATTTTATTTTTTTTCCTATGGAAAATTATTTTACTTTTCTTATACTTTTCGTTGACATCCAAACTTAGGTTAATCGATCCGATGAAAATTGAACATTTTGAACAGCTAAGCTATTGGTTAAGCCTTAGCCCCCATCCCGTTTTAAAAATTGTGCATGAACAAATCAATGACTTTCTAATACTGATAAGTCACCCAGATTGTTCTTGAATTCTTGTTTATTGTTGTTACCTTCACGTTTTCCTTTTTTTATATGTGAGACTCTAAAACTAAATAATCTTTATATGAGTTATTTAGTAATAGGGTCTTATATAATAGTTAATATTAGGACTTGTGTTTGTTGTTGTTACCTTCACGTTAGAGTTTGGTCTTAAAATCACTGTTCACGTAAGCTAACGAACAGTGATTTCAAAATTCAAATCTTAATATCGGTCAATTTTGAAATCCAAAACTTAATATCCATATGTTGGTGTTTTTGCCTTTGGACTAGAAAAGATAGTCCCACATCAGCTACACCAAATGGTGAGTATCTCAATATAATGCATTGCTTGTGTTGAGGTGTGCACATGAGGTGTAGTGGGGCACAAGTTTGTGCCATGTGGAAGTATTTTTCTAGAAGGAAAAAGGATTAAATCCAACAAGGATGCAAGTTAATTTTTGTTGTACGGACTCGGACTCGGACACGGACTCCAGGATGTCTCGTGCATGCACGGGAGTGTTCGGGGGGTAGGCGTGGACTGGCACACTTCTATGCTGATTGTGGGATGATCTAAAATATCAAACTCTATTTTTGAGTATTGGTATTTTAGTCCCATATCGGATAGGAGAAGAGGTGAAGTCTCAACTCCACTCTATAAATAGAGCCCCTTGGCCTCCTTTGAAAGATGCACCAAGAAGAGAGTAAAGAGAGTCCGTAAAGTCCAGGAAGCCCGTTCAAGTCTCAAATATTGACTTACGAGCGTTCCAGAAGTTCTTCGTGAACTTGCTGGTTCCTGGAAGCTGTTCGTGCTCGTGTGGGGCGAATAAAGCTTTGAGCAACGGTGGTTCATTCACCCCAGCATCTCATTCTCGCCTGTCATCGATGTTGTTGCCTTTTACAGTAACTTCTTTTTAGAAGCTCTACTGCCGATAGTTGCTTGCACAAAGTCTCTTTAGATTTTTTGTGTATTACGTAGAATCTTTTTAGATCCTCGTAATTCAGAATCCTCCAGGATCTCTGTTGCACATCTTCTTTAAGGTGTTGCATTTGAAACGTTGTGTATACAATTGTTTCAGTTTCAGAATTTTCCATCAAAAATTGTGCCTCGGCACTAACAATCTCAAAGCTTTATTGAGAAGATGGATAACTCTCAAGCTTCGCTCATCGATACCGGCTTTAACAAGTTGGAGAAATTCGATGGCGAACACTTCCAGATATGGAAACGAAAGGTCACTTTAAATCTTCAACTCGTGAATGTTGATCACGTGCTGTCAGAAGAAAAACCGATCGTTCCAACCACTGGATCTGCTGCGGCTCTGGCCGCTGCTACGACCAAGCAAGCGAAGTGGAAGAGAGAAAACAGTATATGTAAACTACTGATACTCAATTCCATGGAAGACTCTCTGGCAGAGTCCTACTCCAAGAAGACATCTGCCAAAGAGATATGGGACTCCTTGGGAAAGCTCTATGAAGATGACGAGAACCGGTCCAAGATCTTTATGGTAGAAAAATACCACAAGTGGACCTTCGAAGACGAGAAGGTGATGCTGCCCCAAGTGAAGGAGTTTCTAAAGTTGCGTCAGATACTAGAAGACGAGAACATGCCCCTCGTCGACAAGTTTGTCGTTGGAGGAATCGTCGCGAAACATCCTACAGAATGGAGCAACTTCTATGCAAGGATGCATCGAAAGAAGATGGAAATTAGCTTGGAAGATTTCTTACAAGAGATCCATATTGAGGACGAGATGCGCTCTCAACAGAAGATGGATACTCTGTCCAAACAACTGGCGAAGGCAAATCTGGTCCAAACCAGAGAGTACCAGGGGAAGCAGGCTGCTTCTCATCACAAAAAGAAGGACTTCACGAATCTGAAAGTGAAGGGTCCTACTTTCAAGCAGCAGAAGTCCAAGTCCCATGTGACTTGCTTCAATTGTGACAAGAAGGGCCACTACAAATCTGAATGCAAGTCCAAGCCCAAAGAACAAGGTGAGCCTAGTAAGGTTTCTATGATTACTAATCTAGTTGCCATGATAGCACAGGTTGCAACTGTGGGGGCTGACTTGGACTGGTGGATAGACACTGGTGCGACCTGCCATGTCTGTTCAGACAAAGACTGGTTCGTCTCTTATGAGCCAACTTTAGAGAAGGTCATAATGGCAAACCAGGCACAAGCTGAAGTACTGGGGATCGGGACGGTGGAGCTGAAACTCACATCGGGGAACACTCTGACGCTTCAAGGTATGAAGCATGTTCCAGTAATGGCTAAGAACCTGATCTCTGGAAGTCTGCTCTGCAACGCAGGCTTGAGGATGGACATCAATGCTGGCCAGTTGGTGATGTCCAAGAAGGGTACATTCTTCGGGAAAGCTTTCCAAACTGAAGGAATGTACAAGATTCAGCTTGTTGTAACCCAGCATGATAATATAAATGCAATCACTTTTTCTGATTATTCTCTTGAGTTGTGGCATAATAGGCTAGGACATGTTTATTATAAAAGGATTAACAGAATGTCTAGTCTAGGACTTATCTCCAAGTATGGGGGTAAGGTAGAGAAATGCAAAGTATGTGCTAAGACAAAGATCACAAGAAAACCCTTTCACAGGGTCCATCGAAGCACAGATCTTGTGGAGTTGGTTCACTCAGATATCTATGACTTCAAACAATTCTCTACAAAGGCCGGGATGAAGTATTTCATTACTTTCATCGATGACTTCTCAAAGTATGCTTTCGTCTACTTGCTCAAGTCTAAAGACGAAGCATTCGAGAAGTTCAAGGAGTTCAGGGCCGAGGCTGAGCGGCAAACTGGACAACAACTCAAGAGGTTAAGGAGTGATCGAGGCGGGGAGTATCGGTCTCATGAATTCTTATCATTCTGCAAAGAACATGGAATCATCAATGAGACAACAGCTCCATACTCTCCTCAATCCAACGAAATAGCAGAAAGGAAGAACAGAACGTTGACAGAGATGATGAACTCCATGCTGTTGACTGTGGGTCTTCTAAAGTGCTACTGGGGAGAAGCTGCACTAACGGCAACGTTCATTCTGAACAGAGTGCCATATACAACTTCCGACATAACTCCTCATGAACTCTGGTTCAAAGTCAGACCTAACTTGAATGTCATTCGAGTGTGGGGGTGTCTGGCTTATGTGAAGCTCCCGGATCTGAAGATTCAGAAGCTGGGGACAAGGACTACGAAGGCAATCTTCTTGGGGTATGCCGAGAAGAGTGATGCTCGGAGATTCCTTGATATCGAGTCAAACCATATCAATGAATCTCGCAATGCTGAATACTTTGAAGACAAGTTTATAAAACACAAGAATATTGTTCTCGTGGATCTTCCGGAGAATGATTAGGGTACAAAGCAGACAGAAGTCTTTGATGAACCAGTAGTCCAAGATGAAGATGTCGTCAAGGAGACACCAGCTGAACCAGAAATCGCTGAGCCGTCAACTAAGCGAACGAGGAGGACGAAAGACTTCGGAGATGACTTCGTCACCTATCATGTGGAAGCAGATCCGCTTACCTACGATGAGGCGATGAAGACCAGAGATGCTGTATTCTGGAAGGAGGCGATAGACAACGAGATTGACTCAATCACCTCCAACAACACATGGGTATTGGTTGACCTGCCAGAAGGAGCAAGACCCATCGGATGCAAATGGATCTTCAAGAAGAAGATGAAAGCAGATGGAACCATTGACAAGTTCAAGGCCAGGCTAGTGGCCAAGGGGTTTGCTCAGAAGCAGGGGATCGACTACTTTGATACTTATGCTCCAGTAGCTCGGATGACAACCATCAGATTGTTAATTGCTCTAGCAGCAATACACAAGCTGGTGATACATCAGATGGATGTGAAAACGGCATTCCTTAATGGCGAGCTGACCGAAGAGATCTACATGCAACAACTAGAAGGTTTTGTCGTCAGAGGTCTGGAAGACAAAGTCTGCAAGTTGATGAAGTCTCTGTATGGTTTGAAACAAGCTCCCAAAATGTGGCACGAGAAGTTTGACAAGGTGATAAGGTCAAATGGCTACAGGGTCAGTGAAACAGACAAGTGTGTCTATACGAAGTTTGCTGATGGAAGAGGAGTAATCGTATGTCTTTACGTGGACGACATGCTAATCCTAGGTATAGATTTAAGCTGTGTCACAGAGACAAAGAAATTTCTCTCGACCAAGTTCAGTATGAAGGACTTGGGGGATGCCGACGTAATCTTGGGGCTCAAGATCATCCGGACAGGCACTGGAATAGCGCTGTCACAATCTCATTATATTGAGAAGATGCTCACTCGCTACGGGTATCAAGATCTTCCTATTATTGATACACCGTACCGGAGTGATCAGAAGCTGGAGCCAAGTTCGAGGGAAAGCGTCAGGCAGTTGGAATACGCTAGCATCATCGGAAGCTTGATGTACGCTACTACTGCCACAAGGCCTGACATAGCTTTTGCCGTGGGAATGCTGAGTCGGTTCACTAGCAATCCAGGCGTTGAGAACTGGAAAGCTGTGAAGCGTGTTATGAGATATCTCAAGAAAACTCAGACATATGCACTTTTCTACAGCGGAGATCCGTCAGTAGTGGAAGGCTTCAGTGATGCTAGCTGGTATTCAGATATGGAGAGCGAGTATTCCACAGGTGGATTCGTATTCGCCATGGGCGGAGCTGCTATATCGTGGAAGTCGAAGAAGCAGACTATGTTATCTCGCTCCTCCATGGAATCTGAATTCTTTGCATTGGATGCTGCTGCAGATGAAGCAGAGTGGCTTCGGGAGCTCATGTATGATCTTCCGATGGTTGGGGCTCAGATACCGGCAATACCGATATACTATGACAACCAGGCGGCAGCAGCAGTGGCATCAAATGACCTCTTCAACGGAAAGAAGAGGACTGTGCGGTTGAAGCACAAGGCAGTACACGATCTTATCAAAAGAGGTGTAATTGCAGTGATTGATGTTCGGGGTCAGGAGAACCTGGCAGATCCGTTCACGAAAGGCCTCAAGCGCCAGTTGGTCGATGACACAGCTTGTAAAATGGGCTTGAAGGCATTCTGATAGTGTGTCTTTGTAATCCTACCATAAAGTTTTATGCTATTAGTTCAAAGAGAAATCTACTAGGCATCTAACTTTTGTTTCAAAGGAGGATCACTGACTGGGAAACTATCAGGTAGCAGTGGGTACTTGTTCTCTGGAACATGGAAGGGATACGGACCCATAACCACTGTTGTCTACTATGTATTTTTTCTGCGAAAAAAAAAACTGATCCTGTGGAAGGTTGGCTTAAACGCCTTAATGAGTTCTCAAGCAGAGTGAATGCCTGGTGTGCTTTACAGGAAGCACGGTAGAGCAGCACTACAAGGAGTGAAACTCCATGCTACAGTGGGGTGACTCCACCATGAGGTTCCCAGGTAGGGGTAATGCCTCGGCTTTGCAAGCCAAGTCACAGCGGCGTAGCACCGCAAATAGGCAGGTAGCCTAATGCTGTATGACGTAATTAAAGAGTTGTAGACAGCACTACAAAGAGGACGATGTCCTCATGTTACAGTGGCATGACACCACGAAGAGGTACCAGGTAGGGTAAAGCCTCGGCTTTGCGAGCCATGTCATAGCGGCGTAACACCGTACGGAAGCGCAAGGCTTCATGCTGGGTAGTTTGGCACTACAAAGAGGCTTGTGACCTCATGCTACAGTAGTATGACACTACGATGAGGTTTCCAGGTAGGGGTAATGCCTCGGCTTCAGGCCATGTCATAGCGGCGTAGCACCGCAAGGAAGCACAAGGCTTCATGCCATATCTCTTCAATAAAGAACTCACCTATAGTGTATGGAAAGAGATATCATGCCGTCTCTTGAGGGTAAACTTGTAGACGCCCAAAATTATACACTGAAATCAGGCTGGCACAGGGCCTTCAATGTGCAGCCAGAAGCACAGTTGATGTCATTATGTGAGTAGGAAGAATTTCAGTTATGGTGCAGAATTCAAGGCTTAGTCCATTCTTGTATCATGCTGTTATTTAACCTATGCGGGAAGATTCAAGTCGTAGCGACATCTCTCCTAATGCATGATGGGCAGTCACTGTGGGGAACGCTCAACCCATATATTGAGATATGTGGGGGATTGTTGGTGTTTTTGCCTTTGGACTAGAAAAGATAGTCCCACATCGGCTACACCAAATGGTGAGTATCTCAATATAATGCATTGCTTGTGTTGAAGTGTGCACATGAGGTGTAGTGGGGCACAAGTTTGTGTCATGTGGAAGTATTTTTCTAGAAGGAAAAAGGATTAAATCCAACAAGGATGCAAGTTAATTTTTGTTGTACGGACTCGGACTCGGACACGGACTCCAGGATGTCTCGTGCATGCACGGGAGTGTTCGGGGGGTAGGCGTGGACTGGCACACTTCTATGCTGATTGTGGGATGATCTAAAATATCAAACTCTATTTTTGAGTATTGATATTTTAGTCCCACATCGGATAGGAGAAGAGGTGAAGTCTCAACTCCACTCTATAAACAGAGCCCCTTGGCCTCCTTTGAAAGATGCACCAAGAAGAGAGTAAAGGGAGTCCGAAAAGTCCAGGAAGCCCGTTCAAGTCTCAAATATTGACTTACGAGCGTTCCAGAAGTTCTTCGTGAACTTGCTGGTTCCTGGAAGCTCTTCGTGCTCGTGTGGGGCGAATAAAGCTTTGAGAAACGGTGGTTCATTCACCCCAGCATCTCATTCTCGCCTGTCATCGCTGCTGTTGCCTTTTACAGTAACTTCTTTTTAGAAGCTCTACTGCCGATAGTTGCTTGCACAAAGTCTCTTTAGATTTTTTGTGTATTACGTAGAATCTTTTTAGATCCTCGTAATTCAGAATCCTCCAGGATCTCTGTTGCACATCTTCTTTAAGGTGTTGCATTTGAAACGTTGTGTATACAATTGTTTCAGTTTTAGAATTTTCCATCGAAAATTGTGTCTCGGCACTAACACCATATATATGTGAGTTGAAGATGTAGTATTTTGTTCACTGCATTAGAATATAAATTTATCAGTATTATTCCATGTTGTTGTATAATTGAAATTTTTTACGGCTGCTGTCGGCTACAGGATCCAGCTCATGAGAAGCCAACTGCTATGAAGGTATGAACATGGATAACTTGGTCAACTCTTGTGAAAGAAAAGAACCCATAATACTCAACCAAGTTATATATACATGGAGAAGTGTGTGATTTCTGCTGGTTATTCAGGCATAAATTGAATAGCCATTTCGCGGAATTATCATTTTGGAAAAAAAAAAAATTGATTATTTTTCTATATTTGGATACCATAAAAAATTGAAAAGAAAAGGAAAGTGATTTCCAATAAAAGAAAAATTAGAAAAAAAAAGTAACTCGATCATCCAAATAAGGAATCACTTTTCTACATTGAAATATTCACTTTCCTTTTCAAATTCTTTGGTATTTCCAAACGTCGGCAAGAAAAAAATTTCTAAAGGAAAGGTAATGCCAAGAAATTGATTTCTTTTTCCTTCAATTTCACGAACCAAATGAGGCCTAAACTTTTCAAATATGTAAAAGTTATTGATTATTCATGCACAACTTTTAAAACATGGGTGGTGGTTAAGGCTTAACCAACAAAATGTTTGATTTTTGCACGAAAATATTTTTTGTCCGTCAATTTATCTAAATTACTTTCTCCTCTTTTTATATGTTATAATTTTTTTTAGAAAGTTTCAAGAAGTGTACTTAAATTAGGTTTATATAATTAATTTTCTAACTTTAATGCACCACTTCCCCCTCTGGGCCCAAAAGAAATTGCTAAAATTTGCGATAAAACATCTCAATCCAAACAACTTTGTCAAAAGTATGCATCCTGGGTTTACACTCTTCTCTTGACTCTTCAGATTCCAAGAGCTAGGGTAGAAGTGGAAAAAAAAAAGTGGAATGGGTTCTTCCAACTTCCAGCGTTTGGATAGAGTAAGTTGGGAGCCTTGTTAGCAATTTGGCAAACCGGAAAAAATAAAGTCCGACAGAACTACGAATATAAATCGTCACATTACAAGTAAAATGTGTTAAAAATTTCAGTCAAATATTCGTCAAACAAAAATATTGAGGTTAAAAAATTTTACGTACTTAAATAGGTGATCAAATTTGGTTAGTTAAACAGGTTGTCATCACGTTCTGTGTGTCAAATTTGTTAATAATTCATACGGAACAAGTTTAAAACATCGCATGCTTAAAATTCGTATATTAATTCGAATTTTTCAAAAATACGTAAGTATTATATATTTATGAAAGATACGAAAATTTATGAAAGATACGAATATTCATGCTTAAAATTCGTGTATAAAATTCGTATATTAATTCGAATATTTATGAAAGATACGAAAAAATTCGTGTACAATAAGTTTTTTTTTTTTGGGGGGTGAATGCTTGGGAGGTGGAAGTAACTCAAAATTGAATGCTTCCACATCCTGTCCCCAGTGTCTGCCCCAAAATTCGTACATTCTCACTTCCTCCAACAAATAAGAGAATGAATTAGAACGTGTTCATTTATTTTAGTATTATTAATGAGCAGCTTATTATAAGGCCTCATTTTGTTTGCAGAAGGAATGGAAAGAAAATTTATTTTTTAGTATTTTTTTTCCTTTGAAAAATTATAATTTACATTAATTTTTTTCCTATGTTTGAAAATGTCAAGAAAATTAAAAAATAAAGTGAATACTTCAATGTGGAAAAGTGATTCCTTGGCTGGATGGAATTATTTTTTCTTCTAATTTTTCTTCCATGGAAAATCACTTTCATTTCCTCCTCAATTTCTTTGATATCCAAACATAAGAAAGTAATTTCTTTTCTTTTTCAATACCACGATTCCCTGAACCAAACGAGGCCTAATGGTTTCTAAAATCTCGTCTTAAGATTTTTTTTTTTCCTTAAAATGAAAAGAGATGCACATATTATCAAAAAGTGATGATAATTTTTTCTTTCAAAAATGCTATTTGGCCCCCAAAAAATTTGGACGATGCCATCTTCCATTATGTGGTGGCTGCTGACATGATAAAATTTAACATTTAAACTAACTTTAAAACTAAAATTAATATTAAAATTAACATTAATATTAATATTAGATTAATAGTAAAATTAACATTAAAATTAATATTAACATTAACTTTAATTTTAACATTAATATTAACATAATATTAACTTTAACTTTAACTTTAACATTAACATTAACATTAACATTAATTTTAACTTAACATCAACATTAACATTAAAATTAATGTTAACATTAATATTAAAATTAACATTAACATTAAAAAAAATTTGTTATTAATTTTTTGGGTTAAAATTTGCCATGTCAACTGCTATATCAACTACCATGTCAGATGTCACATAATGGAAGATGATATCATCCAAAAAATTTCAGAGCCAAATAGCATAATTGTTTTTTTTGTTGGGGAACGAAGCACGGAAACCGTTCCCCCAAACCAGAAAGTCCTGCGAGAGAACCGAGCAAAAGCACACAAACCAAAAACGCCAAACACAATCGCAGACACAAAGATTTTTGACGTGAAAAATCCTTGCGGAAAAAATCACGGGACGATCGGAGTCCAAACCTGAAGAACCTCCACTAATGGAATAAAGAGAATACACCCTCTACAAGCTCCTCCCGATCCAACACGTATCACCACAACTCACTTGAAAGAAGAAAAATTTTGATTGCGGACTCCGAAGAACAAGAGATGCTGAAAAATTATTCGAAGCAACCTCTCCTTCCCAATAGTTCTTAATCCTCTCTCTCTCAAAGATTGTAAAGCACTCTTATTTTGAGATGAGTTTACAACTAGCATGCATCACCCTTTTATAAGCCCTTGGTAATCCATACATAGAAGGCCAATATATATGGAAAATTCCAATATGCATCAATCATATATTTAATGGAAATCCAATCATAATTGACTTGCCATAATTGAAAACCCAATTATATGGAAAGCTACTATATGAAGGGTCCAATCATAAATATATGATCAAAGTAAATATAAAAATTCAATCATATATTTTCTTACCATATATGTTCCAAAATAAAATCCATGCACTCCCCGAGCTTCTCCGATACACGGATGGCGCTCGTCGCTCTCCGGGGTATTCTCCACATAGGTTGAAAACCCCATCCACTCCAACAAATCTTTCCCTTCACAACTAGGTAGAGGAACTCGTCATCCTGACGATCCGCCTGCAGTACTCAAACTTCCCCCTTAGTAGAACCTTCGTGGGCATGTCCACTCCATTGTCATCAGTATGAACCTTTCAAGCTCCGCATACTTCTTCTCAACCACATCCCGTATCCAATGATACCGAGTATCGATGTGCTTGGACCGGATATGAAAGGTCTGATTCTTCACAAGGTGAATAGCACTCTCAATGTCGTAAAGCAAAGTATACTGCTCTTGCTTCAACCCTATTTTCTGTAATAGCTTTTTCATCCACAGCAACTCCTTGCAAGCCTCCGTCGCGGCAATGTACTCTGCCTCTGTCGTCGACAAGGCAACACACTTCTGCAACCGCGACTGCCATGATACCGCTCCTCCAGCAAACATCATCACATAGCCCGAAGTCGATCGCCTCGTGTCTACATCTCCAGCCATATCAGCGTCGGTATACCCAACTAGCTTCGGCTCATCACCACCAAAAGAAAGTCTCCAATCAGTAGTGCCCTGAAGGTATCGTAGAATCTACTTGACCGTACTCCAATGTACCCTTCCAGGATTTGAAAGGTACCTGCTAACTATGCCAACTGCATGAGCGATGTCTGGCCTCGTATACACCATAGCATACATAAGGCTTCCCACAGCTGAGGCATATGGAATCCGCTCCATATCTTCTTTTTCGTCCTTGGTAGATGGACACTGCTCCTCAGTGAACTTAAAGTGAGCCGCAAGGGGGCAACTCACTTTCTTCGACCCGTCCATCCCGAAATGCTGAATTACCCGGTGAATGTACTTCTTTTGGGACAAGTGTAGCAGCTTGGACTCTCTCTTTCAGCTGATCACCATCCCAAGAATAGTCTTTGCTGCGCCCAAATCCTTCATAGAGAAGGCCGTGCCCAGTTGGCGCTTCAACTCCGCTATCCTAGTGGCATTCCGACCCACTAATAGCATATCATCAACATAGAGCAATAAAATAATGAAATCATCCTCGACAAAATACCTCACAAATATACAGTGATCCGACGTCGTCCGTGCATAACCATGCTCTCCCATAAATGACTCGAACTTCCTGTACCACTGCCTCGGAGTCTGTTTCAGACCATAGAAGTTCTTCCTCAACCGGCAGACCAAATGTGACTTGCCCTTCTTACAGAATCCCTCTAGCTGCACCATGTATAACTCCTCCTCAAGATCACCGTGGAGGAATACCGTCTTCACGTCCATCTGCTCGACCTCCAAGTCGAGACTGGCTGCTAATGCTAGCACCACTCGAATAGACGAATGCTTGACGACAGGCGAAAAGATCTCATCATAATCTACGCCTTTCCGCTGACCGTAGCCTTTAACTACCAGCCTCATTTTGTATCGAGGGCGAGTAGCATCATCCGTCTGCTTCACTCTAAATACCCATCGATTCTTCAAAGCCTTCTTGCCCTTTGGCAACCGCACAAGCTCATAAGTGGAATTGGCGTGTAAGGAACTCATCTCCTCCTACATAGCCTGCATCCACTCCTGCCTTTGTTCATCTTCCATAGCCTCTGCAAAACTTTCAGGCTCTTTCCCGTCAGTCAGTAGCACATACTCACCCGGTGAGTATCTCGTAGATGATCGACGCTCTCTGTCGCTCCTTCTCAGTGGAGCCACTGGTGCTGGCTGTATACCAACAGTCTCCTCCTCTTCAGGAACTGCCTCTCCGGCATGCTCATCCTCCTGAAGAACACCCTGACCACCATCAGCAGGCTGATGATCAAGGTTGGGAGCAACTCCATGTACTGTCTCTCCCATAACTGGATCCTCTGCGATGTCCTCTGGAAACTGCTTGAAGCGAAATGACTTTAACTCAGGCAATTCCTCAGCCTCAGAAGGCATCTTAGAATCCAGAGTGTTGGTCATGGTCTGATCCTCGACGAATACTACGTCTCTGCTTCTGTAGAGCTTTTTTCCCACCGGGTCGTAGAGTCTATAGCCAAACTCATCCCGACCGTAGCCGACAAAGATGCATCGCCTCGTCTTCGGTTCAAGTTTGGTCCTCTCGTCCTTCGGTACATGCATGAAGGCCTTACAGCCAAACACTCGCAGGTGATTGTATGACGGCTCTTTGCCGTACCATTCTTTGTCAGGCACATCATCCTGCAAAGGAGCACTAGGAGATAAATTAATAACATAAGCAGTTGTGAGAAGAGCCTCACTCCAATAACTGTTTGGCAAGTTTGCTTCTGACAGCAAATACCGCACCCTCTCCATCAGTGTCCTGTTCATGCGCTCCGCTACACCATTGAGCTGAGGTGTCTTGGACGGAGTCTTCTGGTGTCGTATCCCTTGCTCTCTGCAATACGCATCAAAGGGACCAATGTATTCGCCGCCGTTGTCGGACCGAACACACAATAATTTCTTGTTCGTCTCTCTTTCAACAGAGGCCTGAAACTCTTTGAAAGTAGGTAGCATATGATCCTTGGTCTTTAAGGCATAGACCCAAACCTACCTGGAACAGTCATCAATAAAAGTTACAAAGTAAGAAGCACCACCAATAGAGTTTACCTTCATAGGACCGCAGACATCCGAGTGAATCAACTCGAGCAACGCCGGCTTCCTTGAACTTGGGTGACTTTGGAAAGACACCATATTTTGCTTCCCAGCTAAGCAGTGCGTGCATTTCTCCAACTTTGTAGACTTGAGTCCTGGAATCACCTTCCTATTCACTAAATAGCTCATCCCCTTCTCGCTGTGTCACGACCCGCACCCTAAAGTTAGGGTACGAGAACATAACAACGCCCAGTCTACGCCGCAGTGTCGACGGTAGAACGCTGTCCTAGGTCTCAATGCATCTAACAGTATAAGACTAAACAGTTTATACTCCCCGAATGGGGTGACATAGCAGAATATAAACTCAATCACATCTAAGGTGGAGCATAAAGAAAGATAGATAAAACATGAAATCGAAAAGAGATACAACAGATAGAAGTCTAAGTGCCTAAGATACAAACTCAGAATATATCTCAAAACTCAAATACAGTAATCCATAAATACAACTCAAGATGACTGAAAATAAACTATAAGCAAAAACCCTAGCTATCTATGCAACCCCTACTGTCTCCTCTAGGCTAGAAGACAACCTCCAGGCTATCTGTAAAATTTATCAACGGGTCCAGTCAGGACTGGAGCGAGCACAGTACATCTCAACAGATCATAGCAGGTTAGAAAATATAATCATGCAGTAAAGTAAGATACATGATCTGAAGGAAATACAGTATGTAAACAGAGAAAGAGAACTGTAATAGAAATATCTACTATAAGTAGAGAGCTAACAGTGGCTAGTGAGTTAGAGTACAATATAAACATGTAAATGGCATAGGAGATTCTGGGAACTATACTATGGAGTGATTCTGGGAACTGCACTACTTGGATATTATTCACATGTTTACTTCTACTCCTCCGTACCCCCAATCAATACACAAGGATCCAACCAGACTATGTTATGATTCCATGCAAAGGCCCACAAGGGGTGATACATGGATAGCCCATAAATGGGTGATTCTGGGAATACCCACAATGGAGTAATTCTGGGAATGTCCATAAATGGATGATTCTGGGAAGACTCTGTGATCATGAGAGTACATGTCACAAGTGATCGAAGAACCGTGAAGCATAGTGATACACCATGTAAGTGAAACACACAGAACATATAGTATACGATGCTTCCTGAGGGAATAACATCTCAAGAAAGGATCCATATAGTACTAATCCGTGTTACCAACGTGACAGCATCAAGTATAGTAATCTAAAGCATGAAAATAATTCTAACAGGATATGAAATGATCAGAGAATGTACTCGCCTGATATCTGAATGTCCAAGGTAAAGATACTGTCCGAGGAGAGGTGTCTGGCTCCTAATTAGAATAGCACAAGTCACAACATGTCCAGAAGGGTAATATAAAGCACTACAATGCATTCTATATGAATCTAGGTCAAACTAGGCCAAAGTCAACCCTTGGTCAACTCTGGTCAAATGCACTAGTCAAACTAGGTCAAACTAGGTCATGTCCTAACCCAGCAAGTCTTACTAGGCCTAACCAAGACTATCCTAGCAAGCACACATCAATACAAGGCTATACAAGCCAACATACACCCAACTCTATATAGCATGCAATTATTCAATACTCAAATAGGCAAGAATTCACATTGGATATACACTAGGTAATCTATTACCTTAAGCTATTTATGTCTACACATATATACACATGCATATATTGGTATTCAACATTAGGTCTATAATCATGGCATTTCAAATGGTTATATAAACTTATATATTACAACACAATATGCTAACATATATATAATATACATACATAGCTAAGTTAACTATATTCATAAATACTTATTTAAGAGGCTATGTGTGTGTATGTGAACATGGCAAAGGGGCAAGTGAGGGTTAAATGGGCATACATAGTGTATACATATCAAAGAGTGTCAAAGTGTAAGTGAACAAAGTGTCAAGTGTGATAGTGTCAACATAGTGTAAGGGGCACATGAGGTAATATAGGATTTGTGTTAACATAGAACATTACATCTCATTAACTTGTATATTGCATACATTACATCTATTATTATATTACATTCATGCTTGCATTCATTCATCATTCATTTATTCTCTTGCTCTACTATATGCACCATACATTACATACTATGGAACCTACATATTCATTACAAGCCATACTTATACATGCTTACATTAGATAGGATACTTACACCTCATACATCATTTATTTAACCATTTACTCATGCTTGCATTCTCTATTTAATTACATAATGTATATACATTAACATGGGTTAAAATCAAATAGAACATTATATTACACACAAGGGTGCACAAAATACATATGCCGAATAGTAACTCCTACTAATAATCAATACTGTATTATCTTAGCATGAATTAAAATCTAGGATTAAAGTATGTTATAGATCTATGTGTTAGCTTTCCGAAACTTTAAACGGATCGCGTTTTCATTTCCGGAAACTCCCGAAATTGCGAAAACACCGAGAACGCGTTTGTCTTTCGTACAGCTGACACTCAAATAATTTTCCAGAAAGTTACATAAAGAATTAGGCCTATTAATACATGTTTTTGGAAAGCTAACTTCAATACGCTTCTTTTAAAAAAAACGGAAGATTAAACCGAGCTTTGAGCTAGAAGTTATGACATTTCTAAGTTAGGGCTGAAATTAAAAACGTGGATGAAAATCATGACGGATTTAGATAGTTTGAGCCAAAAGAATACATAATATATATCCTAATTATCCACAACAATAATGACAATAATAATATGAGGAACCACACTCACAAACTTGATTATATAATCATCATGAACCATTTATTACATATATAAATATATATACATACACAAATCTATATATGTAACATGAACACATCTACAAGAGATACATGAATAAAATGTAAAGTACTCAAGAACACATCTCTACATATTCAAATCTGAGATTTAATATGAATTAATTCATTTAGTCAATATTTTAAATATAAAGTGTGTCCAAGTTTGGAGATTTTCCCCATGAACACAAGACACAACAATAATACAATAGAAATCCCTAAAGGACACATAATGGACACAAGAGGACACAAAATAGGGACACAACAATGGGAGTCATTCCTATGGTTAAAACTTTCCTAAATGCAAAATGGAAAAATAAAAGAGAAGGAAATATTACCTAAAGGAGAGAAAATCCAAGGAGAAAGGCTTCTTCCTTGGGAGAGCTTGAGAGCACTTGGGGAAGAAGACTTCTCAAAAAAAGGAAATGAGATGCGAGTCCTATTAGGGCTGGCCACAATGGTTATCCCCCCCCTCATTGAATATTACAAGTTTGCCCCTCCCTTAGTTACAAGTGTTTAAAACAATTTTGGTTAGGGTTTGGGGGTAAAAGGGTCAAAATAAAAACTCTAAATGGTTAACCTAATAATTAGGATTATGACTAATCTTTCTAACATGACTAATTAAAATGTGGGCCATGGCTAACTAATGCATGGGTCCAACTAGAGTCTAAGTTACCCCGGGTCCCCGTTACAAGTCGGATTGAGATGAAATTCGAACCCGACTCAAATAATCCCAAAACAATATCATAAATAATAAAATAATATCAAAATAATTCAAAGAGGTCAAATACAAAATATCCTTAGGCCAGAAATGACATTAAAATATCATAATCACATGTTAGGCTCTAGGTCAAACAGTCTCTAGGGTTTCACTAGCAAAACGTCAAAACCACAAGTCATTGATTTAAATAATTTTAAAATAATTTAAAATCACCAAAAATTATATCATGAATTAAATATCATTATTAAAATAATTATAAACACAAAATTTCAAAATTATCCTCATTTGGAAAACTGGGTGCTACAACTCTACCCACCTTAGAAAAATTTTATCCTCGAAATTTAAGATCGATAGTACTCCTTCTAGAGCCTCTAACCTACCCAATATCTAAGGTAACACTTCCTAACACTGGAATAATAAACGGACATCTAAATAGTGTCAATCTAGGAATACCTCCAATACTGCTCTGCTGTACGGCGGTAATGGAACTTCAATAAAATATGGACTGGAACCTATATCCAAGGGACTGGACTTATTTTAAAGTGATCTTAACTAAGGATGAAAAGGAACTGATCATAGGCTATAGGTATGCTCAAACTATTATCTTCCTATTAACCATCTATTAATACATTCTATTACCGTAGGAACGATGCATTACTAAGACATATAGGCCCCTATCTCTCATAACACATTTATACTCACCAAAAGACTAGTACATCCTATCAAGGCTGATACTATAATCTCTCATAAATCTCATAAGCTACATGTTTATAGACACATATCCCCACATCAAGGACTAACCTATATATATCTACAACTGATACTAATGGGGTGACGTCCCTATTTTCCAACAATCAAGGTCTAAAAAATTTATCTAAATCATGCAATTTGAAGGAATAATATACAAGGTCAGGGCATACCGTAGCAGTTGGAAGTCTCACCTAGGTACACTAATCATTCTAGGTCAAAACAGTACTATGGTATCAACACACAAACAATCTAGGGTGTCCTAATTGGGAAGGTAAGAGAACAACAATCATCAAGGTTGTAGGGCTGTCTACCATCCTATATAAAAATTGGTCATTAACAAGCAACTAAAAAATTATTAAAAGGTTACTATTCCATAAAATGGCAAAAATTAAAAATTTAGGCACAACAAATCACAAATAGATTTTTATCTTGACACGATCTCAGTTGATCAATTTCGGGATAAAACGAGATTTGGGCAAGAAGGGAAATCAATGAAATCAAAGTATGAGCACGAGCATCCAATGATGGAGGTTCAGGTCATGATTAAATTTAATTCGACTGAGTACGAATACGAGGTTCATAGGCGATGAAAAGATTTCAAGGAGAATTGTCAAGGCTGTCGCGAATGAGACTCTAGGGTCAAGTTTAACTATGTCTCCATTCTCGTAGATTGATACATAAAAAAGTGAACCAAAGTGCAATAGGTTGATCAGACCATCATGTACCGGTTCTGATTAGACAATATGTTAGTGGGTGGCCACCTAATAAAATATGTCATGACCAAGCTCGAAAATAGATAAGCTTGCAAAACTAAGGCTAATTTAGCAGCACAAGATATATGGGTGGTAATAATGAAAGGAATTACATAGTCCAAGTTTTTTAACCAACGGGTCAAGTAATCAGATAAGGTACAAGGTTAAGCATCTAAGGAAACAAGCAGAACACCATCACATGTCGGGTCGAAAGAATTGAGTTAAGACTGGATTTCTAATTAAAATAAGAAGAAATTTAGTATAATGGTAGAGGTTATAGTTTAGCCAGTTGACCAGAAAATTATATCAAGAAAATAGCGTACAAGAAGACGGGTTTTAGTGGGACATGATATACCTACACGAAGGTGAGCTCATCTAGGTCTTGCATATAAGATTTGTTGGAGGGTAACAGCTAGTATTACATTCCGAATATCAAAGTCACGATAAGGAACGTCAAGGATCTCAATTAGAAAGTGGAAGTTCAAGAGGTGGTAATTAATGCACAAAAATAATGAAGATCGAGTTAGTCATCTGCTTCTGATACTCTTAAGTTCATCTGGTCATAACTTGCCAATCATATCTTTACCTCACCAGTCTCCATATGAAAATTTAACCTTTACTTAAACCCTTACCATGACTACCGTAGGCAATTCCCAATTTCCAAATATCACTCTTGAAGCACAGCCCTCACATTTAGGAATCAACATTAACCATTTATTTAAATTTCCAAGTTCTTTCACCTTGTCTTAAATTTGACCCAAAACCTCTAAATCCCGTTTACGAATTTCTTGAAATTGTTCAAATTGTTCTCCTCGTATTATTTAATTTAAATCTCTAGGCCTTACAAAACTTATCTTCCATCATAAAATCAACTTCCGTATTTTCTTCGACATACACCCTTGAATATTATTCTCCTAAAAATATTTCACAACAATCTCTAAACTTCCATAACTTTGTGTTCTCTCTATCCCTAGTCATTTCCTCGCAACATCTTGTTTAATATCCTTATTAAACACAATTAACTTCTTTTTTCCATTACTAACCTTCTACATAGCCTCAGAGTAAAAGTTTTCCCTAGAATCAATAACCAAGATTTTCTAAGTTCTCAAAACTAGGTTGACCTCTGATATCCTCATTAGTTTTGAATACACCTATAAACTATCTCATAACCCCAAAATTTCTCTAAATGTAATTGTTTCCAGATTGGCAGTATACATCTCTTTATTCTATTCGAGATCTTTACCATATTTCTATCTCAAGTTTCCATATGGAACACTCCACATTTGATTTCCTTTAGATCATCATAAAATAACCAGTTACGTCTTCTCTGAGCTACATAATTTACGTCACTTCCTTAGCCTTCCCTATGCAAAAGATACAAAGATTCAAGGGTTTCGAAGTACATCTGGTAGGGACGACAAGATATGGGTAATTAATGTAATGAGACAGAGTTTAAGATAAGAGGTAAATAAGAATGCAAGGGAATAATGGCGAGAAAGAATAATGAAGATATGTTCCTTCTCATCGGTTCAAACGAGAGGAACCCATCAAGCTTAAATTCAATAGCAAGGAATGAGCGTGAATCCAAATAAGAGAAAAAGGAATTCCAATTAAAGTTCAAAATGAGTTTCTCAGGGATCGTCCCAGAAATCTCTCAAAGAATCCTAAGTGTGATTGAGTACCTTGGATTTGAAAATATTAATCTAAATACAAAATTAAATCAACAACTACAAAATTTTATCAAAATCATCAACTAATATCAGGATTCAAAGTTCTACAATGAATCCACAAAATCAAATTCAAATCAAGGAAAAAGGTGAATCAAAACAAGGAAAAGGAGTTTAAATCGGAATTCAAAATAAGATTCTCAAGGGTCATCCCAGGAATCTCTCAAGGAATCCTAACAGTGATTGAGTATTCTCTCATCCTAACATCTTAATTTATATATCCTATAGCAGGCTCGTAGTAGTACAACTAAGTCGTTGCGCTACTACGAAATCGTACTAATGCGAATCTCGACCTGCATGGGCCACCACTAAAAACGTGTCACGACCCGCACCCTAAAGTTAGGGTACGAGAACGTAACAACGCCCAGCCTACGCCACAGTGTCGACGGTAGAACGATGTCCTAGGTCTCAATGCATCTAACAGTATAAGACTAAACAGTTTATACTCCCCGAATGGGGGTGACATAGCAGAATGTAAACTCAATCACATCTAAGGTAGAGCATAAAGGAAGATAGATAAAACATGAAATCGAAAAGAGATACAACAGATAGAAGTCTAAGTGTCTAAGATACAAACTCAGAATACATCTTAAAACTCAAATACAGTAATCCATAAATACAACTCAAGATGACTGAAAATAAACTATAAGCAAAAACTCTAGCTATCTATGCAACATTTACTGTCTCCTCTAGGCTAGCATGCAACCTCTAGGCTATCTGTCAAATTTATCAACGGGTCCAGTCAGGACTGGAGCGAGCATAGTACATCTCAACAGATCATAGCAGATTAGAAAATATAATCATGCAGTAAAGTAAGATACAGGATCTGAAGGAAATACAGTATGTAAACAGAGAAAGAGAACTGTAATAGAAATATCTACTATAAGTAGAGAGCTAACAGTGGCTAGTGAGTTAGAGTACAATATAAACATGTGAATGGCATAGGAGATTCTAGGAACTATACTATGGAGTGATTCTGGGAACTGCACTACTTGGATATTATTCAAATGTTTACTTCTACTCCTCCGTACCCCTAATCAATACACAAGGATCCAACCAGGTTATGTTATGATTCCATGCAAAGGCCCATAAGGGGTGATACATGGATAGCCCATAAATGGGTAATTCTGGGAATGTCCACAATGGGGTGATTCTGGGAATGCCCATAAATGGGTGATTCTGGGAAGACTCTGTGATCATGAGAGTACATGTCACAAGTGATCGAAGGACCGTAAAGCATAGTGATACACCATGTAAGTGAAACGCACAAGACATGTAGTATACGATGCTCCCTGAGGGGATAACATCTCAAAAAAGGATCCATATAGTACTAATCCGTGTTACAAACGTGACAGCATCAAGTATAGTAATCTAAAGCAGGAAAACAATTCTAACAGGATATGAAATGATCAGAGAATGTACTCGCCTGATATCTGAATGTCCAAGGTAAAGATACTGTCCGAGGAGAGGTGTCTGGCTCCTAATTAGAACAGCACAAGTCACAACATGTCCAGAAGGGTAATATAAAGCACTACAATGCATTCTACATGAATCTAGGTCAAACTAGGCCAAAGTTAACCCTTGGTTAACTTTGGTCAACTGCACTAGTCAAACTAGGTCAAACTAGGTCATGTCCTAACCCAGCAAGTCTTACTAGGCCTAACCAAAACTATCCTAGCAAGCACACATCAATACAAGGCTATACAAGCCAACATACACCCAACTCTATATAGCATGCAATTATTCAATACTCAAATAGGCAAGAATTCACATTGGATATACACTAGGTAATCTATTACCTTAAGCTATTTATGTCTACACATATATACACATGCATATATTGGTATTCAACATTAGGTCTATAATCATGGTATTTCAAATGGTTACATAAACTTATATATTACAACACAATATGCTAACATATATATAATATACATACATAGCTAAGTTAACTATATTCATAAATACTTATTTAAGAGGCTATGTGTGTGTATGTGAACATGGCAAAGGGGCAAGTGAGGGTTAAATGGGCATACATAGTGTATACATATCAAAGAGTGTCAAAATGTAAGTGAACAAAGTGTCAAGTGTGATAGTGTCAACATAGTGTAAGGGGCACATGAGGTAATATAGGATTTGTGTTAACATAGAACATTACATCTCATTAACTTGTATATTGCATACATTATATCTATTATTACATTACATTCATGCTTGCATTCATTCATCATTCATTTATTCTCTTGCTCTACTATATGCACCATACATTACATACTATGGAACCTACATATTCATTACAAGCCATACTTATACATGCTTACATTAGATAGGATACTTACACCTCATATATCATTTATTTAACCATTTACTCATGCTTGCATTCTCTATTTAATTACATAATGTATATACATTAACATGGATTAAAATCAAATAGAACATTATATTACACACAAGGGTGCACAAAATGCATATGCCGAATAGTAACTCCTACTAATAATCAATACTGTATCATCTCAGCATGAAGTAAAATCTAGGATTAAAGTATGTTATAGATCTATGTGTTAGCTTTTTGAAACTTCAAACGGATTGCGTTTTCGTTTTCGGAAACTCCCGAAATAGCGAAAACACCGAGAACGCATTTGTCTTTCGTACAGCTGACACTCAAATAATTATCCAGAAAGTTACATAAAGAATTAGGCCTATTAATATATGTTTTTAGAAAGCTAACTTCAATACGCTTCTTTTAAAAAAAACGGAAGATTAAACCGAGCTTTGAGCTAGAAGTTATGACATTTCTAAGTTAGGGTTGAAATTAAAAACGTGGATAAAAATCATGACGGATTTAGATAGTTTGAGCCAAAAGAATACATAATATGTATCCTAATTATCCACAACAATAATGATAATAATAATATGAGGAACCACACTCACAAACTTGATTATATAATCATCATGAACCATTTATTACATATATAAATATATATACATACACAAATCTATATATGTAACATGAACACATCTATAAGAGATACATGAATGAAATGTAAAGTACTCAAGAACACATCTCTACATATTCAAATCTGAGATTTAATATGAATTAATTCATTTAATCAATATTTTAAATATAAAGTGTGTCCAAGTTTGGGGGTTTTCCCCATGAACACAAGACACAACAATAATACAATAGAAATCCCTAAAGGACACATAATGGACACAAGAGGACACAAAATAGGGACACAACAATGGGGGTCATTCCTATGGTTAAAACTTTTCTAAATGCAAAATGGAGAAATAAAAGAGAAGGAAATATTACCTAAAGGAGAGAAAATCCAAGGATAAAGGCTTCTTCCTTGGGAGAGCTTGAGAGCACTTGGGGAAGAAGACTTCTCAAAGAAAGGAAATGAGATGGGAGTCCTATTAGGGTCGGCCACAATGGTTATCCCCCCCCCCCCCATTGAATATTACAAGTTTGCCCCTCCCTTAGTTACAAGTGTTTAAAACAATTTTGGTTAGGATTTGGGGGTAAAAGGGTCAAAATAAAAACTCTAAATGGTTAACCTAATAATTAGGATTATGACTAATCTTTCTAACATGACTAATTAAAATGTGGGCCATGGCTAACTAATGCATGGGTCCAACTAGAGTCTAAGTTACCCCGGGTCCCCGTTACAAGTCGGATTGAGATGAAATTCGAACCCGACTCAAATAATCCCAAAACAATATCATAAATAATAAAATAATATCAAAATAATTCAAAGAGGTCAAATACAAAATATCCTTAGGCCAGAAATGACATTAAAATATCATAATCACATGGTTAGGCTCTAGGTCAAACAGTCTCTAGGGTTTCACTAGCAAAACGTCAAAACCACAAGTCATTGATTTAAATAATTTTAAAATAATTTAAAATCACCAAAAATTATATCATGAATTAAATATCATTATTAAAATAATTATAAACACGAAATTTCAAAATTACCCTTATTTGGAAAACTGGGTGCTACACGCTGATATGGCCGAGCCGCCTGTGCCACAACTCGGTAGACGCATCACTGACTGCGTTCACCTCCTGTGTCCCCTGTGCACTCCCCTCCATATAGTAGAGACCGGACTTATTGCTTCCTCTGGCAATCACCATCGAACCTCTGGAAAGCTTCCATTGACTATTTCCGAAGAGACTGAAGAATCTCTCGTCATCCATCCTTCCAACCGACACCAGGTTGAAATGGATATCAGGGACATGACGAACATCTTTGAGAACAAGAACTGCACCTGTCTTCATTCTCAAATGCACATCTCCAACGGCAACCGCCTTCGACACATCTCCAGTGTCCATCTTCAACACTCCACAGTCGCCTGTCGTATAAGTGGTAAATAGTGCCCTATTGTGAGATACATGCGCTGAAGCCCCTGAGTCCACCAGCCACGAATTGTCATCGCATGCGAGGTTTGTGATAACCTCATCACCTACGATGATCACATCGCCTCCATATATCGAGGCCGCCGCTGTAGTGTTCTCATCTTGCTTTCCCTTGTCGTCCTTCTTCTCTCTCTTCCAAGTGGAACAGTTTCGCTTGATGTGGCCCTTCTTGCCATAGTGGTAACACTCCGAGTCCTTGTACCGACCCTTAGACTTCTTCCTGCTCTTGTCTCTGCCACCACCTGGACCCCTACTTTTGCCCCTTTTGCGGTTCTCTGAAACCAATACCTCTGAGTGGTGGGATGTGGATGAAGTGCCCTGAGAACGTCTCCGTATCTCTTCATTCAGCTTCCCGCTCTTGGCAAACTCCAGACTGACTACGCCTTCTGGAGCAGAAGCGATCATAGATACTCATACGATCTCCCACGAGTCCGGCAATGTACATAGCAACCAAAGTCCTTGAACCTCGTCGTCGAACTTGACTCCCATCGAGGATAGCTGGTCCACCACGCCCTGGAACTCACTCAAGTGATCCGTAATGGATGCACTATCTTTGTACCGCAGACCCATCATCATCTGGATCTGGAACAGTTTGTTTACCCCGGTCTTTTTCGCGTACAAAGATTTCAACTTCTCCCACAATGACTTCGTATGCTCAATATTGGCAACGTGGTTGTACACGTTCTCGTCAACGAACTGTCGTATGTACCCACACACATGTATATGCTCGAAGTTACAGTCCTCATCGGATTTGTCACTGGGCTTCTCGGATGCAAATACTGGAAGATGCAGCTTCTTGACGAACAGCAAATCTTTCATCTTGCTCCGCCAATAATGGTAGTTGGTACCATTCAGGTTCACCATGCGCACAGACTTCGCGTCCATCTCTGCTTCCTGGCTTGACTGTCAACCCTTGATACTTCTTTGAACCCAAAGCTCTGATACCACTCTGTCGGGGAACGAAGCGCGGAAACCGTTCTCCCAAACCAGAAAGTCCTGCGAGAGAACCGAGCAAAAGCACACAAACCAAAAATGCCAAACACAATCGCAGACACAAAGATTTTTGACGTGGAAAACCCTTGCGGAAAAAACTAAGGGACGATCGGAGTCCAACCTGAAGAACCTCCACTAATGGAATAAAGAGAATACACCCTCTACAAGCTCCTCCCGATCCAACACGTATCACCACAACTCACTTAAAAGAAGAAAATTTTTGATTGCGGACTCCGAAGAACAAGAGATGCCGAAAAATTATTCGAAGCAATCTCTCCTTCACAATAGTTCTTAATTCTCTCTCTCTCTCAAAGATTGTAAAGCACTCTTATTTTGAGATGAGTTTACAACTAGCATGCATCACCCTTTTATAAGCCCTTGGTAATCCATACATGGAAGACCAAGATATATGAAAACTTCCAATATGAATCAATCATATATTTAATGAAAATCCAATCATAATTGGCTTGCCATAATTGAAAACCCAATTATATGGAAAGCTACTATATGAAGGGTCCAATCATAGATATATGATCAAAGTAAATATGGAAATCCAATCATATATTTTCTTACCATATATGTTCCAAAATAAAATCCATACACTCCCTGAGCTTCTCCGACACACGGAGGGCGCTCGTCGCTCTCCGGGATATTCTCCACATAGGTTGAAAACTCCACCCACTCCAACATTTTTTACATTGATATAATGGTTTGAAGTATTCTTCAAAGAATGAAGCACAAAAGTCTAAAGAAATAGTTATTGCAACTCTACTTTTACAAAGCAAAATAACTTAAGAAGAAATAAATCTTTACAAAAAGTTGTTTTAAGAAAATATGCTTTAAAAAATACAATAGGCTCATCCAGTCTTTTCGAGTTGTGGATATATTTGCAGCCGTCCACATTCAACTTGTGTATTCTAACATATTATCGAGATTGTGTTCCTCATCATGAACATTTGATGCTCATTTGTTTCCATACCTAAGTAATTCCTTTTTGCTATCTTTGTCTTTGACCCAAAATTAGAATTACTGAAAAAACTATCAATTTCAACTCGTTCCATATTAAATTCTGGAACCAGGTTGATGTCGATGCAAACAAATTGTAGTCCTCATCAAAATGATGAAGACTTATTATATTTGATTCAGATTCAAATTACTATCACTAATATCAATTCTACAAAAAGATAATTAATTGATAAAAATGATTGAGATCTTTTAGATTAATATGAGTCAGGTGTTATGGGAGAACCTCCTAGTTTGCATGGACTTTGATAATAATAACTGGAGACATGCTATATCATGACAATGAGAACAAATGTCCTGATTAAACTTCTAAAGAATACATATATATTTGTTTCAGATGTAAATACGCCTCTAAGATTGATTTTGCCAATAAATTTAATGTTAGCGACGGGACACAATTTATCTCCCACATATCTCTATATGGATATAAGTGTTCCCCACAGTAACTATCCATCATGCATTAGGAGAGATGTCGCTGACGACTTGAATCTTCCCGCATGGGTCAAACAACAGACTATAATACAAGAATAGACTAAGCCTTGAATTCTGCATCATAGCTGAAATTATTTCCACTCACATAATGTAGCTAGATGTACTTCTGCCTTGCACATTAAAGGCCCTGTGCCAGCCTGGTTTCAGTGTATAATTTTGGACGTCTACAAGTTTACCCTCAAGAGACGGCCTGAGATCTCTGTCCATACACTATAGGTGAGTTCTTTGTTAAAGAGACATGACATGAAGCGCTATGCGCTTCCCTTGCGGTGCTACGCCGCTATGACATGGCTTAAAGCCGAGGCCTTACCCCGTATCGGGAACCTCATCGTAGTGTCATACTACTGTAGCATGAGACAACCGCCTCTTTGTAGTGCCAAACTATCCAGCATGAAGCCTTAGGCTCCCTTGCGGTGTTACGCCGCAACGACATGGCTTGCAAGGCAGAGGCTTTATCTTTAACCGGGTAACTCATCGTGGTGTCATGCCACTGTAACAAGAGGAACTCCTCCTCTTTGTAGTACTGACTACATCCCTCTTTATTTTAACATACAACATTAGGCTAACTGTCTATTTGCGGTGCTACGTAGCTGTGACTTGGCTAGCAAGGCCGAAGCATTATCCCATGCCTAGGAACCTCATGGTGGAGTCACCATACAGTAGCATGGAGTTTCACTCCTTGTAGTGATGTTCTACCGTGCTTCTTGTAAAGCAGACCAGGCATTCACTCTATCTGAGAACTCAATAAGGCATTTAAGCCAACCTTTCCACAGGATACAGGATCTGTTTTTCACAGAAAATAACAGTAGACAACAGTGGTTGTAGGTCCGTAACCTCTCCATGCCCAATAGAACATGTACCCTCCGTTCCTGATATTCTTTCGATTAGTGGTCCTCCCTTGAACAAAAAGCTAGATTCCTAGTAGATTTTTCTTTGAACTAATAGCATAAAACTTTATAGTAGGAATACAATAATACAATATCAGAATGCCTTCAAGCCTATTTTACAAGCTGTGTCGTCAACCAGCTGGCGCTTGAGGCCCTTGGTGAACGGATCCGCCAGGTTCTCCTGACTCCGAACATCAATCACTACAATAACACCTCTTTTGATAAGATTGTGTACTGTCCTGTGCTTCAACCGCACAATCCTCTTCTTTCCATTGAAGAGGTCATTTGATGCCACCACCGTAGTCGCCTTGTTGTCGCAATATATCGGTATCGCCGGTATTTGCGTCCCAACCACTGGAAGATCATACATGAGCTCCCGAAGCCATTCTGCTTCCTCGACTGTGGTATCAAGTACAAAAAACTCAGATTCCATGGATGACCGCGAGAGCATAGTCTGCTTCTTCGACTTCCATGATATACCAGCTCCACCTATTGTGAAAATAAATCCACATGTGGATCTCTCGCTCTCCACCTCTGAGCACCAGATGGCATCACTGAAGCCTTCCACTACCGACGGATCTTCGCTGTAGTACAGTGCATATGTCTAAGTCTTCTTGAGATATCTCATAACCCGTTTCACAGCTTTCTAGTGTTCAACACATGGGTTGCTCGTGAAACGACTCATCATTCCCACGACGAAAGCTATGTCAGGCCTTGTGGCAGTAGTAGCATACATCAAACTCCCGATTACGCTTGCATACTCCAGCTGCCTGACGCTTTCCCTTGAATTAGGCTTCAGCATCAGATCACACATGTGCGACATATCGATCCCTAGAAGATCCCGATACCCATAACGAGTGATCATCTTCTCAATATAATGAGACTGTAACAGCGCTAGTCCAGTATCTATCCGGATGATCTTGATCCCTAAGATCACATCAGCTTCCCCCAAGTCATTCATACTGAACTTGCTCGAGATGAATTTCTTTGTCTCTGTGATACAACCCATTTCTGTACCTAGGATAAGCATGTCGTCCACGTACAGACAAACGATTACACCTCTTCCATCAGCGAACTTCATGTAAACACACATGTCCGTCTCGCTGACCATGTAGCCATTTGACCTTATAACTTTATCAAATTTCTCATGCCACATCTTGGGAGCCTGTTTAAGACCGTACAAAGATTTTACCAACTTGCAGACTTTATCTTCAAGACCCTTGCCGACAAATCCCTCTGGCTGTTGCATGTAAATCTATTCGGTCAGCTCACTATTTAGGAAAGTCGTTTTCACATCCATCTGATGTATCACCATTTTATGTATTGCTGCGAGAGCAATCAACATTCTGATGGTGGTCATCCGGACTACTGGAGCATACGTGTCAAAATAGTCAATCTACTGCTTCTGAGAAAATCTTTGGCTACCAACCTAGCCTTAAACTTGTCAATAGTTCCGTCTACTTTCATCTTTTTCTTGAAGATCCATTTGCATCTGATGGGTTTCGCTCCTTCAGGAAGATCAACCAACACCCAAGTGCTATTTGAGGTGATGGAATCAATTTCATTGTCAATCGCCTCCTTCCAAAAAACTGTATCTCTGGCCTTCATCGTCTCATCATAGATAAGCGGATTTGCTTCCACATGATAGGTGACCAAGTCACTTCCGAAGTCCTTCGGCCTTCTCACATGCTTAGCTGACGGCTCAGCTTGTTCTGGTTCAATCGTTGTTTCAACAACAATATATTCTTGGACCACATCTTCATTGAAGACTTCAGTTTCCTGTGCACCCTCATTGTTCTTTGGTATATCCGCAAGAACAATATTTTTGTGCCTTGCAAATTTGTCTTCAAAATATTCTACGTCGCGAGATTCAATGATATGATTTGACTCAATATCAAGAAATCTCTGAGCATCACTCTTCTCGGCATACCCCAAGAAGATCGTCTTAGTAGTCCGTGTCCCAAGCTTCTGAATCTTCAGATCTGGAAGCTTGACATATGCCAGACACCCCCACACTCGAATGACATTCAAGTTAGGTCTGACCATGAACCAGAGTTCATGAGGAGTAACGTCTGAAGTTGCATAAGGCACTCTATTTAAAATAAACGTGGCCGTCAATGCAGCTTCTCCCCAGTAGCACTTAAGAAGACCCGTAGTCAACAACATTGTGTTACTCATTTCTGTTAACGTTCTGTTCTTCCTCTCGGCTACTCCGTTTGATTGAGGAGAGTACGGAGCCGTAGTCTCATTGACAATTCCATGTTCTTTGCAGAACGATGCGAATTCATGAGACCTATACTCCCTACCTCGATCACTTCTTATTCTTTTGAGTTGTTGTCCAGTTTGCCGCTCAGCTTCGGCTCTGAACACCTTGAACTTCTCGAATGCTTCGTCTTTAGCCTTCAGCAAGTAGACGAATGCATACTTTGATAAGTCATCGATGAAAGTTATGAAATACTTTATCCCGGCCTTTGTAGAGAATTGTTTGAAGTCACAGATATCGGAGTGTACCAACTCCAGAAGATCTGTACTTCGATTAACCCGAGGAAAGGGTTTCCTTGTGATCTTTGTTTGAGTACAAACTTTATATTTCTCTACCTTACCCCCACACTTGGAGATAAGCCCTAGACTAGACATTATGTTTATTCGTTTACAATGAACATGTCCTAGTCTATTATGCCACAACTCAAGAGTATAAGCAGAATGAGTGATTACACTAATAACATTGAACTGATTTACAAGCTGAATTTTGAACATTCCTTCGGTATAAAAAGCTTTTCCAAAATATGTTCTCTTGATAGACATCACCATCTGGCCGGCATTGATGTCCATCCTGAGGCCTGCGTTGCAGAGTAGGCCTCCCGAGATCAGGTTCTTGGCAATAGCAGGTACATGCTTCACACCTTGAGACGTCAGAGACTTCTCCGAAGCTAGCTTCAACACCACTGTCCCGATTCCGAGCACTTCAGCTTGTACCTGGTTTGCCACCATAACCACTTCAGAAGTAGGTATACAGGTGATGAACCACTCCTTGTTGGAGCAGACATGGCAGGTGGCTTCAGTGTCTACCCACCAGTCAGAGTTAGTCCCTACCGCATCAACCTGCGCAATCATAGCAACAACGTCAGTGATCATAGATACTTCACTAGGCTCTCCCTACTCTTATTACTTGGTCTTTGCTTTGCATTCATTCTTGAAGTGGCCCTTCTTGCCACACTTGAAACAAGCCAAATGTGACTTTGGCTTTTTTTGCTTGAACGAAGTTCCCTTGACTTTCAGATTGTCAGGGTCCTTCTTCTTGCTGTGGGAAGCCGTATGCTTTTCCCTTGGTTCCTTTGTATGAACCAGATTGGCGTTAGCCAATTGCTTGAACAGTGCGTCCACCTTCAGTTGAGCCCGCATCTGGTCCCCAACATAGATTTCCTGCAAGAGATCTTCAAGGCTGATCTCAAACTTCTTCCTATGCATGTTTGCATAGAACTTACTCTACCCAGCGGGGAGCTTCGAGATAATCCCTCCAACAACAAACTTGTCGGGGAGGGGCATCGCCTCGTCTTCCAGCTTCTGTCGCAGCTTCAGGAATTCCTTCACCTGCGACAGCATGGACTTCTCGTCCTCAAAGAGCCATTTGTGATATTTTTCAACCACAAATATCTTGCTCATGTTCTTGTCTTCTTCGTACAGTTTCTCCAGAGACTCCCATATGTCTCTGGCAATAGTCTTCTTACTGTAGGATTCTGCTAGGAAATCCTCCATAGCATTCAGGATAAGCAGCTTACAAATACTATTCTTCCTTCTCTACTTGGCCTGAAGTTTAGTAGCCGTAGTGATTGCGGCAGCAGACCCAATAACTGAAACAATAGGTTCCTCTTCAAGAAGCACGTGATCAACATCTCTGAGTTGAAGAGTGAGATAAACCTTCATCTTCCAGACTTGATAATGCTCTCCATCAAACTTTTCTAACTTACAAAAGTCAGTATTGAGGAGTGAAGCATTAAAGTTTTCCATCGTAGGAATATATCTTTGAGATTGTTAGCGACGGGGAACAATTTTTTGATAGAAAACCGAGAAGATGAAACAGTTGTAAAAACAACGTTCCAATGCAACACTTCAAGGAAGGTTGCGCAAGTTTAACAAAGATCTAAGAAGATCTCGTTACAGCAGCATATGATATTACGAGAATCTAAAAAGATTACGTAATCCACAGCAGCGAAGAAGATGACAGGCGATTGATGGATGAATATTATGCTGGGGTAAATGATCACCGTTGCTCAAAGCTATATTCGCCCCACACGAATAGCTTCCAGGAACCAGCAAGTTCGTCGGAGAACTTTAGAACACTCCTGCTATTCTGACTCCTTGGATCGTATACGGACTCCCGTACAAAAGTAACGCTGGTGCAACACTTCTCTTCTCTCTCAAGACTTTTGTTTACGTGTGTTAAGAAACACTTGTAAACTTTTGTAACTCTCTGTATATGCCTCTGTTGCTGCCTGTGAGAGAGAAGAGACCTTTTATAGGCCCAAGTAGCAACTGCCTGGTTAGCACAACATTCGGAACGTGGTAATAACCACTCCGAACGTACAGTAACCGCTCAGATCATGCACAGGCATGATCTGAAGCAAGTTGTGCACCTCGTGCACCCCGCGCTCTCTGGGCACCCTGTGCCACCCACGCAACTGGGTGCGCACCTGTGTGCGCAACTGGTTGCGCCACTGGGCGCTCACCTGGTCGCACAATCTTGGCCGCGCAACCTGGGCCACGCAACCTTGCAGCGCACCTGGCCGCGCAACCTGGCAGCGCACCTGGCCACGCAACCTGGCCTACGCAACCTGGCAGCGCCAACAAAATGCCACATTATGCCTCATGAGCCCGAATCTGAGTCCGAGTCGCTAAACCCCTACCTGGCTTTGCTCCCATGGAAATAAATTTTCCAAGAGCAAAAAGCATGAATGCTTTCAATTATTTATTTAGCCTTTTTTCCATTAGAAAAATAACCCCACATGGCACACCCATGTGCACCTCCACACCACATGTGCATCTGTAAAATAGCATAGCTAATATATAGAGATACAACTCCTTTGGCCTAGCCGATGTGGGACTAAAATTCCAAATGAAAAAGGCCAAAACCCAATATCCAAAGTCAACACCTTCTCTGATTTCTCTTCTACAACCGGATTAGCTATAGGGATTCACCTTTATATGTTCACTAAGACTGAGAAATTTAGAGTTGAACAACCCCAA
The DNA here is from genome assembly GCA_029216955.1 of Iris pallida. Classification (NCBI taxonomy): domain Eukaryota; kingdom Viridiplantae; phylum Streptophyta; class Magnoliopsida; order Asparagales; family Iridaceae; genus Iris; species Iris pallida. Next base: position 5,854,097 of record JANAVB010038613.1, read on the forward strand.
TCATGTATTCTTGATAAATCATATAGTGAAATGATCATAGGACATTATTATACGAAAATATCCTCGTATAACATAGTCTTAACCGCATAATCCTTTCCACTTTGAAAGAAAAAGTAACAATACATTCATGTGATAATAATGAATTTAATAATCAAAATTTATCGCCATAAGCTTTGTTACCAACATCAAATTTTGTTGGATATGATCTTTGTTAAGTTGAATAAAAACAATTGAATTACTTCCAACATGAGATTGTACACGCTAGAAAATAAGGATTCCATAGGACATCATGGTACAATCGCTCCTAAGTTGGGATGGACTATTCAGCATAGTATTTTGATTTATGACGGATTATAGATCTGCATTATATTGGAGAATTGAATATTTTAATGAAAAAACACTCAACAGGTGCAAATCTGATCTGGATATAAAATTGCACAACTTATAATCGAAAAATTTATACTCCGAATTTAGGAAATTACTAAAGGAATCATCAAAAGTGGTAGGGCACTACTAAAATATTGGTAATTAGCGATGGATATTTCCATCGCTAAATACTATATTTTCGTGGCTAAAGTAATTTACCAACGGATTACCGACCGAAATAGGACGTCGATAACTATAACGTCGCTATGACATTTCTGTCGGTAAGCCGTCGCCATAGCGATAACTTACCGACGAAAATATCGACTAATTATAGTGACGGATTAGCAACGAATATAAACCGTCGGCAAACACGACGACAACTTAGCGACGGATTACCGACATACTTTTGTGAGCAAAAAAACCAAAATTTCCAGAAGCTCAGCGACAAAAATTTTCGTCGCTGACTCGTCTGATACGCTTTTAGTATCAAACAGAACCTTAGCGACGGCAAATTCTGTCGCTAGTTCGTCGCGAAAAACCTACAGGTATTCGTCGCTAAGCCGTCGGTAGTTAGTCGCTAGCCTGTAAATTTTGCAGATTTTCGTCGCTATTCCGTCGCTGGTTAGTCGCTAAGCTTCTTATTATTGCCAGACTAAATTATTCCAGCTTTGCTCAAACCTGTGAATAGATACAAACACCAATATAACCCCAATATACATTACAGTCAAATGATATACATGGAATGTAACCCCAATATATATAAAAATTAACCCAAACACCAATATATACAATAAATTGAACTCCAATTGCCTATCCAAACAACTCCAATAGATACAAACTCGTCCAGCAGTCGCAATATAGTATATATACAACTCCAATAGACACAAACTACCTAAAGTTTATACAAATTCATCATCAAATACAACAAAGAAATAAACAAAAATCAAACTGATGGTAGAGGAGGTGGCAGAGGCGCATAGCCGGCCGTTCACATGCATATAACTGCCCCAGGACCAAAGTGACGATCCGCTGTACATCTTGGACAGGAACGTCTGAAAGAGTCGACGGCACGACAAGAGGCACTGTGGTCGTCGGAGGCGCTGTGGTCGAAGGAGCAGTCGTTGCCGAAGGCGCTGAGGTCAAGCTGGAGCCGATACAGTGGCAGCAGGAATCAGACCGGCTGTGCTTAGAACTTCGCTCATCTGTCTCACCTCACCCTGCATGCCTACCAAAATCTGTGTAATCTGCCACAAAGTGTAGGCATCGACAGTATCGTCGGTCTGTGGAGGTAGAAGTGGAGGTGGTAGAGATAGAGGAGCTCTGGAATAAACAGACGGTTATGATGCCAACGATCCGGTACCGTATACGCTGTCCCCTTTTCCTCTATCGAGGGCTTGTATCCACAAGTCGTTCCTCATAGCCGACATCGGTGGCTGACTAGTCCCCGATCTCTCGACAGTCCCTCCCTCACCGAATCGACTCTCTAAAGTCTTATACGTCTCCTATATTTATATAGGTAAATAGATTTAGAGTTAATACTCATGTTTTAGTTACTATTAAGTATTGTTACGGTTACGTTCTCATACATCTCCTAAATTATTCTTTGATTTATAATGCTACTTAGGGTTATGATTTAGAGTTAATATTCATATTAGAGTTCGGACTAACTATTTAGGTAAACTAAATATAGTTAAGTACGTAAAAACAAAAGCGAAATGTAATTAGATATAGGACTCGAAAAACTTACGTAGGCTTTGTTCGCCCGATCATCTACAAGCTTCCCATCCTTCCTTTGCTTATGGGTACGCTCGAAAACTTTAGGAAAGTCCACGACATTCAGATCTCTGCCTCCCCTGGCGACCTCCTCTCACTGTAACAATTAAACATAAATTTATAACTAAACATTAAATTTAAATAATTGAAGAAATAATAAATAAGAACACTCACCAGCCGTCGATAATGCTCTGAAATTGGGATGGATCCACCCATGTGGTGACAACCCTAGCACGGGCAGCCTTTGTCTTCTCACACTTGGCCTTATAGACCGGAGTGTCCATCTTCTTCTTCATCTCCCAGAATTCCTCCTTCAACCACTTCTTGCGAATAGCGCTATTTATAGTAGCCAACGCCTTCTGGTCGTTGACCATATCCCTCAACCTCTTGCTGGCGACGGACTTGTAGCACTTCTGGATCGCTTGATCTCCGTGCGTCGGCTACCAGTATAACTTCTGCACATAAGAACAAATAAAAAAGAGAGCAAATATTTAAGAAATATTGTAAACAAAGACGATATTATTTAGACATGCCTCAAGCATCTCGAGCCAAATGTATCGTCAATCAACTGGGATGTCCCCGAAGTTCAGATAGGGACCATGGAATTGACAACGCATCAACTCACCCAAATCTCTACCAGCCTGGACCGAAAAGAACATAGAATAAATAAAACAATGTACGATTAAATAATAAATAGAGTACGAATAAATGTGTCTACTAACAATTATATACTTACGTCGTTCCATCAGCCCACAGCTCGGGACGAGTGCTGTTGGCTGGCCGCTCTGGTACAGTAGGAGGGTCTGCAAATCCTGTTCGACGTATGTACACTCCACGGTGGACCAAAAGGCCAGGATATGGGTTCACCGCAGTATGAGCGACATGTGTAGTCTCCGACGTAGAAGATGGAGCACCAGTACCGATAGAAGTAGATGCTGAAGGAATATCAGGGCTAGCTCTGCCGACCGAAGAACGAGTGAACGACAGAAATAACTATCCTCCTCATCAAGCAAATTGTCCTCGCTAACTCCTCTACGATCTGCAGTCGGAGTACTAGGAGGAGCATGAGGGCTGGTCGACCCAGATCCTCGACGTCGTGTACAGCCTCATCCTGCCATATGTAAATCTAAAAGAAATAAAAAATGATGTGATGATACAAATAATTAATACAAATCTAATATAAATTAAATAAAGGTGTGTTGATACAAATAATCAATGCAAATCTAATAGGTAATACGTACTAATCTTCTTCATCTTCTTCATAATTCGAATCTTCTTCTTTTTCATCTTCTTCATTTTCACTATAACTTCCACTTTCACCTTCATCTTCAAATTCTACCTCCTCATCTGATACGTCCATTTCAGACTCCTCCTCTATATGAGGTAAGTCCTCTATGTCAAGCTCTTCGTCAACTATATCATCATCTACAGTAACGTCAACCTATATGTCGTCAATGCCGGCTAAACTCATATATGTCGGTTGAGGCATGACTAACTCATCCTCTTGGTATACTTGATCTCCAATATTATATGTATTTCTTACTTTAGTTTTGCATACAGTCCACCAATCATGAGTAATGCGTCGTCGATTAGGTTAACTCATGTAGTACACTTGGACCATTTGACTAGCCAACACAAATGGTTTAAAACCTACATATCTTTTTCCGTGTTTTATATCAATAAATCCAAACTATTTATTAATTTTCCATCCTTGCTTGGGTGTTGTATCGAACCAATCACATTTGAACAGCAAAATTTGGGTATCAAAAGAGTAATCCAGCTCTACAATATCTCTTAGAATACTGCAATAGTCAAATTCTGAATCGGCATCGTAGACTAAACCCCTTACACAAACTCCAGAATTCTGTGTAATTAGCCTCCTCATTGACAAATGAGTGATTGATAGGCTTATCAGTGGTTCTAAATGATGGTATATCCATTCCAACATTTTGCCCTCTTGCTTGGCCCGATAGCTAGTGCTCGAAGTCTTTCGTCGGTCAATTGTGTGCCAGGACGAAAAACCTAAAACATCATATATCATAACGTCATTAGGATAAAGCTCTTTCGTCGGTCAATTGAATTTAGAATAGTTAAATGATACTAATCCTTGCATAGTTAGGGAACCACGACAAAAATTTTCTGTCAACCTCTCTAGCAAGATTATCATCAACAACGCTAGGTCTCTCCATTTTTATCTCAGCTCTACAAATACTATGATAAAAACGAGAAAAGTTAGAGAAATTTTTACAAGTATATTACAAAATTGGAATATAACGTAGCAAAATTATGTCTCTTACTTCTCTATATCTTTCATCTCCCCTATACCATTATTTAGGTAGATATACTGATAAGCGACTTTAAACTCATCGTCCTCCAACCACCATAACTTAGAAGCACTTGTAGGCTTGCCAACAACATTGAAGATAGTACGGATTCTACGATTTGGTTCATCGACCTCACCTTCATCATTTCTTGGTGCTGTATTCCAGTTTGTTCTGACATGAGTATCGAAGTAGATTGAACAAAAGTTTGAGACCTCCTCAATAATATATGCTTCGCATATCGAAGCTTCAACATGAGCCTTATTGCCCACTTCTTCTTTAGGTGATGTAGATATCTATAAATAATATATTCAATATTAGAACTGTTTGAATGAAATAATTATTAGTACTAGATAATTAAATATTTTATACCTCTCAAATGGATACATCCATCGATAATGGATGGGAGCACCGATACGTGTTTCGTATGCAAGATGAATCGGCAAATGTTCCATACTATCAAAAAAGTCGGGGAGAAACACATTTTCTAACTTGCACAATGTCAATACAATCTTCTCCTCAAGTTCAAACATATGTTGCACCGTCAACTTACTTGAACACAAATTTCTAAAGAATATAGATAACTCGGCCAGCGGACCCCATACTTGAGAAGGCAACATCATTCTCAGAGCGATAGGAAGTAAACGCTCCATGAACAAATGGCAATCATAACTCTTTATCCCTATCAGCTTGCGTTCGTTGAGATCGACACATCTTGCCAGATTCGACACGTAACCGTCGGGGAATCTCAACTTTGTAATCCAATTGCATATTATCAATTTAGCATCCCTACTCAGTGTAAATGGTGCTAAGGGCTTGACCCAGTTACCATTGGATTTTCGTGTTAGATGCAACTCTGGACGTCTGCAAATAATTTTTAAGTCCGTTCTTACTTTGGGGTCATCTTTCGTTTTTTCCTTGATATCCATCACCGTATTGAAGATGTTGTCGAATACATTTTTCTCAATATGCATGACATCAAGATTGTGTCTTATGAGATTGTCCTTCCAATAAGGTAAGTCCCAAAAGATACTTCGCTTCGTCCAATTATGGCTATGTTCGAATCCTTCTGAGTGATGGCCTGATCTTGGTTCTTCCTTTACAGTCGACAAATCCTCTACCTCTGTCCAAACGATATCTTCAGTCAATCTCAACGGGGGAGAAGTTAGTTCCTGTTTACCAGCTCTAAAGACGTCCATGTTCCTTCTTCATGGATGAGACATAGGAAGGAACTGACGATGGCAATAAAAAGAAAAGCTTTTCCTCCATTTTGAAGGTGGAATGCCTTACTCTTTTCCATACATATCGGACAAGACATAATACCATGAGTACTCCACCCATATAACATTCCGTGTACTGGAAAATCATTGATGGTCCACATCAACATTGCTCTCATCTGAAAGTTCTGCTTTATCGATATATCATACGTCTGGACGTCGAACTGCCACAATTATTTCAACTCGTCCACCAATGGCTGTAAGTAGATATCAATGTTCTTCTTTGGATTTTTTGGACCAAGTATGATAAGTGTCAAGAACATATAAGGAGTCTTCATGCACATCCACGGTGGTAGATTGTAAGGGATCAAAATCATCGGCCAACAAGAGTACTGAGCCTCCGACTGTCCGAAAGGAGTGAATCCATCAGAACATAAAGCCAACCGAACATTCCTAGGCTCTGCAGCAAATCCAGGATGACATCGATCAAAATGCTTCCATGCCTCTTCATCAGATGGATGAGATAATTCTCCTTCATCCATCTTCTGCTCTTTTCTATGCCATGTCATGTGTTCTGCAGTATTCGAGGACATATATATCCTCGGTAGCCTCTTTGTGATCGGCAAAAACTGTATGTATTTGTAGGGGTACAACCTTGCTCGTGCAGTTGATTTTTCTTTGCCCCGAATAGGCTTGTATCGGTCCTTGTGACAGAAAATACATTTGTCTTTATCATTGTTCTCCTTGTAGTACAATATGCAGCCGTTTCGGCAACAATCTATCTTTTCGTATCCTAATCCGAGTTTTCGAATCATCATCTTCGACTTGTAAAAGTTTTCTGGCAAGTCCTTCGCTCCTTTTGGAACCAACTCTCTAACAAACTAAATTATTCGGTCGTAGCATTCTTGCGGTAAGTTAAAATCAGTCTTTTTAACGACCACATCACCACCGACAGGACAGAATGAGAATCACAACCCGGATATAACAGAGTATCGGTACGGTTGAACATATCATAGAACTCCTTTGCAACAGGATTCGAATCCTCCGAATCAAAACTTGGACCAGCACAAGCCGCATCAAATACCGACTCACGTGCCAAGTTTTGATGCCGATAGTGGAAGTGGTCTCCAAGAGTGGGGTCTCCACCTCCGTATTGAAGGAGGACTGATATTGCGGAACCAAAGGTTCTCCTTGAGCCGTCCACTCGTTGTATTTTGGTACGAAACCCTTCTTGTAGAGGTGCTCTCTCACGAGATCTACCGCTTTGAATGGTATATTACGACAAGGGCACTTTATGAGCCTTCTGTCCATGAAATAAGGTTGGCTACTGACGTATCTCAAAAATTTCTCGACGTTCGCCTTCAAATCATACGTCACTACTAGAATAAGTCATATTAGCGATGCAATTAGCGACGTTTTATTAAAACATCGCTAACGTTTAAGGAATTAGCGACGTAATCTATAAACGTCGCAATACGTCACTATTACCGACGATCGACGACGTTTTGCGACTTTTTTGTGTATAAGAAAACATACGTCACGGATAAGTCGGCTAACATCGCTAATATCACTAATTTTAGCGACGTTTACAGACGTAACTACTGTAACGTTGCTAATTTCATTAATATTAGCGACGTTTACCAACGTACATGTATGACGTCGCTAAATTGAAAATATAGGGCTTTCAGTTTTCATTTCCCCCATTATTTTTCGATCAAAATTTTTCCAAACGAAAGTGCGCTCCCCCTCGGCGACCCTCCCCCCGGCCTCCGGCGACCCCCTCCCCCCTCGGCCTTCGGCGACCCCCTCCCCCTTGGTCTCCGGCGACCCCCTTCCCCCTCGGCGACCCTCCCCCCTCGGCCTCCGACCCTTCGCGACCACGCTCGGCGACCCCGCTCACCCTCATCTCCAGCTCCCCACCGGCGACCCCCTGCCCCCTCGACGACCCGCTCCTCCGGCCCCGACTAAGTAAACCCTAACCTAAATGTTAGTTCTGTAGACTGATACGATTCTTACATTATTTTGTATTTATATAAATAGGTATATAATTGAATGTTGTATGTTGTTTGGGAGTTTGGGTGAGTTCTGAGTTAGGGTTTGCTTTTGAGTTTGATTCCTAGGTTGATTTTGAGGACGAGGCTAATTTCAATCCCGAAGTCTCAACCCTTCAAGTCCAGTCCAATTTGACGCAAGTACATTTTGTGTTAGTTTACAATTATTTAGTAATCGTTTTAATGCAAGTTTAAACCACGATGCAACACAGAACTCTCTCTGAGAGCACTGACTGTAACTACTGTAACTACTGTAACTGTTTGGGGACTGGGGGAGTAGTGTAATGAGTATGACCACATCCAAATTAGTATAACAACTGTGCGAGCTTACCCCTCTTACACACGGGGATAAGCCATATCTTTTACTGTACAATCCAATCCGGTCATATTTTATTGCCTATTCACATCACAATATTTTAACTGCTGGAAAATATTTATTTCAAATTGTTTAAAAGTGCAAGATTCTATTATTATTTCAATTATCAAATTAGCATGAATTGTACTTTGCTCACTCCTGACTGGAGACCCAACATTTTTAGGTAACACTGATGAGGCTTTGTTCCACGATATTTCCCAAGGTCCCAACTAGAGGACGATGATTTCGAGACTGATGAGCTGTTTGTCTAGAGTTTTTTTTCTTTCTTCATGATGTATGTAGAAAATGGATTTAAGTTTTATCTTTCATTTCATTGTAAAAGTTTTTTAAATTTGGAATAATAAATTGTGGCAATTATTGTGTTGTTGATATTACCTGCAAATGGATACAGCTTACTGCCGCCGTTTCAACAACGGTGCAGGCTGGGCATGATCCGATTCGACCCAAGTAATTGGGACCGGGTCGTGACATATTTTTAGTGGTGGCCCATGCAGGTCAAATCAACAACTTAGGAGAACCAACTTAGAAACAATTAGAACACTAGAACATCAAATTGCCATAACATAGGACCGATATATATGTTAAATATTTTGTTTGATTATAGACTGGTAGGCTACCTTGCTTATGTGTGCATCCTAACCCTTCCATAGAATAGCCATTGACAAGACCAATCCTGCTGGCGATGAGGTGTCATCACCGGATCATACCCATCTCCTCAACCAAGTCCAGGGTTTATTCCCTTGCAGCTGATTGACCGTCCCCATAATGCATCCAGTAAAGTTTTTACTACACTGGCGATTCCTACCTCTTCTCAAACTGAGCTGTATTTCCTTGGTGAAGTACCCATTCCTGTTGCTCCGCCAGTACCAGCAAATACCTTCCAAACGGTTGCCCTATTTCAAGAAATCCTGGAGTTCCAGAAGGCTCAAGTTGAAGCCCAGCAGGAACAGATGAATATCACGAGAGAAGTCATGAAGAACGTCAATGATGTAGCCTTAGCTATCTTAAACCAAGTTGGAGCGGAACCTCGTCCTAGGAGGAATACCCCTGAATCTAGAAGATATTTGAGCCCTATCCGACAGTCATATCGTAAGAAGCTATTGGTTTGTGACTACTGTAAAAGGCTTGGTCACCAAGCCAATATTTGTCACAAGAGATTGGGGAAATATTTCGCATGTGGATCTGCTGAACATCGGATAAAGGACTGCCCCTTATCTTTCCATCAAACCAGAGCACATATCCCAGCAACAGCTATTAGGCCACAACCTAGGGACTCTCTTCCTATCCAGTAGATCTTGCCTCCTACAATAAGGCATGATGCAGACTCGAGGTTCATAGAAGATGAAGCAGTTGGAGACTGCTCATACAAGAGCCAGAACCATGAAGAATAGTACCTAGGACTGCTGAATAGCATTATCTATTGTTATAAGAAGTTGTAACAGGATGTCCTTAGATCAATCATGAGAGTTTTTGCTGTAATTCTTCACATGAATAAAATTCTTAGTTACACCTTTATGGTAGATGTCTTCCCTGATAGTCTTCCCGGATTACCCCCAGATCGAGACATAGAGTTCACTATTGACCTAGTCCCCGGCTCTCCCCCTATTTCTAAGGGATGCTATAGAGTCAACCCGAAGGAGGCCAAGGAGATGAAGGACCAGATCAATGAATTGAAGACCCAAAGATTTATCCAAGATGAAGCTTTACCCTGGGGAGCACCTGTCTTGTTTGTGCCCAAGAAGGACGGAACGGTACGGATGTGCATCGACTACCGGGCACTGAACAACATCACCATCAAGAACAAGTACCCTCTGCCCCGGATCGATGACCTGTTTGATCAATTGAGTGGAGCTAAGGTATTTTCGAAAAGTGACCTCAGATCTGGCTTCCATCAGATCAAGGTCAGAAAGGAGGACATTCCCAAGACGGCGTTCAACACCAAGTATAGGCAGTTTGAATTCTTGGTCATACCGTTTGGACTGACGAATGCCCTTGCGGTATTTATGAACTTCATGAACAAAGTTTTCCATGAATACCTGGATCAGTTTGTTGTTGTCTTTATCGATGACATTCTGATCTATTCGAAGACTGAAGAAGAGCATGAAGAGCATCTAAGGAAAGTTTTGGGAACTTTGAGGAAGGAGAATCTGTATGGTAAGCTATCCAAATGTGAATTCTTCTTAGACAAGGTGGATTTTCTAGGCCATGTTGTCACAGAAGAAAGAATTTCAGTGGACCCTAAGAAGATAGCTACTATTGAGAAGTGGACTACCCCAAGTTCAGTTGCTGAAATCAGAAGTTACTTTGGCTTAGCTGGCTACTACCAAAAATTTTGAAGGATTTCGCCAGAATTACTGAACTGGTGATTAAGCTCACAAGAAAGAATGAAGAGTTGTTTGAACGGAAGTTTTCCATGCCGCATTTGAGGAACTGAAGTAGAGGCTTACAACAGCACTGATACTTGCGTTACTGGCGGTTTTTTAATTTACAGTGATGCTTCTGGTAAAGGATTGTGTTGTGTTCTTCAACAACATAGGAAAGTAATTGCTTACACATTTAGGCAACTACGGACTCATGAGAAGAACTATCCCGCACATGACTTGGAGCTTGCATCAGTTATTTTGCACTGAAGCATTATCTCTATGGAGAGAGAGTGGAAATATTTACAGACCATAAAAGTCTTAAATATGTTTTCACTCAGAAGGAGCTAAACATGAGACAAAGAAGAAGGCTGGAGCTGATAAAAGATTTCGACATCGACCTACAGTACCATCCGGGTAAGACTAATGTTGTTGCAGATGCACTTAGTCGATACCCGATGGCGATGTTCTTGACCAAGGAGCGACATTTGCTGGAGAACATAGACTGGAGATTGTATTGCCCTGAGAAAAAGATGAAAAAACTGGGGCGAAAAGTTATTGTGCCTAGAGCTGACTCAACAATGAAGCAGTTGTAATTGCGTTCAAGTATGAAGAACAAGAAGACACAACTCCAAGACGAGACGCTTTGCAAACTCAGAGATCAAAGTGCTGGCAGGAACATTTAAAGGATTCTCAAATCGCCAACGATGGAGTACTGAAGAATGGTACGAGGATTTACGTGTCAACTGGCGAACTGAGGAATGAGCTGATGCAAGAAGCGCACCAATCGTAGTATTCCATACATCCAGGAGCTAACAAGATGTATCGGGATATGCGTACCATTGCTTGATGGTATGGAATGAAGAAGGATGTATCCAAGTTTGTGGCTAGATGCTTGATTTGTCAACAAGTGAAGGCTAGCAGACAGAGACCCGCAGGACTTCTACAGCCGTTTGACATTCCGAAGTAGAAATGAAACACATAACGATGGACTTTGTGTCAGGACTGCTTTGATCCCAAGGAGGAAAGGACACCATTTGGATTATTGTGGACTGACTGACGAAGTCAGCTCACTTTGGTTTATCCACCGAGAAGTTAAAAGCAATGTATGTGCGGCACATCTACCGGATTCATGGAGTACCAACTGACGGACAATCGGAGAGGACGATCCAGACGCTTGAGGATATCTTGTGTCTTGGAATTTGGAGGGTCTTGTGTCTTAGAATTTGGAGGGTCTTGGGAAGACCATTTGCACTTGGTAGAGTTCTCCTACAACAACACCTACCAAGCTAGTATCGGTATGACACCATTTGAAGCTCTTTATGGACGTTGTTGCCGCACTCCACTTGTATCGGATGACATAGGAGAAAGAGTATTGCTGGGACCTAAAATGGTAATCGATGCAGCAGAGAAGGTAAGAGTGATCAGGGACAAGCTCAGGATTGCTCAGAACAGAAGCATTGGGCTAATAGCAGTCGACGACCACTGGAGTTCGAAGCAGGAGATAGTGTCTTTGTCAAGATTTCCTCTACCCGAGGAATTATCAGATTTGGCAGAACAGAAAAATTGAGCCCCAGGTATATCGGCCTGTTTGAAGTTTTGAGCCGAGTTGGAGAAGTAGCGTACCGATTAGCTCTACCAGCTAATCTTGAGAGCGTGCACAACGTCTTCCACGATTTGTAGCTCAGACGCTACATCCCGGATTCGAGCTGGAGATTGGACCCAGTCTTACAATGCCAGAGAAGCCAGTGGCGATCATAGACAGAGGTGAGAAGAAGATCAGAAACTCTGAGTCACCACATAACTCCTATTTCTTGTAAGCATTAACTTTCGTTCTAAACTTAACGAATGCCGCTAAATTAGCCTAGTTTTGCAAGATTATTTCTTTATCGAGCTTGATCATGACAGTATTTTATTGGAGGCCTCCACTAATGTATTGTCTAATCAGGACCGGTGCATGATGGTCTGATCAACCTTATGTACTTTGGTTTGCTTTTATATATATTCTTGTTATCCGTGGATGGAGACATAGTTAAAAAATTTTCCTAAACGTTTCATCCACGACTGCCTTGGCAATTCTTATTGTTGGACCTGAGTTACGGGTGCAGTACCCCTACATGCTTGATTTGTGGTAATCCTATTCTAACCTTATCCCTTTAAATTTCGAGGACGAAATTTCCTAAGGAGGGAAGCTTGTGAGACCCAGTTTTAATTTATCATAATTTTGAATTACCAAAGTTTATTTTTATTTTTCCTTAAAAGAATTTTTAAAGAAAAGAAAAATTATTTTTATAAAGCAAAGAATTTATTAATAAAAAATATTTAGAAAAAATTTCCTTAAAGAAATATTATTGAAATGTTTTATTTATGGGCCTCAGAAAATAATTTGGGTTCTTTTAAAGATTAAATTGATAATGGGTTTTATAATGGGCTTAAAGCCAAAATATTTTGTTAATAAAAAGTTTTGGGCTTTAAATGGGTTTTAATTAAGATTTAATATGTTAGTAGGTTTTATTGTGTTGTGGGCTTTGAAACCATGGTTTGGGTTTTACATGTTACCTAAGAGAAGGAATGGGTTCTATGGTGTTAAGTTGTCAGCACACATTTTTTTCCATTTTATTCCCATTTAGTACTCACTTTTGCATTTCATCCTCATTCTTATTAACTCTCATTACTCACCATTACTAGCTCTCTCTCTCTCTCTTTCTCACGTGTGGTGGGTTTTCTCCTCAAGCCAAACAAGGCCGACTCTTGCTTCTCTAAAAACCGTCGAAAACCGACGATCGATCGAATTCCGGCCGGCCTTTCGACTCCCGTAACCCCCATCTTCCCTTCCTATATAAAGCTCCTCCTCACTCATCATTCTCTCAATCCCAAGCCCTAACCCCGACCCCCTCACAGCCGACCCGAGCGCGCCCTCGGCGACCTCCGTCGACCCCGGGGCTCCACCGCCGTCGAGCCCGACGACCCCGCGCGGCCTTCTCGCGGCTGTCCCCGGCGACCTCCTCGCCGTACGCGCTCAGCCCGGGTCCCCGATCTGTTGTTCTGTCCCCGAAGCCGAGCCCGTTCCCGTGCTTTTCCTAAAATTCTGCGGTTTGCTAATTCTGGAACTTTTCCGAGCTCGCGGAATCCATTTTTCTTCATTATACATCTGAGAGCTCTAGCCGAGCAACCCAAGGTATAATTTGCTTTCTTCGTTTCCTTTTCGGTAGTCGATGATGATTTTTGGTCCCCGACTCCTTTCCGGGAATTCGGATTCGGTTTACGTTATAGTTACGGAATTTTCGAAACTATTTTCTATGTTTGGTTCTGTGGTTTTTATGGTTTTCGGGTTCTCGGAATTTCCGAGGTAACTCTGGAAAGGTTCTGTCTTCTCTGATTCAGAATTCCGATTGTAATTTCGGATTTTCTGAGCAATGTTGGCTTGAGAGCTAAGTATTTGTTGATAGTTGCGTTCTATGGTTCTGTGGTTATCTTATTCTGGTTTTTGGGAACTTTTCTTAAGTGTTGGTTGGAAATTTAAGCTTCTGTAGCTTTTGAGGTTATGTTGGTTTACATTTTTTATTTCGGAATTTTCGAATATTTCGGGATAGGTCCTGTGTATTTTTGTTCTCGGAATTTCCGAGATTAGCCTTGGAAAGTTCTGGGAATTTGGGTGAGTATTTAGTTTTGGATTTTTCCTGAATAATAATACTCTGGTTCATTGTTATATTGCGGTGGTGTTTCCGATCCTATTTCGGATTTTCCGAATATTTTCGGAAATGTTTCTGTGAATATAAATTTTTATATAAAAATGGTTATGGAATTTAATTTATGGGTTTTTCCTGGTTTGGGATAATTGTTGGAGTTGTTGGCACACTTCCCAGTTTTTGGGTTGATCGAAAATAGAGGAAGTGCTGCAGGATTTTTCTATAAAATTTAATTAAATAATTTAAAATTGTTTTTCGGAAAAGAATATTATTTTGGATTTTTGGACGACGACCGTATTGGTCAATGGGCCCTGGCTAAGTGCAAACGAAACCGGTTTCGTCCGAACGTTGAGGCATTAGCCTATATGACGATTGGACCAATATCTGAGACTCACTATTAAATTTATTTTAATTATTAGTTTTATTTATAATTAAATTTTAGGAAAGATTTCAGGACTAACCCAAGTTTATTTCTTATTTAAATTTATTGGTTTGTAAGGGCATAAGCCTATTTATTTTTTGCAAATTTGTAATAATTAGTAATGTGAATATGATTTTCTGGGGGATATTCGAAAGCGTAAATTTAGGAATACTGATAATAATTATAATATTTTAGAAATTCATGTTATTCTCATTTAAAAAAAATATATTTTTATAGATAATTATAAATTCCAAGTTTTTTCGAATAAACTGATAAATACAAGTTTTTCCAAAATTAAATATAAATTGATGTTTCATAATTACAACGCACCAATAATCGCGTTTTGTTCGTGTTAACTAAATAAAGATTAAAATTGATTAGGATAAAACTTAGAGATTGCAACTAGCATAGTTAGCATGGCGATTTTGGAATCTGAGATGAACTTTTCGACTGTAGGATTTCGAGGACGAGGCTAATTTCAATCCCGAAGTCTCAACGCTTCAAGTCCAGTCCAATTTGAGGCAAGTACATTTTGTGTTAGTTTACAATTATTTAGTAATCGTTTTAATGCAAGTTTAAACCACGATACAACACGGAACTCTCTCTTAGAGCACTGACTGTAACTACTGTAACTACTGTAACTGTTTAGGGACTGGGGGAGTAGTGTAATGAGTATGACCACATCCAAATTAGTATAACAACTGTGCGAGCTTACCCCTCTTACACACGGAGATAAGCCATATCTTTCACTGTACAACCCAATCCGGTCATATTTCATTGCCTATTCATATCATAATGTTTTAACTGCTGGAAAATATTTATTTCAAATTGTTTAAAAGTGCAAGATTCTATTATTATTTTAATTGTCAAATTAGCATGAATTGTACTTTGCTCACTCCTGACTGGAGATCCAACATTTTTAGGTAACACTGATGAGGCTTTGTTCCGCGATATTTCTCGAGGTCCCAACTAGAGGACGATGATTTCGAGACTGATGAGCTGTTTGTCTAGAGTTTTTTTTTCTTTCTTCATGATGTATGTAGAAAATGGATTTAAGTTGTATCTTTCATTTCATTGTAAAAGTTTTTTAAATTCAAAATAATAAATTGTGGCAATTATTGTGTTGTTGATATTACCTGCAAATGGATACAGCTTACTGCCGCCGTCTCAACAACGGTGCAGGCTGGACATGATCCGATTCGACCCAAGTAATTGGGACCGGGTCGTGACACCCTGCCCCCTCGACGACCCACTCCTCCGGCCCCGACTAGGTAAACCCTAACCTAAATGTTAGTTCTGTAGACTGATACGATTCTTACATTATTTTGTATTTATATAAATAGGCTATATAATTGAATGTTGTATGTTGTTTGGGAGTTTGGGTGAGTTCTGAGTTAGGGTTTGCTTTTGAGTTTGATTCCTAGGTTGAGTTTGTGAGTCTATGAGTTAGCTTGGGTTGTAGTTCAGTTCAGTTTGTGGGTTTACATACCAGTTTGGGATAAGTTTGGGTTTACAGTTTCATATATAGTATATGTAGGTATTGTTGGGATATGAGTTATATTATATTTATGAGAGGATATATGTATATATATATATATATATATATATATATATATATATATATATATATATATATTTGGATAAGTTTGGGTTTACAGTTTCATATATATAGGTTGAGTTTGTGAGTCTATGAGTTAGCTTGGGTTGTAGTTCAGTTCAGTTTGTGGGTTTACATACCAGTTTGGGTATATATATATATATATATATATATATATAAATATAATATATATATATATATATTATATTTATATATATATATATATATAAATATAATATATATATATATATATATATATATATATATATATATATATATATATATATATATATATATATATATATATGTGCTTGACCTAGTGTACCTTAGCCTATACCCTGAGATATCTATAGGATTACCTAGAAATGAACCCAATAGGCTAATTGAACTTGTGGACTAGAGTTTGACCAAAACCCTAGCTAGTAAGTCTACTACTGATATCGCCGATTCCAATACTCATAGGAATAGTCCGATACCGATTCCCATACCTATATGTTGTTGCTCAAGCAGTTTATAGCTACAAATGCGTAAATGCAACATAAAAATCTCATCTGTTAAATATATTACCTAAGAGCATCATTAGTAAGGGCAATTCATTACTACAGTGTATAGAGTATCCTAGAAGTGTAGGTATGATTGGTATATCGTATTACATAGAGTGTATAGAGTATCCTTTCGGTCTATAAGAGTTACTTCACTCATTTTGTCAAGAGAAGTAAACTTTTTAAATGTTGACGGTATATATACCGTCAACATTTGGTTTTGCCTTGTAGCTTCAGGCAGTTGCCTGTATTTTGCCTTATAACTTGGCCTTTGGCCTGTGCTTGAGCAGTGTGGACTTCCAGGTTAGGGTGTTAGTTCATGATTAGCATTGTTTAGATATTAGTTTCAGTTAAAGGGTTAGTTTAGATTAGAATATTAGTTTATGTTAGAAGGAATATGAGAGTTAGTAGATGTTAAAGTAAGATATTAATTTGTTAGTTAGGATAGATAGTTTGAGTTAGGATACTGCTCAAGCACAGGCCAAAGGGTCGATATTGGATATTAATTTAAAAAGTTTTACCTTTCTTGATAAACTGGGTGAAGTAACTCTTGTAGACCCAAAGGGTCGATATTGGACAGTTGGGATGACTATCAGAATCGATATCGGATTAGTATCGACCGTATCGGATTAGTATCGACCGTATGTACTTAGTGTCGTGTACTCCTACAAGTACAATTATACTTCGACCGTATGTACTTAGTATCGACCGTATCGAATTAGTATCGGTCTATCGGATACGACACTTTGACACAAGACAGTTGTTTTTGTTTCTTCCTTCAAATTCTTTGTTTGTAATATGTGGAATGAATGAATAGTTTATGTTGCGCACCCGTATCTAAACTGTCTTAACATGCATTCACTGACTGTAATGTGCATGTATCTATCTTACAGAATTATTCTCAATTGGATATGGATATGAATTACTACTTACGGAATCGTTCGTGGATGTACAACCGTCATCCTGATGACATGTGCGGTATGCGGGATGAATTCATAGAGGGTGTACAGCAGTTCCTACAGTTTGTCAAGGCGTTCCCTCAGTACATGGACGGTACCAAAATTAAGTGTCCGTGTGTGAGATGTCGTAACTTGAAATATCATCCAGAAGTGTAAGTCACGTATCATTTATACTCAAAGGGTTTCACGCCGAATTACTATCAGTAGAGCGCACACGGAGAACTTGTGTCTTTAGCATCGGAGTTTGAGTCTTATGTGGATATCCACAACAACGCTGCTTACAACGATGGGTTGGTGAACATGATTTTTGATGCGACGGAGCCTAGTTTCAATCCGGACGATCATGATGCACCTGAGGAGGCACCGAACGTCGATGCTGTACAGTTCATGGAGTTGCTGGAGAATACAAGGACTCCATTATATCCTGGTTGTGAGGATCATTCACCGTTGGAGGTGGTTACAAGATTGTTGAGCATCAAGTCCGATTTTAACATGTCGCAAGATTGCTACAACCATCTTATGTAGTTGCTTATAGAAATATTGCCTGAGGGTGCTAAGTTGCCTAAAGACTTCTACCGGTCTAAGAGGATGGTGAGATCGCTCTGGATGGGATACGAGAAAATTGATGCATATCGCAACGGGTGCATGTTGTACTACAAAGACGACAAGGATGAAGACGCCTGCAGATTTTATGGTGCCGATCGCTACAAGGGCAGTGGTAGAGAAAAATTTGTCGGTGCTAGGAAGCCTACCGATTCGATGCACTACTTGTCGTTGACGCGATGGTTGCAGCGGTTGTTTATGGTGAAGGAAACTGCAGAAAACATGAGTTGGCATAAGCGGGAACAGTTCGAAGGAGTGTGATGAGAACATAAAATATTATATTTTTATCCCTTAATGTTCACCATTTTATGATCATTTTATGACTAAAGGTACTCATTCTATTTATATTTTGCTCTAGGATGCATTTGGAGACACTATGTGCAAAATAGAGCTAAAATGCAATTCTGGACAGTTTTGATACCTTTCACAAAAATGAGCATAACTTCCTCATCCGAATAGCAATTGAGGTCCTTCAAAATGATTCGGAAAGCTAAGACAGAGGGCTACAACTTTCATATTTTGTGATTTTCGAGATTCTGGCTGCATCATGGACGAAATCAGGCATGAAGTCAGATCAAAGATGCTGTGAACAGAATTAGGAGCCAAAATAACCATTTTTGTACTTGCTTTATGACTTAGTCTTTTTTTGGTTTGAGAAGTTGTAACCTTTAGAGGATATGTGGGAGATATTGTGGGCTTGAAAAAACTAATTTATGGTGTATAAAAGGGGTAGAAATCATGAGAAGAGAAAACACACAACACAACTCTTCTTCTCTTTTTCTAACTTTTCTTTTCAAGTTTTGAAGAACATGTGCGGCTAGAAGTCTTGTTGGTCGAAGTGTACGAAAGCCTTGGAATCAATAAACTTGTGAGATCTAAATTGCTTTATATATTTGAGTTATACTTTGAATATTGAATGTTTTTCTGTGCCAACTTTTATGATTGTTTTGTTTAATTACTAGGAGGCCTACTAGTTTATTATTCATTTCGATCTACCGCTAAATTAGATATCAAATCCGTAATAGTTTGATGTTTCTAATTTGTGAAGCAACCAAGCTTTAATAAAACTGTTTTGTTTTATTAGATCTTAGGAGAAAAACGTTTGACAAAATTAAATGCAACCGCTTGTGCTTGTATTGTTTTGCTTTATCGATCTCTTTGTTATTTAAGAACTTGCTAGATTAAATCTATAGCGCTTGTCTTAGATTATTTAGCAAGTAAATTAATTAGGTCGCTTGTATCTGATTAAGTAAGCCTAAGAGAGATAGGAAGATACTTCCAACGGTAAATGTTCAAAGTATGATTTAATTTATGCTTGCATCAATGATCAATTTTATGATTTCCAATGGTGAATGTTCACTGAGACCAATATTTGTTCCTTGATTGATTTTAATACTTTAATTGCTTTAGCTCTTCTTAAATTTTCTTTTCAAAACTCTCTCCCCCAATCCTTGTTCACATAGCATAAAATTTATACTAATTACTCTCCGTGGGATCGATCCTTACTCTCTCTCTACTACATATAATTTTAAGAGTAAGGTTTTATTTTTGGGTGCCTACGACAGCACACCAAATTTTGGCGCCGTTGCCGGGGAGTAATCTTAGTTAATTTTTGTGCTTTTTGTGGTCTTTATTTTTTTATAATTAATTACATTTTCAATCATTTACAAAAAAAAATCATTAGTTATCATTCTCATTTTTTTTTGAATTGCTTTTCATATTGTTCTTTATTGTTTATGGTTGTGACTCGATCTTCTAATCAAGGTAATTTTCAGACCGATCCAGAAATAGAAAGAACTTTGCGCAGGTTAAGGAAGGAAACACAAAGAGAATCTAACGAGAACAACCTCGCTCCGGATTTCTTATTCTCTTGCAATTCTAATCCTGAAGAAGGAGTCATGGCTGCAAATAGAACTTTGAAAGAACTCGCTGCCCCAGATTTGAATCAACACCCTTTATGCATAACGTTTCCTACTTTAGATGCTACTACTACTTTTGAATTAAAATCTGAACTTATACATTTATTGCCAACTTTTCATGGTCTTGCAGGTGAAGACCCTCACAAGCATCTAAGGGAGCTTCATGTGGTTTGCACAAGTATGAAGCCAACGGGGGTGACTGAAGAGCAAATTAAATTAAGTGCCTTTCCATTTTCATTAAAGGATGCGACTAAGGATTGGCTCTACTACCTACCCTCCGGAAGTATGTCACATGGAATGAGATGAAAAGATTGTTCCTAGAAAAGTACTTTCCAGCTTCAAGGGCGGCTAATATCCGAAAAGAAATTTGTGGGGTAAGGCAACACAATACAGAATCTCTCCACGAGTACTGGAAACGTTTCAAAAAATTATGGCCAGAGTTAGAAGTTTGGCCCGATTGTTTTTCATGGGGAAATGGTTGCTTGTACTGTTGGTAACTTGGCCGATTTTGATTGACGGGATGATTTGATTGTGGATTCCCATAGTTGAAATTGGGATGATCTCTCCATCCTGGATTGTATGTGTTTGAGTAGGGATCATACTTTCTTTGTGGTTGTCCAGGAAAACTACCTACCACGTTTACTTGCTTATTGGGCTCCTCTTGAAGAGTTGGGCACATGTCAGTTTGATGCCCCGTTATTGAACATATCCCACAAGCCTTCGCCATTTGTATGTTACCTACAGCCATTTGACGAACAAGAGAAGTTAAACTAGCAATTTGTTGTTCTAGGGAAGAAATATTTACCTTGTTGGCGTGTTTAGATGGAAGATCTAGCCTAGTGCCAAATTATTGAGAATTGGCTGCCATATTTGCAATTAAATTTCTTGCGGCCTCAGGAGTTTTATCTACCAAAGCTCCTCCACTAGCAGCATCTATCATGCTTCTATCATTTGATAGAAGGCCTTCATAGAAGTATTGAATAAGTAGTTGCTCACTAATTTGATGATGGGGACAGGAGACAAGGGCCAGTATTCAGGAGACAAGGGCCAGTATTCAAAGCTTGGACAATCAAATGAGCCAAATGGCTACAGCAATTAATAAGCTGGAGGCACGAAGTTCAGGGAAGCTACCATCTCAAACGATAATAAATCCGAAAGAAAATGCAAGTACAATTGTTTTGAGAAGTGGTAAAGAGGTTGACATTCAAGTAAAAGAAGCACCTACATCGTCAAAATAAGAGGAAGAGAAAACAACCGTTGTAGACACGAACTTCCCCAACGATGATGAAGTACCCAATTGTAAGTTTCCACCTCTTTCTGATTATAAACCAGTACCTCCTTTTCCTCAAGCTTTAGCAGAATCTAGAAAAATTGAACAAAATAATGAGTTATATGAGACTTTTCGTAAATGTGAGGTAAATATTCCACTTTTAGATGTTATCAAACAAGTACCTCGTTATGCTAAATTTTTAAAAGAATTGTGTACAATAAAGAGGAAACAAAAACTTAAAGGATATGAAAAAGTGAAAGTATGGGAGAGTGTTTCTGCAGTAATTCAAAGAAAACTCCCTACGAAATGCAAAGACCCAGGAATGTTTACTATCCCTTGTAAGATAGGTAACAATAAATATGAGAAAGCCATGTTAGATTTAGGAGCTTCTATCAACGTCATGCCATATTCTATATATGAATCTCTAAATCTTGGACCTCTGAATAAAACTGGTGTTGTAATTCAATTGGTTGATAGATCTAATGCCTATCCCAAGGGATTAATTGAGGATGTTCTTGTACAAATTGATAATTTGGTTTTTCCTGCTGATTTTTATGTGCTTGATATGGAAAATGGTGATCAAACTGCTCCTATTTTGTTAGGAAGACCATTTTTAAAGATATCCAAGACTAAGATAGATGTTCATAGTGGCATACTTACTTTGGAATTTGATGGTGAAATTATTAAATTTAATATTTATGATGCCATGAAATATCCTGATGATAATAATACTGTTTATTCTATTGATGTGGTTGATTCTTTAGCACAGGATATTTTTGAACTTGATGGCAAAGATGAATTAGAAGTTGCGATTAGTGAGCATCTCGAAAAAGAGCATAAGGGGTTAGCTCTGAGTACTAATTTGCAGAAAACTATTGCATCATTGAATGATTGTCCAAAAGTACAACCGTCAGGTAACTTTCCTTCTATTTCCTTATCAATTTCTAACAAGAGGCCTTCACCCTCTATTTTGCAGGCCCCTGTTCCAGACTTGAAGCCTCTTCCTAGTCACCTCAAGTATGTTTTTCTTGGAGATGGAGGAACATTACCAGTGATCATTTCTAATAAACTTAGTACAACACAAGAAGAAAAGCTTGTACATGTCCTTAAGGAGCACAAGACGGCTATAGGTTGGACAATTGCTGCTATAAAAGGAATTAGTCCGTCTACATGTATACATCGCATCTTACTTGAGGAAGGAGCAAAACCATCCCGACAACCGCAAAGACGATTAAACCCACCCATGATGGAGGTAGTAAAAAAGGAGATCCTAAAACTTCTTGAAGTTGGAGTGATCTATCCTATTTCAGATAGCCAGTGGGTTAGTCCGGTGCAAGTGGTTCCCAAAAAGACCGGAATAACTGTCGTAAAAAATCAAAATGATGAACTAGTTCCCACTCGTGTCCAGAATGGGTGGCGGGTTTGTATAGATTATAGAAAATTAAATGCTGAAACTCGCAAGACCACTTTCCATTACCTTTTATTGATCAAATGCTTGAAAGGTTAGCTGGTCATACTTACTATTGTTTTCTTGATGGTTATTCAGGTTATTTTCAAATTCCAATTGCTCCGGAAGATCAAGAAAAGACAACTTTTACATGTCCGTTTGGAACTTTTGCATATCGCCGCATGCCATTTGGTCTTTGCAATGCCCCGGCCACTTTCCAAAGGTGTATGGTTAGCATTTTATCAGAATATGTTGAGCATATTTTAGAAGTATTTATGGATGATTTCTCAGTTTATGGATACTCTTTTGATAAATGCTTACATAACCTTACACTTATTCTCCAAAGATGTGTAGAAACTAATCTTGTGTTAAACTCAGAAAAATGTCATTTTATGGTTGAACAAGGTATAGTTTTGGGTCATATTGTTTCATCTAAGGGGATTGAGGTAGATAAAGCCAAAATTGATATTATTCAATCTTTACCTTATCCTACTAGTGTGCGGGAAGTTCGTTCTTTTCTTGGACATGCAGGTTTTTATCGAAGATTCATCAAAGAATTCTCCAAAATAGCGTTACCCTTGTGCAAGTTGCTACAAAAGGATGTGGCATTTGAATTCGATGAGGCGTGTAAAAAGGCATTTGATACACTAAAGAAACTATTAACTTCTACCCCAGTTATCCAGCCCCCTGACTGGAACGTACCTTTTGAGATAATGTATGATGCAAGTGATTATGCAGTCGACGCTGTATTGGGTCTAAGGATGGGAGGAGCATCTCACGTAATTTATTATGCTTCAAGAACATTGAATGATGCTCAGAGAAATTACTCTACTACTGAAAAAGAACTTTTAGCTGTTGTTTTTGCTTTAGAAAAATTTAGATCTTATTTGCTTGGTACTAAAATTATTGTCTATTCTGATCATGCATCTCTTCGTTATTTGATGACGAAGAAAGAGGCAAAACCAAGGTTAATCCGATGGATACTTCTCTTGAGTGAATTTGATTTGGAGATCAAAGATAAAAGAGGAAAAGAAAATCATGTTGCAGATCATTTAAGTCGTTTAGTTCATGTGGAGGATGAACTTCGTCTGCAAGAAACGTTCCCCGATGAGCAATTGTTTGCTGCAATTGCGACATTACCCTGGTATGCAAATATTGTAAATTATTTGGTTACTAATATGTTTCCTCATGGTTTGTCAAAGGCTCAAAGAGATAAGCTTAAAAGTGATGCGAAATACTATGTGTGGGATGACCCATACCTGTGGAAGCATTGTGCAGATCAAATAATAAGAAGGTGCGTACATGAAAATAAAATTATTTCAATTCTCACCTTTTGTCATTCTTATGCATGTGGAGGACATTTTGGAGCTAAGAGGACGGCAAGAAAAGTATTAGAATGTGGTTTCTATTGGCCGTCTTTATTTCGTGATTCATATTCTTTCTGTAAAACATGTAATAATTGCCAAAAGACAGGTAATATATCTCAAAGGAATGAAATGCCACAACATCCTATATTATTTTGTGAAATTTTTGATGTTTGGGGCATCGATTTTATGGGACCGTTCCTTGTATCTTTTGGTTATGTTTATATTTTGCTTGCTGTTGATTACGTATCAAAGTGGGTAGAAGCTAAAGCTACCAGGACTAATGATTCTAAAATTGTTTTAGATTTTATCAAGTCCAACATATTCTCCAGGTTTGGGATTCCGAGAGCCTTAATAAGTGATCGAGGTACTCACTTTTGCAATCGAACCGTCGAGTCTTTGCTGAAAAAGTACTATGTGACCCACAAGGTGTCAACTGCCTACCATCCACAAACGAGTGGGCAAGCGGAGGTATCAAATAGAGAGATTAAGTCCATCATTGAGAAGACGGTCAATCCGAGTAGAAAAGATTGGAGTTTGCGCTTGGATGATGCTTTGTGGGCGTATAGAACTGCTTATAAGACACCTATCGGTATGTCACCATACCGGTTGGTGTTTGGAAAACCGTGGCATCTTCCTGTTGAGTTACAACACAAGGCTTATTGGGCTATCAAGAGTCTCAATATGGAGGTATATGAAAATGGAGAACATAGAAAGTTACAACTACAAGAGCTGGAGGAAATTCGCAATGACGCCTATGAGAATGCTCGAATTTACAAAGAGAAAACTAAAGCTTTTCATGACAAGATGATCTCTAGGAAAGAGTGTAAAGTTGGTCAAAAAGTCCTTCTATACCAGTCACGACTTCGTCTGTTTCCGGTTGAAATTCAAAGTTTAGCAACATCTAAAGTGTTCAAGGTAAATGGCCAAAGGCTCAAGCTTTTCTATGAAGGTTTCAAAGTGGAGAATGTGGATGAATTGAACCTTGAGGATCCAACTGATACCAATTGAAGGACGGCACATCCACGACTATAAACATAAGCAACCCAAGGGGAGTTTGTTCTTATTCTTGCAATTTTTTTTTTGTTTATTTTTGTCTTTTCTTTGCATTTAGCCTTACATTGGGACAATGTCAGTTTAAATGTGGGGGAGGGGAATTAATTACTTTAAGCAGTTTCAGTTTTTTTTTATGTTTCAAAAAAAAGAGTTTTTATTTTTTATGTTTTTGTGGTTTTCAATAAAGTTTTATTTTTTTTTCTTCAAAAAAAAGGTTTTTGTTTTTCAATAATTTTTGGTTGTGTATGTCATGAGGAAGATTTAATTAAGTTTGAAAAAAATTCATAACATGATTGAATAAATACTCTTTTCAACTTAGAATTAATTAGTATAGTTATTTTCCTTGAGGATGGTTGTGACTAAATTTGGTAGACAAAAGCCGGTGAGATTTTGAGCCTTTAGACTGACACATCAGTCTTACTATTTTCTTTGATGAGAGTTATTCTTCCATGGACTTGTTTCTCTAGAACTTGCTTAGATTCTCTTCGAGGTCACATCGACACATGCATACATGAATATGATTAAGGCCATCTTTGTTGTACGCTACATAAGCCAAATAGTCTACCCTAAAATTATTTTTCCTTTGGTTGAATCCCTTTGAGCCTTATTGCTTCTATTTTTGTGAACCCATATTACAAGCTTTAACCTGAAAAAAAAAATCCTTACCCAGGCCAGAAAAATAGTGGAGCATTATGATATGTATGGGTGTATAAAAATAAGTGTGGGGGTATTTAAATTTCTAGTTGGCTACATATTTTTATTTTTATTCTCAAATTTTTGAGTTCCATCACAAAAAAAAAGCAAAAAAAAATGATGAAAATAAAAGAAAAAAAAAAGAAAATGAAAAAAGATGATGAGAAAAAGAACGAAAGAAAGAAAGAAGTAATGAAAAAAAAAGTGATGGAGGAATTTACTTTTGATATTCATTTTCATAATTCTTCCTCTAATTCCAATAAAGGGGTATATTGAATGCTTTAAGGTCAATTTGAAGAAGCTAAATTGGGTGATTGGTTTTTGAGTTAAATCATTTTTGCTCCACTAGTTTTGATGGCTTTTGAGCTACACTCCCAAAATATATCCTACCTTAATCCTAAGCCCCGCTACAACCCATAAAAAGTCCTTATGATTTGTGTTATGCATGTGATCCAAGTGGTGGAGAATGAGAAGATATGCAAGCTTATGGTAGATCATTTCTATTGGAATAAATTTGAGCGAAACACATACCCTTCAAATATACGAGAGTTGAGTGTTTATTCCCGTGAGGGTCTACCAATTTAGTTTACTCTATCTTCAAATAAAATTACTTACTAAGTAATTAGAAGTTGTTTAAGAATATATTTTCATGATATGTTATGAGTTTTGAAGAGCATGGTTATTCTTTATTTATGACATTACAACCTTGATTTTCGTTTTGAAAATAAATAAATAAGAGTTTTGTCCGAGGACGAACAAAAGTTAAGTGTGGGGGTATTTGATGAGAACATAAAATATTATATTTTTATCCCTTAATGTTCACCATTTTATGATCATTTTATGACTAAAGGTACTCATTCTATTTATATTTTGCTCTAGGATGCATTTGGAGACACTATATGCAAAATAGAGCTAAAATACAATTCTGGACAGTTTTGACACCTTTCACCAAAATGAGCATAACTTCTCATCCGAATAGCAATTGAGGTCCTTCAAAATGATTCGGAAAGCTAAGACAGAGGGCTACAACTTTCATATTTTGTGATTTTCGAGATTATGGCTGCATCATGGACGAAATCAGGCATGAAGTCAGATCAAAGATGCTGTGAACAGAATTAGGAGCCAAAATAACCATTTTTGTACTTGCTTTATGACTTAGTCTTTTTTTGGTTTGAGAAGTTGTAACCTTTAGAGGATATGTGGGAGATATTGTGGGCTTGAAAAAACTAATTTATGGTGTATAAAAGGGGTAGAAATCATGAGAAGAGAAAACACACAACACAACTCTTCTTCTCTTTCTCCAACTTTTCTTTTCAAGTTTTGAAGAACATGTGCGGCTAGAAGTCTTGTTGGTCGAAGTGTACGAAAGCCTTGGAATCAATAAACTTGTGAGATCTAAATTGCTTTATATATTTGAGTTATACTTTGAATATTGAATGTTTTTATGTGCCAACTTTTATGATTGTTTTGTTTAATTACTAGGAGGCCTACTAGTTTATTATTCATTTCGATCTACCGCTAAATTAGATATCAAATCCGTAATAGTTTGATGTTTCTAATTTGTGAAGCAACCAAGCTTTAATAAAACTGCTTTGTTTTATTAGATCTTAGGAGAAAAACGTTTGACAAAATTAAATACAACCGCTTGTGCTTGTATTGTTTTGCTTTATCGATCTCTTTGTTATTTAAGAACTTGCTAGATTAAATCTATAGCGCTTGTCTTAGATTATTTAGCAAGTAAAGTTAATTAGGTCGCTTGTATCTGATTAACTAAGCATAAGAGAGATAGGAAGATACTTCCAACGGTAAATGTTCAAAGTATGATTTAATTTATGCTTGCATCAATGATCAATTTTATGATTTCCAATGGTGAATGTTCACTGAGACCAATATTTGTTCCTTGATTGATTTTAATACTTTAATTGCTATAGCTCTTCTTAAATTTTCTTTTCAAAACTCTCTCCCCCAATCCTTGTTCACATAGCATAAAATTTATACTAATTACTCTCCGTGGGATCGATCCTTACTCTCTCTACTACATATAATTTTAAGTGTAAGGTTTTATTTTTGGGTGCCTACGACAGCACACCAGAGTGTTGGATCACCCATCTGATGGAGAAGCATAGAAGCACTTTGATCGAGAGTATCCAGATTTTGCTTCTGATCCGCGTAATCAGATTGGGTCTCTGCTCCGACGGTTTTACCCCATTCGAACTTTCAGGATCCCAGTATTCGTGTTGGCCTGTGATCGTCACTCCGTAAAATCTACCTCCTTGGATGTGCATGAAGACTCCGTATATGTTGTAACACCTACTTTTCTAAAATAAGGGTAAATTTAAACTTTGTATTTTAAATCATTAAAATATTTGATTTTAGTCATGATATGATTTTTGGTAATTTTTAGTTATTTTAAAACTATTTAAAATGGTGAAATGTGAAATTGGTGCTTTGCTAGTGTAACCTTAGTCATGCATGACCTAGAAGACTAATCATGACCAAGGAGACGTAATTATGTGTTTAGGATTTCAAATTTCTACTTTTAAGCCTAGGGGTATTTTGGTCATTTTGACACTTTTGTGAAATTGTAAATTATATGAATTAAATATCTGTTAGTTAAATTATTTGATACTTGACCTAGAAGTTAGCCTAATCTAGATGTTAATCATGACCCTAGAGACTAAGTTAGAGGGTTTCATTACGTAATCAAATTAGGGTAATATCTAGATATTTGTTAGAAAGATATTTTAGGCTAAAGGTTAAGAAGGCTACTTTAGTTGTGAGCCATTGATTTGACTTGAAATTGTTGGAGAACCCTTAGCCACTCATCCTAAACCCTAACCCTAACCTAATGGCAGCCATCACACATTCCCTCCCTCTATAAATACAAACCATTAATCATTAGCACCCTTTTTTAATTCATTTTAATTGCCTCCTTTAGTGTTCTTCCCCAATTCCTCCTCAAATGCCCAAATCAACTCCAAATTGAGCCAAGTT
This sequence comes from Iris pallida, assembly GCA_029216955.1. Taxonomy (NCBI): domain Eukaryota; kingdom Viridiplantae; phylum Streptophyta; class Magnoliopsida; order Asparagales; family Iridaceae; genus Iris; species Iris pallida. Next base: position 5,883,115 of record JANAVB010038613.1, read on the forward strand.
TCTTGCATTGGGATCCCCTACCATTGAGGGTGCTAAGGGGAGCTAGCTAGCAAGGTTGCATGGCATTTTGGGCATCATTATTTGAAGAGGACACCCCCTACTAGCTTGATTTCCATTGGAATACCACCAATAGGTAAATACCCTCATACATAGTTAATATTCTGTTTTCTCTTCATGAATGAATGCATCTAGGTACCAGGGACCTATAGGCAAAGTTTGGTAGGAACTAGGTTTGGTTTGGTGTCCGTATCGGACACGTATCTAGGTTTTAATTCAAGTGTTTGATGAATTGCCACTATAAATTAAATGTTAATAATGTCGAAAACTAATTGAACAATCTTCTAGCCCTATAGGTGTAGATCATGGAACCCTAACTCTGAGCACGATACTGTGTCGTGTCCATGTCCAAATTGGACACGAACATGTTGTGCACACCCACACACACTGTCCTGCTACCTCGTGTCCAGTTCTCACTGGACACGACACGAGACACCACCAATTTTTGTCAGCACCTAGGGGCAGTGTCTGCGCACACTTCCCCAAAATTTTATGACAGTTCGTGTCGTATCGAGGACACGAGGACACGTGCACTGGTCATGCACTGACAGTGCACACACGCACAGAGCCGACTTCGTGCGCGTCGTATCGCGCGGACACGACACTTAGACACCTCGTGTTTGCACGAATGTGTAGCCCAACATGTGGGCTACATGTGGACATGACCACGAGATCCCACGTGGCTCGTATCGTGTCTACGAGGCACTTGTATCGCTGCACGACGCGGCGCAGAACAGTGTCTATCAGTCGAGTTTTCTCGACTGATACAGTGTTCGTGCCGTGTCCTGAGGACACGTGGATACTGTGCAGGCTACCCTAACCCTAGACTAACCCTAGGCGAATCTAGGGACACGATCACGAGATACGTGGACACCTGTGTCGTGTCCTAGACCTAGGTGAACACGTGCACGAGGCTGCCTGTGCAGTATTATCACATTCAGTGTAAATTTATGTTTTGGACACGTTTGTGTCCACTTGTTTGGACATAAACACTATGATTGACACGTGTATGCATGACACATTGTTTACCAACCTTTACATTGGGTTTTTACCATGTTTTGATATTCGAATTTGGGTTTTTTCCAAATATTCACTGATACCATATTAATTCTTCATTTTTAGAATTCAAATGATATTTAAATTGTTATTTAAATGTTAATTATGATGTTAATACATGATTAACATGTTTGAGCTATGAGTTTACATAGATAGGTTCATATGTATGCATGATGGGGTTTGTATTATGGATTTCGAATGAGGAGTTTGGGTTCTAAACTAAATTCCTGAGAATGAATAGTTAACAGATTTTTCCCTGAGATTTTAATATGTTAAAACTGAGTTTTGAATCAACTGTAAACTGAATTTAAGCTGAAAACCTGAAATTTATTTCGATGTTTAATCTGAGTTCAGTTATTGATAAATCCTGAGATTTCAATGTGTAGAAAACTGAGATTTTGGGTGTTAATAGGTAAATGGTTTTGATGTAAACTGAGTTGAACTTATCATGAGAAAACTGGGTTTTTGGATATATTGAACACATGTAAACTAAGATTTAGTTGTATGTGGATGTTAATATATGTATGTATACTGTACTGTAATATATACATATATATACTTACCTGAGTTTCAAATATGAATTCTGAATTTGAGTTTGAGATTTCATTCAATTTGAGTTATGGCTTGGCTTGATTTTGACAGGGAGTTGGTTTGTATACTGCTGTCCTCTTATTGCTTAACACTCACACACCCATTGTATAACACACAGCCCCCTCTTGCAAATACCTGAACATGACACTTTACCTCCCCTCTCACTGTTACACACACAGCCACACATGGCTTCCTACACTATCAACCCTCACACACACACAGGCCTCTACTTAACACACACACCCTCCATGACATATCACCCTCCTCTCACACATTAACACCCTCACACCCCTCCACACTTGTCACACATATTCTGAAATTTCTCACACCCTACTGTTAACAACCACCCTCTAGATTCCTATCACACAACCAATTTTATGTGCATTGTCATAACCATTAAGTCCCCTTTACACACACACTCTCTCTTAAACCCCTCCTTCTTTATATAGATGTATATATAATGTGTGTGCATAGGTTCCTACATATATATGTATATTGAAGTGAAGGTAGATGCATATATATTGCTATTATGTAGTCGTGTGTCCTGTTAGCTATGTGTTTGGTTTAGCTAGTAATATTAGCTATGTGTTAGATAGCTATTTGATTACTTAGATATTTGTTTTTATAGGCCTAGTGTATAGAGTTGCCCTATAGCCTATAATGATGTTGTCTATGTTTAAATATGGTATAGATATGTATGTGTGTTGGTTTGTAGACTTGTATAGTCTTGGTTAGCCTTAGTTGACTTTTAGAGTTGACCTTGGTCTAGTTGACCTAGAATTGGCTTGTTAAGCCTATGTTTGACCAACCTAGACTAGTTTGACCAAGTTTAACCTCGTTTGACCTAGTTTGACTAAATTAGACTAGAATTGACCTAGTTGGACTGTTAGGGTTGACCAGAGTTGACCAAAGGTTGACTTAGCCTAGATTGACCCCAAACATCATGTAGATGCATTGTAGTAGTCTATTTCATTATTTTAGACTTGTTGTAACTTGTGTTGCTCTGATTAGGAGACAGACACCCCTCCTCAGGCAGTACATCCTCTTCAGACATTTAGTTATCAGGCGAGTACATTCTCTGATCGTTTCATACTTGTCACGACTTATATTCTCGCTCTAGATTACTTTTACTTGATGCTGTCACGTTATCATCACGGATTGGTACTATATGGATCTCTTCTTGGGATGTTATCCTCCTTAGCGGGCGCATCGGATACTTTATGACATGTGTTTCATGTACATCATGTATTCCTTGCTTCTGCGTTATTCATGTACACTCATGTTCTCTCATGTTCTTTCATGTACGTTCATGTACTTACATGTTCTTTTTTGTACGCTCATGTTTCCTCATGTATTTCCTGTGTAACCAAAACATCATGTCCGTAACGTAACTGGACTGGATCCTTGTGTATTAATTGTGGGTAGGGGTGAGTATAAATGGTCATGTGATTTACCATCATGTACACTCTGTTACTTTTCATGTTTTGTCATGTACAACCTAAGCCAATTACATGCCATCTCGTACTTTAAATCACTAGTCACTTACAGTTCTTACTTATCATGTATATATTTCCAGTTATCAAATATCTCTTCTGTTTTTATGTACATCTTCTTACAGCGTTTCATGTATCTTACTCTATTGCTTGTTTTATATTTCCTGCCATGATATGAACTGCATGAGATGTACTGTGCTCGCTCCTGTCCTGACTGGACCTGTTGAAAATATTACAGAGGATGAGGATGAGGCCCTATGTACCACCTATTATGGAGCAGGCTTAGACGACACCTGCGACCTGGTTCCTCTGGAGGACCCAACTGCAGTACAGGATGATACTCCCATAGTCTAGACAAGACAGCTAGGCTTTTTTTTTCTTTTCAGTATTGTTATTGACTTTCAGTTGTTGTTCTGAGATGTATATATTCTTTCATATTCTGTAGTTGAGACTTTGTATTCGGGATGTTAGCTGAGATGTTATCTTAGACACTTAGACTCTTCTGATTATCTGTATTTCATTTTAAGATTCTATATAATATCATACTTCTTCTTCCTTAGTTGTGATTGAGTTTACATTCTGCTATGTCACCCCCATTCGGGGAGTATAAACTGCTTGGCATTATATATTGTTAGATGTTGTGACCTAGGACAGCGTTCTACCGCCGACACTGCGGCGTAGGCTGGATGTACCCACTTCTCGTGCCCTTACTCTAGGGTGCGGGTCGTGACACATTTTTAGTGGTGGCCCATGCAGGTCAAGTTTATGTAGTGGTATTCGAACTAGAGTATCACTACAGCCTGTAGTAGGAGTAGAATATTTTGAGGTACTCAATCACATTAGGAAAAGCTCTTAACCTGATTCTTATTATCAAATTCTTGCTACTTTAATACTTTCTTTTGAAATAAACTGTCCTTCCTTGATTTATCGCTTCTTTTTCAGCAATTGATACCCTTGTTTGATCTGTCTTCAGGATGGTGGAGACGCGGTTACAGTGTGCCATTCATGAAGATACTGTAGAGGGGACTACTACCTCTCAGCCAGTTCAGCAGGGTCGGGAGGCTACAGCTCCTGCCACATCTGCTCATATTGGGACTTCAGCAGCAGCAGCAGAGGGTACGCCTCTACTAGTTCGGAGGCAGGACCCAGTCATCCCAGATATGTCTTTCCAGCAGCCGCCGCCTACAGGACACGTGGATGCGGCATAGATGTTCGCCTACTTCCAGCAGTTTATGGACCAGCTGCAGGTCCGACAGGACAGGGGCATGGAGTTGGCCATTACGACAGTCGCAGCTCGACCAGCAGTCCAGCAGCCGAAGACACCTGGGATAGAGCAGTTCCAGAAGATGAGCCCCATAGACTTCCTAGGGACGGAGGGGATTATATATGCTGATGAGTGGATCGAGCATATAGAAGAGATCTTCCGCCTGGCCCGGATACCGGCAGATCTCCAGATTGAGGCAGCAGCTAGCCGGATGCGAGATCTTGCTCGCACCTGGTATCAGTCAGACCCCAGGGTGGGAGTAGCTAGACAGACCTGGGAGGAGTTCAAGGGCTTCTTCAAGAAGAAGTTCTTTCCAGATTCAGCGCTAAGAGCCTTAGAGTCACAGTTCGAGAGCCTAGTTCAGGGGAGCCTGTCAGTGGAGGAGTACGCTGGGGAGTTCGGCCGCCTCGGCAGGTTCGTAGAGGGCTTGAGCGAGACGGCGAACGCCCAGAGGTTCCGGAAGGGTCTGGTCAAGGAGGTCAAGTCCTTGACCAAGGGCAACAGGGATGCCACATTCGAGGAGATCTTGACGGGAGCCTTATTGGCAGAGGATGATCTTGAGCTTAGGCTCAAGAGGAGGCGAGACCCAGTTGGGGGCAGCAGTAGCGGAGGCCAGGCCAAGAGGCCCCACTTTCAGCACCAGCAGCCGAAGCAGTTCCAGCCGCAGCCGTTTCAGCAGAGGCAGCAGCAGCAGCAGAGACAGCAGCAGGCTCCTAGACAGCAACATGTTACCTTTTGCCCTTTCTATAAGAAACCAGGGCACGATTGGGGTGAATGCCGGATGAGGCTAGGCAAGTGCATACTCTGCGGATCATCAGTTGAGAGAGTGCACCAAGTCTGCGGGACGGACAGCTCAGGGAGCAGGAGCCAGGGCTCCAGTAGGCCAGCAGCAGGCTAGAGGAGGCCAGCAGGGGCGAGCTTACGCCATGACGTTTGAGGATGCTCAGGCAGTGGAAGAGGTGCTTGCAGGTTCTGTTCTTTTCGATTCCATTCCTACCTTGCCTCGTTATATCCATCTTGAAATTCAATTCCATCTGTTCCTATCTTTTCTATTTTGTTGATAAATTTGAATCTGTATGTTTTGTTGTTGATTTAACCTTTTACCGAATCATATGGGCTAGGTCGCCTCAATTATGAAATCTAGAGTCTCCTATAGTTATATTAGTTGGTACGGCGAGGGCATATTCTGTGTTGCAGACTCCATGGGTGTCGTAGCCTTACTTGCTAATATGGCGAGGAATTCTGATTATCATGATTTTGGATAGACGCATATGATTATCTAATTATAAATTTTTTTTCAAAAATCTACTATTTTTATCTTTCGTTTCAGTCTTTCAAAATATATATAAATAAATAGATTGGTAAAATGTTTTGATACTATTCTAAGACTTTGAATTGATTAGGGGTGTTTAACCTAGGAGGAGTACGACCATCTTAATTTCGAGGACGAAATTCTTTAAAGGGGGGTAGACTTGTAACACCCATTTTTCTAAAATAAGGGTAAATTTGAACTTTTATATTTTAAATCATTAAAATATTTGATTTTAGTCATGATATGATTTTTGGTGATTTTTAGTTATTTTAAAACTATTTAAAATGGTGAAATGTGAAATTGTTGTTTTGCTAGTGTAACCTTAGTCATGCATGACCTAGAAGACTAATCATGACCAAGGAGACCTAATTATGTGTTTAGGATTTCAAATTTCTACTTTTAAGCCTAGGGGTATTTTGGTCATTTTGACACTTTTGTGAAATTGTAAATTATATGAATTAAATATCTGTTAGTTAAATTATTTGAGATTTGACCTAGAAGTTAGCCTAATCTAGATGTTAATCATGACCCTAGAGACTAAGTTAGAGGGTTTCATTAAGTAATCAAATTAGGGTAATATCTAGATATTTGTTAGAAAGATATTTTAGGCTAAAGGTTAAGAAGGCTACTTTAGTTGTGAGCCATTGATTTGACTTGAAATTGTTGGACAACCCTTAGCCACTCATCCTAAACCCTAACCCTAACCTAATGGCAGCCATCACACATTCCCTCCCTCTATAAATACAACCCATTAATCATTAGCACCCTTTTTTAATTCATTTTAATTGCCTCCTTTAGTGTTCTTCCCCAATTCCTCCTCAAATGCCCAAATCAACTCCAAATTGAGCCAAGTTTCTTGCATTAGGATCCCCTACCATTGAGGGTGCTAAGGGAAGCTAGCTAGCAAGGTTGCATAGCATTTTAGGCATCATCATTTGAAGAGGACACCCCACCCTACTAGCTTGATTTCTATTGGAATAGCACCAATAGGTAAATACCCTCATACATAGTTAATATTCTGTTTTCTCTTCATGAATGCATGCATCTAGGTACCGGGGACCTATAGGCAAAGTTTTGTAGAAACTAGGTTTGGTTTGGTGTCCGTATCGGACACGTATCTAGGTTTTAATTCAAGTGTTTGATGAATTACCACTATAAATTAAATGTTAATAATTTTAAAAACTAATTGAACAATCTTCTAGCCCTATAGGTGTAGATCATGGAACCCTAACTCTGAGTACGATACTGTATCGTATCCGTGTCCAAATTGGACACGAACATGCTGTGCACACCCACACACACTGTCCTGCTACCTCGTGTCCAGTTCTCACTGGACACGACACAAGACAAGACCAATTTTGGTCAGCACCTAGGGGCAGTGTCTGCACACACTTTCCTAAAATTTTACGACACCTCGTGTCGTATCGAGGACACGAGGACACGAGGACACGTGCACTGGTCATGCACTAACAGTGCACACACGTACAGAGCCGACTTCGCGTGCGTCGTGTCGCGCGGACACGACACTCGGACACCTCGTGTTTGCACGAGTATGTAGCCCAACATGTGGGCTACACATGGGCATGACCACGAGATCCTACGTGGCTCGTATTGTGTCCACGAGGCACTTGCATCGCTGCACGATGCGGCACAGAACAGTGTGTATCAGTCGAGTTTTCTCGACTGATACGGTGTTCGTGCCGTGTCCTGAGGACACGTGGACACTATGCAGGCTACCCTAACCCTAGACTAATCCTAGACGAACCTAGGGACACGATCACGAGATACGTGGACACCTGTGTCGTGTCCTAGACCTAGGTGAACACGTGCACGAGGATGCCTGTGCAGTGTTATCACATTCAATGTAAATTTGTGTTTTAGACACGTTTTTGTCCACTTGTTTGGACACAAACACCATGATTGACACGTGTATGCATGACACATTGTTTACCAACCATTATATTGGGTTTTTACCATGTTTTGATATTCAAATTTGGGTTTTTCCAAATATTCACTGATACCATATTAATTCTTCATTTTCAGAATTCAAATGATATTTAAATTGTTAATTAAATGTTAATTATGATGTTAATACATGATTAACATGTCTGAGTTATGAGTTTACATAGATAGGTTCATATGTATGCATGATGGGGTTTGTATTATAGATTTCGAATGAGGAGTTTGGGTTCTAAACTAAATTCCTGAGAATGAATAGTTAACAGATTTTTCCCTGAGATTTTAATATGTTAAAATTGAGTTTTGAATCAACTGTAAACTGAATTTAAGTTGAAAACCTGAAATTTATTTCGATGTTTAAACTGAGTTCAGTTATTGATAAATCCTGAGATTTTAATGTGTAGAAAACTGAGATTTTGGGTGTTAATAGGTAAATGGTTTTGATGTAAACTGAGTTGAACTTATCATGAGAAAACTGGGTTTTTGGATATATTGAACACATGTAAACTGAGATTTAGTTGTATGTAGATGTTAATATATGTATGTATACTGTACTGTACTATATGCATATATATACTTACCTGAGTTTCAAATATGAATTCTGAATTTGAGTTTGAGATTTCATTCAATTTGAGTTATGGCTTGGCTTGATTTTGACAGGGAGTTGGTTTGTATACTGCT